>JAWNLN010000068.1:2400000-3600000 GCA_035042305.1 Drosophila glabriapex
TAGAGGCCTCTCAGTTGTTGTTGTTGTTTTCGTAGCCAAATATCAATGAAAATTTTCATAATGCACTAAATTGTAGAACTTGACTAACTTATGAACGCAAGAGCATACCTACACACACTAATATATATATATACATATATATTTATATATATATTTACATATATCATACACATATACTATATGTATATATATAGATGACAGTTAGTAGTGAGTGGTGTGGGTGTGCTACTAAATTCGTTGAAATGCTGAACGAATGAAACTTAATTCGAGAATTGATTATTATTGTGTTATTTTCTTTTCGTGTGTGTTGATTTTTGTAGTTGGCAGATAATTGTAGAATTGAGTAGAGTTCCGCTGCTGAGGTGCGCGCCAACTTAACCAAAGTTCTCGAAATGATGTATAAAATAGGGCAATTTGCGTGTTTTATTCACTTCATCACAGGCGGACATGACGCTCTTTGTTAGCGGTCTGGGACCGCAGGAGAAGACGCCTATTTTGGATACCTGTCAAACGATATTTAAATAATTAATTTGCAGTTTAATTGAGTTAAATTTAAAGCAACTTACATAGGAGTGCTTCTTTTGCACAAACTTAAGAAAACTGGACATGTCTGGACGACCAAAATGATTGACTGCTTTGAGACCCGTGAAAATTGAGGTCTTCGAGAGACGCTGAAAGTGATTCTCACATATGTACTGCAACAGAAAGGTTTCAATTAGATAATTTATATACACATTTATAGATAAACAGAGCTCACCAGCATGGTGGTTCTCAGATCGAATTTGTGGAAGAATTGCGTTATGAAGATGTGTATCTCCAGCACATTGGTGACATCCTTTTTCTCCACATCGCGCAGCACGTCGATGAACCACTCGAAGTGCTTATGTGATGGACAAATCCACAGGAAATATACCTTTTTGCAGGCAACGCCCGAGTAGCGATTGGTGCTGGTACCAAAGACCAGGTCGTTTAGGATGGAGGCGTACGGAGTAACACCAATGCCACCGCCGACCATGACAGCCACCTCAAATTTATACCAGTCCTGATTGCCGCCACCGAACGGACCCTCAATGCGTATCTTGGGCTGATCCTCTGGATTATAATTGCATGGATCGAAATAGTTGCGCAGCTTCCAAGTCCACGGACCCTGCGCCTTAATGTGACAGCTGAGGAAGTTCTCATGCGGCGCCGATGTTAGCGTGAAGCTATGCATCTCCTGAGGCCTGAATGCAGTGCAGGAGAGGCGCACCCACTGTCCGGACAAATACTTTAGATTGGGCGGCCTGTAGAACTTGACCTTGATGACATCCGAGGGCAGCAGATCTGTATCGATGACATCCAGTGCCATATATTTCGTGCGCAACGACACAATCTTGTCCAGGGTGTAGATAATGCCCGGTCCGAGGAAGAACATCCAGAAACGTGGTGGTCCCGTCAGACGCGCCAATCCATGAATCAAGCTCAGCAAATACAGGCCGATGTAGAGAGTGTGCATGTTCCAAAAGAAATTGTAGGCTCTCTTCCGTATGGTCGGATGGGCAAAGACAAAAATGATGCACATTATGATGAAGAGGAGGACGCCAGTGGTGCCAGTGACCGTCTGGAAGAGCCAGAATGTGATGTCCGGCTTATAGTCGGAGGCGAAGTGCACCTCGCGCGTTAAACAGCGCAGATTCTCGTGCGACTGTGTGGACACATGATAGAAGTTGACAATGTGTCCAACGGTGTGCAGCACCGAGAAGAAGAGCGCTGTGCAGGCGGCGATCTTATGGAACTGGATGTGCGAATCCAACGGAATGTATTGCTGGATGGGGAACTCCTTCAGTTTGGTGATGAGATTTCTGCGATGAACACAAAGCGATTGATTAGTTTTACATTACTCGATTGTCGATCAATATTAATGCTCACCTCGACATGGTCAGCAGCAGCAGCGAATAGCAAAAGGACAACGAAGCGGCCGATCCTCGTGTGATGGCAATGCCCACGCCCATAATGTGTCGCAAGTCAGTGTGCTCAGCCATAAATGAGTAGTGGATGAAACGCTCCACAAAGAGTACAATGGTAACGACATAAAATAAAAATAAATAGAATATATTCTGGCGATTCTCCTCGAGGAACGTGATGTAGGCATCCCATTTGGCGAGTAGCCAGTAGCGTGGCTTATCCTGCATGGGCTCAATGTTGAACGAGGTCATGCGAGCGACATTTGTGGATGTGTCGAGGAAATTCTGTTTGGCGCCCTTGCAATCCAGGCCAATGGCCACAAAGTCGCCCTTGTACTCCTTCATCATGAGTTTAAAGTCCTGGTAGGTGAGATGGTTCTTGTGCTCGAGGCCCACATCCTGGAACATACCGTCGATCAGCTCGGTGACCTGATCATCGCCCAGGCTGGTGGTGCGCGCAATCTCCACCAGCGAGCGCATCATCTCACTGAGCTCTCCTTTGTCGATGACACCGTTTCGATCGTTGTCGCACATATCGAAGATGATACGCAGCTTGTCGTCCGTTTTGCCGCGCGAGAAGAGCACAACGGTCTCGAGGAACTCCTGGAAACTGATGCGACCATCCTGATCCTTGTCCACAATATTGAACATTTTGCGCACAAACATATCGTTGGGCTTCATGCCCAGCGCAGCGGCAAATTCCGCCTTCGACAGGCTGGTGCGCATCACGGTCATCACTTCGCCATCGCTGGACGCATCCGAGCGACGACGCCGTTCGCCCGGTCGTAGGCCAAAGGTCAACGCGTATGCCTCGCGGAAAAAGTACTCGAGACGCTTCTGACGACGTTCGCGCGTCTCCGCTCTGGCCAACATAATGTCGCGATTAACCTCCATCAGGGTCATCTCTTTCTTGTGCAGCAGCAGGAAATCCTCCAGTTTCTTCACAAACTTGCGACGCGCTCCATACGACTCGAGCTCCAGCACCAGATCGTGATCGCTGGGCACGCGGAGCAGTATGTAGGGTTTCTTCTTGATATGATTGGTTGCCGACTCCTCAACGCTGACAACGTCCACATGCTTCAAACTGAAGGTGCGCAGCTTTTCGCCCTTGCGATCAACCGTATAGATGGCCGACTCCGGTCCAAATTTGACCGTCACCAGTCGCTTGTGGTTCGCATGCAGCCATTCGCGCGCCAACATCTTATCGACGGATCCCTTTTGCTGCGGCGCACGCAGCGCCTCCTGGCGTATCTTGAGCCGGCGCCGCTTGCTGTTTTGTAGCTTGACCACACAGTAGCCGGCGGCAGCGCAAAGGATGGGCACAAAGCCAAGAAAGACGCACACATAGATGAACATCAGTTCGGAGCCGGAGAAGTAGTCGTAGCCTTCCAAATAGTTGCATGGCTCCAGCTCGGTGGCATTCAGCTGCATCGGCTGCGGACACGGATCGCCAGTGCGCCACATAAACACATCACGCTGTATCTGACCCACCTCAATATCGGTGCTGTTCACTATTATATCCCAGAGGGTTATTTTGCGCAGCTCGGCGATCTCCTCGGCTGTAAAGATGCCATTGCGCTCGTTCTCGAACCAGAAGCGATCCGCGTCGCGCACACGTTGAAATTGTTCCTTGATCACGCTGCTGAAGAGCTCACCCGGCTGGCCATAGGATTCCAGCATGCCGCCGACATAAACATCCACATCATCCAGCTGATTATTGTAGGCCTCTTTCAGCATACTGCAAGTATAGATATTGCAGATTAGTCTCGACATAAACTGGCAGTGATAATTATGGACACTCACCCTAACAGCTCTGGTTGTGCTTCGAACAGCTGCGGATTGATGTCCGCCCAGGTTTTGTGCCTGCGCAAGCCATATGCCTCGCGAGCCGTGTTATAATCGGGCAAACCATTGTCGCGTCCACGCATTATGTTCAAAGCGCCCAGATCGCGTCGTGTGAACTCCATGGGCCCAAAGAGTTTATCGCGCACATCCGAGCACAAGACGGGATCTTCGCGTTCGGAGATTTGCGATGATAGACCCATCAGCACATCCTCCAAGCTGGTGTCGCTAAAGAAACCCTGCAACAAATACGATGAATACAAATAGTAGTGGTACACATTATGAACAACTCACGCTAGAGTCCCACCACGTGGAGCACAGCCGTATGGCCGGATAGCCCATGGGTGTCTGCTTGAAATTGCAATTGCCATCGCGTCGATAGATGCCGGGCGGTATCATGGTGTGGCCAAAGCGAAAGGCGGCCGCCTGAAAGATGTGACCAACGCCCGGATGCACGTCCTGTTTGTAGCCCTCATATGCCGGTATTGAAGAGCCCAGAAACGCCGGCAAATACTCGTAGACCATCACATTCTGTAGACTAGCAATCACCGTGTGTCGCGCACGCTGAAAGATGTCCTCGTCACACCATGTGGGATTCAGGCGCTTTATCCGCTGCGCCAGGGTATTGTGCCAGCGCACAAATAGTATGGCAAAAGAGAGCAAAGCGGGATTTTGATTTGTGCGCGGATCACCCAACACTGGAAAGCAAACCCAAAATTATAATTTATATTTATTTTGAATTTTCTTTAATCTGCTTATAGGAGACTGATGGTAGATGATTGCTAGACTGATGCTATAATAGTATGATGAACTTACAGAATAGCCGCTCCGGGCTGAGCATCTTCATGACATTGGGCACCGGATTGTTGAACAGCGGCACTCGCATTGTGTTGCGCACTGGAAGCTTGCCATCCTTCTCGGTGAGCAGGGTGCCGTTGTGAAAGGAACGCATGGCATTGAGCCAGGCCTCGGATGTGCTGTAAATGAAACTGCCATCAATCCAAGCAGTCATTTGATTTATCTGCGGAGTAGGTTTTATTGTGACATTTGTACACCAGTCGATGGTGGTGGTAGACACCCCATTCTCCACCGCACTGCCACACGTGCAATCTCACCTGTTCCCTAGGCGCATTCGGGCTCTGGCCAGTGTTGCGATCATAGGCAGCCCTATGGAAGGGTATATATTTATCGCCGCGACACTCACGATCGTACATCTCATCGCATTTCTCGATTTCGATGCGATGCATCTCAATGGGGCAGCCAGACTCTGAGGCCATCACAATCTCATTGGCCACCACCTGGCCAAAGAAGGCCAACAGCGCGGTTCGATTGAATTTGGAGCCGAGACCATCGCGACCGCCCATGAAGAGGCGACTCAGACGCCTCGTCGAGGGTCGATTGGCCCCAGCCATTGCGTACACCCCATCCGAGTAGGAGGGCGGTGCCTTCCGCACCAGATGGCTATCTGAAAATCAATTCAGAAAATACATATTTAATGACGGTGCAAATATGCGATATCGTGTTCATTTAAATGACGAGCCCTTGAATCTAATTGGAGTGCTCGATAAGCCAATCTAACTAACATTCCGCCTTGTCAGACCATTTAGAAAGTATTTGCATTTACATACACTCAGAAAAAAATAAGAATTATTTTTGCACCAAGTCAGCAAATTATTCACAAATTATATTTATAAAACGGTTGGTTGTGTTTTTATAAAAACCAGTCTTTTCCTATATTGATTCTAGGGTACATTTTGCCTTACTTTAATTATTATTAAGTATTATTATTCTAAGTTTTCCCATATACAAACATATCAGATGGTGATGCTTTATCTCAGTAAAATTTGAGAAGTTTCAGAAAGGTTTCTTTTCTAAGAATGAGGGTTTCATATTTCTACCTTTATTTCTTTTATGTCTGAAAAATAGAAAAAATGCCTTCCTAATTTTTAGAACTGTATTGTTTATATTTAAATACTGTTGCAAGAGAACCTATCTAGTTTTCCAGGCGATTTTAGATAATTCAGGGCAAGTGTTTTTTGCATTTGCATGCATATAAATATGATAAACTTAAACATATTTAATTGCACTTACCCACCGATCCCCAGTCGGGATGGGCCAGATTATTATACCAGCCATCGTAGCGCTGCTTTTCAGTCTGACTATACATTTTCTCTGTAAATAAAGACGATAAGATATCGAAAATTTATAAATAATTAAAGTAAGGTATATACAATTAATGAGAGATAACTTAGAAGTCATATAAATAATGCATTGACAGCTGCAAACTTTAAAAATGTTATCTAAATTAATCACTATTCAAATCGCACACAGTGTGTAATTCTTAAAAGTAGTTTATGGCCAATTTGACAGTTGCAATTTATTTAGATTGATTTTTGTGGCACTTATGCGTGCAAATTACGCATTAAAGTGTGCCAGTTAAGATCTGAGAATGCCATAAATGTTGCTACGCACAAAAAAAATGAGAGATTCAAAATAACTTCGAGTACTACATTTAGACCAGTTTTTCATTTTAAATATTAAATCAGAGCAGAAAGATTTGCGATTGTTTAGCTACTGAAAAAACGTGTTTGGCTACTTTAATTGACTGCGAAAATTGAGTTATTTGCGGTCAGAGCAATAAGGCGCTGGCCCCCATTAGTATTTTTAGGCTCAAATTTAAATATTTACGTGCAATTTAAGTTATTTGTAGTGCTTTGCTAATCGTTTTGTAATACGATCGTTATTCATTCATTTATTTATCATTCATCCCACGCGTCTCAAAACTTAGTTCAATTAACTAAGCATTATTAATTACGTAATTTAAGTTCTTTAATTAGTAATTTTTGTATACCCTATAAAAGTTTAGCTAAACTACATTTATCAATATTTTACGAAGCAAATAGTTTGAAGTTGATTAACACTGGTTTTTCTAAGAGCTCAATTAAGTACTGCAGCGTTTTGGTTCTCAAACGTACTTTCGAAAATTTATTTATTTATAAAGCCTTTCACTATTTTCACGTTTTAGGTTTATCACATGCTAAATAAAACTGAGAGGCCAACTTGCTAATTTTAATTGAAAAAAAAATATAAATAAATAAATGAAGGGTATTTTTAAGTTCTTCATTTACAGGCACTCTGTTGCCTTTATTTTTATCCAGAGACACCTCTTCCATAAAGATGGTTACTGTAAACCTGTTTAACAATTAAAGCCAATGGCTACAACCAGAACAATTTAAATCACGAGAATAATTTATATTACATAACTAAATAGGGAAATGCCAATAAATGATAAAGAAATAGTCCCAATCAAATCAATTTGATCTAAATTTGTTTTCTTTAAACTTATAATTTTAATGTAACACACACTCGAAATGCCAATCATTTTAATTTAATGGTGAAACAAAAGATTTGCTAAACGTTTTTTCTTCAGACAAGCAACTATTAAAATCATGACGTTTGACAGCAAAGAGTCAGCATCAACAACAGCAACAGCCACAACAGTAACAACATACAGCATGATTATATTGTGTGCCATTTTCGAGAGCAATGTTCGCACGTGTGTGTTGATATAAGTGAATATGTGTATGTGTGTGTATTCGTGTATGTGTGTGTGTGCGGAATGATAGATGGTAACGACGACTGACGACGAACCGAGACTACATATATAAACAGCACAGCGCAGAGGCAACAATCATTCAGAATCAGATCCGGTTAACCGAAAACGTAGTCAGCAAGCAGCAACAGCCAAAACGACAATATCAACAACAACCAACCACATACATTTAACTGAAGATTTACTCATCGCAAGACAGGGACGGAGGAGACGCAATGGAAGAGTCAGCTGACCTTATATATGTATAAATCTATATACATATGTACATCCACATACACATACATATACACTGCGTTGGCGGCTTTGGAATGCTAGATACAAACACCTGCTGTGCACAACTCGCAATCAAAGTTTGAAACAACATAGACGGCATCACACGGATTCCCAAAACAAAAAAAAAAAAACATTATATATGCATGTGTATAAAGTAAATAGATAACGGTTGATGGTTCGGTTCGCATCGGATCGTTTCCGATCGTCATCAGTTGTCGCATTGTATTTTTCAAGCGATTGCAAACAATTTCACGTTCGTTTCCTAAGTCTTTTGATTTGCTCGTGTTTCACTTTCAACTGCTGGGCAAATGCGTGACTTTTGGCAATTAGATTGTGTATTGCAATATGTCTTGGGCCAACTTAACATCGTATATATACACACACTATAATCTTTAGGCGATTTGTGTTAATGCGTGGAAAATTGGTTAGTGAAACTTTAAATTGTTTAAAAATAGATAGAAGACGATAGTGATGCTATCTTCTATCTTCTTCGAGGCTAAAACAATTATCTATCTCGAACGTGCTATTAGATAGTGGCAAAATGTTATTTTAATATGTCTTTAATGGTATTATCTTAGAACATCAAAGCAATCGCTTAAATTACTTGATTTGCCGCCAGCTAATACTACAATATTTTTGTAAACAAAATTAAGTTGTCAAAAATTTTGCATTCCATTTAACATAAAAACTTAAAACGCAAAAAAAAGAAGATATGTAAGAAAACCTAAAAAAAATTGCTCCACAGAATGGCAGATATCTGCGAAACGCAACAAGATGTTCAATTGCGAATAATTTTAAACGAAAATTTAATATTGAGATTTCAATTAACAGCTTTCGTTTTGGAAAATGTACATGGATTTATTTTTATTTTTAATTAGCTTAAGTATGATGGCGAATGTTGTATTTGAAACGTGACGTATTCATCATCACTTTTTTTATTAGGATTAGTTTCGTTTCACGATTGCATCAGCTACCCATAATAAAAGTGAAAAAGATTGAAATATTATTATTTTTCGATGCTGCTAGATTTTTTTATAAAACTTCCATCTACTATTTTTCTGTAAGCAGCTGTATATGCAGAGTGGAAACGTGAAATTGAAATTGATAATATCAGATTTCCTTCAAATCTAACTTTAAAAAACAATTACTTATACAGTCTGTAAACATTAAGGCAAAAGGTCTTAGCATAATGCTTCTTTTTAAAATGAAAACCCGTAAACCTGTCTTCTATATATGTTTTAGTTATTCGTTTCTTGTTTAATTGTTTGTAATTTACAATTATACTTTAATAAGCCAAGCATGGCGAGTTTTTATATACATATAGATACATTTAAGTAGTTAGCCCAATCAATTTGTCACAAATGCCATGAATATGTTTCATTGACATATAAAAATAATACAATGCAGTCAAATATATTTGTTAGCTGTTAATTGATTGCCAAGTTGAGAGTTGAAAAAAAAATTGCACATGATTTAATTTCATCTCAAAATCAATTAACACTATCCACATAGGCAGATAGTCAGCCCAAAACTGAAATCGTAATGAAGACCAAAAATTCTTATTCATCTCTTGCGGCTTAATTAGCCAACGAGAAAAAGTTGTCAGCAACGCAAATAGTTTGCTAAGAATGCAGTCTCTCCAAACGGCTTTAAATAATACTAAACACAAGCTGAGTATTTATTTATTTTGTTGTTGTCATATAATGAGTGTGTTGCTATAACTTTTAAGAACTTTTGGCATTTTTATTCAATTAATCCAAATGCCATTAGCTTAATTAAAAGTTCCAATATTGGCATTTGTAGCATAAATGTAAATATCACTAGCAAACAACAACTTTATTTCTTTGATCTTTGAAACTGAAATGTTTACGATTTTTTGATAAAAATATTATTAAATATTATTAGATTTTTTCAAAGTTGGAAGGATTTTTTTAATTTTGAAATTCTCTTGTACTAAGAGATTAAAAACCAAAAATGTAGAATAAAACACAACTCTATGGTTTTTTTTTTTCATTTCGGAGTTTTTCTAATTGTGTTTTTTAAAAAGTTAACTTTTATTAGTTCTTGAATTTTAAAGATATATTCAAATATTTTTTTTTTGCTGTGTACTCTCAAGTAATGACCGATCACCTTAAAGGTGATAACTATAATCAGCAATATTGACAGCATGGCTGGTGAATATTAATTAATTGAAGAATCCAGAAAAATATTTGGAATATGGCCATATTACAATACCTATTTTGAGTATGATAGAGTATAAGTATTTAGATGAGAAATTTTGAGCTAAAAAGGTGATACACGTCAATGAGCATACGGGAATTATTAAGGTGTAAGTGAACAACGTGCACACGGATTTTTTGAAATATCATCAAAGGTAAAGATTATGCAGTCATCTTTATGTAATAAAATGTCACTGACAAAAAGATTCATTTTGCAAAAATATCAAATATAAATCGAATTTCCTCAATGCAAATCACCATAAGCGACAACTTGGGCAATTGCATTGTAATTACAGCAAATAATCCCATCGTAATAACACACACACACACATAGACCACACAGTTAACCAGCTAACGATTGCTTGACGTCATCGACGAGAAGACTGAGTTCTACGGCTTGTGGGGAGTCTTGAGACTACAGAACAATGCACTTATTCTATGGCCGTGTGTGTGTGTGTGTGTCTCTGCCTCGGTGAGTGACAGCATATCGGCAGACATGCCTTGATCTCGTGCCTCCGACTGACCGATAATCGACAGCGTTGGCCATTTATTATGCATAAGCATTAGTACGGGTATACTTCCTGAGCAGTTGAGCGGCTCTAGAGACTCTCGATGCAATCGATTCTCTGTCTGACAGATGTCGAAGCCGGTCACGTACGACGCTGCTGAATAAACGGTTAACTTGTGGGCGTGGCCCAGACGCCCCAACAGCGGCTTCGTGCGCCGAGTCAAATGTCAACGCTCGCCCAGTCAGCCCAGTCGGCCCAGTCAGCCGGCTGGCCGTCATTTAGTCGACTGTTTACAGCTAGTCACCTAATCACCCTCGGTATTCACCCCTCTCAATTTCATGGATGTCATTTTTAATTGTTGGCATTTTTGCTAATCATATGATTTATGCCCAGCAGATCGTTTGTTTTTATTGTTTAGCGTAATGCAATTATTGCAAACAACGTTTAACATCATCCATTCTACTGTTTAACCCATTTGCAACCTGTCTCTCTCTCCCGGTCTGACCCACTGCACCACATGTGGTGCACTATGGGGTAGCTAAACATTGGCTCGTTGCGCCAGTGTCGACATAGGCAAACATTTTGTTTGCCTTTCTTTTTAAATTTCATTATATCCGGCATTAGCACTTGCGCTGGTTGGCATCTTTAAAATCGAACTTTCAATATGGTAATATAAATCCATAAAATAACTGGAGTCTAATAAAATGGTCTCATATATCGAAATTATATATGCAATATCTTTTTAAAAGTTAGCCGTAAATTAACATGAATAAATCTAATATATCTATGAAATAACATTTTTAAATTATGCCGGTAGGCATAATCTCTATCGATCTCGATCTTGAACATATATTATATATGTCAGTTTAAAGGCTCCGTCTTTCAAATTATGGATTTTATTGCTATCGGAAATCGCGAAAGGGGGGCTGTTATTGGTAAAAAGAAACTTGATCTAATATAAGTTTGAAATCTCTAATAGTCTGTGAGATTTATGTGTTCATACAGGCGGACATGGATATATCGGGTGTTGGCCCTGATCAAAACTGTGTATACTTTAGGGGGGGACGCAGATTCTTCCTTATGCCTGTTACATACATTTAGACCATACCATAATCCCCTTATTACCCATTTTTAATGGCATCAGGATTAAAAAAATGGAATAGATTAATTTTAGGTTTAAATATTTTAAATATATATATTTTTTATATAGTTTTAGATGTGCGTAACGCCTAGCTTCATGGCATATGTGAAATTTAGCCTAATTGAATTTGATAAAACATATGCAAAGAGAAGGGACAATTATCTTCAGCACGCAAATGCGAACATACTCTTTCATACTAGAGTCAAGCTGCAGACATATATATATTTTACTATCTGACTTATTTTAAATTAGTTTGTGAATAAATAATGTATTTAATAATAAAAAAAAAATAACCTAATATCGGCTTATAATTGACTGTAACACATAAAGTGACAAAACTAGAATACTCTTTGAAAGGGTATCCAAAGTACTCACCGTAACAATGCACAAAGTCCAGACTGAGGCCCAGACTAATCAGCAACAATAGCAGGGTGCTGCGAGGGACTGTCGCCCCGGGGGCCCGACGTATTCGCCAGCTATGCTGGTTCCGCGTTGGAGCTGGAGTTGATGCCCGCTGTTGGGGCACGCTTGGAACACTCATATTGATAGCCAGGTATTTGCTATTGTTGTGGGCAAATTTGTTGGCTTGCGAATTGTATTGTGAAATTAATTAAGCAAACTATGTATAGCACTGGGGGGAGTCGAGTTGCTTGAGGCGACTCAATTTTGCATTATACACGATTCGATTTGTATTATTTTTATTATTATTATTCGCCTCATTGGCTGACTTTTAACGTTTGCTCATCTTTTCCAGAGAACTCAAAGTTGGGCTGAAAATGAGAGATTTTGAGTTAACACTTCTGATTCATACAATTATATATATTTTATTTAACAGTCATCGCTGCAACCAAAACTCTTGATTCGCATTTTGACACTTGGTTTTTTTTCTTCAACAATTTTGAAGATCTTATACCGTATCGGAAATCGGGTTTTAAAATACCAAACATTATATTTGCCGTCGAGAAATTTGCATAAGCCTTAATGAAGCTATGAAACTTCTTTTGTATTTGTTCGAGAATGTGGTTCTAGTTGCTTATTATATTTTTCAAAGCAAATTTTAACGTTATTATTTTATTGCGAGCATTTTTTTTTTTTATTTATTATTAATATAGACTTTAATTATTATTGAAATATTAGCCAAAGACCCAATTCTAAAATCCAAAGTTCGATTAAATACTATCATCCATAGGAAATAGGAGAGTATTTAGCCGCATTTAATTTGGTATTGAAAGACAACAGAAACAATAAAAACCGCAAATCAACAGACTTGAGTAAATGACGAAATGGTTCGTTAATGTTTCAAATTAATAATATTGCATAAAGTAAAGCAGCAAAAAAAAACGCGTTTTTCAAATGCAATTTATAAAGCAAAATAAACGGCACATCAAGACATCAAAAATACAACAAAAAAAGTCTGGCCTATGTGTGTATATACATTAAATAAACGGAATTACCCACAAAACAATTGACCTTCTGCGTGCTTACAAACAAAACCGCCAAATGTCCATTAGTCATAATCGACAAGAGCGAGAAGGAAACCGAAAGAAAACCAACGACAACTTAAACACACCAAAGCAATACAACAAAAAAATAAAAATAAAAATACAAAAATACATTGCACAACTGCAACAATTAACAATGCCATTAAAACAACAACACCAACGGCAACAAGCAGCAAAGTCAAAGCTAAATCTAGCGAATCATAAAGCCAAAGAGACACCCGAAAGAGCTTCAGACCTAAACTACATTAAGGGTATACAGTTATATACAAGTATGTGTGTATATACATATGTATGCATGGGAATGCATGTGTGTATTTGTGCATAAGTATGTATCTGCTCGGTGGCATTTGTTTAGAAATTGTCGTAAAGCGAAGCTGAAGAAACAGTGTGCGATGAGTAACAGAAAAGCAAGAAAGCGTGGAAGACTTAAGAGCCGTAATTATAATGGAATGCAATGAAACACAAGAAATAACAGCAATCAACGCCAAGCTGAAGTTTACAACCCCAGCACCCCAAGACTAGAGATTATATTTCTTAAATGACACTAGCACCAGTACTTTCATGAATAAATTTAAAAAACCTCAGCAGTATTATTATTTTTATTTTAAAATAGCCCCGTTTACCATGAGCTTTGGCTTAAACATCGTTCACACTTTCCAGGTCTGCGTGAAAAAAGTATATTTCTGCGACCTGAGTTTAAATACATTTTAGGCACTTGCTGATAATTAGTGATTATTGTCAATCTAAAAACTTTTCAAGTTTGTCGCAATAAACCAAACTCTTTGATCTATTTAAAAGAAAAAAAAAATATTTTTGTATGTCCTTTACAGATTAATGTTATTTGCAACTTGAACTATATAAATAAGATGCTTCCCTAAAGCCTATAAGCTGCTACAAACTGTTTAATAATTGGTGGCTTGAAAAAAATTACTTCATTCTTATTTGCAGCTCAATAGACGAGAATCTAGAATTTAGATAGCAACAGAGAGAAGTTCACGTTCAACGTGGTTAACAGTAATTCGTATGCAAATCTCTTTCAGACAATCAAAGTCAACGACTTGGCTTCTTAGTTAGTCAGCCATCGCTTGCAACTTTCGATTAATTTATTTCTTTAATATCTTTTGTAAATTTTCCAGCATTGTAAGCTTTTACGGTTTTGCACACATTCATCCGTTTGTTTGCGCTTCCGTTTGTTAATTTGCAAACTTGGAATTTGTTTCTGGTTACGGTAATGTTTTTTTTGTACATTTTTCTAGCGCAATAGTTGCGCAAGTGACAAGTAATTTATTTTTTTTTTTTAGTGTTTTTGTAGTTGTTGCATTAAGCAGGTGGAGAGTGGGAGGATGATGAAGAGGTGATGAAAGAAGAAGAAGAAGAAGAAGAAGAAGAAGAAGAGGAAGAAGAAGAAGGAGAAGAAGAAGAAGCCGCAGCAGCCGCAGAAATAAACACGAAAATAAATTATATTCATGAAAGAAAACGAATATAAGCAAAAGACAAGAAGACGACGCTCAGAGCGAACAAAGCAGAAGGCGAAAAGACGCCCCAAAAGACGATGAATTTGCGTGTGCGCAAAAGAGATGGCGTGCCAACGAAACGGCGACCCAAAAAAAGCAACAACATAACAAAAAAAATCACAAAGAAGCAAAAACAAAAGTCGACTTGGAGATTATTGAAAGCATTGCAGCGGGTGAAGTTGATTTTTTTTCTTTTTTTTTCTTGTGTGTGAATAGTTTCTTGTTTTTCTTTCCGCTTTGCAATTTTCAACAAACAATTTGAACAATTTGCCATCACATAACTTCGCTGCTTGTCACTTTGCATAGATAAAACGCACAGCACAAATTATAATAACGGTGAAGACGAAGACGAAGACGAACCGAACTGATCGAACCAGAAACAATTGCAGACGACGACGACGACGCATGCGCGACACGTTTACATTCACTCTCACTGCGAGCGTTCGTTGCTCGTTTTACACGTCGCTTCTCACCAAGTTAGCGCCAAACGTCCGCAGCGGCCAAGAGTTCGTTGAGTACTGAAAACTCAGCTGGTGCCTGGCACCTCAGCTGGTGCCTGTCACCTCAGCTGGCTTAGGGAGCACACCAAATTGTCGGCTAACCCCTCGCCCCCCTCCAGCTCCATTCTCCAATGAAACCGGTCGATGATGGCGTTGCTCACGGTCTCTCTCTTTCTGTCTCTCTCTTGCTATGTATATTGCTGGACTGTGCTCCTCCCTTCACTGTTTGGCTTATGCTCCATTTCGCCTTTGCGCTCAGTCTCCGTCTCCATGTCCGTCTCCAAATGAGTTCCGTCACATACGACATGACAACGTGTCGCATTAATCATTGTCATGCCAATGTTTCCCATAGGAACACAAGCATATGTATGTATTTCGTGTGGGCATTTCCAAAGAGCGCCGCTGCAATGCGGATCTATGCAAAGAGAAAAGTCTAACGGCAAGGCATACAGACAGATAGGTAGGCCGGCATAAGAGTGAGCATCTTCAGGCATCGAGCTAAGAGAGGCCAAAATACAAAATATGCTCTTTGGCTAATTGAGAAGTCAAAGTCAATGATTGCAGTCGCCAGACGCCATCAGCAGTGTGCTATGTAAATATGCTGCAATAGATTCAGATTTTACGAGTTCTTGATATTGTTAACGGCTTGTTCACTATTTATGATGTTGTTTTTTTTCACTAGGCATTTTAACTATCACGATTAGCATAGGCATTTATTTTACGAATGATTGAAGAGTGCGTGATTGATTGAAAGAGACGAACGAATGTTCGTGAATCGTTTACTTTTATTTTAATTTGTAATTTGTGTATTAATATTGTTGTATAATATCAAGAATTAAGTTAATCGTGTATGTGTCATAATGCTTAATTGAATTGACCAAAAACAGCAGTTGTTTAAGATATCAATCGACTTAAGTCGGTCTCAGCTCGATATGAACGCTCCGCTGGAAGGCCTCTCAAAACTTATTTCGAGTTCTCGCACAGATAATTGAAGCGATTGGCATCAATCGACTGAACCGAACTGGCAGAATATAAAAATTAATTAATTTAATTACTTATCTAACTACATAACATACCGACCGAGTGCTAAACTTTAAGATTTTTGTGTTTTACTTACTTTAATGTCAATTTAACATGAAATTCTTTGTTATGAGGGCATTTCAATTTTGTCAGCAAATATATATCGCATCGAAGGCGACTTCTCCGAAACGAAGAATTATATTAAGCTGATCGCATTAGTCATTTCTTTTTAAATAATAGTATTTTTACAGCAAATAACTGAGTTTTGTGGCAATAGTTTATCACTGATCGGCAAGCGCATTTAATATTCGGTGTGCCAAAGTCAAATGTTGTTTCTAGACTTTTTTTTTGAGGCCGCAACTCGAAACAATTCTCAAGTCAAGTTGCTTAGACTAACTATATTTTTTGTTGTGGTTCTTTTGAAGTACACTTGAGAATCAAGAATGTCTTTCAATTTCAATTTCAATGCGTGTGCATTCAACGTATTTTGTGTGTGTATTTAATATATATTCTTCGTTTTTTAGCAGCTGATTTTTCGAACGCTTAAACATTAATAAATATTTATAGATGTGCTCGCTGCACGCTGAACTTGTTAGGCGCATCGAGAATAGAAGATAAATAACAATTTTAATTGATTTTAATGTGCACAGCTGCACAACATGCATATGCAGTAGCAAGGAGCTGCAAAGTGCAAAGAGGTGATTACCGATCGATCAGGCAGCACAAAAAAATTAAACAGAAAACTGTTGACAATCCATAGAAAAATTGACATAAAATATCGTCTTTCTGTCTGTCTGAGCTAATGCTTAAATGGCGAGACATGAACTCTGGTCAAAAGGTTGACAGTACGAAGAGAGATAAACATGAATTGTAGTCACTGCAGATATACTCATATGAACGGCATTCAAAGATAATCGAAAATGGAATATCCATCTCTATAATTCCTGTTGGACACTCCTCAATTGATCCCAACTCGTTTGGAACTTGCTGTATAAAAATAAACCAATTAGTTTCGGGGAAAAAACCAATACCTGACAGTTCGTTAATTATGGCATACCAATCGTCAAGTGCCACCGAATACTTGAAACAACTCTAAAAACTACGCACATTTCAGTTCAGCATTTCAGAATCAATTCACAACAAAGTAAAATATGAAATAATAGCTGGCTTTGCTTTGTGCCGAAGTTTAAGTACCCTTGCATAACAGAGTCCAACGCCTTACAACTAATGTTGATAATATTTAGCCGAAATGTATGAACTGATTTAATTCTCTGCCTGTCAGATCATGGTGTATGTTTTTGTTTAATTTATTACATTTCTCTTTAGCAATACGATTGGCACCAAAAGTGAATGGTCAAATTGTTTGACAGAACTTTATTGGTTATGCATATAAAATATTAATTGGAAATAAATATTTAACCTGTTACGAAATCATGAATTAATTAGTTATATATAATGCATTAACAATTGAGTTATCAACTTTCACAAAAATTAAGTGCGTGGCCAAAGCAATTGACATGAAAGATATGAGGCAGCAAAAAGCCACAACAGCAACGCTGAGCTGACTATCCGATTTTTTACAGTTTCGATTTGGATTTTAATTCAATTTCAATTTGGATTTATATTTTTATTATTTTTATTTTAGTTTATTTATTTATTTTTTTTTTTGGTCGTCGCTTACAAAAAATGTGGTAATTTTGAATGGCTTGCAAATCGAGAGCGGAGCAGTTTACAGCTCGCATTTGACAACAACGAAGGTCACGAGTGCGAACAACGAATGCGAGCAGCCGCCTGCTCCCAGCTACATAAATGCCATGACTCGACGCACAATTTGATTGAAAGAAACATACACAAAAAAAGCAAGAAAGAATGCCATAGTCGAGTCATCTCGACTACGAGATACCCTGAAACCAGCTCAGCACACTCAAATGTAAGCAGTTATGCGTACAGAAAGTGATTCCGCTTGCTAATAGTAATGATATCCATATGAGAATACGTTTGGACTATAACTTGCGTGTTTATTATCCGATCTTGATCTTAATAATATGTCAATGTATATAATATATTAAATGGAAGCCTGTCTTTAAAATTGTGGCTTGTATTGTAATCGGAATTCGATATGTATCGATGTTCGAGCAACGAGGCCAGTTATCGATCAAATAAAATAAACTTGATCTACAAGAGGTATTCGAGAACGTATATTTCAAATTTAAAGATGCTACAAATAGTCGGCCATGACTATATCGAGTCTGCTGTTGATCCTGATCAAGAATATATACACTTTAAGGAGTCGAAGTTGCTTCGTTCTGCCTGTTACATACTTTTGCACAAAACCTTTACACCCTTTTCCCCCCATTTTTAATGGGTTGAGGGTATGAAAAGTGGACACATACATAGTTATAAAATATTAATCAGACAGGTGACAATAACAAGAGCAACAGCAACAGCAACAGCAACAACAGCAACTGGCAACAAAAATGTAACCCACTTGCTGTGTGTAGCGTGTGTCGGCACAAAATGGAACACGCGTCGAGCGAATTGCGCATACGCACCGTCTGACGGCCATTTGAATGGTTAGACACAGCGGCTGGCTAACGAAAATGAAATCCATAAAACATACAGCTAACTAAGTACGTTAACTAACTAGCAGCAGCAGCCAACAATCGGTAGCTGTTTGCCTGGCTTGTTTAGCAAACAGTTTGCGTTGTGCGTCTCTCATTAATTCAGTCAATTTGATTGAATTGTTTTCTTGCAACTGTCTGTTGAATTTGAACAGAGCAAAAAGTAATTATAAAATGTGTACAAAACATGAAGAGTTATCTTCTGTATAAATTCTACAATTAGTATAACTTTATAGCTCGCGTAATTGGTAAAATATGGTTTATGGTTCTAACTCCATTTAATGCAGAAGCGGCACACCTGCATTAATCGCTTCCCCAAGGCTTTTATGTTCACTGAAACGCTTTTGAAGATTCGTTAACAAACTGAGCTCAAGTTTAACTCTAGTTACTAAGCGAAGGCAGCATTCCCTTTCACTTATTAATTCTCACGTTGCATCACATCGAACCCGACAGATTAATATTTACATATACTTGTGCATATATGTATATCCAACACATCTGACTCAAGTGAGAAATAGTGCGCTTGACTATGTCATTCTGTCGGTAATTAACTGCACTGGGCAAGCAAATTGTGGGGCAGTAAGAAGGCCAACTTTGGCTAAGGCATTGACTTTGGTAATGAAAAGCATTGGCGGTTTTTTGGCCCTTCATGCAAGAATGCGCCATGTTGAAGGATTTTTGCATTAACTTGGAATACACATATCAGTTTAATTATACATTGAAGCTTCCTCTTAAACAATTGTTAGGTAATGCAGTCGTATTTAAAAGTCGCAAGGCAATTGTAATAACATTATAAAACAATATAAACTATGTTCATATGGATGCAGGTTTATTAAAAAAATTAACAATATTTTTTATAATTTCGTGACACATTTGCTCACATCTTTACTTAAGTGTGAATTTTAAAATTGCTTATTGAACAATTAGAGATTGATTTCTAGCTTTTTGGAACTGGGCTAAACCACTTAAAGATACATTCTATAAAAATGAACAAATATAGCAATTAAATCTATTTATCGACTTTCAATTTATGTTCTTACAAATAAATAAATAAATATTTATTCAAACAAATTGCATAAAGTGCAAATGAAGCTTTTGCCGACCTATAACAGATTTGTGTGTCATTATTCAAGAAAAAGCTTTGTCTAAAAATAAGGCACCTAAAAGTATACCGCAACTTCCACTCAAGTTTGTTGCCTAAGTCTTTTGTTAAGAGCAACAGTTTGACAGCCACAACACTGCGGGCGTTTGTTTTACATCCCACATAGTTATGCTTATTCATAAACTAATTTATTTACAATTAAATCACATGAAATAATTATATATTACGTAAAGAAATTAAAAATTATCCGGCCTCTCTTGCATTTGTACCAAGTCTTTGATCTGCGAGTTGTTTTCGGTGGGAAACATTTCCAGCATTTCGGTAAATGTGAACCTTCTTGGCAGCTGCTCCTGGTACTTGCGTCCAAAGACCCGCAATTGGTAAAGCACAAATTCATATAGATACATGCGCTCCGGTTTGGTATAGTGAAAGGCTATCGAGTAATTCGAACAGCAATCGCTGCCCTAAAGAAATTAACAATTAACGTAATGCTCTCAAGCAATTAAGCAATTAGCATACATACGGCTAATATCTGCGAGACACTCATCTCTTGCAGCCAATCTGGAATGCTGCCATTATCATTGTACACATAATTCGCGACATCCAGCGGAAAGAACTTTGGCCGCTCATCGTTGGGCAGGGCATGACTGGAGTCTATCAAATGTACGCCCACATTTTGCAAGCATATGCCCATGTAGAAGTCCTCAATGCCCATCTTCTTAGCTTCCGGGCAAATCTTATCCGAGTCGTAGGCCTCAGTCATAAAGCGACGCAGCGCCTCGCGACTGAGCACATAAGAGGCACCGCCAGACATATAACTCTATTGGAATTATTCAAATGATATACAAATTATATATTTTAAGAGATCAAGCTGGAATTTCGAAATTTAAAACAGTTAGTACGTATCCACATCCATGATTAAGATAATTTCCAAATTATATATTTAAACCATCTTTTCTAAATAAGACTTAAGAAAACTCAATTATTTAACTTCCATTTAATTTTCATCTAACCATAAATATGTTTAAAACCAAATTATGTGTCTTTTGCTCCAAAGCAGAACAACTTATTGTAATAAAAAAAAAAAAGAAATAATAATAATTGTTAGGCTCTTAAGCTGAGCTTAGATACCCTTTTAGACTGGCGTTAATTGTTATATGGACTTGCCTAGTGATGTTGACGTATATTCATCATATAACTAATATAGCTATAATTTATAACTTTATAGAGTCTCAGACGACTTCTTGAATATGTTGCAAATTTGAAAACAAAATGAATATACCCCCTATTAAATTTAAATATTCAAATAAAAATGTATTAATTATAATGAAATAACTTGATTTCAAGAAACTGACTATGCACCACACCCACCACTTATATGAATCTATTAAATGTTTCCCATCACGGAACCACAAATTGTATACAAATATGCACATCAAAGGCGCGAAAACAGCGCTCGGTCGAAGCTATTAGTTATGGTTTAGGCATTTAGCATAATTATCCGTCAAGTGCAACGTTGTTCATTACATGGATTTTAAGCAGCTTTGAAGGCCTTTGGGTCGTCTGCAACAACATAATTGCAGATGATGTGTCAAAATGCGAGTTTAATTGAAATTTGAACACGGGAAGCTTAAAGATCATTTGGTTTGAAATTTGCCAGATGAATTCATATTTTTAGGTACAATAAATCAAATTTTTATTTTTTTCTATTCCCAATGACTAACAAGATAACCTTTTTATTAGCATCAAGCGTGCATCTAAGCAAATATTTTATAATTGATTTCAGAGTTATTTGTAGTAAAGATCTGCCATTAAGGAAATTAACATATGTTAATTTATATCTCTACAAAACACCGCAAAACCCTCAACAAAGCTTTAAAATACAATCAGTAACATAAACGTCGTAATAAATCAAAGAAATTTGATAAACTTAAAGTATTGTAAACAATTTTCAAATATTGTTGGCAAACACAAATGCTATTTCTTAGTGCAACTGAGCCACCTGCTGTGTTGTGAATGGCTACTTGTTTTGAGCCAAGTATAGTTAATTAGCCAGTATAGTTATATTATATTTGGTATTAGGTAAGATTAAGCAGCGTGCATTTTAAAACAACACTTTGAATTAAAGTTAATGACAAAAACCATTAAAATAACCAAAAAATTGCTGTTAGTTAGCCATATTTTAATATTTTATTCAAATAAGCAGAAAATTATATTCAATAAGCAGGCTGTAATAAGAAATATACATTTAAAAATATTTTTAAATTTAAATATAGAAAAAGTTTCGTCATTTCTTGGGAGCTGAATACAAATTGTTTTATTTTTATTTTTATTTCAACAAGTCATTTAATAAGTATACATTTAGCCAATAACAAACATAATTCTGTTATGATTTATTATTATCCCAAGAAACTCGATTTTAATAACTTATTCATTCAATTTAAATGCCAATTTTACTTTGCTCTTCCTTATTATGGCAAAATTGATTACATACTTATATATATTTAAATATATATTTTTTTTCATTTAACAACTCATTCATTATCTCGTATTTGTTTTGGCTTATATTTTTTTTTTTGTGCTGTCCATCTCACAACAAGAATTAAACACCAACTGTTGGTCAACAATGTGTACTTTGGCTGCCTCCAAATCTTTGCACAATATGTAATTTGAAGAGGTAAAAAAAATATAAATGTCAACTGCGAGGAGTGGCAGCCCTCAGCACGATGTGTTTGTGCATTAGATGCCAAGTCACCTCGAAGACCTTACGTCAACTGACAAATAACTGAGAGACTGAGAGAAGAAGACAGAAGCAGGTGAATAACAACTTCTTTTGACTGACACCAGTTCCATTTGCGTTTACTGCCAAGTGTTGTTGCATGTTTTATGGATTCATCATTTATTAAAACTGTCAAGGTTTTTATGACAATATTTAGCAAAGAATTGTCTTTAATTAGCAAAGAAATGAAACGAAAATCAGCAAATTTTTTTTTAACCACAGAACAGAGAACCGGTTAATCTGCTCAATATTTATTGCATAGAAAACAACTTGCATTAGAAATTTCGCTATCCCGAATATGAAAGCAACAAAATATATTTATTAGCATGGCGTAGCGAAAATACTCTTATCAAAATTTTGTTATCAAAAATTCAAACTGGAAAAAATTCTTAAATTTTTTTGTCAAGAATATGACTTTATGTTCTGAGATATATCATTGTTTTCTAAATAAATAAAGCATATTCATATTTTTTGTCTAAAAGACTAATTATTTTTGAAAATAATTGCTTTTTTCTTCAGATATAGCATATTTTAAAAAGTGATTGAATGACTTCAGGCTTAAAGTAGAAGAAGAAGCTTAATATTCAGACAAAACATTTTTCTATCAATTCTGCAAGCATTGACTATTTGATAAATGAAATATGATATTTAGGCAGAATAAATATTTGAGAAGCTAAAATTTAATAAAGCTTTTGCCAGGTGTTTTAAACTGAGAGCAGTTAAATTTTTGCGATTTGCAATGCTAATTTTGAAACAATAGCTGAAGAAGACCAAGTATAGTTATACGAAATGATGATATAACAATGATCTGCAGTTAAGAACTTACCACATTGTAACGTCTGAGCTGATAGCCAAAGTAGACGGGCATATTGGGATCATAGGCGCTGAGCATGTGCCGCAGATTCTCCATGATGACATAGCTGGAAAAAAGTATTAGGATAATGAGTTCACAGAAGAGGGGAAGCTGAGTTTTTAGACGATTTCTGGATTTGTTTAGCAGCAGCACTTACGTGTCATCGTCGGCCTTGAGAAACCAGTCGAATTGCTCGCCATATGTGTGCCACACATGACGAAAGCCCTCGCGCGTTTTGTTCCACAGATCCTCATAGTTGCCGCCATTGGGTTGCACCACTTGAACCACGCCGAGCGGTTCATAGTTCTCGCTGCTGACAAACACCAGTTTGCTGCAGCGCTTGCCCCATGTGGCGTGCACATGCTGTGCATAGCGCTCCACATAATCCGGACAGGTCAACACCATGCACAGCACCCGCACCGACGCCAACTCCCAATCCGTTTGCATCGCCAATCCCTGCGTTGCTGTCGTGCTGATCATGCTACTGCTGCTGGACCAACAGTTGACCTCATGCTGCATATCATAGATGTAGAGGAGCAGGACGAAGGCGCACACAAATCCCGATATGAAGCCCGTCAATAGATGTAACTGGCCGCGCAGTTGGCCAACGTAGCTGGCCCCCAGTCCGGCGATTGATTTGCTTTTGGCCGCTGTCATTGCGACGTTTGCGGCTGCTGTGTTGTGTTCTGTTCGACGGCTAATTTGTTATTGCACTCGTGGTTCGCTGTGATGCGCGGCTTCAGGCCAAGACTATGACCAACGACCGGTTTGATGCCTTTTATTATTGAAGGCGTCGTTTACACTAGTCTAGGTGCGTGTTTATTGTGTGCTAACACACATAATAATGTCTAAAAACAAGCAACTTCATTTCGCACCATGAATTTCTCATGCAAATTGTTTTCCTTATATTATTTATGTTCTTTGTTCTCTTTACTATTCCTTGACTTGCAATTTAATCCTTTGCTTGATGACCTAAAAATATTGCTCTTATTCATATTTACTGCAATTTACCCAATCGATCAGATTTTTCATGTAGACAGTTTTTGTCGATGCATTGATGCATCGCTCTATGAATTCTTAGCGGTATCTAACAATATCTTTTCTTAATTCAATATGTTAGCATAATTTGGCAATGGCAGACGAACAGGTTGACAATTTCAATGGCGAATTTAAATATCGGTCAATTGTCATTGTCATCTGTCTAATTGGCTGATGTATTTAGTTGTCGCAGACGACCAATTATTGGACGCTTACGCAGCACAAAACTAGACACAAAACGAAAAAACGAAAGTAAAAAGTAATCACTTCATTTGGTCAATTAGAAAATGGCATTGCGGCCAATTGATGCGCATGACATTGTATAACGGTAACTATTAAGTAACATTGAACATCGTATTGGTATAAAAGAGCCAAGCTGCGACAATCAAACTGTAGTTTGCTGGCTATTTGTGGGCACAAACAACAGAGGCAGAAAAAAAAGAAAGAAACGAAAAGAAAAGAAAATGATGCAATTCAAGGTGTGCTATACAAATAACAAATACTTTGTAATGGGGATGATGCTGACTTAAACACGAATCCTTTTCAGCTGCTGCTCCTCGCCTTGGCCTTGTTCGGCGCAACACACGCCGAGTACAACTACAACCCCAATAACCATCAGAACATCAACAGTATCAGTCAAAATTTAAAGCCAACCTCAGCTTCGAATGAGATCAATTCGGTGGAGCAGAGTGCATCCAGTTCGGACGAGGATTATCGCACAGACTACCAAACGAACGAGAACTCACAGGCCACCCCCAATGGCTATGATTATGCAACCCACTTGGATAGTTCCGACTCGAGTGCTGCCACCAGCACTGTCCGGGGATCTGCGCCGCTCTTTGCAGTGCCACTGCCCGTGCAGCAGCGTCAGGCAGAGATCTTTGCGCCCGCTAGCTATAGCTTCAACTATGCCGTGAATGATGAGAGCACCGGCGACATCAAGGAACACAGCGAGACACGCGATGGTTATGTGGTCCGTGGCTCCTACAGCCTCGTCGATCCCGATGGCTACAAGCGGACCGTCACCTACACTGCGGACAATGTGCATGGCTTCAATGCGGTCGTCACTCGCGTGCCCTACGTCCTCAAGAAGCTGGCGCTTGTGGCGCCCTCAGTGCTGCTGAACGAGCGCTCGCCCGTTGGCCAACTCTCTGCCACTTCCTCGGGCTCGGCAACTGTGAGGGGCGTTGATAATACGTTAAGATCGACATCGGGTGATAGCTATGTGATCGCGGCAAATGAGCGAACAACGGGCGGAGTATATGCCTAGTTCTTAATGGTCAGCCATTGGCTAATTGTTTTAAATTATATTTCTAGTTTTTTAAATTGTAATTTATATGTGCTAGAGCAGAAAATGTGTAATTATTTTATTCAGATTGAATTTTGCGTTTTTAATCATGAAAAAGGTTTTCAAAAATTTCATATTCGCAGCTCTTCTTTTATTTCACTGCATAGTTTTAGGCAGACGATAAAATTCAAGTTAAAAAGTGTTTAATACAAGAACTGAAAAAAGTGTTTTTTGATTGAAAAAGGTAAAAGTTATCGAGCTAAAATATGAATTCTTAATATTTAAAGTTGATATTTTCAGAAAACAATAACAATTAGTATCGAAAGAACTTCAAATAGAAAAAATAATAACAAAGGTCAAAAGAGAAAACAAAAGAGACAAGTCGTAACCAGTTGTGCATTTTAAACAGCCAAGACCAGGTGGCTGATCAGAAAGCTGAGCTGAATATGATTATTAACGCATTTGGTTTCATTTTGCAGCCAGAACACGAATCCCATGAGACTTTTTCATTTCATTTCATTCATAAGTAACGGATTAATATTGGAGTTGATAGAATCGATTCATTCATGTTTGAATATAAGTGTAAGTGTTAAATTTCGCAGTTATTCAGCTGTCGACTTTGGTACATCTCTAGCTTTGGACATGGATGGTCACACTGAGCGCGAGTGAAGCGCGCACGTATAAAAAAGCACAACAAACACACAAGACAAGACAAGAAAACAAAACAAAACAGCAACAACAACAACAACAACAACAACAGCAACATCAACAGAATACAACAAGCGATTCGTGCAAGTCTGTCAACGATCGTCAAAGCGTGAAGTCGACTTCGCGCTCTTCTGCCGCTTCTCGAGTTGTTTATTCGATACGACATTTACTGCGTTTGTTTGTTTTTTTTGTTTTTTGTTTTTGTATTCCTTACGTGTATGGGTATGTGCCCGCTTAGCTGAGCAAATAAACAAAAGCCAAATAAAACGAGACGAAACGAAACGAAACGAATCAAAACGAAACGAGCGTTGCGCCCTCGCAGAGCACGCGCGGATCGAAGAGGGGCAGCACAGTTTGCGAGGCATTCGAAAAAAACCCGGTAAACAGCTGGCCAACAGTTTACTACTTACCAATTGCAAATCGAATTAAGCCCAAAAGTTGCAGCGGAAAGCAAAAAAAAATAAAATAAAAATATATAAGTGAAGTCTCAGTCTCACCTGTGTGCGCCGCTCGGTCGTGAAGGTCAACCGCATCTTACATGTTTTGTCTTTTGCCTTTTAACGGTCGCTACGTCACCTCACAAGAATGTGTTAATTCGGAATTTCAACAACAACAACAACAACAACAACATCAAGAATAGTACACACAAAAATGTGCTGCAACAACAACTGCGACACGAACCGAAACATTAAATTTGCATAAGAAAGTAGAAGTGTTGTTTCAGCCCAGTCAAAACAGAAATCCAACAGTTTGCGCAGAGATGGGAGCGGCAGTTGGTGTGGCAGCCACACATTTCTTTCGTTGCATGTTTTTTCAAAAAAATTCAATAGTCGTACAAGTAATAAAAACTATATGTTAACTGTTTAACCGAAACAGACACCTAAACTGTGCGAAATACTAAATTGTATGCATAAAAACTTTTCACTTGCTTTTTAAAGATCAGCAACAAAAAAAAAATAAAACGGCTGGTTTAAAAATAACTGACTCGTGAGTAGTGGCTCTCAAACTGTGAGTAGGCGTGAAGTATTTGTGACTGGGCAATGTGATAAATGACAAACTAAATGCTGTTAATTTAAGAAGTTAACCGTGAACAGGGATCATGAGTAACTATCACATCTAAACTCGCAACTTTTTCCCAGATTCAGGGTGTGTTGACTGTTGGATAATGATGCTTCTTATTCCTGGACAATATCAATTTGTGTTCACACACCATTTCCCACTGGGAACCGAACACAAGCAGTAGACAGAATATGAATTTCATGGGGCAGCAACGCAATCGCGTGGAGCCACTGCTGTTGCTGCTGCTGGGCCTCATCTGTGGCAGCGGGCTGTCGAAGCTGTTGCAATTGGTGCGTCTGGAGTTCTACGATAATATCCACTCGCAAACTGATATCTCCCAGCCAACATATGCCAGCAGCTATAGTCAGCATGTCACAGCAACTGATTCGGGTTCGAGCGACAACAATGCGACACAGAGAATACTCTGCATTATCATGATTGATCCGATGCGCACACGCCAACTGCACATAGAACGCACCTGGGGAAGGCGCTGCAAGATGTTGCTATTCCTGAGTGGCCAGCCCAATAAGCAGCCGGGCGTTATGGGGCTGGCAATGAGAAAGGGGCACAACATTTCGTGGGGCAGGCTACGATCGAGCCTGCAGCATGTCTATAAACATTATGGCACTCAACACGATTGGTTTCTGCTGGTCAAGGATGAAACGTTAGTAAATTTAACTCTGATTCGAAGTACATACCTAAAAAATAATATAAATTTATTTTTCGTTTAACTTCTTATCATTCACTTATCTCAGCTATGTGATAATGGAGAATCTACAGCGTTTTCTGTTTGACTACGCGCCAGAGACGCCTATTTACTTTGATAGCAATTCCTGGAAATACACGAAAAAGGTGAGTGCAGAACAAATGTAAAACCAAAATAGAAGAGCTAAGAAAAAAATCGAATTAGTTAACAAATAAATGGAATTAGCTTGCAATAGAGCAAAGTATGTGAAAAATACCTGCAAGCACTCAATGAAACAGTAATTTCTATCTAAATTTAGCTGGACAGTTATACACTTTGTAGTAGTATTTTATTCAAGTTCTTTGATTTTAACAATTAAATATAGTAGACTTTTACATTAAAAGCTTTGAGGAAAACTTTAGTAAGAAACATACCAATTAAAATTCACTATTTGTTTAAATTAGCTGGGTTTTAATAAAAATGTTCCTACTCCACTATTAAGTCATATGTATTAAATACACATAGGAAGACCTGTATGACGCACGCAAAATGCTCAACTATAAACCAAGTTGTAATACAAGCATTAGAAATCAGAATTATAAACTTGCATGCAATCATAATTTAATTAAATAATTTAAAATTGATTATCATTTTCAGATGCACAAGTCCGAAATGGATAGTTATATTTTTAGTAGGGAGGCACTGCATCGTTTTATGACACTGGCGCACGGGAATAGCAGCATATGCAGCAATCGGGATTATGGCATGATGCATGTGGAAGTTGCACGTTGTTTTCGAAATGTGGGCGTGGCATCCGGCAATGCGCGCGATGAACACGGACTGCCACTCTTCGCCCCCAAATTCAGCAATGTAAGCTGACTTTTGCATTTAATGACATCAAAGATCCCACTTAAATATATATATATATATATATATGTATATTACAGATATCACTTGAATGCTGTTCGACTTCAGCGATATCGTTTCACTGTGTTAGTGCCGCATGCTTTTATCAGATGGATTATTATATCTACAGACTGCACCCTTTAACATCTATGTAATGGGAATTTACGAAATTTGGAAATTTGAAAAGGACTGCAGCAAAAGTATGCCAAAGACAGAGACTAATCATTTCCATAAAATATATATTTAGTATAAATAATCTATAATATGTATATAGTATGTTTGGATTAAGCAGATCAAGAAGCTCAACATTTAAATCTAAAATCTTGTCAAATTTCTTTTTGAGTTTAGTTTTCCAGTTAGTGGCTCATATCCCATTATAATGCCATATGGACGCATATTATACAGAAGATAGTCAAATAAGTACATTTGATAATGTAACACATAGTGAATTGTTATGGCATAGGTTGAACAACACTCCAGGCCCTAGGAATACGATCATTATATAAACCGTTAACTGTCATGATGGATAAAAAAGGGAACCTCCTTAAATTTGTAGTACATGTATTCATACAGCCAAAAGTCATTGCTCATGCGTCCAGGTATCATCATGTGCTCCAATGAGAGGGGCAGGAATCGATGTCGTCCTTCAGCATCCCTCGAATCGCCAGCGGTCACATTGCACGTGCTCAAGCAGACACCCATTTCAAAGTCCTCGGTGCCCATTTGATTTTGATTGCATCTGCCCGAATCCAGTCCGTCTTCGACAAGACGACGCACTGCCTCCCGACTAAGTACGTAGCCAGCGCCACCAGACATATAGCCCTGCTTGACGTCCGGAGTGAACTTGCAGCCGAAGTAGATGGCCTCATCGGGTTGATGCGGATGCAGCATGTAGCGCATATTATCTATGATGGCATAGGTATCATCGTCGGCCTTAAAGAACCAATCCGCCTCATCCAGATGATGTCGGTAAACGTGCTTAAAAGCTGCCTTCGCCTTGCCCCACAGCAGGCTGTAGCCCTCGCTCACGTTTAGCGCCACAGTTGCCATTCCGGCCTCTTCCCGACTCTCCTGCCATCGACTGCTAAACACAATCAGCTTGTTGCAGTGCCGCCCCCAGGTTTGTCGAATGGCCCTTGCCACCTTAGCATACATGTCCGGATAGGTCAGCACCAGGCAGAGAATGCGCACCTGCTTATAGAGTTGCTTAGACAGGGTGTCATTTACAGGCACAGTCGCCAATTGCAAAGCCGATCCCTGTCTCAGCCCAGGCATTCCAGTCATGTATCCATACGGTCTGAGATGGTACAGAAAATACTCCAACACATAAAGTTGATTGGCGGTGACATATGGAAGGGCAATGGGATAATCTGTGGATATATTAAAGCCCTGTAAAGTGATGTTGATTAGTATAGAAGTCAGCAAGTACTCGACTTGCCGATGCCCTGTAAAGCAGTATCAAACAGCGGAAACATTTCCGCCTACTTGGGTGCAGTGCTATATACCATATCAATACATACAAATTAAGTCCAATCTTAGTTTAAAAATGTAAACAGGGATCCCTTACCAGCTCGGAATAGATCGCTCTGTGTATATATGGCCAATTCCAAAACTCGGAGCGAAGCGAGAACGGAACTAACTCGGCGGGCACCTTAAATGGAAACAAGTACACATTGGGACCCTCCTGCATGGCTGCAAGACAGACGCCTAAATTGTTGTTGTTGTGAACACAATCCAGTGCCACCAGCTGCTTCAGTGCGCCGCGACTAAATATAAAATCCGTGGTGTCCCGCCGGCTAACATGCGCATAGGGATAGGCCAGATGGAAAGCGCTGAAGTAAATTCGGCTATTTGGCGCATAGCTGGTCAGATGGAAGCGCACATTTTCCATGATCACATAGCTGTCCACATGCACGTGTAGCAACCAATCCAAGTCCGAGGAGTACCTATCGTAGATGCGGCGATAGGTACCCGCCGGATTCACCGACTGGCTGAGGTGCATCCTATTGCAGCGCCGGCCCCAAGTTTTGCGTATGTGCCTTGACTTGCGATGCTCGTGATCGTTGGTCATCTGCAGCAGGCAGTGTATTCGGATGCTGCTGTACAGCTGCTCGGCGATGCTCAAATTGTCCAAGGTCTGGTTTCGGCTGCCCACAACATAGTCGGAGATGTTCTCCTTATATGGCGGTTGCAGATAGTCCTTTAGCTTGATGCCGGCTCCGCTTAGCGCGAATAAATAGAGCTCCAGCAGCACGAACCAGATGAGGCAACTAGCTAACAGGGACAGAGTTCGAGAGCCCCAAATGTGTTTAAAACGCCAAAACATTCTGCGCACATTTTCAAAATTGGCCATAAATTAATTTGTTTGCGCAACTGTCAAATCCGTTATGCGCCGGCGTTGCCAGACTTTTGTAAAAGTGTGTACGTATTGTGAGCGGCTTGCTCTTTTCGTTCATTTGCTCGTGAGCTACCTCAATTGAACGAATCATCAGCAGTAAATAACAGTGTTCCTTATTGCTACCTCTTCAGTTTAAATCTAATTGCATACATTTGATCAGACATAGATAAAAGGAAAATATATACCGATGAATGCCCTTAACCATAAAACGATTTAATATGTGGTCAGTTCCACCTGACATGTAATCCTGCTCAACGTAGTTCTTATTGAGAAGGAAAAATTCTAAACATTTTCTATCCGGAAATCAATATTTTTTTGGCTTCAATATTTATATCACATAATTTTTTAAAACAAAATGATTTGTTTCAAGTAGAAAACCAAATATCAACTCGCCTATTGTTTCAACTCAACAGTAGCAAAATTGATCAAATATTAGCTCAATAAAAAATAATACAGCTTTGTTGTCATTGCTTTGACGAATGTGGAGGTTGAATGTCATCTTCTGTCAGTTAACTTTGGTGAAAATAAAATGGCAAGGCCGTCTGAAAACACAGAAGTTTCACTATATATAAATTTATGTACTAACAATTTAAATTTGTATTAATAGATTTGGATTACACAGCAGATGCAGACGAAGGCGAAGGCAATTGGATTGTTGACGCAACTATAAAACTTATTTAATTACTCCAAAAATAAAACTTGAACTGTTTTTTCTCTTTTTAGAAACAAAGATCAGCAAAGACTTAAACAAGGATTAAAAAAAAATACATTGATTTTATTATTTTAAGTTAATATAATATCAAATCATTTATTATTATATGTAAGACGTATACCGATTGAATTTGACTTCGTTGTATTTGTACAAGAAATAAATAAAATCAATAAATAAAATCAGTAAATTCATAAAGCATACTGCCCGCTATCCTAACTTATTTCTGATCAAATTTGGCATAATTTAAAAATTCTATCTGTTAAAACACGAAAAAAACAAATAACATTGTTTACTCTCATGAGTTGTTTACACATTTGAATTCGGCGCCCTGCGAGGTATAATGTGAATAGCTTATTGTAATTTATATTGTTAGTTGTAATTACACATACACACTATGTTAAGTGCAGTTTGAGTTGCAGCAACAAGCGTTCTCTTTGTGCAACGCTCTCTCTCTCTCTCTCTTTCTCTCTCTTGTTCTCGAGGAAGGGCGTTCGCTGGTCCGCCGGCTGCTGCAGCTAATCATTCGTTTCGCGTAGCTCTCGCTTATCGATCGTGCCAATTTACTCTTGTTGTGAGACGGTTTAGCAGTGGATTCAATCCTTCGTATAAACAAGTCCAAGTATTGTGGATAAAAGGCTAAACGGTGGCTTCTAGCCTCAAGACATTACTAGTAACCTTTATAACGTTCCTGAGCTAACATTCTGCTATTTATATAAATAAAGCTATCAAAAAGCTGATAACGTCAACAAACTCACAGTTTATATTTTGAGAGTTCAGTAGATTCGATAGCGTGAAATACTTCGTGTCGGTTACGGTTAAAACATAAATTTAATATTATTTTAAAGCAATAATGAGGCATAACAATTTATAATAATATTCGAATAAGAAATGAATAATTCATAAATCCAAATTGAAGTTACCTAACACAATTATAAATAACACATTACACATAGTCTATTTTACTTAACTTTTTATTCTAAAACAAGCCAGCCAAAAGTGTAACCAACATGGGACTAAATTGTGTATTATCAGAAGGTACGCGTCGAAATCTCCTGGAGAATTTTATAATATTAAGGCTGAAATTCAAAATATTTCAGCGAGAGCTTCAATACAACACTTGTTATTCACACGAATAACTAACTCCATCAGGGGTTTTTGAGTGGCAGCAAGAAAAGAAAATTTTTAAAGCGGATGAAAACGAGTGAAACTTGCATGAATAAATATAAAAATACAAGACAAGGATAATTTCCATACTAGTAATAATAATATATTAAAAAATAATGGATTTATATGGCTCAGTTTGAGTACTAATAATATGGGGTAGCTTTTGATTTTCTCTGTGTCCCAATGCCAAGCGAAGTCTAAGATGTTATTCGAGCTTTATCCAGTCTTACAAAAAAAAATCACATTGCTTGAGTTTGGTTTTGAAAAAGTTTTCTTTAAGAGAACTCATCTTCCAACCGATCGTTCCTATAGTAGCTTAATGACATACTGACCCTATCCATCCGGCTCAGACATATGGATCTACTTTGCATACAAACTGATGGATGTTATGTCGGCTATGCCAATGATTCTGATCAAGAATATTTATACTTAATGGGTCGGAGCCCGGAGATTTTGATAGGTCGCCAGCCTCTGTACTGTATACTGTACACTGAGGGGGAGATGACGCCCCCAGTAGGGGTAGCAAAAAACTGTGCAATGAAAACGGAAAATTAATTATTTTCCTATCTGTTGCAGGACGTTCCAGCAAGCGTGCTTTTGCCTCAATGATTGTAGGCTTGATCGTTGGCTTCTTCCTAGCAGTGCTTTTCATTCACTCGTCCATGCCGGAACGTGACGAATTCGTGCCGTACTATCGATATGGCCAGGATGTGGGCACACACGATCATGTCAACGAAAACACCAGCATTGCGGAGAAGCTGTACAGCGAGGTGCGCATTCTCTGCTGGATAATGACGAATCCCGCCAACCATCAGAAGAAAGCGCGCCACGTGAAGCGCACCTGGGGCAAGCGCTGCAATAAGTTGATCTTTATGAGCTCAGCCAAAGATGAGGAGCTGGATGCCGTGGCGCTGCCCATCGTCGAGGGACTCGACAATCTGTGGGGGAAAACAAAGGAAGCATTTAAATACATCTACGAGCATCACATGAACGATGCAGACTGGTTCCTCAAAGCAGACGATGACACCTATACGATTGTGGAGAATTTGCGCTATATGCTATATCCCTACAATCCCGACACGCCCATCTATTTTGGCTGCAAGTTCAAACCGTTTGTTAAGCAAGGCTATATGTCCGGTGGAGCTGGTTATGTTCTGAGTCGCGAGGCTGTGCGTCGCTTTGTGGTTGAAGCTATTCCCAATCCGAAACTGTGCAAGAAGGACAACACTGGCCGCGAGGATGTGGAAATAGGCAAGTGCATGGAGAAAGTTAAGGTTCTGGCGGGCGATTCCCGAGATGCCAATGGGCGTGGTCGCTTCTTTGCTTTTGTGCCGGAGGATCACTTGATCGTGCATGTGGACAAGGAATACTGGTACTGGAAGTACATCTATTACAAAACCGATGAGGCGAGTTTTTTCAAATTCTAATTGTAGACAAAATAATAATAATAAAAAATAAGATAATTCGATTTCGAAATGTTATCTCTTACAAATAATAATAAATTATATTTTTAATTCTAATGCAACTTTTCCGATCTTCATTACAGGGTCTGGACTGCTGTTCGGATAATGCTATCTCATTTCATTATGTCTCACCCAATGAAATGTATGTCCTGGACTATTTAATATATCATCTGAGGCCATACGGAATCGTGAATACGCAAGATGCGCTACCCAACAAGCTAGGCCTGGGTCAACTGATGCCAACTCCCAAAGAGCCCAAGCAGTAAAATGAACAAGAGCAAGAGGAACCAGAGGCATCAGATACAGCTGAGACGCAAAAGGTCGCGCAGTAACCCATCAGCACAGCATGCAATCTCGAGAGATGATATATTATAATTAGAGGCCTTAACACTTTTAATCAAAAAGAAAATAAAAACCACCAATTAGTTTAGTAGCCTAATGCTCGTTCTTTTCCTTTTACCAGCTTAAATGCATTAACGTGTCATTCTTAATCAGCATCATTAGTCAGTCAAAAGTTAGAGCGGGTAGTCAGCCTCCTTGCCTTCCACTTAATCAATCAGCAGCTCAATATCCGTATTAACTCTAGCGAAGAGTATCTGGCAATGTCGAATATTCTACCATATTGCCAGTAAAAACCAATTTCTAGTGATATTACCAACTGACATCCAGTTGTTATCAAAAGAAAATCAGCTAAAAACTCTAAAGCAATTCAAATACAGTTAAAACGCTCTTCAAGTGTATCGCTACTTTCAAAGTAATCTATATAATAATATTATCCCACTCAATTATTTAAGATTTACATATTGTTTTCTTCAAGCAGTTCCTGCACTAAAGCATTTCAGAGCTCAAGATCATTTATAACCGTAGCCAAAAACACAGTAGGCAACATATGTAGATATTATGATATATATTTTATTATAATGGTTGGGTTAGCGATATATGTACACTGAAATGTTTGCGCTTATTAATAATGAAGTTGTACTTAATTGCGCTTCATGCGCCATTATTCCATTGCTGGCTGCAATCGAACTCAATCGATCCCGATCAGGTATCGATACTTTACTGATATCGCTACTCACCCGATTACTTGCTCTCAATAGTATCAGTACAATGGCAACAAGGTTGCCAGATAGCTTTCACCGCTTGTTTGTTTATCGCAAGATCTATTTACAATTAAAGTGATCAGCAATTAATACTTGTTCTTTCAAATAATTTATTATTATATGTAAGACGTATACCGATTGAATTTGACTTTGTTGGGTTTGTACAAGAAATAAATAAAATCAGTAAATCGATAAAGCAACATATCTCTGTAGAATTTTATTTTCTCGTTGGCGATCGGTCACGCCCACATTAATGGGCGAGGAACTGCCCACTATCCAAACTTACTTATTTCTGATCAAATTTGGCATAATTTAAAAATGCTATCTATTAAAACACGAAAGAAATAAGTAACATTGTTTACTCTCATGAGTTGTTTATACATTTGAATTCGGAGCCCTGCGAGGTATAATGTGAATAGCTTATTGTAATTTATATTGTTAGTTGTAATTACACATACACACTATGTTAAGTGCAGTTTGAGTTGCAGCAACAAGCGTTCTCTTTGTGCAACGCTCTCTCTCTCTCTCTCTTTCTCTCTCTTGTTCTCGAGGAAGGGCGTTCGCTGGTCCGCCGGCTGCTGCAGCTAATCATTCGTTTCGCGTAGCTCTCGCTTATCGATCGTGCCAATTTACTCTTGTTGTGAGACGGTTTAGCAGTGGATTCAATCCTTCGTATAAACAAGTCCAAGTATTGTGGATAAAAGGCTAAACGGTGGCTTCTAGCCTCAAGACATTACTAGTAACCTTTATAACGTTCCTGAGCTAACATTCTGCTATTTATATAAATAAAGCTATCAAAAAGCTGATAACGTCAACAAACTCACAGTTTATATTTTGAGAGTTCAGTAGATTCGATAGCGTGAAATACTTCGTGTCGGTTACGGTTAAAACATAAATTTAATATTATTTTAAAGCAATAATGAGGCATAACAATTTATAATAATATTCGAATAAGAAATGAATAATTCATAAATCCAAATTGAAGTTACCTAACACAATTATAAATAACACATTACACATAGTCTATTTTACTTAACTTTTTATTCTAAAACAAGCCAGCCAAAAGTGTAACCAACATGGGACTAAATTGTGTATTATCAGAAGGTACGCGTCGAAATCTCCTGGAGAATTTTATAATATTAAGGCTGAAATTCAAAATATTTCAGCGAGAGCTTCAATACAACACTTGTTATTCACACGAATAACTAACTCCATCAGGGGTTTTTGAGTGGCAGCAAGAAAAGAAAATTTTTAAAGCGGATGAAAACGAGTGAATCTTGTGTGAATAAATATAAAAATACAAGACAAGGATAATTTCCATACTAGTAATAATAATATATTAAAAAATAATGGATTTATATGGCTTAACTTAACAGTGTATAATTTTCGTCAGTTTGAGTACTAATAATATGGGGTAGCTTTTGATTTTCTCTGTGTCCCAATGCCGATCCATCCGGCCTGGGGATTTAGATAGATGGATTCGCCAGCCTCATATATGTTTTCCTATCTGTTGCAGTACTTTCCTGCAAGCATGCTTTTGCCTCAATGATTGTAGGCTTGATCGTTGGCTTCTTCCTAGCAGTGCTTTTTATTCACTCGTCCACGCCGCAACGTGACGACTTCGTGCCCTACTATCGACATGGCCAGGATGTGGGCGCACACGATCATGTCAACGAAAACACCAGCATTGCGGAGAAGCTGTACAGCGAGGTGCGCATTCTCTGCTGGATTATGACGAGTCCCGCCAACCATCAGACGAAGGCGCGCCACGTGAAGCGCACCTGGGGCAAGCGTTGCAATAAGCTGATCTTCATGAGCTCAGCCAAGGATGAAGAGCTGGATGCCGTAGCGCTGCCCATCGTCGAGGGACGCAACAATCTGTGGGGAAAAACAAAGGAAGCATATAAGTACATCTACGAGCATCACATGAACGATGCAGACTGGTTCCTCAAAGCAGACGATGACACCTATACGATTGTAGAGAATTTGCGCTATATGCTCTACCCCTACAATCCCGACACGCCCGTCTATTTTGGCTGCAAATTCAAGCCGTATGTCAAGCAAGGCTATATGTCCGGTGGAGCTGGTTATGTTCTTAGTCGCGAGGCTGTGCGTCGCTTTGTGGTTGAAGCTATTCCCAATCCGAAACTCTGCAAGGAGGGCGAAACTGGCGAAGAGGATACGGAAATGGGCAAGTGTTTGGAGAACGTCAAAGTTCTGGCGGGCGATTCCCGAGATACCAATGGGCGTGGTCGCTTCTTTCCTTTTGTGCCGGAGCATCACTTAATACCTTCGTTTATGGACAAAGAATTCTGGTACTGGAAGTACATCTATTACAAAACCGATGAGGTGGGTTCTATCAAATTCAAATTGTATACAAAATAATAATAAAAATAAAAAATAAGAGAATTCGATTTCGAAATGTTATCTCTTACAAATAATAATAAATTATATTTTTAATTCTAATGCAACTTTTCCGATCTTCAACACAGGGTCTGGACTGCTGTTCGGACAATGCCATCTCATTTCATTATGTCTTACCCAATGAAATGTATGTGCTGGACTATTTAATATATCATCTGAGGCCATACGGAATCGTGAATATGCCAGATGCGCTACCCAACAAGCTGGGCCTGGGTGAACTGTTGCCAACTCCCAAAGAGCCCAAGGAGCAAAATGAACAAGAGGAACCAGAGACATTAGATACAGCCGAGACGCAAAAGGATGCGCAGTAACTGATCGCTTTAATTATAAATAGATCCTGTGAAAATACCGTGCGGAAAAAAGTTGTTAAATTGAAATTTTATTATATTGGAAATCTCTTTTTACTTGAGTAAAAATAATATTTTAAATAACGTGTTATTTATAAGTTTCACAATCGCTTTTGTACATGTTAAGGTGCTTAAGAGAGAAATAGGTTTATTGAAGGTAAAATCTCGTTAAAGGAAATGCTCAAATTGTGAGATATCTGTCCACTATAACACTAAGGCATAAACACAGCGTGCAATCTAGAGAGATGTTGAGATATATTAAAATTAGAGGCCTAAATATTTGGCAAATTTAGGCAAAAGGCGAGAAGTAAGTTTTATTATAAAAAGAAAATAAAAACCACCAAGTATTTCTGTAGTGTACCTAATGCACGGTCTTTCTTTTATACTAGCTTACTTAATGTTTAGTGTGTATATAAATTGTTTTATGTCTATATATTTAGTAGATGTATATGTGTATACGAAAGCAACTGTTTTTTATATTTAAGGCAGGCATCTTCTCGAAGAATTTATTTACTTAATTGTATATTTCATTTGGAGTGCTTAGGCACACTAGCATGTTTGAACAGTCTGTTCTATGTTCATTCTTAGCTAAATATTTCTGTCATGAAATGTGCTGCGCATTCTTAATCAGCGTCATTAGTCAGTTTGAAGTCAGTGCGTGTAGTTAGTCTCCTTGCCAAATTGCCAAAAACGAACTTCTTAATTATAAATTACACATTACATACAATATATTTAAGAAGTGTTGTTTTCCATATTGTTCACTCAAAGACTGCAAAAAGTGTAATCAATATGGGACTAATCTCTGCATTAGAAGGTACGCGTCGAAATTTCCTCGAGAATTTGATAATATTTTGGCAGAATTTCAAAATATTTCAGTGATTGATTGATCTCCTCACGCGTTTTTAAACGGATGCGAACGAATCAAACTTAAATACAAGCAAGGTTGCTGAGATAAAAATACAAGACAAGTGTAATTCCCATACTAGTAAAAATAATAAATTCAAGAATTAAAGCTTAGTTGATTTTCATGTGTATGATTTTCGTCGAGTACTAATAATATAGGGTAGCTTTTGAAGTCTTAGATGTTATTCGATCTTTATCCAGTCTTACAAAAAATATCACATTGCTTAACTTTGGTTTTGAAGAAGTTTTCTTTAAGAGAACTCATCTTCCAACCGATCGTTCCTATAGTAGCTTAATGGCATACTGACCCGATCCGTGCGGCCCAGACATATGTTTCTAATCAAGAATATTTATACTTAATGGGTCGGAACCTGGGGATTTAGATAGATGGATTCGCCAGCCTCATATATGTTTTCCTATCTGTTGCAGTACGTTCCTGCAAGTATGCTTTTGCCTCAATGATTATAGGCTTGATCGTTGGCTTCTTCCTAGCAGTGCTTTTCATTCACTCGTCCACGCCGCAACGTGACGACTTCGTGCCCTACTATCGATATGGCCAGGATGTGGGCGCACACGATCATGTCAACGAGAACACCAGCATTACGGAGAAGCTGTACAGCGAGGTGCGCATTCTCTGCTGGATAATGACGAATCCCGCCAACCATCAGAAGAAAGCGCGCCACGTGAAGCGCACCTGGGGCAAGCGTTGCAATAAGTTGATCTTCATGAGCTCAGCCAAGGATGAGGAGCTGGATGCCGTGGCGCTGCCCATCGGCGAGGGACGCAACAATCTGTGGGGGAAAACAAAGGAAGCATTTAAATACATCTACGAGCATCACATGAACGATGCAGACTGGTTCCTCAAAGCAGACGATGACACCTATACGATTGTGGAGAATTTGCGCTATATGCTATATCCCTACAATCCCGACACGCCCATCTATTTTGGCTGCAAGTTCAAACCGTTTGTTAAGCAAGGCTTTATGTCCGGTGGAGCTGGTTATGTTCTTAGTCGCGAGGCTGTGCGTCGCTTTGTGGTTGAAGCTATTCCCAATCCGAAATTGTGCAAAACGAACAACACTGGCGGCGAGGATGTGGAAATGGGCAAGTGCTTGGAGAGCGTTAAAGTTCTGGCGGGCGATTCCCGAGATGTCAATGGGCGTGGTCGCTTCTTTCCTTTTGTGCCGGAGGATCACGTGATACCCTCGCATACGAACAAGACTGAATGGTACTGGGGCTACATCTACTATAAAACCTATGAGGTGAGTTCTTTCAAACTCTAACACCATTTAACAAAGTGGGATAGCGTTTTCAGTTTGAAATTAATTTAAATCAATTCTAAGGATTCAATTCAAAAGAAATAGGTAATTAAAGAAGTAATTAACTAATAGTAATAAAAACAGAAGAGAAAATAATTTAATCAATATACTTTTATCAATGTTTTGAAATATTTTGTCTTTTACAAAAAATAATAATAAGTAATTCGATATTAAATAAAAACTTAAAGCATTACTCACTTTTACTTTCAGATATATCTCTCTTAATTTTGATCTTAATTCTGCCGGTCTTTATTACAGGGTCGAAACTGCTGTTCGGACAATGCCATCTCATTTCATTATGTCTCACCCAATCAAATGTATGTGCTGGACTATTTAATATATCATCTGAGGCCATACGGAATCGTGTATACGCAAGATGTGCTACCCAACAAGCTGGGCCTGGGTGAACTGATGCCAACTGTCAAAGAACCGAAAGAGCAAAAGGAGCCAGAGATATCATACACTGCCGCAACTCAAAAGGGCACGCAGTAATTGCTAGGCACTGCTTGTCACTTGTCATTGCTTGTACATAAAGAACTAAAACGTGTAAAGCAGTTCAAATACAATTAAAACGCTGATCAAGCGTATCGCGTATGTATTAACCAAAATTATCCCATAACACTCAATTATTTAAGATTTATATATTGTTCTGTTCAAGCTATGAACTGCTAAAGCATTTCGAAAATAAGATAAATTAAAAATAAAATAATATTTTTATTCAACTGCTTAACAAATAGAAACCCATATTATATATAAATTCAGCACTAAATTGCCTAAAGAGACTTACTGTCAACCCAAGCAAAGTTAACATAAATATATATATTGATAGCCAAGCAGCTGTCAAATCCATATTATCTCTTTTGTAAGACTAGCTAGGAAATGTCAACGTTCACGTTCGAATTTTATAGATTTTAGTCCCATGGTTGTTATGCTTTTCGTTGGTATAATTTATAATTAAAAAGTTTGTTTTAGTTTGGATTTATGAATTATTCATTTCTTAATAGAATATTATTATACATTTTAATAGAATAAATTATTACACAATATTATTTTAAATGATTGACTTAATAATTACCATTAACCGACAGAATGTATTTCGCGCTATCAAATTGACTGAACTTACAAAATATGAACTGTTGAAACCTGTGGAAACCATAAAGATTCTATTATGTATATATTTTCTTTTTTGTATAGAAATTTAATTGATTTTTTGTAGCATATATAAAGGAGAAACAAATAAGAAAGCTCTCAAGCTGAAAGCTCGCCTAGGGGAACTCTGTTGTTACACACATTTTTTCTGATGAAATTTTTACAATTGATCGATAATATGTCAAGATATATTATTATATTATAAATTTGATATGTTATTTATTATTATAATATATATATAAGTAATCGAAAAATGAAATAATTCGAAAAATAAATAATACTTACTCGTATCCGTATTTACCAAGCATTAAAAGCAGTACAAACTTTCAAGCAGTTCAAATACAATTATAAAGTGGTCTAAGCGTAGTATTCACTGCTTGAAAAGCAGTTCAAATGCGATTTCCAAATAGTTATTAATTAGTTCAGAATAAACATCTTCGCACGATAGAACCAATGATAAATTTAAATGGATAAACTTGAAATTTTAATCATTTCCATATTTGTATATAAAAAAGTGTAATCCACTAAAATTCAATAATTTTAGAATTAAAAAATAATGCATTAAAAAAATCTTTTAAGCTTAATAAAATAAAATATAATTTAACTTAACTGTTCAACAAAGGTTTTAGAATAAAAAAAAAAAAACGTCTTATTCCATTTGTAATACACTATTTTATTATTTTTTATTAAATACATTAGGAGTAAATAGTAGAGTGTAATACATTTCTTAGAAGCAATGCCGATGTATATAAGTATATATAACATAATAAAGCTAATCGAAAGAACTATGTCAGTATACAATTTATTGCTAACTAAATGGGCCACAATGTATGTTTCTTGAATATCTTTAAATTATTAATCGTTGTCTTAAGAGCTAATCATGTGCCATATGTATGATGAGTACCTATTTAAATATTATTTCTTATTATTATATTAATTATTATTATTATTTGTGTTATGCACAATAATTGCGCAGACTTCCCTAAAAACTAAACTAACAGCACTCAAATAATCTGTTTTGCTTCTTTTTTTGGTATTTTGTACAAAAGAGTCGGAGCTCAAGAGCATTTATAACCGTAACCTGAGAGAAATAAACTAACACAAGAGACAACAAATTATATGGGAATGGCAAATTATGCATCTTAAACTAGTTGCGGTCTACCCCGCTAGGTATTTACACACGATCTATTTACAATTAAAGTGACCAGTAATTATTGCGTGCCCTTTTGCGTTTGAACAGTATCTGATGTCTCTGGCTCCTTTTGCTCCTTGGGCTCTTTGGGAGTCGGCATTAGTTCACCCAGGCCGAGCTTATTGGGTAGCGCATCTGGCGTATTCACGATTCCGTATGGCCTCAGATGATATATTAAATAGTCCAGCACATACATTTGATTGGGTGAGACATAATGAAATGAGATGGCATTGTCCGAACAGCAGTCCAGTCCCTGTAATAATAATCGGACAATAGTTGCATTAAAATTAAGTGAAAGAAATCTATCAAATTGATAAGAAATAATTTAAACCACCTGACTTTTTAGCTTATTTTGTAAAATATAAAATTGTTTGTGTATAGATTGTTAGAAATTGAAAGAACTCACCTCATCGGTTTTGTAATAGATGTACTGCCAGTACCAGAATTTCTTGTCCGTATGTGAAGGTATCAAGTGATGCTCCGGCACAAAAGGAAAGAAGCGACCACGCCTGTTGGCATCTCGGGAATCGCCCGCCAGAACTTTAACGTTCTCCAAGCACTTGCCCATTTCCACATCTTCGGCGCCAGTGTTGTCCTTCTTGCACAGTTTCGGATTGGGAATAGCTTCAACCACAAAGCGACGCACAGCCTCGCGACTAAGAACATAACCAGCTCCACCGGACATGTAGCCTTGCTTGACATACGGCTTGAATTTGCAGCCAAAATAGACGGGCGTGTCGGGATTGTAGGGGTAGAGCATATAGCGCAAATTCTCTACAATCGTATAGGTGTCATCGTCTGCTTTGAGGAACCAGTCTGCATCGTTCATGTGATGCTCGTAGATGTACTTATATGCTTCCTTTGTTTTTCCCCACAGATTGTTGCGTCCCTCGCCGATGGGCAGCGCCACGGCATCCAGCTCTTCATCCTTGGCTGAGCTCATGAAGATCAACTTATTGCAACGCTTGCCCCAGGTGCGCTTCACGTGGCGCGCTTTCTTCTGATGGTTGGCGGGATTCGTCATTATCCAGCAGAGAATGCGCACCTCGCTGTACAGCTTCTCTGAAATACTGGTGTTTTCGTGCACATGATCGTGTGTGCCCACATCCTGCTCTGGGCCGGCTAGCTCCAGCATGTCGTGACTGTGATGAGCATCGTTGACATCGCCATGTCGATGACCATCGTACGGCACGTACTCGGCACGTTCCGGCGTGGATGAGTAGACGAAAAGCTCGGCGAGGCAGAAGCCTACGATTAGGCCGACAATCAGTGAGACAAAAGAACGCTTGTTGGAACGTCCTGCAAGAAATTGGAAACAATATCAATTTGATTTCATTTGAGGAAGCATTCAATGAAAGGTTTTTTCATTTGAGGGTATATATTTATATATACTTGTTCATACATTTAGTAAATGTGTTCGACCACAGTCTATGACTATTTTTTCTTTACTATTGTGTCTGATATTTTACTGAACGTAACTCACCTTCGTTAAGTAAGGATCGTCCTAGCAGGCTATTGGCAGTCATTTGGCTTTTTGGTAAATAGGAGTTTGGGGATTTGGTTTACAGTAATCTCAATTCTAGGCTCCTACTCTTTGGGTTTAATGGGCCTCAGGCCTCTTTGGTTGTGTTACGTAGGGGGAGCTCCTATTTGCCGTTCACATTACATCTTCTGCAAGAAAAACCAGAAATAAGTATGCATGTACATAAATAATAAATTGAAATTGTAATGTTCTCATGTTCAACGCAGTCACGCACAGCATAATCAGTCTTCAAGTCTGCAACTCTACAATTCACCGAGTCTTATGCACTCGTCTGTCTCTCAATTACAAGTGTCATCCATGTAAATGAGAATTGTACGACGGGGCGATGATCGCTTCAACTGTGTTGTTAAATATGCGAAAACGTGACAATTGAAACATTTGGCAGACGTTCAATCAAACTAAGCTCAGATGCGACGCTTTTCTTATTTGCACACCTTTTGCATTTATTTTTTTCTCCATTTTTATTATGGTTTATTCTTTTTGACTCATTTTCTTATTTTAATGCATTCTATAATGTGCTGTTGTTGTTATGAATTAATTATCAGCGGCACGTGTGTTTCGTTTGTTTACATGTACCTCTACTGGGTCAACATAATTCTTTATATTTATATATTTTTTTGACGGTCACGTCACGACTCGTGTGTCCGTTTAGTTAGTCAACTTTGATGCTTTGGCTTAAGCGTGTTTGAGACCACATAAAAAACTGATAATTGGTTGACAGAGAGTACGTTTGGATTTTAATTAAAATTATTTATTGTACTGGTTAAAACTTTAATTGAGCATGTGATGCCCCACAGGCATCGGCTAGCACGATTCACTAACGATCGGCAACTGAGCCCACTGTGCACATGGGCAATGCTTCTTAAGGCAACAATCAACAAATGCTTTTGTTGCAATTGCTGTAGCTGTGTTATTGCTGCACCCAAATGGAAATAAGGTTGGTAAAACTTACAGCACGACTCGTTATCAGTGGGAAACAGAATACATTCGGTATTGAGTTAAACATATGGTTTTCTTTATGAGTTTTTTTTCAGCTTTCATACAATACAAGTAATCTAAATGAACTAAGATCGCAGCCGAAATGAATCATTTCAGCTTATCAATATATTTTTGGACTTATCAGTATATTGCATTGTTTTTTTTTTACGTTTTTACTGCCCATTTATTTTTTTGGTAGGCGTAAAAATAGTGGACATGAACTGTATGTGCGAAAAAAAAATGGGTCTGCGTAGTTTTACTGATTACCTGAGCTGCCAATAATATAATAATTATTCGATTTTTTTTGTTAGAATTGAGAGTTTAATTAAAAAAGTTAATTAAATATTAACTATTATATTATCTACTAGCTAATATTGAATATTTTCTTGTATTTAAATTTTTGTTAACATTTGGTTACATCTATTAAAATAGAAGAAATTGTGTTAAATGACATTCTGGATCCCAAAATCTTGAAATTGGTAAAAATGGACGAGATCGCTTATTTCCCTATCTGACTAAACACCATAAAATACCATAATAAAAAACGAATTGTTGGTATTACAAATATATATATGTTGATAAGATATGATATGATATTACTTATAATTAATAATTGTACTATCTTGAATGTTGATGAGACAATGCCATATCAATTTCCTTTTTCTATCACCAAATGATGTTTGGGTGAGTTTCTGCCGCTGACAAAGGAGGAACCTGCCGACATTAATGAGGACACTTTAACAAAATAGCCGAAATACGATACTGGTAATGTGGTGTAAAGCGATACTGAATGAGTTGAAATCGTTTAGCGGTCAAATTCAAATATGTAGTTATTGCAATTGTGCCACAGGTCACTGGAGGTACCCGGTACTGGGCGACTTCATTTAAATGTTCCGGCAATTTGTATTGCAATTGCAAATTAATTAAATATAGACATTGACAACAACTATTGTTGCTTGCCCAGTTTCCGTAGTTTCCACGGGACGAAATGCGTGTCACGGCAATTATTTTGCTGAAAACCGTTTTGCATTTGAAAAGCATTGCAATTAAGAGTAAATTACAGAAATTGCTTATCACTGACTCACTTTGCTATGCCGAAGCTGGACTAACCCGTAAATGTTACAGTGCACTATTAGCAATAACAAATCATAAAAATTTTAAAAAATATTCCATATTTAGCTGACAATCTGTTCAAGCTGAAATTATATATAATATGTGCAGTTTCTAAAGAACAAATTGAAACTTTTTGTCTGGATACACACGAAAATGAAATCATTTTTCAACGTGTTTCTAATTTATTACATTTCGCTCCCAATAATTCTGGCCTAATTATTTTCCATAATTGAGCTATTAAGTCGCTATTTATTATAATAGGTCTAATTGGTGCACATTTATTTTTAAAACAATTATTTGCAAACTTTGTCATTTGATGCACAAAAGTTAAAGTTTTCATTTAAGGTATTCAAATTATAGATCCTTGAATTTTATAGAAATTATCTTTTCATTTGTGGGAAAACAGTTGAATTATAAATTTAAATTAATTTAGAGTTTAACATAGTTTAGCTTTTAATAAAGGGAGAAGTAAAGGGAACTTAAAAAGTCGAATATTTAAGTACTTAAAATAAATATAAACAAGGTAGATGTTTGCAAAACTGAAGCAGTTAATGGGAAATAAAATAAAGTAAAGTATTATTTAATCGATTTGTTTTGCAATAGACTTGCTAGTTAAGGTTAATAGACGTAATGCGAAATAAAATAAACTAAAGTATATATTTTTTAAGTATCAATTTGTATTGCAGTAAACTTGCAATTTAAAAGAGTAATTATGCGAGGCGTAATAGATATTTTAAATATGTTTCAACGTAATAAACTGATTATCGCATGGAAAACAGATGTATCAATGGGCCCCCCCGGGGCACAACACCGTGACATTTCATTCACAGTAGACAGATGGATGCTTTAAGCACGGTGGCACTGACAACAAACCAATTGTTCAATTGTTTTGTGTTTGACGCGCCGGTTAACCAATAAAATCGGCCACGCTTTACGATTCGGAGTAAAAAAAAGAATTTAATTAAATTCTAGTATGTGTGTATTTGTGTGTGTGTGCATTACTTTCAATTGTTTCGCTGCCAGATAAAAGTAACAAAAATGTATACATACATATTAATAAATAATAAATATATATATATATATATACATATATATATATATAATATAATAATGTGCTGCAAGTGAATTGCCAGTAGAAAACCGCTGTGTTATCACGTCCTAGAGGAACTGACCATGGAAACTGTTATCATATGATTTAGTTATGTTTTTCTTTTTTCAGACATCCGCCTTGAAGCAATTCGCTTGTGTGGCACTTAGTCTAATGGCACTCTTATCGAGCTGTAAACATTACCTTGTCATAAAGAATTTGTTTTCAGCTATCTTTCAAGTAATTATATATAATTTGCTTTGTAGTAAAAATTGTTGCTTTTTTTCGTGCGCTGTCAATATGGTTCATATTTATACCAAGAAGATAGTGCGGAACCTAATTATATCATCGCTTCGACATTTTCGTCCAATAAAAAGGGCCCTTCGTCAAAAATAAATATTCGCATAAAAGTTTTCAGCATTTAACTAGGCAATTTGTTGTCAGCACTGGGATTTTTTCATTTTATCTTTTCAGTTTCGTCGTATTGGCAGCAGAGATAACATGTACCTGAACTTATCACATGTTTTGGTTATCTTATGGGTAATTTGACAAGCATGTTTTCTAATTTGCAGCTGCACATTTAATTAACTTCTGACATGGAAACGATACGCAAGGAAAATTCAATTTTCATTTTATTTAGGCTTTGCAACACTCAACAGATTATTAATTACATCTAGTAAAATTAGAATTTTTCCCATTGAATATTAATCATAGTGACTAATCGATGATAAAATGGGAAATAGCTGGAATGAGGCCGTTGGCTGTTAAAGGGTTGAGCAATTTCAGTGGAATTGTTAAGAAGAACTATCGATTGAAAGAGTCGATGTATTTTATTGATTGCTTTGTTTGACAATCACCTCTCGTGGAATCTACAATAAACTGCTCGAGGAAAACAAACAGTATAGAAAATTATGGCTTTACCATTCTATTATATTAAACAATACGTTGAAATTCTTTTGAGTTAAAGAGCTGTGAGAGTTATGAACTATGACATACACAGCTCACGAACCCACTAATATATTCCTTCAATGTAATTCGTAATTTATTATATTAAAACTAGTAGCAGCTATAATTAGTATTTGGAATTCATTCCGTTTAAGGTATGAACGTATATTTATATTTTAAGATTAACAATCTTGCATAAATTAATAGACTCAAAAGAGCAACCTCAAAGTAACTATCACATTAACAATATTGCAAGAATACCATAAAAGTTGTAAATTGTATGTAATGATTGACACATGTTTTTTACTGCTGCAATCAACAAAGTTTTAAATACAAATATTTAATTCTTCTGATAATACTTATAATATACCATACTTCTATTACCGTAAGGCTAATATGTACATATATTAGTGATAAACATGTTTTAATGATTTGAATAAATATAAGGGTTCTGAAGTGGCCGCAAGACAAAATTGTCGAGAATGTCAATAGACTCATGCTAATCATGTGCCTCAAGTGGCCAATTGGAACTTAATCATCGATCAAGCAAAGACTCAAGTTTTATTTCATATTTAAATGCAACAACAATTGGGAGAATTTTATTTATCTGCAAAGAATTGCCTCTTAAGCGGATGCCAAGCAATTGCAGCCGCTTATCAGTAAAGTTAAGCCAAGTCAACCAAGTAATATAATCTAAGTGTATATGAATATGTATGTATATATATATATATGGATATGTATATATATGTCACAGTATATAAATATTTATATGTGCATGTAACTAAGTGTGTAAAAATAAAACAACTACAACACTTAAGAATTATAAGACGATTGGGGAGTGGAGTGTTGAAGACACATTTAAGGAATCACATTGAGACTGAATGAAAGAAGTGCGGCGGCAATTCACCCCTGCAGTGACAACAAGAGAGTGAGACAGAGAGAGAAACAGAGGGAGAGTGTGTATGCGGCATATAGTAACGGAAATGGCAACAACATTAAAAGAGAGGATATAGAGAATGAGAGAGAGAGAGAGAGAGAGGGCGCGAGAGCGAACAGTAGGCAAAGGGCAGCTGCCGCTGCAGCAAATTATAAATAACAACAACTATTAAGCAAATACAACCACAACGAACTATGAATGCACTTAAATACATGAATTGTTCATATTTACAATTATTGAGAAAAGTACATTTCTGTTAACACTGTTTTGATAAGTACACATTATTATTATTATTATTATTATTATTATTATTATTATTATTACATATAAGTATAGTATTATAAAACTGGCTAAATAATAAAGTCCACTTTAGGCAATAAGAAATTTCCCGTTTGTTTCTCGCGGTGCTTCGCCGGTTTCCTCTTGGGTTTTATTGTGCACCAATTGAACAATCTTATTTTTTGTAAAATGTATCACATTGTAATCTTCGTTTAAAATGCGATTTATAAGTGTCGTTTATATTTTATTGCATTCGCCAGACTTAATTTTGCATGTGTGATTTTGTACGCCACATTTATGCACTTCTGTTGTGACATACTAAGCGAACTGGTAGCTGAGCCCAGAGAATTAACGCTGACCAAAATATTTTTAATTGCTTTCGGTTTTATTTTGAATTTATTTTGATTTTGTTTTTTTTGTTGTTGTAAAATTTGTATTTTTTTGCTGTATTTTGAGTTTATTACAGAATTTAGCACTGCACTACGCTACTTACAATTGATTTTTAGCACAATTATTCGCATTTTGCTTTTGTTTTGTATTGTATTTGTTGTGGCGTTCTTTGTTTTTGTGGAGCAGGACGCTCCCTGGGGCAGCGACGCTCTTTTGTGTATGGATTTGCGGCGAATTAATTGACTTGGCATTAACGCGATACGTGTTGTATTTGTTGTATTAATAGTTGTGCATTTATATTCTAACAATAATAAAAAGAACAGCAGCAACAACAACAATAAACACCAACGCTGATATTATTTAATTGAAACAAATTATTTTTCCGAGCTCTCACAAGGGGTAACGCAAATGCGAATGTGAATGCGAATGAGCGTGCGAGCCGTGCGAGCGGACGAGCAGACGAGCGCACGATGTGACAGCAAAACAGCAACTGCGGACAGCGCGCGAAATTTGCGACTGAGCGAGGGCCGCAATTTTAGAACTCATTCGTGTGTGCGCTGGCTGACCTCACTCACGAGAACTGCACGCGTCAGAAAAGAGAGGGACGCATGCGTTGCCCCAATTTTACATATGCATGAGAAAGGGGCGGATGATGACAGAGAGTCCAGAGAGAGAGAGAGAGAGAGTGAGAGAAAATGAGAGAAAAACTGAACGAAAGCCGGCGGGCGGCTGGCTGCTCAGCGCTTGCTGATAATGCAATATACAAATAAATTTCTGCATTTGATAAGAAAACAAACACCCCATAAAGAGAGAGAGAGAGAGAGAGAGAGAGAGAGAGATATATAGATGGATAGAGAGACGGGGAAGGAAGTAGCTTCTCTTCGGGATGCAGTCAGAACATCCTTAAATATTTAATGTTGTCTTTGACAAGGCCAGGTGAAAATGACAGCTGTGCCATAAGCTGCACAGAGCGGGAAATAAGAGTGAGAGAGTTAAGTGAAACAGCTGTTCAGAAGACCATTTGAAGGGATGGTTTGTTTTGTGGCTACAAATACTAGATCTTTTAAATGTTTTATTGTGTTGGCCAAAATAAATGCTTAATAATATTTAATATTTAAATTAATAATAATATTTGGAATTTATAAATCACAAAACTATCTGGCAAGTTAATTTTTGGGCTTTCGCTTTCTGCCCTCCAATTTAAAAAATATTTCCAATTAAAAGAATAATACCAATGTGCGCCAACAATAACGTTTTTTATCAAATGTCCATTAAGATTAAACGCGAGCAACGAGCACTGATAAGAAATCAGTTAGATATTTCGCAATGAACAATGAACCAGCTAATTTCTAATAGGTGTATGTAGCCAAGTTTGCAACCGCCGTGCTGTAGCCAGCAGCTTTCGCACAACAACTGATCGTCTATAGATTTTACATAAATTTTAATAGCAAATTGTTCAAAAATGTTGTTAATTAATTCTTCTTTATTTATTTACTTTATCTTATACACATAAAGACAGTATTTTATCAATTAATCATTAAATATTATAAGGCACTTTTTATTTACTACATTACTATTACACGTGTCTAAATTACACACTTAACAAAATTGTTGTTTAGTTATTTTCTACTTAATTTGCATTTTATATCAAATGTACAAATATGTTTACTAATACATTTGCACATGTTGTGGTATGTATTTGCAGAAGTCTCTTTGCATGGTTCGCAAACTAAAAATCAAAAAAAGTCACGCTGCATGCAAAATAAATTGCGTGTGAATTGAGCTCAAATAGTAAAATAAACAAGTGAGCAAAATAGTTTTCCTTTGGCAAATAAGTTGTTGAGTCAAGTGATCTAAGCTTTTGAAGAGATATGGAAACTTATGAAATATTGTTTTAGGCATTAGCAGTAATTTACAATAGAAACAATATATATTTTTGTGTACTTTCTTTTACCCTACGTTAAATAATAAAATAACTCAATGAGGCGGTTACTCCTTAAAGGGTATTTTGTAAAATATTCCACTAAAAATGTAATTTGTTTTAAATCTAAAATAATATCATTTTTATTTGTACAAAATGCTTTATACATATATATATATATATTATAAATAATTTGCTGATTGATTCGTAGACTAAATGATTTCCTTACAAATCCAAATATATATTTCATTTCATTTATGAACATTAAGTTGATTCGTTTGGTTCAGACTGTAGTACATATTTTGATATATGATAATGATCAGGGTTAGGACATACAACCTTAAAATATAATTAAATAGTTTGGGCCTGCCATTGGCATAAATATCATGCTCACGTCTATCACTCAGTTATCTCAATAGAAGAATATCACAAGATTCCTAGAGTCCAAAATAGTGATGAAATCCCTTAGAGGAATGAGCAGCACAATATGAGCACCAGCACCGTTATGGGGAATAGGGCATAGATCTCGCTGCGCGGATGACAGGTCGAGATTAGATTGGTGATATCATCATCCTCATGCTCGATGCCATCACGTGTGGGCACCTCCACCACGACTATTTCATCCGATAGGAAGCCAATGTTGAAGCTGCAATCGGTGCTGTTCAGACATCCGCGAGATTCACTCAGATTGGAGTACTGAAACGTCGGCTTATATATGTCGAATATGGCATGGATGTCGTTGCGCACCAGATCGTTGTCACTGTAGAAGATATAGTAGTAGTAGCCATCCTCGGTGATATTATGCTTCACCGTGTCATGTTTGCCCTTCTCCAGGAAATGGGCATTATTGCAGGCCGGTTTCGGTGGAAAGCCTTCCGCCAGCAAAATGGCACCATTGAAGCAATCGAAGAGGCCAGTCTCAAAGCTCGATATGGAATTCGATTCGTCCGTTTCCGTAAAGTTGACCGCATTGCCGCCGTGACTGATCTTCCGGTCATAGACATTCTCACGCTTCTTTCGCTCCTTGCGCTTGTACAGCTGCTCGTACAATTGCCGCCGCCTCTGCTCCGCCTGCAACGGCTCAATGTGTCGCCGGTGTCGATGCACAGCTGCAGCCGGATTGCTCTCACTCTCATTCAATTCCGTTGCCTGGTGCGGAGTGCCCTTTTTCAGTTTCTTCCGCAAGCCTTTGAGCGGCGCAGGTGTTGTGCTCGAATTAATCGGCGCATTGTCCTCATTGAGATCCTCGCCGCCATGATTCTCATGCTCCAGCAGGCCATCGGCCGGCATCTTCTCCTCGGTTATTTCCACAACATCCTCGAAGAATACCTTGACCTGTTCATGACCTTGCGCATAGTTGGCGCCCTGCTTGTTCTTGTTGTGATCCGTTAGGCCGCAGAGCTTCAGATCCCGCTTGCCTTTGATAACCAGTATGCGAGAGCCATTGTAGCGGGAGCAGAACTTGAGAGACACTCGTGCACCCTTCAGCAGAAAGAAGCCCCAGTATTCGAGGGTATCATCGGGCAGCGTCATCGACTTCTTGAGCCTTATGTGCTTGCGATTTGTGGATATTTCTGGCTTATTGCGCAACTGGAACGCATTGAAATTGCTGCTCATGCGCAGCGTGTGCTTTGAACAGAATATGGAGGAGATGCCGTCCCTTATCTCAATGATATCCGATTCAGCCACCGGGTAGATGACATCTGCAAAGATCGTCTTGCGCATATAGAGCGGCATTATGATCAGCATCGCTGGCAGTATCACAATCATAATGCAAAATACCAGCACACGTTTTACGCCGTGCATTTTGCGGTTCTCTGAAACGAGACAAATAGATAAAAGATAAGGTTTATGATAAGCAGACAGTTTGCAGAGCTAGTATTTACTTAAGAAATTGTAGCCACACAAAATATCATTCAACTTAACATATTTATTATTCATATGCAAGAATCTAGCAAAAGATTCAAATCAAAAATGTCTTAAAAGTGAAATAAATAAATTGAATTAATGGAAAAAAGTGTTGAAATAATCATATTGCTAAATATGATTTGCTCTCCTCATACCACCTTCAAAATGATATTCCGTAGTTTTTTGCATTTTGATGCTGTGTGATTTTCGTATGAAATCCTTCAATTATTTTCATTTATTTTCTGTTTGGCACTGCGCGATGTGTGCTGCTGTTAAACGGGCACTTCGAGTACTGACTTAATACTGCGATTATCAAATTAGACTGCTGCCTCCGACGACAGTTTTTCATTATTTACTATCGCACGACTTGAAGCGATGGGAGTGTATAAGTGCGAAGGGGTTCTGGGGGTTGGGTTGTATGGATGTGTTCGTTGGCCTATCAACCAGCCAACAACCACGGCAAATTCTGTTCAAATATATACCAAAGCTATTTACAAGATTCATTTGAAACAACAAAACGAGCACTAAGTGCTAGACTCTATTTGATTAGCATTTAATGTTGGCCGCTTTATTCAGACGTCTCATATTGATTGATATTATTCAGAAAACTTTTAAATAAATGAATTACGATAATATTCAATTTTATGTGGGATTATGATTGTTGTTAACGTTTTTAAAATCATTTATTATCGTGTTATTAAAATTATTTATTATTATTTATTTTCATCAGCGATATTAAGAAATCATCCGATTATCTGATTGATTTCATTCAGAGAACTTTTCATTTAATGTTTCTTAATGTATTCTGTAATAAATTCTGTTGTTATAATAATCATCTCTGCTATCATTAATGACAGCGATATTATTATGTTTGACATAAATCTTCCATTGCATTGATAGAGTGGAGTAAACAATAATAATAATAAGAATGATATTATAAGCAGCAATTTATATATATTCTGTCTGCACTGAAAAAAGAAACGAAGTAGACGATAAAAATATTCTAAGCTCAATTTATATATTTAAGTTGACAGTATTTTGTTTTGCATACTTTGTGGCAAGCTATATAAAGATTAAATTAAAGCTCTTAAGAGCATTACTTTAAGCTTAATGATTTGTATTATATTAAAAATGTTAAATGTTTCGGTTAAAGTTATTGATCATATAACTTATTATCTTTGTTATATTAAATGAACAAATAATAGTAATCAATGTGACGGCTACATATAATCGGTAATCAGTATGATGTAACTCAGAATTATTATTTATTCTTTTGATGCTAATGCTGATAGGGGCTATTTTCCAATGTAGTACATGGAAATGTCATGTTGATATTAGTCTGCCTCTTATCAATTTACTGCTGCTTGCTTGTTAATAACACTTTACGTTATCAACAAACACAACTGCTGAAAAGAATCCAAAAAAACAACAATAATAACGACAATCAACGTTAAATAATATACACGAAAATATGTATTCATGATCGCGTTCTCATCACGTTTCTATCCAGTGTTTTGTGTTATGTCTTATATTATGTGTAATCGCTTCCAATTGTTCTACTAGCCAAAATAAAACATTTTGTTGACGCAACTATTAAAATATATTTAAGCTTATCAAACAAAAAAAAGTGTTGTAAAAAACAAAACAAAAGTTGAACAAAGAGGTGAGTAAAGAATTGAAGAAACGATTTTATGTGCTTTAATTATATTCAATTAAAGATCGATCTCCTTAAAGATTACATTCCTTATGTTTAATTATTAATGATTTTTTGGTTTATCTTCTTTATAATCAAATACACTTATTTTTATAGCCATACCAATTTGTTTTTATTTAAAATCACATATAATGGATCACTTTAATAAATGACAATTTGATAGCTTGAAAGATAACACAAGACGCTAGACTTGTTGTAGACTTTTTGGTATCGTCTACTTGAAGTAGTTGATAACTGATAACGTTGCTTATTGAGTCATATTCACTTTTCTATATAAAAAGCTAAGAATATTTGTTAGTTTAAGTCATATTGCTGTAAAGTTGATAAGATGGAAAAGGAAATTTTTTGAAAGTATCTCCAAGTTATTCTTTGCGCAATATTTATGGCCTGCTCTGGTATGCCCTTGGCTGGTGTTAGCCACGTCTTTAGACCTCCTCTGCATAGTATGGCCTCATCTAATGTCAGAGGTCGCATATTTCCTTGACTACAAATAGAATATATTGGTTTTCGTTTTGGTCACGACAGCTTTTCAGATACCAGTGTTTGTACATTTTTAATTTTCCACTAGAATTACGGATTGGCTAAATTCGACAAGTTGTCATTGAAACTATTGAGTGTAGCTTGTTGAGGCGTATATACAAAATTATTATCGGCCCAAAACTGGTTTTGCAGAACGCAAAAGAGTCGAATTAACATATAGATTTGATTATGTTTATAGCAACATATATGGGCTCCGTATTTCTGTATCTTAGATGTGAAAAGTGTGTGCTGAAGTTGTATCGAATGAGACTGGAATGAGAATATATTTTAATTTCAAAAAATTAAGGTCAACCAACAATAAATAAGTAAATAAACTAGATTCCTTAAGTTTAAGATCTTTAATTACAATCCAGTAGAAAAGAAACTTCTGTTTTATGTTGATATATTTGACTTTGATTTGGCTTACTTCAGGTACCAACAGCCGTATTCTTCCTATGTCTATGCTGCTACCATGAACTTGAACTACCTTCAGCAACTGTCTTACATGTTGCGTTTTTAGAGCTTATTCATTGTCGAGCAGCGCCTCTCATAAAGTTTACATATTACGCCTACTTAAGTATGCACTTAGGTATGCGTACTAAAGTACATAGGTTCATTATATAAGTATTTGTATTTAAATATATGTATGCGTGGTGTTTATGTGTATGTTGTTCTTTATGTCTAATTCTCATGTTTCTTACTTACATGTTTATTATTTTGCTTTTAGCTTTTAGCTTATTTACGGTTTGGCTTGGCGACAAAGTCGGCAGCAGCGTTGCCAGCGACGTAATGAGTTCAAATTTCTTTGTATCTCTTTTTAATGCAGTTTGTTTTGTTTATTGGCATTATCTGTCTGTTTTCTTTGCAATTTCTTTGTTTGGGGAAATGAGAATGGGCGGCAAAATAAAACAATTATCATTTTTATCTACACGTGCTGCGCTTTCGCCAGTATCACTTGGCTGATAATCAGATGTGCATTATTTTTATTTTCCTCTTCCTCTTCGTTGTTTTGCTTATAACATTTTGACACACATTTTTATCAACAACTGTTGTCTCCGTGCTTGTTTTTTTTTTTTTTTAGCGTCACACTCTCTGTTGTGTTCTCTTTGTGCAGCTCTCTCCGGATTTCAAATTTATTTTTGTTATTATTCGTGCCTTGCTAGCTTCTTGTGAGCAATGGGTTTTTCTTCTGACTATAAGCGCTTTCAGATCTATATGTTTTTTGGTTAAATTTAATATAAAATTCTTTCAAATAACTTTACGAAATCTTTGCCAACCGTCGCGACGCACGCTTGCCTCCAACAAACAATTGACGACTGACTGACAACCAAACTCGCTACTCATTTCTGTTGCAATGGAAATTTTTTCCTTCATCGCAAAACATAACAAAAAAAAACTATGAGACTAACAAAGCGCCATTGTGAACAGACGCGCTCTCTATCTCTCTCTTTCTCTCTGCCGCTCACCAGCTGTGCTGTGCTGTCTCTCTTTAATGCGCTTGTGTTGGTTGCGCTCGGAAAAATCAAAACAACTCTCAGAGACAACTCATTTGTTTTGAAATGAAGTTGGCTGCGCTGCTGCTATTGGTTCGAAACTTGACTACACGTTACCGTGTACACAATACAATTGACGAAAAGGTATAAACAATTTTAAGAACAGATTTTCCCTTCCAAAAGTATTCTTCCTCGAAAGAATATCTGCAAATGTAAAACTTGAACTTGAACTTTACTTGAGTAAAGATTCGAAGAAATCTTAGGAATTACATTATAATGAAAATCTTTAGATTAATATTTATGCAAAAATTACGCCCATTAAGTAAATATACATTTTATGATTTACCTAGATTATAGACACTTAGACACTGGAAACCAGAATAAAATAACGAATATACTTATGCTGACTTTTCAAAGTTATTAAAAATGAGAGTACAAAATAAGATTAAGTATTTTATTCTTACACTGCAATTGAAGTAGATTTTTACTCTGATGGAGAACACAATTAAAAAAAATGCCGAAAGGGCTTAGGACAATTTAATTAGAAATAACGGTGCTAATAATGGTTATAACAAAATGATTTGATTTCATTATCAAGAACTTAGCACAGATCTGCAAAGTACTTTTGTTAAGATAAAGTGAGGTATGGTTTTTTTTTAACACTTTTTAAGACTTACTATTCAAGTCAGGCATCGAGTAGTAAAAATCCGTGTGATAATAATGTAATTGACCAGCACTTATGTTAGTGCTACGTTTCATAAAGGATTTAGTAGCCATATTGTATGAGGACTCGATCTATGCAAAACTTTTATAAAATCCAGCAGCTTGATAGGCATCAACGAACCGACTCTCGTGAAATTTCGCTGCAAACTAACGCCAGAATCTCTAAATGAGCAGAATGACTTTCTACTCGTAATCTGTGTGATTTTCCAATGTTGACGCTGTAGCCCAATCCAAATAGAATGAGTTATCGCATGGAAACCGAGAGCTATATGAGTTGTCTGTCTGTTTGTCTGCTCTGCGATGGCTTACAGACTCGCAGCCAGGCAATCGCCAAGTGTGCTTTAGATTGCTGATAAATGGCCTGGCCTGGTAATTGTCGTTTATTAATATGACAAATTTGTAAGCAAATATATAAAATGTGCACTAAGAACACAACACTCGCATATACTTATTGATAAGAAGTCAAAGCCAATTATCATCCCATTAGAACACATCACACTGGAATTGTAGCGTTGCTGCATCCATTGTGGTAATTTGAAATTTAATACCAATTTCCGGCGAGCAGTGTCAAGAACAAGCCAACACCTATTTATTTGTATTGTGGATATGTATGTGGCATTGGACGAGCCCCAGACACAAACGTCACCCGTAAACATATTACACATATTAAACACACAACAAAGCATAGTCCACAAATCTATTTGTGGATATGGTTGTAGCTAATGGAGAAGAAGAAACACAATTTATACATAATTAATTACATTTTATTGATTTCCTTTCAATTATTTGTAATTTAGATAAATATTTTGGAATACAAGTAGTTTTCAAATGGATTATGTTCAAGGTGAGTTGTCGATAGTTTAATGTGCCATACGACAATGATATGTTTTGCTTAAAGAATTACCCATTTATTTGTAATATGTTTTTTATTTGATTTATTTTCGACTCTCGATTTCTTTGTACTTTGTTTTGAAACACCATTTTTAAAAGTTTTATTCAAAACAAAAAAAGTTAATAAATATTAAATTAGATCAAAATATTAATAGGTATTTTGTAGCTCGCAACACATTTTCAACAGAATATTCACATCAGTATGAGAATAGCGTCAGTTTGCGGCATACGTCCAATATTTGTTTTGGTGACATAAATGCAAAATTTATACAGCCATATCTTGTGCTTATCTCGTAGTTTATAAATCTTGTGTACATTTAATTAATTTATAATGCGACAGCAGCTTTTGGTGAAAGAGTTGATGTTTAGATATTTTGTAGTTGATGTCAACAGATTATAAATTTATTCTCATACTAAGATACCGATGGTATCATACTTATAGTCCGGCCTACTCCGACGTCTTGCTGTCTGTCCGTCTTTCGACACCCTTACACTAGGAGGCTAGGAAATCGATAAAATCGACAATCCCATTGGTGTTTGTTAATAACACGTCAGTGCATATTATATATCAATTATAATTGTTTTTTAAATTGTGGCTTTCTAGGCGTGAGAACTTATATCTCAAATCTATGTAGCTCTTACCCCCCTCGGAAATCCTTTAGTTCATACAGACTGACAGAAGGACTGGCTGCCAAACAGTGGGACATGGCTAGATCGAATCAGCTGTTGATCCTGATGAAGAACACTTGTACTTTTTAACCATTTTTTATGGGTTCAGGGCATAAACAATGGAAATCTACTAATGCCTCAGCACAGCATTGACAAGACCGAAAATATACAATGGAGCCACTTATGGTACTCAGTAATTAGACAAAACTAGTTCAATACTCATAACTTTAATTACCTTTTTACAAGCGGCCAACTATTCAGTAGAAGACAGATAACGGCGTTAAAAGTATATTTTTTAAAAGTATTCCTATTACATATTTGCATATTACTGTAAATGACATAACAATTAAGAAGATATGTTTTCATGTACGACTAAGCACAAGCCCTAAAATTAGTCATTGCAAGTAAAAAATTATATTAAAATTTATTATTTTGTTTCGTACTTTGGTTTGGCAATTGGTTGTCGTTAGTCGAGTTCGGTTAGTGATAGCGTTTAAGCCACGTTATGAGTGCTCGTCTTGCCATCGGGCACTTGTTTAAATATTGTACGGTCTGTTTGGTTCTTGTTCTTGTGGTTATATTCAGACTGCCAGATATGCCCGAGCCCGAGGCCGCAATCCGTAGAGAATTTGAAAATGCTGTGTCAACACCAGTAGTGAACTTGACTGCACTAAATGTTGAAATGTCCAAGTATTTTGTGCATACCTCACAGTGCAGGATACCCTATATAGATCCCTACTCACCAGAGGTCATGGAGATCTACTCGCCGCGCACCTTTATACCCTGCTCAAATGAAAGTGATCTAGTCTCCGCACTCTACGATGCCAGTCTGAAGCGTTATGTGCTCCATATCAATGAGCAAGTGGCTCAAAAGCTGCTCAACTCCAGTGACCAGGAATATAATTGTTTCTATCGTGAGATCCAGCATGGAAAAGAGACGGAAACCTATGACATGTAATTTTGTATGGAAATTGATTGATTTTTTAAAAATCCAATTGGAATTAATATATTTGCGAAAATATTACGTATAAATTAGTTTGACATCAACAGAACTGATCAAAGGAACAGAACCGTCAATGTATTAAATCAGTCAGTTCACAGCTATATGTGACCCTTCAGACCTACAGTCCCAAAACATTTTAAGGTCTCTTCCTTTTGAGAATTCAGTTGATTTTCCAGCATATAATGTAATAAATTCCTTGCAATCGTTTAGGCTCAATCCGAGTAAATATTTCTCACAAAACTATGTGGTGCCGCTGCATGTTGAGGGCCTGCTGCTGCAGTGCGAAACCGCTGAAATACCACCTGTGACGATGCAAAAAGATGCCTATATGTTCATTCAATATCAACCCAATGGAAACACAAGTAAACCGAGTCGGTCAAACACACCTCAGCCACGTAAGCCTAGTGTAATAATGTACGGCATCGATTCACTGTCCAGAATAAATTTGCGTCGCACAATGCCCTCGGTGTACAAGTATCTTACCGGACCCGGCTGGTATGAAATGCGTGGCTACAATAAGGTCGTATGTATAATTTTCGCAACTGACATGGCGCTTAATGGTTTGACTCACAGGTGGGCGATAATTCGTTTCCCAATATACTCGCCATACTGAGTGGATATTCGCCGGAGACGGCCAAGGAGCATGTCTGTGATACGGATAATAAGGGTTGTCTCGATGAGATACCCATGATTTGGAAGTACTTTCGTAACGCAAGCTACTTGACTGCCTATGCGGAAGATGAGAGTGCCTCGAATACGTTTAGTTACCTGAAGCCGGGCTTCACAAAGAAACCCACCGATTATTATTTTCGTCCGTTTCTGCGCGCTATTGAGTGCGAGGCGGATAATTATAATTTACCTGATTGCCTTATGACTTATTGCTATGGTCGTCGCTTGGCCAATAGTTACATCTACGATTATTGCAGGCAGTTTATGCAGCGCTATGTGAAGGAGCGACCCATTTGGGGAATTTTCTGGTCGAATCACTTCAGTCACGATGACAGTTTTATGGCCTCGGCTATGCAGAATAAGGTCCTCGGTGATTTGTGGAACTACGAAAAGGATGGCTCCCTGGAGCACACCATTCTGATATTTTTTGCCGATCATGGTGTACGCTTTGGTAGCTTATTAAGTTTATCTGAGGGCTATTTGGAGGAGCGACTGCCCATGATGTTTATTTACTTGCCACCCTGGTTTCGCAAACAGTATCCGCATTATGCTGCAGCCCTGGCCCTGAATCAGCATCGCCTGTGCTCCAACTTTGATCTGCACAATACGCTAAAGCACATAATTGAGATTGGCGGCACACCAGATCGACCAGCCTTGCCCAAATCCTACGATTGCCCCACCTGCCAATCCCTGTTCCATCCAATCGCCGAGAGCCGCACCTGCCCCGAGGCGGGCATCGCTGATCACTGGTGCACCTGCAAACCGTACCGGCGTATCACTAAGCTCCACTGGAGTCATCGCATTGCACCCCGTGTTATCGAGCGAATGAACGATTATTTTGTGCAGAAGAATCTCAGCCAATTGTGCAGCAACTTGAGTTTAAACTACATACACAATACGCAAATTAGAACTGATGTGGATTTTAGCTGGCAAGAGAATCTGCCTCGACTGGATGTGGCAGTCTATCGCACCAAGTTTAAAGTGCAACAGAAAGGTGCCGATTTTGAGGCCACAGTCATCTTTAACAACATTACCGAGGCTTTGGAGCTGAATGTGGAGAGCATAAGTCGCACAAATTCCTATAAAGAGGATTCGATGTGTATTAATGATAAAATTGCTAAATTATATTGTATATGTTTTAGTAGCCTCCAACCTTAGCTATGTTTCTAATTTAATAAAATTACAATTAATTTACTATGTATAAAATTAACTCAACGAAACTTTTGGGAAGCTAGAAAATACAGCAAGTAGCACACAAAATCATTGAATAACTTGCCAATAAATCCCAGGATTTTTTTTTTTATATGGGTTTTGTCCGTTGAAAACATTTCCGACTTTGTAATAATAAGGATGAATTCTCAAAGCACATCATATTAGAATGTTTCACCTTATCGAGAAGAAGATGCAATACCTAGAAAAGCGTGTATTAAGGTCGGTAGACATAGAAATCGTCAATGCGATAATTGTTATTGATATTGTCTAAGAAACAGGACTAATGAATAATCCATATTTTCCTCCTAATAATATTAATAATAATGTAAATGTGGCATCAAAGATTTGTAGTATTTTGGTTGTGTTTCTAACCAGTCACACTCATTGTAGTTAACTTATATTTAAATTAATTAGTGCAAAAGGCGAAAGTGTTTTTATAATCAAGATGTATGTGTATAAAAATATTTTTGTAGGAGAAGAAAATCTAAGCATATAAAAAAATTCTTGACAATTTTATGTGCTTAGAGACATTTTATAGACAACATTCATATTCAATGCACATTATTCCAACTGAAAGTCGTCTCGAATATTGCCAAATCCGGTTCGAAAAAATTCTTTATAAAATTGTTTTCCCATTTTTAATAGTTTAAAATATCAAATGAATAAATTTTATATATATAGTCTCGCTTATTGGCGATATAACTTATGTTTCTGGTTTACAAAGGCAAAACTTCTTGTCTGGGAAGCTTTCAATACAGTGCGACTCATTTAAATGGAAATTAAGGCGTTCAACGAATTCCTTGCGTACTTTCACAATATTGGCTTCCTCGTTGGACAAAACAGTTGACCGAAACAGTCCCTTTGGATGGGTAGTGAACATCAGCAGATATGAGTAAACTCCGTCAGACGGCGACACCTCATGGCCATCATCATCAAAATGCTGCATCCGTTCGGCTCTCAACAATTTAGCGAACTCCAAGCGAAAGCATTTCCGCTCATAAGAATTCCTATCGAGATATTTGTTAATGCGGTAGACAACTAACTTGGCCAAGTTCTGCATTATGTCGCTTTTTGGTACCTGGGTATATGGCTCACAGGTGCACAGGTGTTTCGGGATATTTGCTTCTAGGCAGCTGCGGTTGTCGGGCAGCGCTTGAAGCAACGATTGGCAGTGCCAGCACTTCGACTGAAAGGACATGCGAGGACGCACTTGCAGCAGAAAGTGCTTAATGGTCAGGTGCAAGTCTATGGTGGAGCTCAGGCGACGACGATTCACTTCAAGCGCTTGCACGACTTCTGGATGCTGCTGTCGATACCACGGTGGCAAGTAAATGTGCAGCATGGGTAATCGCTCCTCCATGAAACTTGATCTCAACTTCATTAGCGGTCCTTGGCGTTGTCCCTCATCGCTGAACAGAATGACAACTGCTCTTTCGAATAGGCCAAGTTGCTTGTATTGCTCGAGGTAATTCACAAATTCCTTATCCACACCCGCCGCTCCCCTAAAGTCTTCATGACTAAAACTCTTTGTCCAGAACATCCCAAAAATTGGCTTTGGCGTCTCTTTAACAAAACGCTGCACCAGTTGAATTCCATAGTCAAATACATAACGAAAAAGTTGCCTGCTGCCCGTACAGTAGTCGACAGCAGAGCTTATGACACTACCCAAGATCTGCTCTATAACACCTACAATTGGATGTAGATAATAATCCACTGGTTGTCGACTGAAACCAAAGGTTGAAGTGTCCTCGGCATAAGCAGTCAAATAGCCGGCGCTGCGAAAGTGATTCCATAGATAAGTGATTGCATCTAGACAACCAGGTGTCTTGTGACCACAAGTTTGCTGCCATGTTGAGCCCGTCAAAAGAGTAAAGAGATTGGAGAAGGTGCTCTCGCTATTTTTGTTGTAGCCAAGCATCTCAAACCATCCCAGCTGGCGCACAAACTGTGCTGTGAGAGGCATTGTCCTTTGGAAGTTCATCTGAGACATTGAGTCAATGCCCAGCATTATAACACTAGGATGAGTTCGACTGCGTTCCTCATCGCTCTTCTCACTCCGACCAGCTGGATACTGGACAAAGGAAAATGCATCTCGTTGAATGACTCTCGATTTGTTGCACAGCTCATGGCATTCCACAATAATACCTTGAATGCGACGAGGCACGATCCAAGCCTGCTGAAAATTAACCGGTTTTCTATTCCTAAATTAGATGAGGTATTTGGAAAATTATTCAATTTTCTGTCAATCCTGATTAACTTACGTAAGTTCAATACACACCAGGCAAGAGAGTTATTCCTTAATCGAACTATCTCGTAATAGACACAGCCATAGTCAGAAATGTTTTGTAATAGTTTTGTGGGCAGAGACTGATTGAAGAATACAAAATATTTCTTCTTCTGCTGATTATATTGAACTGTGAACAAGGCAGGCTGATCGGTACATTGCTTGTATTTGGGAGGCTTAAAAATTGTCATCACGTCTGCAGAAAATGGATCAACACGGGGTATTTTGCATTTCTGTGCAAACACGCAGAAATCCTTGATCGGTGTGGAGGTTTTATTTGCCATGTTACTCCTCGTATTTTCCACAACGAGTGTACTTGGACAATTTTGAGTAGGTCTTGCATTTTTCTCAATCTGAACATTCGTTTTATGGTTTAAATATATAAAAATGATTAACATCAAAAGGGGGATAAGAATTAGTCTTTCATTTCTACAAATCAAGCAACGAAACATTTTTGTAGATTAAAAGTTTAGCCAGATTTTATTAGAAGCCTACTATTTATTATTTATCTCACCTTGATTCAGTTCAGTCAAATATTTTACATTAAAACTAATAATAAAAACAGATCCAGAACAAAACTCCATTCACAAAAATAGAAAAATTGTATACTCATATTTATATATGTTGATCATAAAATAAATATTGTGGAGGAAAGCTCAGAATCTATTGTACATTTTTCGGGCATACCCAATGTGAAATCTCCGATGCCCAGTTTGACAAGTAAAGGTGTCCCAAGCATTGAGTTCTGTGTATTATTTCAAATAGTTCAGACTATGGCTGCGTATATTATGGAATAAGATGTGAATCGAATGATTCTTGTTTCTGTTCAGTACTGAATATCGTTTGAATTTTATCATGATAACTTTCTGCACAAATAGTTCTAGGCATGATGACTTTAGGGGAGCGGCTAGTAATATTTCAAACAATTGTCAAATAAATTGAGAAAAAAAACACTTTCTGATTTAGTAGTGCTCTGAAAAATTAACACAGCTGAGAACTACGAAAATGCTTCGACGTAAGACGATGATACTGATACGCAAATATGTATTTGTATTCTTTGGGTTTTTGTTGACATTCATTTGGTTAAGTCACAATGGTAATGAGCCAAAGAAAGGCTTAGAGCAAGTTGCACCTGTATCAATAAAGACGACTTTGACATGGTTGAAGCCAAGTTTCCATTTACGAAAGGCGCGGATTCGTGATCTTGTGCGCAAAGACTCTCAAAGTCTCAAAAGTGTGGATCGATTTGCCGAAATTGATTCGGCTGAGATGGAAATAGCAGATAACCAAATAGTTGCCGATTTAATTTCAAATATGGAGTATGAAACCACCAGTAATAAATTCAGCCCTGGGGATAAACCAGCGCGGTATTTTGTGAATAGTAAGAAATGCAAGATGCCCTACGCCGATCCCTTCTCTCGTGAGGCATTGGAAATCTATCATCCAGCAAAGCTGAAGGTCTGCACCAATGAGTCCGACACCTTTCATCTGAACTACGACCAGCACACAAAGCACTACAACCTGTACGTTAATAAGAAAATCTTGTCCAAATTGAAGCCTGACGTGAGCCAATATAAATGCAACTATCGAGCAGTAACTCGAAGCACCAATGAGGACCCTGATCGTCACAGCGAGTAAGTCGACTATTTGTCAGCAATCCTCGGAAGCTTTACACATTCTTAAATCGTTTTCGTTTCCTAATTTCTTAGCATACATTCTCCAATCTACTTTCGAGACAAGTGTACGCTGCCACAGAATTTGAGCGGAATTATTGTGGAATGCCATGATGCACACAATATTTCAACGATTGTGCAACAGGATGCATTCTCCCTGGTGCAAGTATATAATAAAGAATCCCGAACAGAAGGCGATCCGCTCCACCGTCAACCCAGCGTTATCATCCTCGGACTGGACAGCATGTCACGCATGAATTTCCAGCGGACAATGCCCAAGACGATGAATTTTGTAAGGAAATCCGGCTGGTTTGAAATGGAGGGATATAATAAGGTGGCGGACAACACTGTACCCAATCTACTGCCTATCCTCACTGGCCACATGGCCAGTCAATTGGAAAATATTTGTGAAATTCACTCGTATGGCTGCTTGGATAAGTTGCCTTGGATTTGGACCGATTACGCTCGAGCTGGCTATACCACAGCCTTGGGAGAGGATATATTGGGCGAGGGTATATTTGTAATGGATTTGCCCGGATTCGAGCATAAGCCAGTCAATTATTATCTTCGTCCCCTGCTGCTGGGAATAAGTCGCGTCCTACGCACCTATAAAAGATTCGGCTATGATTACTGCATTGGACGCCGACTGAGCATGGCCTATGTTTATGACTTTTGTGCGCAGTTTACAGCTCGATTCGTGGAGGAACTCGATCAGCCGACATTTGCCCTATTTTGGAGTTGCACATTCACACACGACTATTACTTTGGTGCGTCGAGCTTAGATGCAAAATTCGTGGAGTACTTGCGCCTAATGGAGAGACACAGATTGTTTGAGAGATCCATTGTAATACTTATGAGCGATCATGGAGCGCGCTTTGGTGATCTTTCAGAGCTGTCCGACAGTTTCTTAGAGGAGCGTTTGCCCATGTTGCATGTTTACCTGCCGCCCTGGTTCCGCGACACGTATCCAAAGTATGCTGAGGCCTTGCAACTGAATCGCAATCGTCTATGCTCCAATTATGATTTGCACAATACGCTGAGGCATATTCTGCAACTGAATGCCTCAATGCCAGAGGAACTGCCTCCTATAGCCACATGTCCCGGTAGCCAGTCGTTGCTCCATTCTCTTCCAGAGGAGCGCAGCTGCCAGGATGCATGCATTGGGGAGCATTGGTGCACATGCAACGAGTTCATTAAACAAGCCCTGGATGGGGATATATATTTGCTGGGCAAACAAATTGTTTATCACATCAATCGCTGGATGGTTCTAAATGGTTTCAATAAATTTTGTCAACGCATTTTACTTCAGGATATGGAAAATGCCGAGAAGAAAGTGCTCTTCGAGGAGAATGGCAAGGAGACAATTTATGGCAACATTGGCACTTATCGATTGCGTTTCCGCACCCTTCCCGCCGGGGGTAAATTCCAGACAACATTGCGCTTCAATCGCGATTTGAAGACTATTGAGAATTTGTTTGTGCCGGACATAAGTCGCCTGAATAGCTATAAAAATAGTTCACAGTGTGTGAACAATAAGATTGCGAAGAAATTCTGTTTCTGCTATCCCAAAGCGAAATTAAGTGCATTTATGGTGGATTGGCAGAATATGAAAATGACTACCCTGCATGCATTTTAAACTTCCAATAATATTATTATTGTCTACCAATAAAAATTGAATGTTATCTGGGTGAAAACTTTCAATAACCCATTGCCCCCAAAAACTATACTTATTTCAAACAATTTTAAAATTAATCAACGGACAATTTAAAAAATATTTAGATGCATAATTGTTCGTTAATTAATATGGAAAGTTTAAGAATGTAGATACACAATTGGTAAATTACTTGAATTTATTTAATTGTTTTCTTTTAGATTTTTATTAAAGTGTATTTCCAAACTTAGAACTAAATTGGTTTCTGCATTCTGCTTGTTGCTATTCCCTAATACTATCCTCAATTGTATTGAAGCCTTTACTTAAATGTTTCTTACTAATCTTATCTAGATTTGAATTCAAAGAAAATTGGCCTAAATTCGAATGAGCCATTTTTCTTTTAAATACTACTTTATCAAAATTCGCCAACTAAGTGGCCTTAAAGCTATCAAATTTAAATACCAACGAATCAACATTAACAATCGAACTTAAACTACTACAAATCAGTTTGTTTCTGTTTTTCCTTTTCTTCTTTTAATTTAAAATACGCTCTGCGTGCAGACACCTTCGTGTTGAGTTCCTGTAGACAATTCTACATGTACGAGTCCACCGGATAGCGTTCGGCCTCCTCGAGCATATGCCGAAAATCGACATGCTGACCGAGCGGAGCAACAGGACCTGTACCGGGTCGTGCTCCTGCATGGCCGTTCATTATCTGGGTGGGTCTTTTAGCAGTAAATTGAGCGCTGCCACGGCTCTTAAGGTGTCCATTCATCATGCTCACATGATGACTGATCGTGGGCACCGCACCCGGCACATTCGTCTCCAGGTCGTGGAGTATGGCATCGGTTTGCTCGTTGCGCATCAGCGCCTCACTGACCTCCTCACTCTCCACCTTATTCGTCAGCTGTTGAATGTGGTTGCGTATCAAACGCTCGAACTCACGCTGTACGGAGGGACTGTCCGTATCGCCATCGACCTTGAATTGCAGGTGTAAATTCCCAATTAGCTAACAATTGGCTCTGCATGAGTCGCACACTTACAATCTGCAATCGATTGCTGCTGTCCATGGTCTTGAGCATGGGCAGCGTCTGCTCACGGAATATCTCCAGACGACGTCGAAACGAGGAGACCGTATCGTCGATGCGTCCGCGACCCAGCTGCAATTTGGAGCAGTCCAGTAGAATGGTGGGCGGACGTTGTTTGTACTACAGTGAGAAAATTGAGAGAAATGTAATTGGAACTTAACTGGATTAAGCCAAAAGAAATTTATAGCGCTTTAAGTATAAGTTATAAACCAAAAATAAAATCGTATTCTACATAAACTAACACAAAGAGCTGCTTTAGTTTGACTGATATAGCGTGACACAATTAAGAGCAGAGGTGTTACAGTCTATGCGGTATAAGCCGAACTTGGCTCGGAGTGCTTCTTGCGGAGTGCTTCTCATCCCTCCGAAAACAGCCCAAAAAAACAGCAGCTGGGCAATCTGAGTTGCTGGAGTAATAAGATAAATCTCCATAACACGTATTTTGCCACTGCTCGGCACTTGCCAGTTAGAGATTAAGAGTTGGGAAGCCACTTTCAAGCCGACCTATTTAATTTAGAAAATTGCAAAATTTTGTAATGCTTTCGACTGAAGCCACTTCTGAACTTGTTGTTTCCAACCAGAATCAAAAAAACGGAGTACGGAATACGGTAGCAGAACGAGCCAACTCTGGCGTAAGTGAGTTGGCCTTATTAGCCAACAACTGTCTGACAGGGCAATGTCACTCATTAGCAGTTAAATATGTTTATATATTCCAATTCATTATTTCTGTTCATTTTCATACCTTGTTTTCAAAGTATTTGACCTGCTGTAAATTACGTGGATAGCCATCGATGATGATGCCAGTTTTGTCGCGCAGCTGACGAATATTGCTGTCCAGCAGTTGATTCAGTGACTTCTCTGGTGCCATCTCACCGGCAGCAAGAGCTTCCTTGACGGCATAGCTCTCGGTATTCGCACGTGGCGCCATGTCCGTAATATTGCGAAGCAGACGCCCAACGCTGCATTAATAACAGTTTAGCAACGAGGATCAATCAGCTTCAGTTAATGCTCACCTGATGTGCGACCAGCCGGGATTGAGACCAACCGCCTTCAAGCAGAGGGTGGCCTTGTTACTGCCCGGTCCGCCAATCACCCAAATGATGGGCGGAATACTCTGCTCCGGTTCGTCGTTGGCGTCCATGCTGTGGCTGGCATTGGTGAACTTTGGCTGTTGTGTGACAACCACACCGCTGTCATCATCAGCACTTGTGCCACCGGTTCTCAGTACTCCTGCAGCTGTGGCAGCTGCGTTGGCGGCCACATTAGATATCACAGCGCTTGTGAAATTGGGCCCACTTGCCGCAGGTGCGGCGACTAGGTCTGTAATGTGAGGCGCTTGGGCTTGACTAGGTGCGGTGTCAACGCTAACTATACTGCCGGGTATATCAAGTATCCCTCTGCCCATACCTGTTACTCCATTCAGAATGGCCTCTTGATTCTCGAGCGTGCTCAATATGTCTAGCACAGCGGTGCGAAAGTCTTTATACACCTCTGTGGGAGCACGCTCACCATTTACCTGCAATATGTATTCCAAAATTAATAAAATTTAAAAAACATGTTTAACACTTTTATTTATATGTCTATGCACATTTCCACGAACATTTTCACATCATTTCTTTTATCATCACACCAAGAAAAATTATGCTTTAAGCAGTCGGAAATACTTCCTGCCGCATTCGCACAACTCTTTATTATTTTAAATAGATAAGATATAAATAGTTTTAGAACTTATACTGATCTATTTTTATCGTTTTCTTTGATTTCTTGCTGGAAATGTGCGCATATAAATAAAGTTTGAAGTTACTTACGGCCAATAGCATGTCACTTTGATCAAAATAATCGGCGACCGGCATCACATTTTTGAAGAAATTTTCTAATTCCATTTTGGCTAAGGAGAGAACAACATGACCTAATTTAGCGCCATAATCAATTTGTTTCTGTAGCACCGATTGACGCCAGGATATTAAGATAACACCATTAACGACTTGTATCTGGAAAATATGAACAAGTTTAAAAAAAAGTTTAATAAGTGCAATATTTGATTTAATATCAAAAGTATCAATTTCTGTCTGCTTAAATGCAATCTTATATAAAGTCACCCTGAATACTAGAAAGTTTTTCTTTTTTCTGTAGAAATCATTTTTATATATACAAATGCAAATTTTTGTAATTGTAATATTCATAATAAAAATGAGTACTAAAATGTAGAAATACAATCCTTTCTTTTTAGAAAAACTCCTTTCTATATGTCAAATCGTAAAATAATAATGTTTAATACGAGTTCTGTGTACTTGTATAAAAAGACAACCTAAAAATTAGAGCTATTTTTGCTAAGTTTTAAAAAATTTACCTTTGAATAAAGCAAAGAATTTCCAGATTTTTAAAAGATCAAATAAATATTTAAATAAAAAATTCTAAATATTAATGTGATTTAAGCTTGTCCCAATTTTGTAAAATTCAGGTCGATTTTCTTCCCATGTTTTGAAGTTATCTCGGATAATAAAAACATAAACGAAATTATGGCACAAGTATTTTATAGATGACATTTTAAATTTTCGTGTAGAATTATGAATTATGAGGCATGATCCAATAAATGATGCATAAAAGTTGACGTTTGTTTACTCAAGTACACGTACAGTATGTGAGAAGTTTTAATAATTGAATAATAACAATAAATGCATCAGGCAATATTTGTATTCAAATATTAACGGACATTAAACATTTAGACAATTGCCAGAATTGTAATAAACAAACAATGGAAATTGATTAGACAGCTGAATATTGCCTTGTGCACATTGCGACTGACTGTCGATGCATTTAATATCTATAATTAAATATGACTAAATATAATGCTGCCAACATTTGCGACTTTACCTTTTAACAATTTATTTAGGCTAGAGTACCAATTATAAAATACTCAAACTTGTAACTTATGCGCTTTTTGTTGCGGCAGTAAATAAGTAAGAATCGGCCGGATCTAATCACTATTTCATTTGGCCCACAAATAAACAATCTGTTGATAGATGATTTCTTGTATGAGAAAAGTTTTTTATTTACCAAGATAATTATTATGTTATCATAACAATATCATGAAACTAATGACGCCACCCACCGGGACTGATGAATGACTAACATCCTCCCACATTTCCCTCATCTCCTTCATCTGCATCATTTCCTTCATCTGCTTCATTTCCTTCATCTGCATCATTTCCTTGATCTCCTTCATCTCCTTCATCTGCTTCATTTCCTTCATCTACTTCATTTCCTTGATCTCCTTCATCTGCTTCATCTCCTTCATCTGCTTCATTTCCTTCATCTGCTCCATTTCCTTGATCTCCCTCATCTGCTTCATTTCCTTGATCTCCTTCATCTGCATCATCCCCTTCATCTGCTTCATTTCCTTCATTTCCCTCATTTGGTGGTTCCGATTTACCAATGATTTTCTTCAGGGATTCTTCGATTTGGAGAGCACCGCTGATCAACTTACTCAAAACGGCGTTAAACGAATCAGATCCAAATATACCATCGGTGAGCAGGTCTTTGCCCTTCTCAATCAAACTCTGTAGTTCATCTTGAGCATCGCGTAAATTCTCCACCAATTCCTCAATACGATTTGAGCACTGATTGTTGTCTGAATTTTCGGAATTGTTAATGGCGTCGATTAGATCCTTGACATAACCGGTATATTCATCGATTTTATCGTTTAACACCTGTTCAATCAGGCTCTTTTTGTACTCGAGCTCACCGATTGCATTCACTAAACTCTCCCTGAATTGTTTGATTAGGGCATCAACTAAAACACGCGCTTCCGGGAGGCCAACTCCATTCGTTCCTTCCTCCACACGTTTCAGTTGCTCCTCACTCCATTTCAGCAAATCTTCAAGAAATTCATTTAGTTGGCTGTTAACCTTGTCAGCCAGCTTCTCGTTTATATCGGCAAATACGGATTGCAGTTCATTAGTCACTGAGACGAGTTTCACAAGTGCTGTTAGCCCAGTTCTGAGCACCTTTCTCTTCAAGATGTTCCGTTCTGCATTCACTTTAGCCTGAAGGCCTGAAATATTATCCGATAAGATTTGCCCCAAGTCAGCGAGTCCAGTAACTACGGACTTCGAAATGGCATTGGACAAATCCAGCCCCAATTGGGTAAAATCATCCAAAAAGTCGCCCTTGATGTCGTGCAAATTTTTGAGCAATTCGCTTCCTTTTGTGGCGCCGTCATTTCCAGCAATCCTTAGGCCATCGAGGATAGTGTTGCTTTTATTACCCAAATCGTCCCATACCTTGTCAAATATTTTGGAGGTTGACCTGCTCCAAATGCCATTTGCACACAAGCACAGTGTGAACAAAAGTAAAACTCCCTTGATCGACTGCATCGTTTTAGCTGAGTTGCTCAGATGCCTTTGGCTCTGCAATTTGAGTGGCTTTTATATCGAGTAGCGGACAGCAGTGCATAACAAAGTTGCAACATTATTTGTTTTAAGTTTAATGCCAAATATTTACGCAGCTGATGCACTTGACTTCACTTCACGCTTATTTGCTAGCCATTGTCCGCTCCGGACTAAAACCGGCAGTTGTCTAACTATTTGTATAACATGCGAGCAACTGCTCCGACAACAAAATGCTGCACATCAATGCAAAAGTGCGAAGCTGAGCTAAACTATATCAACTATATCAAAATAATTTGTTAAAATTCAATAAATACAAGCTATGACATTATGAATCTGAAATATCGGTAAACAAAAATTAGTTCTTCAATGAATAACATTCATAACAAGATATCCAACCAACTGGCTAATTGCAAGTGTTATTCTGATTTTAACAATCGGACCACAATATCGTATAGTCTAAGATAGCCAATTCATTAATAAAATTAATATACTACATTTTGGACAAAATCGATTTCGGCTAAACAAAAATAAAAAGCTTCTAAAGTAACTTTCTAAAGGGACATTTAACTGCAAGCTATTAAGAAATTCAGCTGCAAATCGCACTTCTACATCAATTAGCTAACACAGGAACGATTTTTTCAAACAAAATTAAAAATTCAATAATTCTTAGAACCAATAGATTCAAGTTTAAAATAATAGCATATTAAGGCAGCCACCCAACGCTACATTTAATTGCTAGCTATTAAAACAATTAGTCTACGGAAAAAGAAGCAGATTAGCAACTAATACCACTATACTTAAATAAATATATATATATATATATATATATAGGTATATATATATATTTGGTAACAGCGTGCAGGTTATTCAACTATATCTGTCCTTTTTTTACTGACACTAAGCAGTAGCAAAGCTCTCCTCCTGCAATAATATATATAATCCCCAATGTGCCCCTAGAGGCCACTTCAGTCAATTAGCACATAGACATACAAACACATGTGTGTGCATAAGTATGGATCATTCTTATGTACTCGACTGGAAGTTCATAGGAATTAGGCTTAAATAAATAAATGCTGACCCATTTGACAGCTAATTAGTGAGAATGGTTCAACAGCAATTTGCTGGGCAAATAAGAAGGCAAATAAATGAGACTCACAAATTGTTTCATCATAAATAATATGAATGCATGTCTGTTGTTATTTCTAAAAGTAATTGTGTGAAATTATTAATCACCTTCTCCGAATACTCGACAACGTCGCGCATGGATCGTGGATATCCTGATATAAGGTATGCTTTGGCAGCTGGAGCCATTTTCATTTCCAACATCAACACCTCGGTGACTGTTTTCGACGATAATTGCGAAAAGTCTTGCATATCTGAAATGTTGAAGCAAAAGTTCGATGTTATTCAAAATAAATCCAATATGATTTGAGCAAATACAGAAATTATGTGTTCAACTGATTAAAGAAAGACTAGCAAACTATAAGCGAATTACTACACTCAGCACTAACATTAAAACTCTACTGAAAGAAAAAGGGTTTTACTAAGCTAAAGAAAATTTCTTCAAATTGGATAATAACGAAATCCTACTAACCTTTAATAAAAGTTCTGTCTATATTAAGAGATGCAAAACCCAGATTTTTAGAAAGATACAATATACTTCCGGAATAATAAGGTAAGTTACCCTTGACGACAAAACTATGAGGATAATTTAAAGTTGAGGACGATTCTCTTCTGAGTGTAGTTCTATTTTTGTTTTGTAGCTTTTTTTTACTACTAAATAGGTAAATCATTGCCAATTTATTATTGCCTGTGGTAGTGGGTAATATACATATATATTTGGTAAGCTGATCGTACCAGATTCGTCAACTGAAAACTTACCATTCCCCATTGCATATTGCTGCAGCAGATCCATCATATTGATGTGCGTGACGCCTCGTCGCTCCTGCATGAAGGTATCGCAATGGGTGACCTTGCCACTACCTGGGCCGCCTAAAACAAATATCACTGGCACCTTGGGCGGATCGAATTTGATTTTTCCAGCGTTTTGCATATCGATAGCGCCGATATTGGCCGAGCCAAGTCTTCCATTCCCGTTCAGTACCATAACGCTGCCAGCGGTTGCATTTGGGCCATTTTGATTCCGTGTATGATTCCAATCGTTGCCTGGTTCGCCGGTATCTTGTGCCGCGCTGGCATCTAAAAATACATATTTTAGAATTTACAGTCAGCAATCTCAATTCCTAAAGTCTAAAGCGCTACAAAGCAACAGTTGAGAGCAGCGCATTAGCAGAACCGGAAACCGGATGTGCTGGCAAGTTAGAGACCCGCCCCCTTACGTGTCAAATGGCATTAGCACATTACCAGTGCAGCGAGCGGAAGCAATTTGCTTGTGGTAGGAAATTAACTGAACAACATGCCCCAAGCACATCATTAAAATATGTTTTACAACTATTTAATTGGGGTGTTGCGCGCATTGCGTCACCAATACAAGCAGAGTTATATGTTCATTCATGGAAAATCAGCTGCGCAAAAGCGTTGCCTACTCTACGGCAGCCATGCCGACAATTTCGCGTATTTCCAGTGGCTGCCACATGCGATTAGCGCTGGTTCTCAGACCCAACTCGCTCTACTCTCCTCTCTTCTGCGTACCTGTGACACTTTTATTGATTTTCCTGCAGTTTTATTTAATTGACATGTTGTTTTGTTATTGTTGCTGTCCCTTTTCAGCCCACACCCACACGGACTTAATTTTTGTTCGACATTTCCAGATTTTTTCATATGCGTTTGTTGCTTGTTTGATGGTCAACGAACACGTCCAAGGGCCAATAAGCGAGGCCGCGCTTGGCTCAAACGCCCCGGAAATTACAGTGTTTGTGCAAGGTCCAATCGAATTAGAAATATTTTGTCAAATCGTTTTGTACCTAAATGCTCTCCAAACGAGTGTGTAACAAGCCAGATTGCTGCTTGTGACTCATAATTTTGTTTGAATTGTATTTACAGCAATTTTGCAATTATTTCCACTTCATTTGACAGAGTTTTTATTATTTTCATTGCATAGCTTTAGGAAAATAGCAAATTCAATTAAATAAAGAAATAAAATATATTAAATTGTCACATGAGCTGACTCTAAGTCGAAATACATTTCTAAATTCGAATATGTCAAAATAATTGATGTATATGGATTTTCTATGATTGGTTAACCCTTGCAATGCATTTTGGTGTATAGCAACCTAAGAATAGAATTTAAAATTCGATTTTAAAAACCGAATTCGATATTCAACAAAGTATTAAATGCTTGTTGAACAAAAGTAAGCGGACCCCTCTGAAAATCACACATAAATTTTAGCTTATAAGTAAAGTAAAATCCTTTATAACTTTAAGGAAACTTCTCAGGAGAATTGGATTTGACAAATGAAATCGGAACACGCGTATTTAATTTGTATGTAAACAATTTTTTCAATACTAACTTAAAGCATGTTTTGCACATTATTAATAAAATATTACAACAGAAATTGTTCAAAAAGCAGATAGAATCGATAAGCAATTTACTCACAATCCAATTATTTTCTTATTCTATTTTTTAAATTTATAAGTATGTTACGTACATAAATAACAGAAAAAACACGTTTATTTAAGTTCTTCTTTTTTTAATATATACTTTAACATCACTATTGGTACGACGTGTCATTCAAAATGCCTCATATAAATCATTTCTTTGTATTGGGCACTCATTAAAGTATGACAACTGAAATTGTTCAGAAAGCAGTTGGAATCGATATGCAAGCCACTTGCAGACATAATATTTGTATTACTATAGAACCATAATGTACTCGAGCTACAAGCTGGTTGCGTTGACTGTTGCTTTGAGCCGGCTGTGTTATTGTGGCCTGTTGGTCAAAGGCTGAGTTGCTTACCTGTGTCTAAGCAAATACCCATTATCCATTCGGTGGCCAGTATAGCAGAATTTTCGCAATACTGTTTGGCTGCTTTACCTCTCTCTTCCACACACTTAACGCATAGAGTAAGGGAGTTCAGTTAGTTGGTAACACAATTCAAATGGAACTTTCCACTTGCGTTTCGGATACATTCACTCGTTAAATTTTCTCATAAGCCGAATACTTGTTTTCAGATTTTATTTGCTATTGTATGTGCTTCCGCTAATTTTTATTTTCTTTTTTTTTTGCTTGTTTTTTTTCTTTATTTTTTTTTTGTGGTATCTCTGGGAGACACGTAAATATTTATCGTCGACAACACGCACAGGGAAATTATTTACTACATAGCGCCGGTTTTTTCAAGCAGGTCCGTTACCATAGCCCTAAACGCGTAGTGTAACCCTGATTTATGACTGCGATTAGTACCAATTGTAGAAAATGAAACAGGTTCTGCTGCCCGAACGTCCGAAACGAGACTGAATTTCAAATATGACAAATGCTTCGGTTTTTACCTACAAGCCTCGCCTGTTGGTCAGCCAAACAGGCAAACAGTCAGGCAAGCGCGCTTTTCCAATTAATGAATACTTTATGAATTCCAGTCCAGTTCACATGATTTACAATGCATTCGTATGGGTGTCCCAAACCGGGCAACTTTTCTACCAGCACTGGAAAATGGTGCACAACACCCACATATCGGTTAGTTATTGCTCTACCAAACTTCGTGTGTGCCTGTGCCGAAGTTTGTTTATGCAATCCAAACAATGTCCTGGCCAGCCTGGTGCGTTCTCACTACTCCTTCAAATGTTTCCGGTTCTTTTCTTGTTGTCACTGTCATTTCATATTGTTGTGTTACTGCCATCCTGTTGTCTCAGATGATTGTTGTTGTTCTTGTTGTTGTTTTTGGGCATAAATAAATCCTCTAAGGTGCAGCTGTTCGGACTACAGCTTAAGCCACATAAATAGACGAGTGATTGAAAAATGATTTTTATATTATTTTTTTTTAATGAATGCACACTTAATTCAGATTGTATACCAAACAAATTAAATTTGGAATATTAAGCATAAGCTGTTCAGACTGCATATAAATAAAAATAATTTAATTTTTAATTGTATTCTCTATTTGATTGCATTCTCTGATGCCATAACGTACTTGCTCAGTCTCATTAGCAGATTATTTTCTTTGCCAACCAGTCTCTGGCTTTTGAAGCTATCGTGTTCATATATGAGTTATTGTATGAACAACTTTTTTATTCACCAAGATATGCTCGATATGTTACTTTCGATAATCAAGTATTTGCTAATACTTCTAATGTATTTTTAAAATTCAGTTTCATATATTTATTTTACTATATAGAGCTTAGACTATTGCTCTGGTCTTAATTATTCTCTCTGCAAACTAGTCTTCGATTTTTATAGTTATCTGTTTGAGATATAAACAACTTTTTTGTTTACCAAAATATGCCTATTTTTATTATTCTTTGATCGAATCGCTGGAATATCATTACGATAATCAAGTATTTACAAATTTGTAATATGCATTTCCACAAAATCTATTTATTTTACCATTGTAGAGCTTTGTTTATTGCTCTGCTGCTGAACGTATTTCAATTATCCGCACCGTAGGTGAAATGGTTTACTTTAATGGTCTTAAGCAATTATGCATATAGGGCTTGATTCAGAATTACTTGGATGCGTGGTTTATTGGTAGAAAATTGCACAATAATGGCAAAGCCATAAATCTAAATTGTTTAATTCGAAATGTGGGCTTACGGGTTGCTGTCTGGGCGCCTCACAATGGAATAGAAAAGCTGTGATGGTTTAGTGGTAGGAACCAGAGTTATTCAATTAATATTTCACACTATTGATTGTGTTTAATTATAGTGCTAGTTTGCGGTGCAGTGTAATATAATCATTGACTTGACATTGACAGCTGTCGAAATTTCCGAAAGTATTCAATGAACGTCCTATTGGTTTCGGACTGTTGTCCTAACGATGAAGAGGGCCAGTCGAGGCGCACAGAGAACAGGTCAATAGGCGCGACAAGGACATGAAAAGAAGTTCAAAGCTCAAGGAAAACACATATCGATCAAAAATGCTCACATATCGATCCGTGCCCTAAACAGATGCGACGTTAATTTGCGGTGGATATTGTGACATGCCCTGTCACTCAAGGACAGTAACGACAAACAGGATTGGCACACACACAAACACCTGGCAGGCCAATTGTAGCTGTCTGCTCTGATTTTGATTAGGAGGTCCTCAAATTTATAACATATGCGTAATTAGAATGCCTCCCTCAGCTTAGTGTCATCGTCATCAGGGTGGAAGGGGTGTATTCGAACAGCACGTGTCTTTCTCGTCCTTAAGTTCTTGCAACAACTGTTCGGGGTTTGGTTATTAAATGCTTTTGGAAACTTAATTAAGGTTATAGCCGGTAAGAAATATAACAGCAACAACAACAACAGCGCCAGTTTAATGAATTCGTCTAGCTGTGTCAATTGATTCCCCAGCTATCTTCGTGTGGTGGGAGTTGGGAGGCGACTGGACAATCGGGCAGCTGTGATTAAGGACACTGCGTGTGTGCTAATGTGCTGAAAAGGTCATATTAAAGGTATTCCCAAATTTAAATGACTCAAACAAAAATCAACTAGATTTTGTGGTTTTGACTTGGCCAAGCAATGTATTTGCAATTATTTCTTGTCTATCAATATCTATGTTTATAAATATTTAAATAATATATTATATTTAAATAATAGACAGTGGAATGCAAATGTCAATTTTAAATGTTTTAAAATAAGAATTTCGTTTCAGTTGCTTTGCTTAACATTAAGATTTGTTTGCATTATAATCAGGAGATTAATGATAATTAGAAAATTACCATATATTTTATTTTTAAGTTGTTGGCCAATATTTCATCAACTATATTATGTATTATAGCTATAATAGGTAATTCGATTATTAAACAAACTGTGCTTTGAATAGCTACACTTCAAATATAACAGACCTTGTGATTGATTACTCTATTTAGACAATGGGCTAATACAACCATTTCTATGTGATTAGGACATTGTGTAAAATATTTGCTTATGACACATTGGTTCTCACCCATTTCTCAAGGCCGAAGCCGTTTGTTGAGCAACTTTCCATAGTTTTGTTGGCAACACCGAAGTCCTTCAATCAATTAATCAATTGTCATAATATTCGTATACCCTAAAAGATTATAAAGTCTTACAATATTGTCAAAAACTTGACTTAGAGCCCGGTTTGGCTGTATCTGTCGGCGCTATCTGTCAAAAGGTGGGATCCCTTAGCACGTTACTTGTATGAAAAGAAATTAAATTTGGATGCGACTAGGTGGACTAAAAGAGTATCTAAAAATCGGCGATATCAGTTAATTCATTTTCTTGCTGTCATTGCTTGTTTATATACCCCTTTCAAGTACATGCAAATGATTCCCACCTATCATTCATCCATAGAACAAAATGTACCTGGGCATTAATTTTTGATATATCAACTGTAAAGTTCCCAAGCCTGGAACACCAACGGCATCCCCTGCCCCGCCTAGCCAGAGTTCAACGCGCTTTGAATATTTAATGGAATTTTTAATTAATATTTGGGTTTTCCAGTTGAACGTAAATGTTGATTCAAAAATGAGGACACAAACGACGCTATCAAGGATACATTTTTAAATATAAATGAGAGCTGCAGAATGAGTAAATTATACAAAATGTACATATACCATTAGTACAAAGCCAAAGTTATCAAGGAGAAATGATTGAACTTAAATCGACGTTTGTTTAAATAGATATTGAAGGCCATTATTTGTAATGGAGAAGCCCTAAGAAATTTCAGTTTAAAATACTAGTAATATTATTATAATTTTCGCAGGTGAATTGTCGCACTTAATACCAAAAAAAATTTAGGAAATTCTATAAGCAATTTAAGTTATAAAAAATGCTTCGAGTTCTTTAGGCGCTTTAATGGGATGTGTCAGGATATAACTATCATATATGGTACACGTAGAAATTAACAATGCGTGTTTTTGAGACTGCTATAAGCATGAGATTATCCAAGTGTTGCATCTAAATAATTAAAAAAATAATTTAAAAATTCACATTTATATATATATATATATATATATACATACAATATTGATATACACACACAACATTTATTTGCTTAGAATAAACTACAATATAATACAATATCACTGGGCTAAATTCCCCTATACAATTTGACTAAAGTTGCAAAAAAAGCTAAGATAACATTCAGGTAAAGGCTAATTGCACACTTGTCAGCTAGCTGAGGTAAAACTACATCATAATCCAACATACATCTATCCATCCAGCTATCAGTCAGATGTGAGCTGAGCTTAGCTCTTTGGCTTCTCTTCTCCGGTGCTGGGAGTGTAGGCCTGATTCTCGTAGCCAGCGTGGTTACCGAGCACCATAGAGATGCGGGAGGGTGAATGCTGAATGCCGTTGGACGTTGCCAGCTTGTCATTCGCTGCCTTGCCAGACTGTCTGCTGGCGCTGCCGATTGTGGTGGGCAGTACAAAGCTGCCCTGGCGACAGCTATGCGAGAGAAATAGACGCAGCTTGAAGAAGGCAAAGAGCAGTGCATAGATGCAACAAGAGACCACCAAGACGCCCAAGACGGTTATCAATGCAGTTTGTGGCTGATTCCAGTCTATAACATGATAAATATACGGTTTGCCTTTCCTGGAGACAAACAGTGAAATAATACAATTATTATGCGTAATAAAGTAGACCTGCCTTACTTACTTGTTAATGCCGCCACACAGATAATAGATGTAGGAGAATATGGCATAGGTAATACCGAATAATACTGGCAGAAATACGTGCAGCAATCGCAACGGATGCGCCACAATCCACAGGTCAATGAACATGCAAATCGAGTTGAATGCATGGGTGAGCACATTTGTTGCATCCAAAGTACTCTCATTTACTGCAAAGGCAACAGACGCAAATCAGGTAAACTAAATTTTTCGGGGAATTATTCAACCACAAACAAAACTTACCATTGTACAGTATGCTCCAGTAGATAATAGTGATGACTATCGATAATACCAACGTTATTATATGCATGCTCCAGTATATGCGAAAAGGACTAGTCCACGCTCGCATATTAAGTAGCTTATCTGTGGACGATGTAGTTAGGATCAGTTAAACTTTTCTTTATTTTATTGACATGCATTGAATCTCGAAAAAATCGTATTCCAGAGGTATCGCTAGTAGGTTAAACTAGGTTAAAGTACATATAGTTACGCTATAATATAATGCCCCTTTTACAAAAAGAAATTATCTGACCTTAAGAGGAAGATATTTTTATTTTACTAAAATGACTAAATTGTTTCAAATTAAGAAGCTTATCTGTGGAAGACAATGTTATGAATAGTTAAATAGTTGCCTTATCGTATCAAATCTCATTTGCAGGAGAGAAGAAAAAATCGAAAGCCTGAAGTATCAGTTTAAGCCTTATCCAAATATGGTTACACTATAAGATAATGCAAGAATTACAAAAAGAAATTATCAGAGCTTAAGATGAAGTCATTTTTATTTACCCAAAATTACTACAAAAGTGTGTAAATTAAAAATTGAATTGTTTAGGAAAATTAAATTAGACTATAAAAGGGAAATCCTTATGCAATCAATAGGCTCTTAAATCTCAGTTGAAGGAATGGAAAAAACTAAAACGTTCAACTCTAAGCAAATATGTTTAGACAACAAATACGATGAGATTATGAAATTATCAGATTTTAAGAGGAACTAAATTAACTAAATTACCTATAAGTGTTTTATAATGATCGGATGTTTTAAGCTAATCTCGTACAATCAGAATAAGATAGTTATCGCCATGAGATGTTAATATAATAACTTACCCGCATATTCCGGATGATAATGCCATATTGTGACCAGTATAGCGCCGAGTAAATTAGTTAGCATGCACATCCATATGCCCCAATTGGTCATATAGATAAAGTAGATCCAGTAGCTGTACTCATGAGCCGCCGACGGCCACATGGACTCAATGACAACGCCAATGAAGAAGAGGGCCATCAGCCAGCGATAGAACAAATATGCAATGCTCTTTGTACAGGTTTGCCACTGCAATTTCGAATAGCTGAGTATGAATATTAAGTCGTACGACTTTGACTACATATGTCTAAATTAGTATGCGCATCCATGTGTGTGTGGACTGGTATAATAGACCCACAATAGTGCCAAGAATTGAGTGTAGGGGGTGTGAGTAATTTTATTGTACCTGGCACCACAAGCGGTGCATGGCTGTGTACAGTTCGTAGCTCTTTGCCGCTTATTAATATTTTAAAAGTTTAATTTACAATGCTAGAACAATCGAGTTGATAGCTAAACCACACAACACACCGAACCACCCGAGTTGTCCACTCATTCTATTGATACTGTGCATGAAATAGATTCATCAAATATGCTCAAGGTGAAACAATGAAATGGTTAAAACCCAGCAACTGGACAACGCCCATTTCTTACAGTTTTGGTCATTTGATTATATAAAGGCAGCGACCTGGCGTACTGGTGACTAAGACGATCAATAGTAGACCTTTCCAGGATGGGATGAGGGGCTTTCAGGGTCTTTTGTATAATCGAATTAATCTAAGCTTACTTTTAAGGCTCACATCTAATCTATAATGTCCTTGCTAGACTGTAACTCATAAGGCTCTGTTAACAATCTGACCTCGAGCTGCATTCTTTGGGTAACCAGTTAAATATAAACCAGTGACGCACATTGGCATTTAAATAATAAACATAGTACGCAACTGGTGCATATCAAATGATGGAGACTTATCAGTACCACATTATACCACATTGTGATTTATTTTGGTTGGCTTATGACTTACCTGTGATTTGACAAAATCATCGGGAGTATCGTGATCAAAGCCGCATCGCTTACGCCTAAATTCTTTTCTCACTGGATGCACAATCACTTCAAGCTTTGCCATCTTGTTGACATCCAACTCGAAGTTCCTTTGCTGTTTTTGTTAAATATGCTTTTGTTTTTATTTATTTATAAGAGCAGGATAGCGTAACTGGTTCAGACACGCTTGTTATTATGCAACATAAGCAAATCGTAGTAATTCCATTTTTTTTAGCCGTTTCTAATTTAATTATTTCCCAGACGAAGAACAGCGCTATGGGTTAAACAATTTAGGTTGTGAATTGTTATTAGAACATATAATATTTAGTTTTTATATTATTCAAGTTTAATATTATTCCGACTCAGTAAATACAGTTTTTTTTATTAATTTCTTAAACTTAGTAGCCCATCTGGTAGTGTTATTGTCGTCATTTTATGTTCTCAGTCCAAACGATTGTACTTCATAATAAACAACGACAAAAAGATTTAAAAAATTTAATTCCATTCAAAATTATTTCGATATGGATAAAGTACGAACGTTAATGTTGCCATTTTGGCGTCCAATAATGCGTAGTAAGTAATCGTGTCTTCTACAATAACAACTTCTATTTTATCAACTGCCTTTGGAAGCAACCCGCAATTATTGCTACGATAAAAAATTGAAGAATCTTGTGACCTTCCCAGAGATAACAATTGGTCAGGGCAAGCTTAAATATATTATCGCCAAGGTTTTCGTTCATGACGAATCGGAACAATGCAAAATAGTTATACGTGGTGTACCCCGTGTCAAATACCATTGTAAGTTGAGTCTGGATTGTAGATGATCGCTTTGTATCTCGATGTGTTGCCTGTCCACAGTTGATGTTTATGATCAATTGCAGAAGGAAGCCAAGGCGCAGGATCTCTGCACAGAGTGTTTAGGTGGTGGCCAAATGGTTCACGATAATGACAAGAAATATATCAAGATCTATGGCCGATTGCAAAGGTTGGGCAAAGCAGATCATCTGGAGACCAGAGAAATTTTACGTGCAAATAGTCAATATGCTGCTTATAATATTGATGCCGAATCTATAGGAATGGATATATAAAGTGATATTTCTTAAACGCAGTAATCGAGCATGTCTAGCACAAATTTTAGCACTACATTCTAAATTAATTATTCGTCCTCGATTTTGTAATTCAATTGACAGTCATAAAATAAAAATAGTGACGCGATTGTCAATACCCTACTAGAAGTTGAACACAGCATTATTTTTTGTAAACCTTGACGGCCTTTTGAAGCTTTAGAAGGTCATTCCTTCCTCGTTCCTTAAATGGCTTTGTGGGGAATTCATTTTATAGCCTACCAACGCATTCGGTTGAACGAGTTTCAACCAGACAAAGATGTGTGATTATTAATGTATCTAGTAACTGCAATTTGCATATGAAGTGCAACGGACTGTTGAGGTCTTCAATTATTGCACAAATTGTCCGATCGCACTCAATTTGCTTCACTGCGCCCTGTAATTATTAAATTGTATTATTTTTCATGCCACGTCTAGTTATAGTATTTAATAGGTAGCTGAGCGACTGTTCAGCGAATCCGTAGGAATTTGGGCAACTTTAATTCTATTATTGTTTAATAATATGCTGTTTAAAAGATAAATTCATTATAAGGTCGTCGCTAGGTGAACTAAAAAACCACAAGGTTAACAAATATAAAATGTTCAACGACTATTGAAGCAATAATTATGAACCGTAGGTCAGTCAGAGCATTATTTTATAAACTTGGTTTTTTATGTACTAGACTACCACTATTTATATATGCCCTAACATGTTTAAATCTGTACGCTAAAAACAAATTTAAAAAAGGTGAAATAAATTTGATCTCTTCATTTTGTGCATCTGGCTCTAATCATCTTTAAAATATGTACAAAAAGTGGTCGGGACGATTTTTGTATGATGTTAGGAAAACGGAAGAGTTCAAAGACAAATCAGCTCTGTCGTTGATGATGATCAGAGATGTATACATACACACTTCATGGGATTGGAACTGTTTTCTTCTGCACTTTTCAAGCAACAAAATACCCCATTTAATCATAGTTTTTATGGTGTCAAACCGGAATTGGAATTGAAACCACATGTCCGGCATGAACCGATTCAAATTGAGAATCGGAAGCGGAATCAGAGCCTACGTTCAATATTTGTTTAAAACCCAATTACCGGAACAGATAGTCTTTGTCTAAAAATGACCGTATCGCAACCAAATCATCGTAGTGGAACATCATAATAGTCGATGCCATTACTTATAGTCTCTGTGATCCGATGCAGAAGAAATAGACAGACGGACATGGCCAGATCGACTCAGCTGTTGATCCTGACCAACCTTATGAGGACGGAGTCAGTTACGCCAGACTGGAACACTCTCACTCAGCTAATACCGTAAGAATGTTTGGAGAATTCTTTCAAAAAGTTATTGGTCACAACGGATACGGGTAATTTTCTAGATTTACAGATAACTTTTCAGTTGGCTTTTTATTCCTTTTTAGCACTTAAGTGTACACCTTGAAGAAGCCTATTAAACTTAATTGGATTTTAAAACATTTTTCTAATATATATTGCAGCTGTTGTTCATTTTCCATTTAATTTCAAATTTCTGTTCACACATACGTGACAAGCCAAAGAAAACACAAAAAGGCTTGTCCAGATTCATCAGCTGTTACTTAGTCACCATGGTTGTTCGCATTTAATTTCAAGTCTGTTTTCAGCAAAAACATTTAATGAGGTGCGACACTCGCGTCCCTGAACTTGCACGAACATCGAAAAAGCAAATTGAAAGACAGGTCTGAAAGACACTTCGAGTAGCAGTCGAACCAAGTATTTTACAGCCCAACTAACCACGATACCCGTGAGCAGATATGTAGCTCAATACAATACAAAATACTCATATCTGTAATTTCGTGTGTTTTTCGTTTAATTTACGCGTACACCTTTTGAGCTGCATATTCGTCAACAAAGAGCAGCCGATAAGTGTGTACAATAGGTACTATATACTAGCACATATATGAAATATATATATACATATATATATATATATATATATATATATATATGTGTGTGTGTATGTGTGTTTGTGCGATATGTATGTTTATGTCTTTTGGATTTGTACTACATTGAACCTCGGCTTTTGCCTTCGTTTGAAGTTGAAAACTTGAATTTAGGCGGCATAATAAGCACAAAACTATGCTTATGAAAACATGCTGACCTTTACATCTGAGCCAACTAAACACACGTTGTGAATGATAGCCAAATGGCAAAGTAACGTTGCATATTACCAAAAGTAGCCCAGGGCGACGTTTAACGTTATGATAATGATGAATAATATATTTTAGATCTTCAGATCCATTGTCATCATAATTATTATCTTCTCTCGCCTGTCATCTAGCCGAGTTAATCAGTCACTTTTACACATGTCCATTTCGTTCCGCTTCAAATTCATCGCGTAGAAAGTGAATTCAAAAGAGTTCAACGCCATTTCATATGCAAATATCAACAATCAAAATATTTTCTGCGCACCTTCATTATTTGTATTCATTTTGTTCAGAATTGCGAAAATAGTCGTAAACATTCTTGAGTTTTATTAGAGACTCTAATTGGCATTATGAGAAAAACCTTGACTGTGGCCGTTATTAGCGTTGTGAATTGGCTAATTAGAAGATTCTATATGCATAAGAAGTACTTCTGTTTGGGAACATAAACATGAATCAATTTGTACATTGTTTTCTAGTTTTTGATTATTTTCGATTGCCACTCCTTTAAAGTAGAGGGAATTTAATATGTTTATTTTTTTATTATTATTATTTACTCAGTTCGCTATAAATTGGATATGGCCTGGCCAAAATCAAAAATAATGTCACTCATTTACGATAAGTAAGAAACGTGCATTAGCGCTGAGTACGTGCCACTAAATGCGGCAATTAAAATTCAATACGCGGATATTAGCGGTGGGTCGAGTTCACTTGGATATGGATATGATCTTCAAATTTTCGATTCGTTTTCTGTGCCGTTCAAGGAAAATATTTGAATTTGTCAATAGGCAATTTGCATTTGGGGGGAAATTGCATAACCCTCGCATAACTTCAGGCAATGCAATTCTATTTGTCTTTTGCTCAATGATCAGTTTGTACGAGCTGAAAGCTGGCCAAATTTGGCAACACTAAAAAACCCAAATGCAAAAAAAAAGAAAATAGACAATTAAAATTTCATACACGATTCCAAAAAGAATAATGCCATCGTAAATTTAAATGGGCTAAGCTCTTTGTAACAACGATGGATTTTTTAGAGTCTTGCGAATTTCTTGCCATTTTGCCAGTATGTTATTATTATTATTTTTATTATTATTGTTTTAACTTTTATTTTATTTTTTTTTTTTGTTAACTAGTTTGTAGCGCGTTTTGCGTGTTTTATACGCGTGGCTTGGCAGCCTAATAGTTGCCCTGGTCTTTGTCTCTGTAGTAATTATTTTTTGGGTCAAACATTTTGCATAACGGCGCACGACTCTGGACGTTATTGTATCTGGTTTATATCACATTATTTACATTAACAATGTTAACATTCACATTCACACACCAATGTCACATAGTCAGCACAGCGAACCATAGCACGCAACCCTCAGATCTCTATCCTAGAAGGAATCCCCAGTGACAATCAGCGGAACTCACACAGAGACTCGAGACTCGAGGCGAGGCTCGCGACTCCTCAGATCGACCGAACAAATCACGACTTATTGACGCGACGCGCGTTCCAAAACTGATCGTAACTTGTTTAGGCCAACGTCGACGCAGGCAAACTCTGTGTTGAGACGCACAGTGGTCATGAATGATTGCTTTGCAAATCAGATTCACGTAAAAATTAACGCATAATTTAATAGAGTTTTGTGGTAAAGCATTAACTAATTAACATTCTGAAATTTATAACATTTTCTTTAATAATTATTGTATCATATTAAATAAATAATATTCACAAAAAATACATTCTTCTATATATATTTTTTCGTTTGTATATTTTTGACTTGTTATTGTCAATTTGTTTCATAATATATATTAATTAATATATATTATTTAATAAATATTATAATTAATAAATAATTTCTTAACGATCATGTATATTATTTGTGTGTTTTGTGATTGTACGTACGATCCATGGGCTGCACGACATGGGTTTTCGCACCATCATTCGGGCGACCTGCAATAAGCAGATGGTATTTTTTTAGGTCAACGTGTACATACATAATTAACCACAAGTAAATATAGTTTAGTGCTAGGTATTTTATAATTTACAAAATAATTTATACAAACGAATCAATAAATGTTTAATTTAATATGCCTCAAACCGCTGTTATATAGTTAGTCATATTTTGTATGATTTTTTAGAAGGTTTCAAAAATTACAGCCCTTCTAACAAATTTAAAATTGTATTTGACTCAGCCCACTGTCACAATAAAGTGAATATCGTAGATCGTGTGTCGCAATATCGTAAAAGGTTGTGTTGAGGTTGGCGCCGACTGAGCCCCGGTGAGCGAGCTTTACCGTTCTGTTGAGAGTCGAATACACAACAATTAAATCATACAACTGAAATAATATAAAATATTTTGCTTACTTAAGTATAAAATGTACATAACAACGTATGTCAAATGGTTAAAGTATACTCCAGAATTTTTGTATACAAACTTAAAGTTCAGAGCTACACAGAGAGAAAAATTACTTTCTAAAAACGTTCTTGATTGAGGAATTCATCATTTCATTTGCAATAATTGCAAAGCTTAAGTGAAGAGTCTCAAACTCATATCTATAACGTGTTCTTTAAAATAAGATAAAAAAAAGAAAAGTTAGCAAATAACAAACTTGATTCAAATTTGTTTGTTTTATAATAAACGGACTTTGGATACGTTGTTCACTTGAATCAAAATATTTTCAGAATTAGCATCGCTTTTTTTTCTGTGTACGTCGCAAACGAGATTAAGGCGCTGACTCGTCCGATAAATTACTCATTTAACTGATAGAAAACCAATTAATTAAAGTAATTGCTAATTGGTTATTTAAGTAATTGGATAATATTATTTCTCACTTCGAATATATGCCCATTCTTTTTGCTGAGTGTACTCATTTTATTTCCCGCGCCAACTTTTGCAGAACAATTAAAGATGACGACGGTCTTCAACCCTTCCTCTCACCGTTCTTCGCTCTAGCTCTTTGAGTTCCCTCATGGGACAGACAGACAGACAGGCCTAATTAGACTTTTATCTTTGCTTTGCGTTTTGGCAATTGACGTAAACAGAATAAAAGCAGAAGACTAAGACTCTTTCTAACTAACTTTGTACAGTTGTCGTTTTTTTTATTTTCTTCTTTCATTCTCTCTTGTATTGTGTATTTTATCATGCACTGCTTTTAGAAAACTCGTTTGTGTTTTTGCTTTTTTTTGTATGCCGGCTTTATGCTCTGAGCGAAATTATTTGGCAAAGTTTTGAAGTACTCCATCCATTTTTTGTGATGACGCATATAATAATATGCTGAATAAGACTTATAATATACAGCAAAGGTATTTCTCCGTGTTTTGTCGAAATTTGTGCCGAAAATAATCCAAACACAAAGCACATTTATTTCTGAATGTTGACTTCAATTCCATAGAAAAGCACTTGACAGTAGTTCAACAAGATTTAGCAACACAATTAAAAAGAACTCGTAGCGCTTGAAAGTGTGTTGAGAGTAGCGTGTAATGAAAGTTGAAAAATATGTATGTACCTGCATATTTACTTATGTATGTGTGCATGAACGTACATCTTTGCTTACGTGCTTTATATGTATGTATGTATTTACGTAGATGTATGTATGTCATTGAACTCATTACCCTTACTCTTGTTTAGACCATATTCAGTGCGTTAAGAAGTTTCTTTTAATCGTGCAAAGACTCACTTGAGTATCCGATTCAGTTTTCTTCTTAAGATAGATAGCTATTTAACTGATTTTATTAATTATGTTGTCTTGATATTTCTCTCAAAATTTATTAGAGTGGTATAGCTTTCGAATAATTTTGTAAAATTGTAATACATGGCTTATTTATTTAGTTGAAACTACTATTTGTACATAAAGTTAAACCGTTGATTTCGATTTTCCAATGAAAAATGTTCAAAAAACATTCGTCTATTTCCTTCATAATATCATTTTACTATGGATTCCATAGTAACAAGCTTTATTCAATTGTTTATACACTTTAAAATTAATAGCCAAAGCAATCGGATGTTGCCTCGGCATTAAGGAACCAGAAAAAACTTACAATGCTTAAACTAGCCGCATAGCAAAAAGCACTTACTAAAGAAACAATCTTAGTGCGTACAACTACAGTGTGATATAAATAGTAAATGCAATGTAAAGATGAATATAAAGATGTAACTACTAAGTGAAAATTACAATATGCGGGCTGGACTACTTATCGCTAATTGAGTGCAGTTTTGTAATGTTAGATTTTGTGGGTCTAGTGTTATATAAGACCCACGGATTGGGGTGTCCAGACGATGCTGAAGGCCCGATTGAAGACCTGCTTCAGCTTATGGGCGCCAAAGAGCAGCGTCCAATAACAGATGATCATCAGGAAAATGCCGACGAACGTGACCAGACAGCGAATGGGATTATGCCAGTCCAGTATGGGATAAACATAGGGATTCCCAAATCTGTACATAAAAGAAGAACGAAGAGAAGACAATCAATGGCATCAATCCAAGTGCGGGCTAATTTACTCACTCATCGGTGCCGCCGCTGAGGTGATAGATGATTGTGAAGAGGAAGAAGGCAATGGCCAAGCACATCGTCTGCACCATGTGCAGCAGTCGCAGCGGAAATGCAACGATCAGAAAATCGATCAGCATACAGGCGCTATTCAGAGCATGTGTTATAATGCTAATTACCGGAAATCGTGCCGGTTTGTCTACGCACATGGAATTGATAGCATAGAATTAGTTAGTTTGGTCAGCTAGCTGCAAATTGATATTGTACTCACTCATACGACCGTTGAGAAATACCCAGTACACAGTTGATATGATCACGGCCATCAGCAGTGACATATTATACAGCCACCAATAGATCTTCAGGCCGCACGTGGTGGTCCGCCCCTTCTGTCCCGACTCTTGCACCAGACTCCGAACGTTCCGTATATCGAAGTGCCAGCATGTGACGTGCACCGCCCCCATAAGCATGGCGACGGTGATGAGGCCAAAGCCCCAGTTGGTCATATAGATGAAGAATATGCCGTCACACAACTGCAATGCAATGCAGGTAATGTATACACAGAGACACAAGATCGCGCATATCCAGCGATACAGCAAGTAAACTGTGCTAACTTCATTCTTTTGCCACTGCAGGAAGAAAGACATGAAAGTTGTACAAATTAGTAAGGTAGTAGGATATAGTGACAGTCAAATAGTCTAGCTGAGATTGAAATTGGTCTATATTGTACCATATAAAATAAAGCTGAACATTGATAATAAAACGTCTGCTAAATTAAATCATTATTATTTAAATAACTTTCATAATATGTCAGCAAATTCTTATCTGTTATGCATCAAAAGACTATAAACAATGACTTGCACAAATTGACAAAAAAAAGGAGCACGGATAAACACCTTATAAACAAAATCGATATATGTATATATATGGTTTACATATAAAGATAGTAAATATATAAAGATAAGAAATGTAGTTAGAATTATGATTCACCAATCGCGGAACTAATATTTCTGCGCAATATTATTATTATATGTTTGTGCTAATTGAACTGAGATAATCATCGTGTGTTGGGTAAGCACTACCTTATCTGACCTTTTTTTTATTTGTTTGGCTTATTGAATTAACCCCGCGAAATTGCGGTTGGTTATTTTAGAAAACATTCCGCTGGAAGCAATCACAACACACCTTGAACAGAACAAAACTATTCACATGATGGCATTATGACTATCTCTCTGTTATCTAAGAACACACATATACATATACATATATATACAAATATATATAAATATATATGTGCTTGTGTGTGTGTCGAGTGATGCTGCCAAGTCGTGACGTAGTAGGTCGGCTCGTGCATTTCTTGTTAGTAAGCGTGTTTTTATTTCTTTTGCATGGGCAAACTTCAGAAATTACGTAACAAGAATTGATTTGTGAATTAAGATAGCGGATAGCGGAAGACATAAATATGTATATTCATACATACAATGTATCAAAATTCAAGCGAAAATTGAATTCAAAGGTGTTAAACATTTGTCAACGAAATCATTCGTGTGACAAATCGTGGCGCGATTAATAATTTTAGGCAAATATGCGGGTTGTTTTGTTAAAATATGTATTCTAATCTATTCGGCGAATTCTAAGGGCTATATACAAAAACACATTACATTAATTATACTTATATATATATATACATATTAGTGTGTAACTTTAGTCTTATTTATTTTATTTAAAACCTTTTATAACCTTTAATATGCAGCTTTTGATTTTCTTTACTTTAAAATTTTATATTTTAAACCTTTATTAAATAATATGCTTTGTTTTTAGAACACATAAATGAAAAAATATAAATATAAAAAAATACAACAAAATTTAATTTACAAAATCTAACTAATTCAAATTTTGAGTAATTACTTTCTGTAAAAGTTATTTTTATCGATTTTCTTTTGCGAAAATGTACTTTTGGCACACTGTTTTCTACCAGTATTGCACAGTGTAAGTTCTAACTAATATTTTTATGACAGGTGTGCACACTGAAACTCCATCGGGTGTATCAAATTATCTCACAAATGACCAATAATAAAGTGCCAAACTGCAAAGGGCTTTCAAATCAGACTTTGTGCTATTTCGCACTTCTGCTTATGTCATTTATTGCAGCAACATTTAAATTTTGGAGTTCACTCACCAGGGATTTGTAGAATAGGTGCACGTGACTGTACTCGAAGCCGAAATGTTGCTTCTGAAATTCATTCTTGAGGCCCTTGCGAAACCTTTCAAGAAATTGCATTTTAAGCGTAAGTCGGAAATCGAGTGAATTTGGAATTGTTCGGAATGATCGATCGATTTGTAAACGTGGTAATGTGCTGCTTCTATGTAGGCAATGTGAACGTCAGCTTGGCAAATAGGCAAGCTGCAAAAAAACTTCCAGCCAAATCAACGCTGTGATTTATGTTTACGCTGCAACCACATCAGCATTCAGACACTCAGACACACAGACACACATACAGACAATAAAGTAGGGGAAAACTTGCAGTGCACTTGGTGATCTTGAAAAAAAAATGCGCTGAGCTAACACGCTTGGACGGAATCGGGTTGTGAATGATGTGCTCGTTTGGACAGGTGCCCCACTTGGAACGTTAAACGCGCATTCGTGCACAACTCAACGACGAGACAGAGCCAACTGAAAGCGGTGAAGTGCTTTTACCCTTTGGAAGACCTACTGACGGCCCCGAACTGAGTGCCCCGAACTTGCGAACCGATTAGAAATGCGCGCTCACTGCAAATAAACGGCAAGCTAGGCGCAGGCTTCGTACGCTTTATATACGAAGCCGTATACAATCGATCGGCACAAATGCCGAAACCTAATATCACAAACAGACACTGACAATAACAACAGTCAAAAAAAATAAAGGGGTGCTTGCTGCCAACATACCCTTTCAAACCCAACTCATTAATTTGCCACAGATAATACGCGTTTGCGGCATGCACAATTGTAATGTCTTTCATGACTTAAAGGGGTTAAATTCTTATTATTATTTTTATTTTATTTATTTATTATTTGGTGATTAATTCTCATAATTGAAATATGTGTTTTGCTGGTTCCAGGTAGTGTTTTTTTTTATTTACTCCAATTAGAGCCAGCAAACAATATATTTATTGTTTTAAATTTTCAACATTGTAAGATATTTTTTATTAACAAAAATAATTTTAGAAATAAAAATAATATATAAAATAATTTAATTAATTAATGTATAGTCTTATTTAAAATTTATATCTTATACATACTTAAAAAAAGTATTTTTTAATTTATAAATTCGCATAACTCAAACATACCCATTTTCCGCACCGTTTACAGCGTATACCAATAAACTAAACCAAGTAATTTAATTAAAGGCACATCGTGAGTGCGAAATTTTCGAATTCGAACACATATGCAGAGAGTGTCAAATAGCAGAGTAGCTGTCATTCCGTTAACTACTGCTCCCTCCAAAGCTCGATGCTGTGGGAAGCGTTTTGGGTGATATGATATCAATGATATATCGACAACTGTATCATTCGTCATCGTTTGTCGCAATCCGCTGACATTGTTGAACTTGAAGCCATGGAGGTCGATCAATTAGAACTGTGCGTTCTTCCAATTGGATATGTACCAAAGCGCTGTGAGAGTGGGAGTCGCAATTCCAAGCTGAATCCGCTGCAATGGAAACGTAATAAGATTATAGGTCTGACCTACATTTACCTTATCTAACGGGCGATAAGTTCTTTGCAAAAGTATGTCAAAGAGAAAGCAATTTTTTCTTTTTGTTTTTCGTTAATTATTGATTAAAGAATTTGAAGAATATGTTTGTAATTGTTTTGTTGAAATATTGCTTACGCCTCACCCACTCATGATTAGCGATACTTTCCAATTTACCATGGCAACTTGATCGCTTGAGGGTCACTTTAATAAACATAGCATCGATTACACATTTTTGTTATGTGTTTGAAATTCCTGCTAAATTAGTAATACATGTATCAACTATGTACATATTCTTAACATATATCAGACAAATTGGAGGCACACACAAACGTGCCCCTCAATTTACCAATTGGTGCTTCGTTCTCTTGTAGCGACCTTGCCATTGACTCGAATTAATCGAAAGTGTCGGCAATCGCTGTAAATACAAAAGCTATCTGATTTTTATTCTTACTTTATTCAAATTCAATTTACAAGTCTAATTGACTGTCAATTTACACGATCTTTGAGCACAGGCCCCCAGACAGTCAACCGTTGTTAACTGATGCCACAAACACTTACCACAATATCAACTGCCAATTGCAATTCGTGTGTGGATTCAATTTGCATGTCTGTTAAGTAAGTGTATATGCATAATAATGATATTGCATGTCAGCAGCAATAGATTTGAGATCAATATTTAATTTCAATTTCAGTTTAGCGTAACAAATTGATAGCTTTTTGCGGCGTGGGAAAGTCTACCGATTATGCTTATCACTTGAGCACCCTTCTTCTAACTCTTGAAGATTAGCGACTGTGCAAATCAATGTGTCGTAAATCGATTTGAATCGATAATTGCTAGACTGGCAGAGCTATCGATCAAAATGCATAGACTGATTACATATTTGAAGTATTTAGCTCTTAAGTCCCTGAGATCGGTGCGTTTATAAAACAGAAAGACGTAAATATCAAGAATATAAATATTTTGTTATTTTTCCTATAATTATTTGTTTATAAAGATGAAAAGATGGGGATGAAAGATGGGGATTCGAACTGAATCTGATTCCTTTGCAAGAGGAATCATAAGTTTTTACACTTTATAGATATGCTTTCTTCTACCTGTTACAAACTTTTGCACAACTTTTAGACATTTTTAATGGGTTCAGGGCATAGTTATATAGTACTTTACGTTATCTTAATAATATTTTGTTTAAGATTGCCTACTCATTTTACAGTGAATTATTATCGCATTATCATTATGACTAACTGAGTATTCCGTAGAAAATAGGGTATGTTCAACTTGGGGTCGCACTTAAATGCTTTATTATCATTTTCCGCTACCGCAATATGTTTACTTCAGCTGATGCTTTACGATTCGCGTTCCGTAACCAATTCATTTAACACCTAAGCTCAATTTCCCAGCTGAGGCACCCACGCAAAAGTCCACATCACAACATGCTTCATTACTCAATTACTATTTTGATTAAATTGTTTATTATAAATGACAAATTGCCAATGGGCGCGTCTGCAGTTTCAATGAAATGGATGGCTATTTTTTTTTAAATTTTATTTTTTGTTGCTAACAAAATTCTTATCTCCGATACCATATCAGTTAGCGTAATGTCAGCAAATATTTATTGCAAATAGTTTCAATTTGGCCGTGAATCATGTGCAAAAGTTCCCAAAAAAATAAAACAAAATGCGTTTACAAATTTAAAGCACATTTCACGGGAGGCGGCAAAGCTTTTGACAGTGTGGGAAATTGAACAGAGGTGGACAACTGCTGCTAGCCACGTTGTGTTGGCCAAGTCAGTTCGGCTTACAATGGCTAATCGGTAAGTCAGATGTGTTTGTGCTTATCGAAAATAAAATAAAAACAACATATTGAAAGTATTAAAAAAAAAACAGAACACATATCTGGCGATAAGGATCGCCAACTGATAAGTCCAACAGTTTAATAGCCACTCAGACCCAGCTATTTGCGGAAATAATGGCAAACTCTGGCCTTGGCTGCGGCAGTTCGCATTCTACCAACGTTCCAGCCAGCTGCTCTGGGCAGCCCTAGCAGCGTTCCTTAAGCGTCGTCAACGTCGAATCCATCCCGCCGGCATGCGCGACACCAGCTCCAAATGCTGCTGCCAGCCACTGCTGGACGAGTTCCAGTGCTCCAAGTTCTCACTGGAACACGCTCAGCCCGCTGACTTCTGTCGCTCGCAGTGGCAGCGTGGCGATCGCTCCTTCGTCTGGCTGATCTATCGTTGGCTTTTGGTTGCCTTCTTTGCTGGTGGTGTCATTGGCAGCCTTGTGGATTCATATAACGGCGGCAAGTGGTTCATCTATCTCACCGACTGGGGTTTCACCTTGTGTCTCTATGCCTGCGCCTACAGCGCTGTGGTTGCCACCATATACTTTATAAAGCCCAGCTATTTTGGTAAGCAGAAGTCTTCCATGTTTTATTTCCTTTAACTAAAATTGATAATTTTCATTATTATGATTTTGAACATTTTATACATATCCATTACTATATTTTAGCATCCAGCAGTTGGGCTCTTAAAATATATTGGGGCTCTCATTTTACGACCACGGTGTTGGCCATGATGATAACACTGGTGTTTTGGGTGGCACTCTATCCCTGTAAGTTTTGATCTATGACCAGCTTGCCTAAACCTAAACTGATTGCCATCTTTAGCCATGTCTGATGGACCCGTTGGCCTATACAACCTGTGGGCGCATGCATTCAATTCGGTATGCATGATGTTCGATTACTTCATGGTGGCCTTTCCCACGCGGCTGATGCACTTCATCTATCCACTGATAGCGGGCCTGCTCTACGGTTTATTCTCGCTCATCTACTTTTGGGCAGGCGGCACAGATTTGTGAGTAATTTAGAGTTGTTATTCCTCTTACCAACATTCTTTTCATCTGGCAGTTTTGGCAATCGTGCTATTTACTTCATTCTGGACTGGGAGCGACCGGGTTTGGCCATTGGCAGCGTTTTTGGTTGTATTGTGTTGGCCCTGCTCTTCTGCATAGTGATCTTCTGGATCTATAGATTAAGGATATGGATGTACGAGCGCCGCGTGAAGCCGGAAGCTGCGGAAGTTATGCAAACCAGAGCGGCAACCTCCCAGCATACCGATCAAACCGTTTAAGTAATAAGCTTCAAAATAAATTATAAATTCCTTAAATATTTTTCCTCGAATTCCTGCAATATATTTTGGACTTGTCAATGGGTATTTTCCAAAATTGGCACATTAAACCGCCCCTCTGCTTGCTTGTTCTAAATATTTAACACTTTTTATCGCAAAGGTCATAAAGAGAACATAATATAAAATAACATACGATAATTGCAGAACAGAAACGTTGTCAAAACGTAAATCGCACAAGTAGAGAGAAATTATTACGAGAAAGAATGCCACCTGGAATAAATACCGAATTTTGTGTATAGAAATCAGCTGGGGCTTATCGGTTTAACGTGTCATAATTAATGCTTTAGATCTTATCTAAACATCAAGCCCTTTACACTTATAGATTAGGTTGAAAGTTGCTGTCGGTTAATAGCCTGTATTAACTTATCTTGCAGTGCTTGGAAATTAGCTGAAACACTTAGAAAAAACGCAGTGATTTGAAGTATTTTACCAATTACAGTTTTGCTTTAATTGTTGGCGCAAATTTAGGCCATTTTCTGAACGACAGCAAACTGAAGCGATTGGATTTGGTTGGACCATTTCTCGAGGGCATTGTAGCGCGCAGCACTACTATTAATCTTGTCCAGCTGGAGCACTTGATTCACCTGATCAATGCGCCCTTTGATGGTGCTGCAAAGTAGAAAAAGTAATGGTTATGCCAATTCTAAATCATTTATTTGTGAGCTGCTCACTCATCCAATATGCAGGAAACTAGCAGACTCTCCACCTCAATGGGCCAAATGTTGAGGGCATTCGCAATGAACGGTATGGCTATGTTCTTATACGGTCTGATCAGCTTGATGAGGACCTGTGTGCGTATGTTGCGCAGCAAATCCTCAATGTGCTCGCGTATGAACGGATCGGCCATAATGTTGCTGCGATGCTGACGCAGTATAGTCTCAAACTCGTTGATGTCATTGTTTTGATAGGAATTAACCAAATTTGTCATGGCCAAAATCTCTGGATCGTTCTTATACGGCTTGGCCTCCTGCGAGTCGAACGGATTAATGCCAGACTTCATCAGCCTGCCAAATAATAAGCACCATATTAAATATGCATTCTCAATATTAATAATTTAATTGTCACCTACATATTGGCCAGCACCAAGTACTTGAGGCAGGTGGTGCGTCTGGGCGAACCGCTTTCATCGTAGTTCTTGAACGCCTCAAAGAAGTCTGTGTGCGCCTTCTCGAATTCACCTTCGCGCAGATGCATTTTGCCACCACACTCGCGAATGACGCCCATAATCAAGGGATGCGGAATTGCGGACTTAATGTGCAGCGACTGTTCGTACAGAGCCTTCAGTTTCTTGTTGTTCTTCTGCACGGTGTACATTTGAATCTCGAGCGCATAAATCTCCAACAATTGTGTGCCCTTCTTCAGATCATCCTCGCCATCGTCTGTCTGGCAGCTCGAATGCAGCTGTTTGAGTATCTTTTGCAGTTTGGTAAAGTCACTACGATCAAAGTACAACTTGCCCAGCTTCGTGTTCGTCTTGAACCACAAACGATCGTTTTTCGCATCGCGCAGAGCATCCAATGTGGTCTCATAGAAATTTTGCAACAATGCCATCTGAAATGAGAGATATTTTTAGCTCATTCTGATAAATAATATATATATATACCCTGTGGGGTAGGAGATATCAGGTGTTGCAATTGTATTAAGAACACGCTCACGAAAATCAGATACAAATTCAGTAGATTCCCATTTGTGATCGACTCTGACTTACATTCTTTGATGTTGAAATGTAATCCAGTATGGAATTGATGCTCTTCTCCGAGTGATTGCGTGTGACAGCACTTTTTATGTAGGTTAGCAGCTGCTTATAGCGCACCATCATTTCCTCGTAATTACACTAGAAATATGCATTATCTTCTTTGTTTTGTTCTTGCTTTTTTTGGTGCTCCACTCACCAATCTAAAGTTGATTTTTATCATCTGCTTGAGTGCCTTGAAGCCCCATTCGCCCTTTTCGCCATTCTCCAAATCGAGCACCTTCTGAAAACTGGCGAGCGCTGCCTTTGGCTCCTCCTCCTTGAGTGCTTTGCTGTTGTAGTATTGATTCTCGAGATCTACGTCCGGCTCCGAATTGCTATCCTCAGAATATTCCTACAATTGAAACCGCAAACCAAGCGGACGCCGGGCATCAGAAAAGAGTACAAGGCGCATTGTCTCAAGTATATTGCTTACCAGACCGTAATCTTCATCGTCGTCGCACATAAAATCATCATCGTTATCAGACATTGTGCAGCTTATTTAAGTGCAACAAATGTTTAAGCAAAACAATGCTCGCAGAATTGCAAAATTTGTGTATCACACTGCAGATTGTGATGGGCGTGCGGTAACTCACACGAGATATCGATAGGGTGCTAATACATATCGCACGAGTCTGACTTATCGATACGAACAGGAATGACAGTTGATTGAGAATGAATTAATAAAGTATTAAAAATGTATGTTGCATATATTATTTAAATTCATATATTTAACTCTAAAATAAATATGTTGACTTGCGGCCACCCGATGACTATCGGGCAGACCCGATAAGTTACCGGTTAGAGCTGCATTAATCGAGTATCGGTCACTTAATTAATTATCATACAACATGTTGTATGATAAGTGATCATCGACTGATCTGTTCATTCATTGGAGTATCGAACTTGTAGCTCGCGCGGGAACCTGAATCCAGTGTTAGACAATTTGGTCGACCTGAACGAAATGAACGCCAGGGAGCTCCTTTATTCATACGTTCAGTTCATTCAACCGTTCGCTGGAACTAATTCCAAACTACTCAATACAACTTGTAAAGCGCTGCATAAATGTAAAAAAATACAAATATAGTTTAAAAATAAGTATTATTGTCGTGTGTTAATCACAAATCGTGTGTTAATGTCAAAGTCAAGTGCAGGTGTGTATAAGAGTGCAAGCACTCAGCCAAATACTAAAACACAAGCAAATGCAGCTCGGTGGGTTAAGTTTTTCAATGCCGGAGGAATTCCATCTCCGGCTGCAGCCAGCTATGCGCATATCTTTGTCGAGAATCGCATCCAGGACGACATGCTGTTGGATCTGAACAAAGAGTATTTGCGCGAGATGGGCATCACTCCGATGGGAGACATAATAGCCATACTGCGTCACTCCAAGCAAGTGAGCGAACAAAATGCCCTCGACAAGGTCCTCGTTCCTGAGACGCCGCTGCCCAAACCGAAGACAAAAACTATCGTTTCTGTGGCACCGCCTGCAATGGCGTCATCACCCGTTGTCAAAGCCTCGCCACCCACAAAGCCAGCGCGTCGCGTGCTCCCCGAGCATGAGGGAAAATACAAAGTGACTCTCCCCTCGGGCACAACAGAGCGGAGCAAGCAAATTCTTGCCAAGCGAGAGCAATGTATGTTGAAAGTAATTTTTAATTAGGGTATTTGATATTTATTATTGTTTATTTTTACTCCTGCTGTTGGTGCAGTGTACTCAGATCGTGTGAGCAGCACCAAGAAGACGGACGTCTTCAAGCGACTGCACAAGAACAAGTGCGATGATGATGCCCAGGAGGGCATCGTTTCCAGCAGCGGCGAGAGCAATGTGCGGGTGCAAATCACTGGCGTCCACAAGACACCCAGCGTCATGGTAGCGGCCAGCTCCAGCAGTAATTCTGTCTTTGCCCGTCTGGGCGGCAAACACCCGATGGATGCACCGGACCACTCAACTGGTCTGGCAATTAAATCTATTTTGAAAAACACTCAAAGCAATAGAGGCGGCCGCATTGTAGGTGGTGTCAAACACAACACGCCCATAGTCAAGGCCAAACACACAGCAGCAGCAGCGGCAGCTGCAGGCGGGTCGCGTCTGCCCCAGCAGAAGGTGCTGCTGGTTCACAAGGTGCCATTGAAACGTGGCGACGACAGCGACGAAAGCGACGACGAGAGCATGGACGATGATGACTATAAGGAGGCGGACAGTGACATGGACAGCGAGGCCAGCGATGGTGAGCTTGTGGATGTGGATATGGCAGGGCCCGCTGAGAAAATTGTCAAGTTCGCCTCGACGGCAGAGGTGCGAGAAATAGCTCCACATACGCCGTACAAGGCGCGTGGCAATACTAACTTTGCGCGCAACATCAAGTCCCGTCTGGGTCTGGGTGAGCTTGATATAAGCATAGCTATCGCTGGAGATTATATTAATTCAATCCATCTCAATTAACAGTTTCTAAGCTGCACACCACACGCAAAACATACAATCTCAAAGCCTCTCCACCAAAGAAGCCAGCCGCGCGTCTGAGTCCCGTCAAGGGCAAAGCAATTCGCATGCGCAGCGATGAGCTGCTCACACGCCAGGATACGCTGCCGGTGCACAAGCGTCTGGGCGTCACAGCCGCAGCAACAGCAGCCTCAACAGCCAGTGTAAAGCCGCCGCCTAAGCGCACCCAGAAGCACGATCAGAATCCGCAGCATTTTGGTCCACGTCGGCACTCGAGCATGAATGCTGGCAATCGGTCACGGGTTCAGCCGAACTCCGTTTTCGATCGCCTTGGATTCAACAATTCAATGTAGATTTTAAGAAGCTAACCCTAGCAACTGTTTAAGAGTTCGATTTAGTTCAGTTTAGCAGTATATGTTTGCAATCATTCAAAATAATGAGCACTAAATGTTGTAGCCTTTGTCCGAAAAAAAAACAAATTTCAAATTATGTTGATAAAAAAAAGATATTGAAAACTATATTAATGAATTGTCAAATCAGTCAGATGTATCTTAAGCGTTTTAATTATGTAGTTTCTGTTAATTTTTATGAGCACAGAATTCATTTTTAAACTCTTGTCATTTAACACCTAGAATCAACAGAGTTCGGAAAATTTGTTTTCCAATACAGCATAGCTGCTTTAATTGACTACTCAAACGCACGAAATTCAGAAAATGCAAAGGTATATATTTGGTAAAATCTTAAGCTATATTCATGACGTTCGCAATGATAGAGAATAAAGCCCTATATAGATATTGGAAGAACTGACAAAGCATCTACTATATTCAAGAGTTGAAGCAATCAAATGAGAAAACCAGTTTTTACTTTAACTTAGTCCGTTGTGTAACACCAAAGATTATCGAGATATCTATTTATCCAAATGTATATATAAAGGCCACAGATATAATTATCTATATGTGTTCAGAGTCAGAATCAGAATCTAAATCAATTGGCGCTAAAGTTCAAATATTGTTTGAGCGGAAACCGACCAAGCCATATAAATAATATATATATATATATATATTAATTTGCGCGCTTTTATATTTTTTAACTCAAGCGAAATACGGTCTAAAGATAATTACACAGTCCGTTAAGCCGGACTGGAACATTTTCACTTATCTTTCCAGACTTGTGCCCAACCAAATACCGTAAAACAGTTCTTTATCTGAAACTAAATCCTTTTCTGTTAAACGGTAAAGTTACAAATTTCGTATCGCTCTTCAGTCAATTCCCCAACGCGAAATATTGGTCTTGCTCAATTACGTTATATACAATATACAATATTTTATTTGATTTTTGCTTAGATGCGAAATCGTTAAATATTTTATGTACAATTATTAATTCAAGGTAAATCAATTATGGATTCAACTTTTTGATATCATATACAATCTGCTACTTAAGTTTCTATATCACTGGTTGCTAGGCAAATCACCAAGTCGGCTGAGGATCGCTTTGCCACTCAATGCTGCAGCATCGAGTAGAGTGCGTTGCGCAATTCCGCTGGCCAGGTGTTGGCATCCGGATTGATGCTGAGCAACTGCCGCATTTGGAGCACGGCGCGTTGCTTCTGTAACACATAGGCGAATGCCTGATGATTGATTATTGGCGTGGGCGTGGCAGAGGGCGTATATAATTGATAAGGCTGTGGCGGCTGCTGCTGATAATGTTGCTGCTGTTGTGGTTGTTGTTGTTGGGGAGGCGTTGTGGGTGGCGTGGGCGGCAGTTGGTGTTGCTGCTGCAGCTGTCGCTGCTCGGACTCCTGTCGTCGCTTCCGTGGCGTATTCTCGCTGAGAGCATATGGCCGGAACAAGGCTGTGGGCGTCTCATCCTTGGCGCTGCTGCGCTTGCCAAATTTCTTGTGCTTGTAAAAGCCCGTGTTGAATTTCTTATGCGTATAAGCCTCGTTCTCGTTGTGCGGATAATCCATTTGTGAGGGTGCCATCGTTTTGGTTTCGTATTGTGGATACTGAGTTGCTGTTATGTTGCCGGTTGTCGAGTGACTGTGCTCCTTGTGCTGCGCAACGGCTGCTTATATAGGGAGCATGGTCAGTTTGCTACCTGCAAGGAAATTATCATTAAGGTACGTACGGCTTGTTTGTGGGAAAAACTTCGTTGACAAAAGGTCTGCATTGTCATAAAGAGAAAAGGATTTGTTCCACAATTAAATTTTTGTATACCTGCCCGTTGTCCTTTTTGTAATTAATTTTTCATTTACCCAGCGGTGCTAGGCTCGCACCTTCTCCTGGTCTCCTGCCTGTTCTCATCTCAGTTTTCCTGGTATTTGACGATAACATTTCTCCAGAACACACGAACATTCGAGCAGCGCCTGCGCCCCGAATGTTCTTTGATGAGTTTCATTCCCGATTTCGAAACCATTGCCTTTGACATTTTTCTTTCTGGTTTTTGGTCGAACAGTTTGAGATTCGTATCGCGCTTACCGCTAATCTGTGTCATTAAGTTCAACAAGATTCCAGGGAGCAGCAGCTCGCCGGCTTTGTGACAATGGCCATTTGAATGGAAATTTATTGGGATTTTCCCGAAATATGTTGCGTATTCTTGCTGTTCCTTAAACATGTCATTTAAATTAGCTGCTAACATTGAAATTTAGTAATGTTCTTCGGCATTTACATATGTATTAGAGCATTTAACAGATTTGCTTAGATGTGGGAGCTTCCAGTGATTGGATGTTGATAACGATATTGATATTAGGATTGTAAGGAAAAAATGTATTATTTTGCCCAAATTCATGACACGAGTTCATTGATAATTTTGCATTTTGCGTATTTATTTCCACACCGAAACTTGCATAAAATTCTATAAATCGGTTCTTGCCAATTGGTCCGAGGGAAACCGTTAAATTTTGGACACGTGCCAATTGGAACAACATTTTTGCTTATATGATGAAATCATATTGCCTGTATATATATCTATACTATATATACTATACGAATTTATTAATAATTTGGAATTTTTAGTTGTTTAAATCAGAGCACCATTCCATACAATTTTATTAAATAACAAAAAGTTTTCGGAAGTTTTTGGAAATCTAATTTAAGTTGAATCGCATTTTGAATATGTTTTCGCTGGCTGCAGTTCGAAGTGTTTTTTATTATTTGTAATTAAACCCTTCGGGATTCGTCTTCAAGTAGAGACTTATAGCGCTCGTTTAATCAGATGTGGACTTTGAAACTCGACCATATAAAATGAATTGAGCTTAGAAAAAAGGTCACCAGACACAACGGCTAAGTCATATTTTAGCCAACTGACACTTAGAACTATAAATACAGTTTTAAAAAGCAGATTAATGAAAAACTGTTGACGGTTGATTATAGCCCAGATTGTTTTTATTAAGCAAATTACTGTGCACAACTTGTTTAGCTCAATTACTATGGTATTTAAATTCGACAGGTATTATTAATTTATATTTTTTTTACTGTCGCTTTGGTCAAAGTGGCAGCGCACACTTACAATCCTTATAATTTTATTTACTATGTAGAAAACAGGTTCATAAGAAAAATGCATAAAATCAAAGCTATTTACTGATACAGTAGTGATCGTCTAAGCAAGTTGCTATATTGTAAATTATATACACATGTGACAAAGATCAGCGGGTTGATCAATCATTTAAAACGCATTTCATTCACGACATTCCTCAGATATTACTTTCTTCTTAATTATTCTTTTCCAAGAACTTGTCTTTGATTCGCTTACAATGGTGCAGACAGAGAACCCGTTTCCTGGTAGGCCTCTAATAGTATAACTCATTATATATGAAATAGGGCAGTTGCAGTTGCATAATCGTAAAAAATGCACTAGTTGACCTTTATCGATTCTTTCCGGTTAACAGAAAACAAGAATTGTAATCAAACAATATGACAATCTTTCACTTTGATAACAATTGAAATCCTGCTTCTTGACTCAGCATTTGTTGAGGGCAGGACTCAAGCCCACCTAAAATAAATCCGCTTAGCTGTCGAACAGCATTGACTACATAAATCAATGGACTCACACTTGGACAAAGAGGCATTGAATGAAAAATCCGACATAATTCTAAACGCACTTAGGAAATGGAAAGGTGAGCAGAGCAGCCGAGGACTACTTGTGTATGCATAGAAGATATATATTGGGATTCTGTAATGATGTCCAACACCTTGGGTTGAGTAGCATTTACAGCTGGAGAACAGATCTCACAAGCTGAAGTCATAAATGCTTTGCGGATCGGCGAGAACAATAAAACTTTTCAGGTGCCACAAAGGAAGCCGAACAATGCGGCTGTAGACAGCGTGGCCATATGAGCGCCAGGATTACAAAATACCAGACCAGACCAGAACAGACCAGGCCAGGCCAGGCTCTGCGCGCACAACAGGTATTTCCAGTGAAAATCGCTGGAGATGCGCACAGCAAACAAGAAGAGGATAAAGGGCAACTGGTTTATGACGCCCTACCAATGCCAGCAGCCGGCGGATTAGCCATGCCAATGGATGACATACCTGCTCCGCTGATGGCCAGAAACAAAACAACAACAAGTTGCCTCAGGTAGCATGACCCGAGGATGCTTAGGATGATTAGTTCGAAGTTCAGGCACACGTTTGAATGAATGAAGTTGATTGGGAAATACCTGCAAGGGATTGGTGGGAAAACGTCTGGGATTCTCAAGCGCTCTGATACCCATTACCTAATGTTGCATAAAAGATAACGCCCAGGACAATGGCAGCACAGTCGACAACGAGACAGCGCACAAGAACAACATCCACATCAGACATCAGACAATCTCATCAGAAATTCTCATTTTATGGATTTATCAAAAGCAATGGACAATGAACTCAGCTCTGGCACTGCCCCCGGCTATGCTCACAAGAAGTTTTCGGCACTGAAGCGTAAACGCAGTCAAGATGAGGAGTCCGAAGATGTGGTCTTTGTTATGGAGCTGCCCGCCAAACGGCGATTCTTCCGGCCCTGGCTCGATGAGCGCAAATCCACAACAAATTCATCAGCAGCCACAACTGTAACAGCTGTCACTTCAGTAAATCAACAACCGCCTCGGAAGCCCAGCCCAATCACTGTGGCCACCACATACCACGCCAACATGGTGCGCTCCCATGCCCCACGACTGCGCAGTCCGAAGGCGCAACAGCGTCGAGATCGCAACACTTTGGCCTGTCTCCTGAGCCGCCGGGCCAGACAGGTGAAGCAAGTGGCCATGGAGGAGCAATGCGAGCAATATCGCTTGCAGCACGAGGCCAACTTGCAGCAACAGATCCGTCTCAGCCTCTACTATGTGCGGTTCCTGCAACAGACAATGGCCACGACACGAACTCCACTGCCTGACACACGATCCACGCTGCAGCAGATCCACAAGTGTTGGCCCCAACAGGCAACTGGCATGAAGCGTTAAGCATCCCATAATGGACAATACTTCCAACAACGGAAGCAATTTTGATTAACTACTTTAAATGTGATTTTAGTTTGTATTTTATTGACCTTGTGATGACTTTTGAAGTTTTATTATTATTTATTATTGTTGACTTTCAATAAACAAAATTGTTAACAAAAAAACAAAACGAAAAATATCCAAATGCCGATTTTAGTTGCCTGAGTTCTTGAGCTCGTTGTACTTATTTAGTTACTGGCAAATTTTGGTAGTTTAAATTCTTAGCCTATTTATTATTTTTATAGTTATTTGCGATTGTAATAAAATGCAAAAGAAAACACAATGCAGTATTCTCGAAGAGATTGAAGAACATTTTCGGGGGTATTTAATGGGCAACTCCAGAAATCAGACCAAATATAATAGTTACTGTGCTACCCAAAGCACAAGTGAATATTCTGAATTGACGACTTGCAGTTGTAATCAATGCAGATTATTCGAATAGATTAGCTGTCAACCTGAAAGCTTTCGTTGAGAGGTATACAAATTAAATTGTTAAATAGTGTTAAGGGTTGCTGTTAACACATTTTGAAGCATTTTGTCTATACAAAAAACCGGCTTGACCGGCAATACTAATCAGATAAAGAAACTCTGCTCATCATCCATGTAATTAATACTCAAGTGGAACTTTTTCCTTTTTAACAGCTGTAATTGCATGTGTTAATGCCTATGCCTATATCTAGTAATGGAAAATGTAGATTTTTATAAGTGTCAATTTAATATCACTTAACTTAAATAGAATGCAACGTCAACTTTGACACTGCTATCTTTATTCACAAAGTTTCTGATTGTCAGGGAATAAATTTTTTCAACAATTAGCATATTTGAGAAACGTGACAAACACAAATAAAGTCCGAGTAGCAAACAAAGTAATAATAATTGACTATCATTATTGGCTTACAATTTTACAATGTAATTATTTATTAAAAATACTTTATTAGACTATAAACATACATAATTATTCGATACAGATATGTATAACATAGTTCTACCATCAATAGAAGCCAATTTTTAAAAGACTCTTAACCACAAAACATATTTGCTCATCCTTACCAGAGCAAATAAAAAAAAAACCATTTCAAGGAAAATATCCTTTTGTTTTTCCAATCTCCAAGAATTGTTGGCCTAGACCCGCAAGAATTTCCAAGGAATCGTGACAAAAAACTAGGCACTGCCACCGAAGGACCACACGCAACGCTTGGCGTCAAGTAGGTCAATAAAATAGCTGCACAGCTTCGAGTACTGCAGCGAGTGTTTTCCAGTTCCGGTAACCGCGACAAGATTTGATTTTTGGATACCCTGGGCCAGGTAGACGAGATAGTTGCAAACAAATGGTCGGTAATTAGCCGTAGCAGGTCATAAAAATATTCAAAACGGTTAGCCAAACAACTAATAATAAAGTTGCGCTAATCCGTCTGTTTACTAACCCAATGCGATTCCCAAAAAAAGGGCAGCTACCTGCGAAGGGAGGCCTGGACATGAACTCGCCGTCATCCCACGCATATAAACAGGACATCAATCGGAGAGCAGCAGCATTCAGATATCAAACGTCAACGCAACAACAACGACAACCATGGATCCCAGCTTGATAAACAACTCGAACCGTTATGAACATAAGAAGTTTGCGTCACAAAAGCGCAAACGTGATGTGGACCAGATTCTGGAGCAGAATAAGGAGAACATGTCCACGCAAGAAGCACCGCCGAGCAAGCGTCGCCAGTCGAAGGGCTTCTTTCGCCCCTGGCTGGAAAATGAGCAGAATATTGAAACCCCCGTCTCCAGCAACGAGAGTCAGAAGCGCAGCTCAACGCCAATCCCACCGGGCGGCATCTATCATGCTAATATGGTGCGCCAATGCCAGCCACCTCGACAACAGCGCAGTCCTAAGGAGCAGCAGCGTCGGGATCGCAACACCTTGTCCTGTCTGCTCAACCGGAGGGCCAAGCAACTGCATGATGCTCACTTGGCTCGGCAATATGAGCAATATCGTGCCCAGCAGGCAGCCATCCTGGAGCAACAGGTTCGCTTCAGTCTGTACTATCGCCAGCTGCTGCAGCAGGCGGTCTTCCAGCGGGGAGTCCCAGCTCCCGGCGCTCTGCTGCCCCAGCAGCAACAACAGTTTCTACAGCAAATGGCACTTTCGCAGCAATTACTGATCTTTGGCTCCCAACAGTGATTAAGCCTATTCTATTTAATTATTATTATATGATTTAGTGATTTAACAGCCATTGAATGTGATTAGTTGAATAACTTTTAGCTGTTGTTATTGTTGACTTTGAAATAAAACCAAACTTATTTTATAACTAAACTAGTTATTTTAATTTGGAATCTGAAAAAATTGAATTAGCATGTCAAATATAGATGAGAGGAAATCTATCTAAATAATTAAATTGATTTAATATTTTCTTATTGAAGTTAATCGGGAAGGGGTCTACTGGTTTGTCATCATAAAGGTTTTATATTCTTGATTAGCATCACGAGCCGAAGAGTTTGTCAGTCTATCAGTTTCTGTGCGAATGAGTCCCTCAGCTATCTGATGATACTTGGAAAAACTATCCTTATTTTTGCTTCTATATATGCATCAATATATGCTATATCTTATAGTTGCTATTGAAAATATTTGTCAATGATGAATTCTGCTGTGCAAAACTTATTTGTTTACAAAAATCTCCGATTTTTTGATAATAAGAAGGAATTCTGAAAGCACATAATAGCAGATTGTGTCGCCTTAGTCAGGAAAAGGTGAAGTATCCTAGCTAAATTTGGGTGTACACATAAAACCTCAACCCGACAAAGATTCTCACATTTGTTGGAGTTAGGATGGATGGCACATAAGATCTAACAGATATCAGTGAATAAATTCGCCAACAAAAATAAAAGTAATTATTATTAGCATGTAATTATGCTCTTCACATTTGGAAAGTTTAGAATTAATATGGGGTTACCAAATCATATAGCTATGTTTAGAAAATTTATAATAAAATGTCAGCACTTAAACTCCAGTCTTCAACGGAATCTAAGATAGCAGAATTATAGTGAATGATGACTAAGGCTAGTTAATGGCATAATAGGTTTTTTGGTTAACAGAACTCAATTTGTAGTTTATAATATGTTTATTACTCAAGTTGTTAGAGTAGCTTATGCAATAAAGTTTTTTTTTTTTTGTTTTCTCAGCAACGTTTTAATGTGGTCAGTCACAGCACAGTTTGTGTTCTCATTTTGTTGTTTTTCTTTTTCACTTCTTAAGGTCGATCCAACACAAATAGAAATCAAGCTGCAGTCAAATTGCGAAACGCCGTCAAATAGTAATATTGGCTGAGACGAGCAGCGCCGAAGGTGCGACTGCAGTTGGCTCAGAGTTTGAAGTGCTCAAGTTCAGCAGTTTGTGTGGCAAAGTGTTGCAACCACAAAGTTTGTTAACTAAACGTTGCAGCTCGCTGTTGCTGGTATAAACAACAAAATGCTGTTTTCAATGTTAAGTCAGCAACGAGAGAGTCACAACAAGAGCAACCGTGACGGCAACAATGAAAATAGTTGGCATTTGCGAAGTGCTGGCAAAATGGAATCAATGTGTTCGTTAAGTGGTTAGCCGTTGTCGGCGATAATTTCTGCATTGGACTTTCCAGCTTTTGCCACAGCACAGTGCAGCATAGGAAGTAACTTTGGCGCCATATCAAATGGCCTATAATGAAAATTAAAAGTAATTAGCTGCTCGGCTGTTGCGCAACGCCAAAAAAAAAAAAAAATAATAGCCAAATAGTTAATTGTCAGATGGCGTGGCATTTCGACTACTCTAAATAAATACTCAACTTAAATTAACTAATTTATCTGCAGTTGTCGTTGTTATTATTGTGTGCAACACGGTTGACTGCACTTTGGCTCGAGTCAGTTTTTCTAGTGGCTTAAATTTGAAATTAGTTTTCCAACACGAATTTCCTTATAAACCAACATTGAGTGCATACTTAGTTTGATGCGCCTACTGCCTATGAACCATTGATTATCTGCTTGGCTTAGCATTGTGAAAGTTAGCTGATGTATCACATATTGAGAGAAGCTGTGGCCAATTTCACATATTGAACAGTTCAATTGTTTAGTTTACTGTAGTACTGTAGTACCTCTATATATTAAACTATTAAGTTGAAAATTACTTTGAAAAGACGAGAGGAAAAGTAAAAATCATTTTTCACAGTGTTAAAGACAGTGTTTCTGGCATTTCTCTAATTTTTTTATATCTTTGACAACTAGTTTGATCATCAGTAATATTGACAGCTACAAAGCTATATTTAAAAGAGATAATTTAATAGGGACAAATATGAAAAAGATATATATATGTATATATACTTTAAGAGATGTATATATACTTTAAAGATGAGCACACACTGATAAGGTCATCATCTCCCGCATTAATCCTTTTCCTTTTAATTCTTTATGCACTTTGACTCTAGTTTTATCTTCAGTAATATTGAAAACTACTTAGCATCTTTTAGAAGCTAAATCAATAGCGATAGTGATAAAGGCGCTATTTCTGACACATTTTCCACAAGCACTTTTAACTGTTTGACCACTTTGACTCTAGTTTAACTTCAGACCTTAATCGAGTTAAATGAATAGAGATAAATATGATAAAGACATAGGAAGTTATATGTATATTTATTTAAGCTATTTTTCTTAAAGAAAGCCTTAAGTACAAAATAACATAAGAGTTAATAAGTAATTACTAATTTATAGCTAATAAAGCAAACTTAATTTTAGTGTATTAATAATCACACGGTGATTAAAGGAACTTTTACTAACATTGCTTCCTCTTGATGCCATTGATCAAATAGTCAATACTAAAGTTTTTCGAGGGCAATGGAATTGGCACTGGAGCTGGGCTCTTAACTTGTTCGTGCTTAACCAGCTGATTGAGATGATTGAAGTAGGCAGTTGCCCGCATGCTCTCCTCGACAATCTTGAGATGCTGGTTGGTGAACTCCTTGTACTGCTCCTCAATGGCCAGATGCTCGAGTTTCTTGACACGTCGGCTCATGCGACAGGCGATTGTGTTCTTATTGCGTCGATCCTGATCCTTGGGTGTGCGTTCTTTTTTCGGAAATTTTCGCACCATATTACCGTGGTACTTGCAGATATCTCTCAGGGCCTCTGGGCTTATGGATGGCGGCAATGACTGCGAAGATGATGCGGATTCCGATTCATTCGATCCGTCGCATATGGTGCTATTGAGGCGACGTCGCTTGGGCAGCGACAGCATTAATTCGCTGGAGCACTGACTGCTGGTGTCCTCCTCATTGTAGCTGCTGCTGGCCGGGGTGTCGATGCGTGAGATCAACTCCTCCTTGATATGCAGCTCCTCCTCGTCGGTGCGTGGTCGCCGCATATCAAACTTCTTGTGGCGATAGCTGATTGAATTGTTGGATTCCGATTTCAGAGCCATGTCTTAGCTGTCAAGTGCGATCGCTTGGACTGTCGTCTGTGGGTTGACTGATGTCCTGTGCCGCTGCCAGTCAAGTTTATATAGCGATTGCTGTTATCATGCGGTTTAGTTCAATCCGCTATCGTTTATGACTTTGTTTACACAAAATCGAAGAGCATCTCTTTTTTTTTTTTTGCAAAACAAAAAGAAGATCATAAAATTAGCTGATGGCCTGCGTACGACCCTCTGCTGCCCCGGAGTTTCGCGCATGCGCCGACGCTGCCACAAATCGTTACCTAAGTCCGTTGCAGCCACCCGCTGATAAGCCTTTTGTGCGTGCGTGCTTGTGCTTGCGTGCATGAGTGTGACCAGGCCTATTTAATGAGCTGCTCTGGCAATCCTCTTGGGACTTGTTTATGCATACGTCCATACATACATATGTGTCTTGTGTATTTGGCCAGCTCCCTAGGTGGCAAAATGCGCGCCTTTTGTTTGATTTTCATTCAATTTGCGTTTGTTCCGCTTGCAGATAATTTTCATTTTTCATTTGTTGTTCTTCACATTGTCGCAGCTTTTGTCAATAGTTGAGGCGTTGCCATGTGTTTCCTTTTCAATTCTATTTGAATTGTTCAATTTTGTTTTAGTATTTGCGGCTCATTTGTCCGACTGTAAACTGTCTGCGTAAAATGCTTTTTGTGTGCCTCTCAATTGATAAGATATTGCCGAACTGGTTTGTTTTTCTCCCTACTTGTCTTTCCCTTGTTATTGTTGAGCGTTTATTCTTGGAATTGGCATTGGCCTGGTGCATCATGCTGTTGATTTTGATAAGATGCGAAGTGCAGTTTGTTCTGTGATGTCGTCTCTCAGCGACTCCAGCTCGGGTTGCAAAAGGCAGACAGACACTGGCATTACGCCAGCTGATAAGATGTTTAGGTTTTGTACAGAGCCGAGATTAATATAACTTAGCCGTTGATAAGTGAATGGTGCAGACATCTGAAAAGAGCTGCGGGGTAAAAAACTAGATTTAATTTTCGAACCAAGATAAGACACGAATGACGAGAATTGTTATTAGGTATTTTTGGAAAAATTAAAATTAAGAATGGTTTCTAAATAGAAAAGAAATCACAAGAGGTAATAAGGGGTGAAGTAAATATATTTTTGTTATAGTTACTTATATTTTGAAAGTCAAAGCAGCAGCGGGCAACAAAGGTTGATATTGTATAAGTACAATAAATAATCACAGTTAGCTTTATTTGATCGCCAATTATCTCATCAACTTTTGTTTTATTTGCAGGCAAAGTACTAATATGTAAGATAATCAGATAAATTTACTTTTTCACTGTACAATACAGATTCTAATTAGTTATAGACCGCAAGTTGGGTATGGGCAGTCCCACAAGGTACACACTTAAATTAAGTCGTTTAATAAAAGGCTATATCAAAATGGCAAGAGATCCTATCTGTGAATGACTGTGAACGTAAAATTTAATATTATTTACAGAGTGTTCTCTAGACTCACTCAAACAAAAATTTAAGTTCCCTGGAACTTATCATGTCCAGTCTTAATGGTGTTACTTTGTCACTTTGTTGAAGTAGTGCTTCAAATAAATTTAACTAAATTGCAGAGTCATTTAATTAGATTCTCTACACACGAGTTGCCATAGCTACTTATTACTTGACATCACAATGATTTGCAAGATTTGAGGGGGATCTGTCCCAAAAATACATATTTTAAAACTAGAATTTTGTCATCTATAACTGGTTCTTTATTGATTGCATATTGTCTCTATTTATATACAAAAATCATGTGAATGATCATATTAATGAGCTTGGTCGAAAGTAAAATGATTTTCAAATTTAATTCTAAATTAAGAAGACAAAGTGTTACATCATATCGACTTTTATGTTTCACAGAGAATGTGAAAGTAAAAGTTCAATCCGATACGAATCGGGATGAGACACTTTAACCACGCGCACTCAGTTTCTATGCAATAGCATCTGTGATCTTACAACATATAAATAAGTATTAGTATTAGTCTTGCTAGCTTCGATGAAGCAGAAGCTATTTCACGCCTGGGTAGTGCTGCTGCTCAAGTGGCAGCCTGGCCACTAGATTCGCATTAGCCAAGCCAATAATCAGCGAGAGGAGGAAGCATTAAATGGCTTGGAGCGCATCGAAAGCGGACAGCTGCCGGTAGTTGTGAGAGATCTGGTTGGGCACGAACAGATGGGGGAATGATCAAGCTTCACGACTCTTGTCTAGGGTATTTAATAATGTCGTTTGTATTTCACTACTGATTCTGCTTTGGTCTTGCTTTTTGCTCAGCGTCATCGTTGCTATTATTAATTCCAAGCTATTTTCGTTTCTCTGACGACCCCCTAATCCCAGAGCTCAGTTCCCGGCTGTCTGAGTGCCCATTATTTGTTACTGCCGGCTCGCTCAGGGCACAGCACTGAGTTGACTCTCTGTTTTCGCCATAAATACAACGAACGACTAGTCGTCGAATCAGATGTCGTTTCGCATTTGTATAAGCCGGGGGCGTCGTTGTCTAATTTCATTTTTACTTGACCATATCCCCAACGAAAGTGAGATTTGCCTTGCAAAAGAAAGTTCAAACATTGTTCTTAAAAATTTAAAGAAAATGGCAAGTGTTTTGAGTGCATTTATTGTTGTTGTCACGTTGCTGGGTGTGAGTTTGGCTGCTGAAGAAGGGTTTACGCTGCCACCAGTTGAATACAAGCCCATCACCAAATTGGGTGAGTATTGGAAATTGAATCATACGTGATTTGTTGTGAACCGAAATACAAGTTTTTTAATGTAGTATATATGTTTTTTTTTTTAATTGTGTTGACTTTTGCAACGTATAAGCGAATACGAGGGGTAAAAACGGTGATCTTAAAGTGTTTAATAATTACTCGTATGTAAATATTTGCATAGAACTTACATGTTTAAACTTGTTTACTATTGCATGTAAACACACAAAGGGTACAAACTGCTTTAAAAGTTTTGATTATATTCATTTGTATGATCTGAGTTGGATTTGTATACTACTATTAGCTAAGATATCATATAAGTTTTTAGGCATAAATGACAATAAAACTGTTAAATTGGTAGATAAATATCACTAATTATACCAAAATGCAAATCGAGTAGCAACAATCATGGGAAACACGCAAAAGCTGTGCAAATTGTATATCAAAGCCATTACGTGTGCTAAAGTTCAATTTCAATTCGAATTTAGCAACTGTTGACTGAGCGATAGAATTTTACATATTATAAAAATAAAAGGGTTATTATAAAGTTGCATGGTAATAAATTTGTTAATCAATTTAGCTAAAACGGTTTTTATTTTATTTCTACCTATTATTTATTGAGTGTATAATAGTTGTTTAAATGGTAATTTTGGCAATTGCGAAGACGTGACAATATGTTAATGAATGATATATCTTAATAAAGTGTAGTCGAGTTAATAAATAAATAATTAATATTCCTGGGGGAACCAGCCCATCTCATGAATATATAAAAGTACTGATATTGATAGCCAAGTTTTCCTAGTATGGACAACAATTTCGGAGGACTCAAAACAGTAAAAGCAATCAAAAAAAGAAAAACCAAATAGAATTGCTTGAAAATTAATTTGTAGAATTTACATAATATTTTCGGTGCTCCTTTTTTATACCAAACATTCAGTAATAAAATAAAATAAAAAGCATTGGCAGCAGTTATTAATCAGTTTCGGCATTCAACTAGAATACTCAGAAGCCTTGACTGATATTTGCCCAATAAAGGCCAGAAGCTTTCCGGCTCTGAGTCGAATGGAGCAGGTCGCAGTCAATTGCCACTTCCGCTAAATGGCCTTCCCCTGCCGCAGCGACCGTTGCAAAAAGCCTTCAGTACAAAAGATTCAAGCGACAAACTTGATACGGCTGTGCGATATGCAATACAATGAAACGCTTAGTCAATGCTCTGTCACAAAATTAGCAATTAAATGTTGTTGACAAAAATGTCAAACAAAATGCTCCAAGTAATTAAGCTAAAATCCGAACAGCAGCAAATAAATAGCGAAAGGGGGGTGGAGAAAGGAGAGGGAGAGAGAGGGAGAGAGCAGGGGAGACTCGCAATTATGCGCGACAACGAATAACAAAAGCGGAACTCTAGTCTAAAATAACACGTTCTGAGCATAAAGCGCAGAGATCATTGATTATATGAGATGACTATGAGTTGTATGTCAGGGAACATTTCATGAACATTAATGTTGTATTTATGTGCAATTGTGCTCATTGATTGATTGCATTTGATTTCGATTTGACACAGCCGCCGATATACCGACCTGCCGCCAAGAAGATGCAAATATAAATGAGTGCATTAAGCAGGGATTCCAGCAGCTGACGCCACGTCTGAAAAATGGCATCAGTGATTTGAATATACCACCAATGGATCCCTTCCTTCTGGGCAAGAGCTCCTACAACTACAACTCGGGCGTGCTGCAGGGCCGCATTGCCATGAGAAATGTGGTGGTGCATGGTCTCAGCGAGGGCATTGTCGACAAGGTCGACTATCGCCTGAAGAACAATCGTGTACGCCTGGAGATGCTCAGCCATATACCGCAGATGCTGGCTGAGGGTGCCTACAAGGCGGACATCAAACTGAACGACATGAAGATAACTCCAAAAGGCACCTTCAACATTACGCTGAGTAAGCTAAATAATAATACTAACTACCAACTACAGGCCGGGGATGTAATTACTGAGTCAGCTAATCAAATTTGACATTTTGACAGCCAACGTCAGCATGAAATCGCGCGCCTCGGGCGAACTATACGAGCGAGACGGTCACACTTATTTGCGTCTGGCCAAGCTCGAAGCGGAGCCGAAAGTGGGTGACATGCGCATCTATGCCAATGGCCTGGTGCCCGATCCAGCGTTGAGTGAGTGCACACACAGCATAATCGCATCGATTGCTATATATACATATTCATACAAATTTCAATTGAATTCATAGATGATGTCATTCTGGACTTTATCAATCAATACTGGCGCCAGCTATATCAGGCTATGCTACCCGAAACTATGGCCATTTGGGAGCCACTCATGCTGAAAGCGGGCAATGATTTCTTAGCTGCCCTGCCATTCGATTTGCTTGTCACAAAGGATTAAGTCCGTTGCAATCTCTGGTGTGCTCATGCAATCATATTATTGGTAGAAGCGTTATTCAAGATGTTAAATTAGTTAGTAAACAAATAAAATCAACAATTATAATTAAGAGAAAATTGTTGTACGTTGTTCAAGCTAAAATAAACTAGCCAAATGGAGAGGGGCATATTACAGATACTAAATATTATTAAGTCAATAAGTTTAACAGTGGGGAAAAAATATCCGTTATCAATTAACATTTATGGTAATATTCTTAATTGATTCTGACGACTTTTTTATATATCTGTTAATCTGTGGAAATAAGTCAATTCAAACCTGGAGATAAATTGTTTTTAATATTCATCAAGCCCTTTCAATTAAGTGCTTCAATTATTTACATACATTATAGAGAGCTGGGTAGCCGCCAACTGAGCATTCTTCAAACATTTAACTATTTTGCAAGCATCTTTTCGAATTTTCCATTTCAACGGTTTCATATATTTTGATTGCAATTTATATAATTATATAATTTTATTTATGTTGGAAATTACATAAGTTAGGATATTGAATCGAACATATTAAACAAAAACTTAAATGAAATTGAATAAAACATTCCCAATGTTATATTGTTAATTCTGGCTTGATGAATTATTTAAAAATGCGTTGGTAATCAAAAGTCAATTAAAAAAAATTTTAGCAAAGAGTGTTCGACTTAAAGTTACCCTGTACCTATTCACTTTTTATGCAGGCCAGACTGTTTCGCATTTTTAAGCATATTAATATCATAAGTAATAATATAATTTTACTAATGTATATTCTCCTTTGACTGTCTTTCGATCAGTTTGTTAGTAATTGATAATCTCAATAAAATTGTATCATCCTATATTATGCAAGTTGAAGACTGTAAGGCTCTATTACCAATATTCGATGTGTTTAGGGTATAATTAGTTAATCGCAAACGCACGGCTTATGCTTGTAGTAAACAGGTTATTATTGAAATTATTATTGTAAATAATTATAATTCTAAATTCAGAAAGTATTTTGCGGGGTTCGGGGCTAATTTTGTTTGAACTGTTTTCCATTTAATGATTTGAAATTAAATCAGTGGGTAAGCCGGTTTTCAATCTATCGAAGTCAGTTAGCCTGCAACATTGCTGATTTATAAGTACTATTTTTCTTGGCAAAGTGGATGTGACTAACTTAAAATATATCTGAGAATAAAATAGCTCCACCCAGTGCCTTGTCAGCTCAGTTGGAGGGTGCTCATACAAGTAACAGGTTGATGTTGACTCAACGGAAGAATCAAGAGGACTACTCAATCGAAAAGGATACTAAAATCAGTTTAACCATAATGCTGTACATTGTTGTGGCAATGCTGTGCCTCCTGGCAAGTGGATCTCAGGCGGCGCCTAAGGAAGCAGCAAATAAAACAAACGATTTTGATTGTGTGTATGAAGCTAGGGTACATTGTGCATACGTAGTGTATAACAAATTTAATTCTATAATTTTTAGCCCTCAATTTGCCAAAGTGCACTGAGGGTGCTGACAAGGCTGGGGAATGTATCAAGAGCATATTCAATACGCTTTTGCAACGTTTTAGACTTGGAGCACCCGAATTTAATATAGAGCCGTATGATCCTTTGCTCATAAATCGTTCGAGTTTTCATTACTCAAGTGGAGTGGTTAAGGGACGAATTTCGGTGCGTAATGTGAAACTCTTCGGCTTAGCTGAACACAAAATCGAGAAACTGAGTATGAAAATCAATGGCGACAAGGTAAAATTCCAAATAATTTCGACCATACCCAAAGTGAATATGAATGGCATTTACAAGGCGGAAATGCAGCTGAACTCGCTGCATTTGAAACCCAAAGGCAATTTCAACATAACGCTGTGTGAGTAGTGAAATATACAAGACTTTTAACTGTCTACACACATATTTATACATGCGTCTTTATATCTTCGTTGTTGCAGTTGATGTGGAGAACCATGTGGTTACGGATGGAGACATTTTCACCAAGGATGGACACAGATATTTTCGTTTCACCGATATCGAAGCGGACCCAAAGATTCGCGATTTGACCATTAAGGCCAATGGCATATTCCCGGATCCTGAATTAGGTAAGTGTGTGTGTTAGCTGAATAGCTATTTCCTCAATGCTTAATTTATATGCTTGGCAGATGAGATTGCACTCAATGTGGCTAACAACTACTGGCGTGATATCTATGGCATTATTTTGCCGGAAACAAGAAAGTCGTGGCTGCCTGTCCTGCTGCGCCTTATTAACCAGGCTCTGGTAAATGTGCCAATCGATGATTTTATCCAGTCAAGCGAATAAGATAGCGGTTGTGATTGCCTTTAGTATTTGTATGGAAATTTCTTAATGAAACCGGGTTACCTCTAATAAAATTCGAGCCAGCGATTAAATTGCGATTATTAAATTCAGGCGCACTCTGCTTGTGCACAATTAACGGGCAGATTGAAACAGGTTTTAATTGATTTGGTCATGCCCCAGTTTCATTTAGCATCAAATTATGTGCCTAAAAAAATTAACTAACTTTATGTAACTGCCCACTGACTGCACCCAGTTAATGGGGTTAAGTGCACAGCACGTCGACCTTGAAAACTCGTATATATCTACATACATATCTATCAATCTATTTATATTCGAATGTGGTCAAGTGCATGCATTTAGTGTGAAATTGAGCAATGAGTCGACGACGATTTGAAACAACTTCACTAACCAACTATTTGAGAACAACTGTCGCCTAAATAAGCACTTTAAAGTTGCATTTGTATTCATATCAAAAATCATTCGTGTGTACCCTTAAATTGATTGATGTACCCATTAGAAATGAACGTATTCTTACTGATTTAGCATTTTTGCATATGCACAAGAGGAGAAATTTAATTTTCATTTATTTAATGTGGGCTCAAGACATTCTAAAATTTGTAGCACAATTTTTTCTTTGAGATATAAATAAAAAATTCAAATTACAAATGAAATTATAAAAATTATTTTAAATGAAAAAAACCTAAATTAAAAAATTAGAATAAAATCTGAAACTGTCTACAATTTAATGTAAGGATTGGGGAAATTGCGAAAAGAAACCCGATCACATCAAATATGTTTAAGCCTTAGTCGCTTAGTCACAAGGAAAGTAAAAAGTAAAGAAGTCAGAGAGCGATGTAAGGAGTGAGACAGAAAATAAAAAATATATGTTTATCACAGTTAAGCATGCTCAGTGGTTTCCGGGAATTATTTTAGTATTGAATTCCTAACAATAAAAGTGGAAATTTCGGTATAGTATCTAGTAGTAAATTCACTTTTCCATCAAACTATTTAAAATATATTTATATATTTCTGCAAATACGAAATATGAAAATCCCAATTAAGTAAATAGCATTGCCTACTTCAGGGTGCTGGGCTCAATTCCCAAGTGGTAGATGCATGCTCCGATGGTAGGTTAAAATACAAATTATGGACAGGAGTACTCTTGAAAGTCTTAAATGTCAGGCAAACTCATTTAATATGCAACAGTTCAAAATTGAGTTAGTAAAATATATGTTTGTAGTTTCAGAATTACCAAGTCGTGTGCTGTTTCAGCTGTCTGGTTACGTCAACCAGAGCGACGTCTGTTGGCCGTCTTACTTTATTTATGGGGCATAAACAAGCTCTAGAGGTTGACATAAACAAAGCAGCTCTGAATTTGGCTTCGCATAGAAAGTGAGGTAATATTCCATAGGGCAACGTTAGCGCCCAGGTCGCGACGTTAACTCTGCGATAAATCAGCAGCTCATTATTATGAGAGTGTGTGCTGCACACTTTTATGCATATATGTCTTATAAACGTCGATAAACAGAGATGTGCCTCGCATATTTGAACACTTGTTGTGAATATGTTTGCAAAATATATTCATACGTAGAATATTTTAATTGCCAAATGGATATGCCAGGCACACGATCAAGTGTCGTCTGCTGCAAGACTGGCCGAGCATAATAAGCATTGGAGCATTAGATTTGCCAAAACATATTATGACGCACCTGTACATAGGAACAGCCACAGTAACTTGTTTGGTTAATCGGAAGTTCAAAAGTGAAGCACCCAGAGTGCAACAATCTGGATGTCAGGCATGCATTGCAACATGACAAACAAGTCACGTCGATCACCTTGGAAATAAACGTCCCAAAACTTCATAAATATAGTGCGCAAGTTTGTGGCAAGAGATTAACAACTGGCCTACATTTTACTTAGTAGCCCAGAGTCGAGGGCGAAACCAATGCCTCGACTAGGCCCGGTGCTTGTTAAACTACTGCAATGCGACTCAAACTGTAACTGGGATTGGAATTGGAATTGGAATTGGGATTGTGGGTGTGTAGTTCATGGGAGCAGCTGATAATTTCCTCATTGTTCTAAGATTGATTGATTTGTGGGTGCGATTTATGGATTGACATTGACTCAACTGAGATATAATTACAATTACATATCTTTTGATCAGCTTTAAAATCTTATACATTTTTGAATACCCTGTACAAATTAATACTTTTTCTTTAAGAATTGTTAGCGCCAAACTTTGAATCTGGCAAATAAAGTTTATAATAAATTGCATCTTCGCTTCACAGTTATTAAATCCCCCAATTATCTGAAAGTCTTAGTAATTAAAGTTGACTGTATATAATTATAAATCTATTTGCTCTTCTTCGTCTTCAAGCTCCTAAATATCAGCAGATTTAACGCTTGAATGTGCAGTGTTGCCTTAAACTTAATAATATATAAAGGGGAAATTTAGTTTCTTATGCTGAAGAACATTTACTACCGTCGTGGGAGATTCCAAGCACAAATTGCTTTGCAAACTTTTTTCAAGGTTAATAAGAGAGAAAAAAGATGTTGCAAAATTAGTTCTTTATTTTTTTTCTTATTTGTGGTTAAATAACAATTTCCAAAAAAAATATTCATTATAATAATTTTCTTTTGATTATTTTAAGGTATATTCTACCAACAAAAAATCAAAATAACTAGAAAATAATGTTGTATTAAGTGGTTAAAGTTGTATAAATGTTTTTGTAATTATATATAATTACAACCACAATTATGAAGTAGTAGCTTCAAGCAGTAGTATATAATTTATGAAAAGAGAAATACAAAAGTGTTTACCCATTATATAGAAAAAAGTTTTCATAGCCAAAAGTTGGGGGAAATTTCAAATTATTCAAATAACATTTATTTAGAATTTCAATAAGACATAACTGTGTTAAAAATCGATTAATCTTCTTTCAAGTTAAAATAAATGCTTTGTTTATTTATTCTGAGAATAACATTTTATTTAGTAAGCCAAAATGCGAGTCTTGTAATTAAATAGGTATTATTTAATTTAAATTATACGAACATCTGAGACGTGATTTAAATTTACCGCACTTAATATTCAAGTGCGGCTCTCAGTTATGCCAACTCATGCTGAGCATTCCAAGTACAGCGCTGCTCAAACTGTGGTGCACAAGTTCTCAATTCAACTCAGCAACTCAACAAGCCAAAAGCTTCGAAAGCTCAATCGGCGCGCTCTAAAAGCCTTCAAATTGGTTATTTGTTGTTGTGGTTGTTGATTTTTTTTTTGGCATCGTGCGCATGGAAAAACTTAAAAAACTCGAGCTGAAAACTATAAATAAACGTGAGTTTTATGCAGCGCTCATTTAAAGATTTGCAAGCGGCGGGCCGCCAACGAAATCGTTCGCTGATTTTTAAAGTTTGCAGAAGCATTTTTTGGTGTCTTTGGCAATTGGCTAGCTAGCTAGAGTGTAGTGTAGGAGTGTGTGTGTGTGCTTTTCTGTCAGTGTTCGCGATTGCAGCAACAATTGCAGTTAACCGAAAGAAAACAACAGCCACAAGAAACTGTAAAAATTCGTGTAGAAATAAGAGTGAAGCCGGTTTTAAAATTACGCAAAAAAAAAGCCAAGCGAAAATTGCACACATTGTTTGTTTGTATGTCTATGTGAGTGTGTGTGTGTTTGTGTTGAATCAAGCCACAAAATCGTCAAAGCACTACAACAATTCAATTAAAACAAGTTTACATTGCCAATTGTGAAAAGAGCGTTGTCCAAATTGACAAAAACAGCAACTGCATAAATCAAAAAAATCGATATGCAAGCGTTGTACATTTTGCTAACCATCGCGGCTGTGGCACTCGGAAGTGTCGCGTCCGCCACACTGCCAACATCCGCCCCAGATGAACTTAGTACCGACCCCCAGCAGACCGCCTTCTCATCAGACTCCCAATTCGATTCAGGTAGATATATGTTTGGGTTACTCTTATGCAACCAGACTGCAAGAACTTGATATTTAAATGACAAGCGAAATGAAAATCGGAGCTGTTAGACAAGTTTGTTGCCAGAGTCATTCATTTACCAAAGTGACAATTGGAAATGGTAATTGAAATAAATAACATTGTAGCTGACTTGTATGACAAATATATGAAAATCAAAATCTGAAGTATTCGAAGACTTAAGCGAATTGCGCAATAGTGTTTTGACGGAAACAGGAAATGTTATGATTGGAATGTAATAAATTAAACTTCAGTCGATCATGATTAGGTTAAGTTAGTTTCACTTAGGAAACAAAGCTCTCTAAGATATATTATCGCAATGCATATATCCAGTTATATCAGCAACAATTATATCAAACTAGAGAAGTACGATCTGTATAAATCTCTAAATAGGTCATTTATAGCATTGTCGAGTGTAATTCGGTGACTAACCCATTGTATTGTTATTGAAAAGATTACGCGAGCTATTTACGCCCACAACCTTCAAAGCCCAATAAAAGCAGCTAACAACAACCGAAGCAATTTTAATCTTAAAGTGTGATTTTAATGAGATTTCTTTAAAAATAATGCCATTGCTATAGAAATTAGCAAGTCAGCCAGCTCAAAAATAAGAAAATAAAATACTTTTTATTTGCTTGACTTTTAACACCTGAGACAACACTAAAAAATGTTGAGCAGCTTGAACTTGACATATATTTTCGTTTTCATTTTTTTTTGGTTCGTGTGAATAGTAAAAGTATAAAACCGCAAGAGAGCATTAACAAAAAAACGCTCTGAATGTGAATGCTGAAACACAGTGACTCTCAAACAGTACCGCACATGAGGCGTTGAAAATAAACGAAAAAAAATATGTATATTGATGGATTATGCAAAATAAATGGCAGAATAAACATACCGAATACGTAAAATCGAAAGCAAGTCGAACAGGCCAGACTGAAGTATTTATCTCCAATTGAATTAATTCAAGCAACCGCAGAGAAATAAATGATTTGTATGTTATGTATGTATTTGGTGTGGGGCGCTTGCGAAAAAGTATTCGCGTCAAAAGCACCAGCGTCAACAAAGAGGCTTACATTATATCAACATGAAAACAACAACAACAACAACAACAAAAAATAAAAAACCGGCTGCTTATGCGCGCATTTCTTAAACGCATAAAGCTAAAAACTGACCTACATCAATGCGAAAAACGGCGCCAGCGTCGCTGGGCCTTTGAGTTTGAGTTTGAGCTGTGAGTTGCAGCTGTAACTTGTAACTAATTGCGTAAAATGTCGAGCAGCAATAGCAATCAAAATACTAACTACAGTAAGCCCAATAAATTTATTGACATTTGCACTGGGAGCGTAAGCAAATGAAAGACTTAGGCAACGAACTTCACGACATTTGCCCAAACGCGCCCTGAAAAAAAAAACAGATCACAAACATTTGTGACGCCTGTCAAAGGTATAATTAATGTCAACGTGTTGACTGGTTTTGTATTTTGCATATTTTCGTCTTCTTTTTATTTTGGCTGGTTCACCTTTGACATTGAACTTGTCAGCCAACAGCGAATAGTCAAAGTCAAAGCCTAATCCGAATTAAAAGTAGCTGACAATATATGAAGGGTAAAACTAAGCAATGTCTGCTTGTTCGTGCCAAATTAACTATTTTAAGTACTTGGGTAATTTTCTGATATAATTGCAGGGAATGCTAAATTTAATTGCAATCCTTCTTATCCATTTCCGCTTTAAAGATTTAAATACTTTACTTTTCATGTGAAGATTTAACCAAGTGAAATCAAATGCCATTTGCACTTATTTTTACAGCCAGCGCTAAAATGACGCAATAACGTATTGCAAATGTTTTGACTGTTTTGTTTGTCTGCCCGACCAATTCTGTACTTGAGGTCATCTCCAAAATTATGTTGATTATATGCTAATCACATAGCCAAACAGGAGCGGGGACTAATGTTTAAAATATAAAATTGAAAATCATAACAATCAATATTAAATATTTTTAATAAGTTACAAACAAGTTTTTTTAATATATCAGCTTTATAAAAAAATATTAAATATTGTTTTAAATATATCCAACATTTTGTATATATATTTGACCTATATTAGATTTAAAAGAACATACGAAAATTACTGATAATTTGAGAAATTTTATGAACTAAAGCTATTGATAAGTATAAGTATATACTCCAAAACTCGAACAAGACAATCCACTGACTACATTTACAATTACCTCGGCTTGTGCGGGGCCTAGATCGGAGACCTTGACTGCGACGCGTCGTTGTCACCTGTCACCCTGACACGAAGCACGCAATAACAACTATTTGAATGTCAAAACTGGAGAAAAGCTTGTGCGGGGCATGTCAAACTGTGAACTGTGCCTCGCTTGGTTGGATGACTCGAAGGCGCTATGCGCAATGATGCATGCCTGACTGAGCTTAATACGCACACTCTTAGCCCAACCATAACTTATCCGACTATATTTTGGCTTTTGACCAACACCAGCTGATATGTACTAATCTCTGTCACTTTCGCAACAGTTACTGCACCACAAACGTCTGGCGATGACCTCGGCAGTTGCAGCCTCAGCTCATCGGATCTGGATGAATGCATACGTGGACTATTCCAATCAATTGTGCCGAGACTGAAGAATCAGGGCCTGTCAGAGTTGAACATGGTATCCGTTGATCCGTACTTCTACAAGCGAGGCATATTTCGTTACACGAACGATGGCATACAGGGTGGCCTGCTCATCAAGAACATGGAAATTGATGGCATCAGCAGTTTGAAAGTCAACAGCGTGTCATCCAATTTCACGGACAGCGGGTTTGTCATCAAATTGGGCGTGGAGCTGCCACAGCTGAAGGCTGGCGGCTACTTTAAGGCGGATGTCAAGTTCGGCGGTCTGCGTCTCGTGCCCAAGGGGCCATTCAACATCACGATTGGTGAGTGGCTCTGCAGGCAATCGATTGCTGACATAATTAACATTTATATTTCAATTTCAATTTCAATTAGACAACGTTAAGGCCACCGTTCTGACCGATGGTCACATTGAGAAGCATTCCAGCGGCAAGCACACTTTGAGCTTACATCGACTGAATGCGAATGTCAACGTTGGCAACGCTCGGGTCTTGGCCAATGGCATCTTCTCGGATCGCAATCTGAGTGAGTAGCTGGTGCAGGCGTGATCTGTTTATTATTAAACCATATTTGTTATTTGCAGATGCTATGATCTTGAATCTGGTCAATGAGAACTTGCCGGAGATTACGCGTGTCGGAATTCCCGCCACCCGTGAGCAATGGGCCCCCATTTTGGTTGCACATATCAATGAGTTCTTCGCTCCGGTTCCTATAGAGAAATTGTTGGTTCAGTAAAGTGCTCGATGCTCAAAATGTTCGTATTTTATAGCTAGTTAGTTCTTAGTTATTATTTACAAAATATCAATAATTTTTAATGCTGCCTCCAAATAATTACTCAGCTTATTGAATTGTCAGCGATTTAACGACAAGAATTGTTTCTTGAACAGCACAAAATGTATATTTATTATGTCATTTAAGCAACAAAAAAAACATCTTACAATCCATACAAAAATGTTTCTGCATTTTCAAATTATTAAATTCGAATGTTTAAATCATAAATTAATTGATTCATTTGAATCAAATTATTACACTTTTAATGAGTACAAGGAGGGACAGGTTTTGCAGCCATTGGATTAATTTCGTCGCGCCTAAAATAAGGCAACAAAATAAAGTTCAAATAAAAGACTAGTTTAAAAACATATAGCATAATTTTCAGCATTTAAGAAAAAAGGGGAAAAGTTTTGGGGAAATTTTAAAGTCATAAATAAATTATAATTCAAGATTGAAGAGTAAATAAATGGCTGAGCTAAGAATTAATTTGACTCTTATTATAATTTGAACTTTCACTTGAGTAAATTGATTTTGAAATTACACTTTGTACACGGTCTACTTGAAAGTCAACATTTCTTATTTGAATATTTGAAATTCAATGAAATTTTCATAGAATCGTCTTAGAGCAGACTTGGCTATTTGTCTTTCTACAGCTGCCTCTTGATCTTGATGCCTGTTCGCTTCAGCGAATTTGCTTTCAAAAATACAACACTTCAAATCGAATCGAGAGCACTTTGCGATCAATCAAAAGGCAAATGCCCCTTTGGCATCCAATTATAGACAATTAGTCGGCAAAATATTGATCGACTTTGTCATGTCGCCAAAAGGTTGAGGCCACCATGCCGGTGACACTCGAGAACATCACACATTCATTAAAGGTGGGCGAGCATTTATCCATTCAGCGGGGAGATCAAGTGAGCTAACAAAGAACTGGCCAATTTTCGCCAACAATTGACTTAATTTGTGATATTTTTAACACACAAAGAGTGACAATGCAATTTTATTTGATCGCGATTTATTTGTATTTTAATTGAATCCTGCATCGCATTTCTCCAACAATTCAAACAAATGCGCTCGGAATTATCGTAAAACTGCGCATATTATTTGGGACAGTCAGCAATTTGCTCACATCGGGAGCCAATGAAAACCAATTCAACCGACTCAGAGGTATTCTTTGACTAAGAGAGGAAATGAAAGCGATAATTTATTGGTATGAACGAATTTGATATATCCGTTAGCTAATCTATTAGGAGCTTAAAAAATTCCTTGCCTTGCTTTTAGTTTCAAGAGACTCGCTTGACCCGTTTTCTTATGAAACATATCCAAAATACCTGTTGCAGCAAAATATACCCTTGCCACACTTTAGATGCGCGATGTAAGAGTAAATGAATTATGAAAGTCTTAGCCAATTTTAAACGGAAAGTTGATACAGGAGTTAAAGTTGATACAGAGAAAATCTTGAGTGAGCATTCTGTACAATTTGTTCTAATTTTTAACTCAGAATTGTGAATAAAATAAATATGGATAAAATTTAACTTAAGGAAAGTAAGTATAAAAAGTGGCGAATAATTAAATAAAGTACTATTTATCAACTGACACTTGTATTAGTTCAGTGCATAATAAACAAACGGCTCGAAAGACATATCTGCGTTCTTGGTATTTTAACAGTACGCAGCAAGAGCCGTGCGACTTTCAAGTCCCGGTGTAAGTCCCAGTTTGTCTGCAACTGGAGCGACGTGCCTGTTTGTGATATGTCTGGCCATCGGGCCAAGGAAGCGATGGAGCAGGAGCAAATGAATGCCACCAAGCAATAATATAACTAGTTTACATATGCGAAACGGCATAAGCATATGAAGTAAGCAAGAATCAGGCTAAAAGGTAGCCAAAAGGCGGCCAATACAACGCCTACCAGGCATTCAACAACAAGCCAATCGATGCGCGAGAGTAATTGACGTTTCGATTGCGTCTGCCTCTGCGTCTGCGCCAAAGCCGCAGTCAGCGTCGCTGTCACTGTCGCTGGCGTCGACTGGCGGCGGCATAGCTGTTAACCAAACTACGGTGCCGGCACTTGGCTCAGAAGCTCGCGGATCTCGGTTGCCCACGGTCCTGTTTCTAATAAGCGCGCGAAGTCGACTGCGAGCCAAGAGTCCGACGAGAAGTTCTTAAGAGTCGTCTGCCCGTCCAGGTGAATGCCATCGGGCAACGTGCGTCGCATTCTAAAAACCACGAGACGCGTTTCGGTTTGCGGTTTTATACTATATTGTACCATTTATATATGGGTCTGCAATTCCCGCTGAGTTGAAACGAAAACAAAATAGTAAAGAAAATAACAGAAAAAAAGTATTTTGCTGGCAAAATGTTTGCATTTTGGCAGATTTTATTACTTTGTGTGCATTTGTTGCATTTTAAAGCGACATTAGCGGAGAATGTGCCATCGATAAGAACATCAGCAACAACCTTATCGGATCAAATTCCGCAAACCAGTGCGGTTGACTCCCAGGCCGCTGTCAATGCCACGGTTGATCAAGATTTCGCTGCCCCTGTGGACGGTGAGTAATGCGGAAGCTTGCGAAAGCCGCAATGAAAAGTGAAATTGCTAGAGAAGAACAAAAGACTTAGGCAACGAACTTGCTACTTAACAGACGAATATGCTTGGTATTTTTTGTTAAACTACAAATGCTGATAAACAGCTAATATTGTTTAATATATATTTTACTTTTAAGAATAATTTTGTTATTAAACTCAAAATTTTTGAAAAACTAACAGAGATTTTATAAAAATATGTTTAATTTGTAAGAATATTTAATAATGCAAGCGATTATTCGAAATTCTCATTTGAATCTCTTGTGTTTACTGATAAAATAATGTTTGCTATTTTGCTCACCATTAAAATAAACTAATTATTAATATTCACTTTAGATGCATCTCATTTGCTAACAATTTGCACATAAATATTTTACATCACGCAAAAGTTCAATGACTTTGTGCTACGTTATAGTATCTAATAAATTTATGCTAGGCACGCAGCACTATTGGTTTATGTGACCTTCAGAATCCCATAATATTCAGAGTGACAATATAGAGAAACAGAATTATTGGGGAATTACTCTTTCTCGTATACGTCTCGAAGCTGGGTCCCTTTGTTCCATATTGTAGTTGCGTTGTTTACTTTCTACTCTATGTATGTGCCCAACTCCAAAATAGACAACAAATGTCGCAGTGGAGGCGTATCTTATAGAGCTTTCAAATTGACTTACTTCCACACAATTAACGGGCCTGAAACTGAAAATGTGTGGTTGTCATCTGTCAATGGCCGCAACATGAGTGCTCGCTTCAAATTTATTTATTGCCAACAATTGAACAATTTAAATTGGGCGTGATCTTCACGAATGTTTGGCTGTGAAAACATAGCTATAATATAAGCCTATTAATCGATTTTGGCAGCGAAAATAATCTGTTTACTTGAGCAGATTAATTGTGTAATTGGGTTTAAATTTTGAAGGAACATCGAATTGTTAAACGACTGCAGGAGGTCATAAATAAAAGTAACATAGGTACGCTTGCCTATCCAGATTAAGGTCTCACACCTCATAAAGGAAGCCCGGCTCAGCTTACAAGTCCTGCGAGTTATTTCACGTTTTGATTCAGTCCAGTTTAATTTGTGCATCGAATTGAAAAGACTAGACCGAAGGGGGCCATATCTAGACCTTCAACTCGTTGTTTGCCCTATTCTCGTTTTATCGTTTTATATCTTCAGAGCCTTATGACACTAAATTTAATAAGATTACAGCTCTAGGGTGTGTATTTTGACTGAAATCTGAAAGAAATCTCCAATGTAATATGTAGTAAAATATAATTAGACACATGGAAGAGTAACTTAAATACTTACAGCACGTTAGTGCAGAGCTAGAGTTCATTAGCCTTTGCAAAGATACAAGTCACATACTAAAAACTATTTCAGTCAGCCGCAATTTTCAAGCCAATCTGTCGTGTGTTGACAAAGTAGAAAAGTTAGAAAAAACCACAAAAGAAGACCAACCAATATTTACTTAGCATTCGTTCACGCTACGAGTTCCAATTCGAAGCTGGGGTCCACGCTTCGTGTGATTACTCAATATTTTGACATTTCTATATGAACAAAATATGACAAAAACAAAAGCCAGAATATTGACAATAAACTTAAGCGCTTTTTAAGCTGAATGACAATTGCTGTGCCATTTTTTTTCATGTCTGTTTCATTTCTTATCTTTTTTGTTTTGTGTGTAATGTGCGCCTTTCAACGCACAATTGACAACATTTCTTTGTAAGCTGCCGAGTCGCTCCCCCTAAGCAACTTTCTACTGTCACTTGTCATACTTACGCAAGTGTATGTCTCGTACATCTATGTATACATACATGTACATATGTATGCTCGTATGCCTCGAGCCAAATGACAGCTTCTTAAAAGTGATCTGGGCTGCTTTTGTGCGTTAGCTTTGCCCGCGCTGGTCTTGTTGTTCTTTCAAGTTAACATAAATCTGCCATTTGTTTAATTTATTTAGCATTTCGAGTGTGGCCCATATTATTAAGGCTGGACTTGATTTATGCGACTACCAAAAAACAATCGAGTAAATGAGTCGTTTAGTGTGCTTTTTGTGTTAAGTGCTTTATGAGTACACATTGAATTTAATAATCTGTTAAAGATAAAGCTGAATGGATGGACATGCCCTTTTCTTCTGTTTAAGAGTATGCATTATAATTTGTCCGAAAAAAATTCCACATATCCCTTTATTGCTGAAGATTTATTTTTGGCTTTATGATCCGAGTTGATTATAATCGAACAATAAATTTGTATTTATTTTTGCTAAACAAGTTCTTTTGTCCGGGTGTTGTCAAAGATTTACGCCAGCAAGGTGTAAGATTAGTTATCACTTAAAAGTGCATATAGTTCGATCGGGTAGCAAAATAAATATTCGCACGTGTTTTGCCCTGGCCGTGGACAAGGCCTAATGGAGGCAATGTTGCAGACTTGTTACGCATATTGAATGAGCATTTTGTGAATGAGATTTGCATATTACAAAGGGAACTTTTGCACGCACGGTAAACAGCCAAAACAAAATGTTAGTAGGGAAGCTAAGAGGCATATAAATATTTTATTGGTTTTTTTTTTTGGCATATTGTGAGTCATTGGACTTGAATGCGAGTGCGAAACAAATCCCTGTAGAAAGCCAAAACACTTATTACTCATCTGGGCCAAATCATGGAAACATTTTTATTTTTCTTGTTATTGATACACAAATCGCATTTGATGGATTTTAAATTGTTGTGACAGCTGTCGAGCACCATGACAATAACAAGTGGTACTCAAATCAAATCTTGTCAGATCTTTAATTTTGTAAATTCACTCCAAACCATTCGAATCACTTATTGTTTATTAATTTACTTTTTCCAATTGGAAGGTAATGCCCGGCAGCAGCGACAATTCTTCTTTGATCCCAGTCTGTTTCTACTGCAGAGTGGTCTGACTGGCGGTGGCGCTTGGGAGGGCTCCAGATGCCTGACCTCGAATGGTCAGCTAGGCGTTTGTGTCCGCATCCAAAGTTGCCAGCAGTATTATCGCTCAGTGCGGCAATTGTCCTTCATAGCAGTGCGTCAATGGCAGCCCACAGGATCTCTGGGCTTGGGTGCTAATATATGCAACTTTTATGATCAGCTGGGACGCGTCAATAATGGCATCTGCTGCACAAACATGAATGGCAACACATTTGGCATTTTTCCAATACCGACGACAACGACAACTACCACAACAACAGAGAAGCCCTCGACAGCTGCCGATGACGTTGACAGGGTGGATGAAGAAGGAGAAGAGGAAGATCCCACAAATGTGTTGCCAATTAACAATGTAGAGCCGACAGAGCATGATACTGATCCCGTAGATAATGCCAATAGCGTGGAGGATACCCCCGACTTTCAGGACATGAACACAATTGAGCCAAATGCTCCCGAGGTGCAGCCGGCACATGCACAACCACCATTGCCTACACCACCCACGACAGCTGTTTATCCCTATCAATGGCCTTTTGGCACCTTTGCTGGTGGCTTGCCACAGTGGCCGCCACCGCTGCCCACACACCCACCCACCGTTGGCGGTTGGCCACCCCCAATTCCGACTCATCCGCCGAGTCATCAGTATCCCACGCATCCGACCTCTCGACCCATCCACAGTACACCCAGCTCGGTGTTGACCACTCGACGCACCACACCACGTCCACTGGGCAGGCCTCCTAGCAGCATACCCACCACAACCAGGCGACCCAGCTATCCAGTGACATCGAAACCAACCACAACTCGTCGTCCGGCGAGCGGCTCCAGTCCGGAGGGCTTGCCACTGCAGTGCGGCAACAAGAATCCCGTATCACCCGATCAGGAGCGCATTGTGGGCGGCATCAATGCCAGTCCGCACGAGTTCCCCTGGATTGCGGTGCTCTTCAAGTCGGGCAAGCAGTTCTGCGGCGGCAGTCTGATTACCAGCAATCACATCCTTACTGCGGCTCATTGCGTGGCACGGTAAGTTAGACAAAAAAATTATATTATAATAATAATTGAATTGAGTTAATATCAAGAGGAATTTAAAACTGGAGCGAATAGATTTCAGTACAAATTAATTGTTATTTTCGAAATAAAAAGCATTAATTACTTGTGATATTAACTGTAAATAGATTTTTAAGCAAATTCAAAGTCATCAGAGTCTAGTAAAGAAATATTAATCTTATTCTCAATATCCCAGCATGACATCGTGGGATGTGGCTGCCTTAACTGCTCATTTGGGGGATTACAATATACGCACGGACTTTGAGGTGCAACACGTTTCGCGTCGCATCAAACGCTTGGTGCGGCACAAGGGCTTCGAATTTAGCACACTTGTGGGTTAAACATACATATTTGCAGAGTGCACAACTTAAAACATATTTGATTTTTTATGTAGCACAATGATATTGCCATTTTGACGCTGAGTGAGCCGGTGCCGTTTACCAAGGAGATTCAGCCGATTTGCTTGCCAACATCGGTGGCACAGCAGGCACGCTCGTACAGCGGCCATGTGGCAACTGTTGCCGGCTGGGGTAGTCTGCGCGAGAACGGACCACAGCCATCTATTCTGCAGAAGGTGGATATACCGATCTGGGCAAATCCGGAGTGCGCTCAGAAATATGGACGTGCTGCGCCTGGTGGCATCATCGCGTCCATGATCTGTGCTGGCCAGGCTGCCAAGGATTCGTGCAGCGTAAGAGCCCAGCTCACTCTTCATATATCTTACGTATAAACTAACCTATACTAAATTGTTACAATTTTTCACAGGGCGACTCGGGTGGTCCGATGATCGTTAAAGAGGGCAGCCGCTACACGCAGGTGGGCATCGTCTCTTGGGGCATTGGCTGCGGCAAGGGGCAGTATCCGGGCGTCTACACGCGTGTCACTGCGCTGCTGCCATGGATCTATAAGAACATTAAATGAACTTCGAATTGTATATAGTTTAAGTCGTGATATTGAGACAAGTGTAATAAACATTATAAAGTGCATTTGCAGTGGTTGTCTCCTTAGTTATGCACAAAATAATTTACTATGTGCATAAATAATAGAAATATCAATAAATCAAAAACACCGAAAATAACATACCCATTTAAACAAGAATTAATCTGCTACATTTTAAACAAATGTTATTTGTATGTTTTCTTTTTCACGACTGGCATTAAATTAAATATTTCACATTGTGAAGATATATGCCAGGTTTCAACAGTGTAAGCTTAAAAATAAGGGAAGTTTTGCTCATATAAGACTAAACTATAATACTATAATGTAAAAAAGGGTTTATATACAAAAAAGGAACACAATATAATTGGAGTTTTTTCTTTTGTAAGCAACTTTAACAAAAATCTTTGGTATTGCAATGGTTAAAATGGTTCTGATTTCTGCTAAGAAAGTTTCGCCATCAGCCCAAAAATATGCAACATTTTTCGGATTGTTGCCTGAAATCGCACCAAGTGTGCAAGATATCGAGGCAGGTCGAATATTGCATACCCTTGCAGACTGCAATCCATCTGTTCACCGCTATACTTAGAGCACAACTGATTGTTTCAAGTTTTCATCAAGATAACATATTTTGGGAGATTACCTGCGACGGTCAGTCGGTCTTACGGAATGTTCTGTTTAACCGACTGTAATTTGAATGTATTGTGAATCGTAGCAGTCCATTAAATAATTATAATATATTTATAGTAACTTATTGACGTAATCAAAATTAATTTTCTTATTAGTATATACCAGCGCAGCTTGTAGCATGACTTCACTACGCGCTCTTCAACTTGATGATCTTTTCAAATTCAATGCATTGGTCTTTGATCCATTAACGGAGGTGTATCACCTCGGCTTCTTTTTGCGCCATCTCGCACAGTGGCCTGAACTGGCAGTGGCTGCAGCAGCACCTGATGGTCAGCTAGTGGGCTTCATTTTTGGCAAGTGCTTCAATAGATTCACAGACAATACCCAGTGGCATGGGCACGTTTGCTCCTTAACAGTTTCCGCGGATTATCGTCGCTTGAGCATTGCATCGCTTCTCATGAAATACTTTGCGTATATTTTGGACCTGAAGTGTGCCTGGTATGTGGATCTCTTTTTGCGCTGCAGCAATCAGTCCGCCTTTAAGCTCTATTGTGCCCTGGGCTACACTCTGCGTCGTGTGCTTCTCGATTATTATCCCGGCGATCCGGAAGAGGATGCCTACGATATGATGATGCCATTGCCGATAGATGTGAATAGAATATCCTTGTCCCAGGCTAGCAGGGAGTCGGTGCGCTTATCCTCGGATGATAGCGATGATGACTATTAGGGTGTGTCGAGGACGTTGATTGTTTTGTTCTTGTTGGTTTTCGTTCTTCTTGGCATTCATTTCATTTCGTTCAACTAATTAAGTAAAAAATTCAATTGCGCTAAATTTAAACGCCAGCCAAATATCCGCTGACGCACAAAGCTAAATAGCAAGTCGTCAGATATATGCGTGTATGTAGAAACAAATAAGGCTAGCAACACTACAGAGATACGACTTACGCCTTAACGCAGTTTTTTATGCCAAACAAATTTAATTTCAAATACAAGAAAAAAATATAAAACATTGAAATACTTACGATGCCACCACGTTTATTTCTATGGTCAAGGCTCATGCTGCGGTTTTTTATTGGCGACATTTTGAATCACAAATTTAAAGTATTTTTTTTTTTGCGATAAACAATCGTTTGTGGACGGGGGGAGGTGCATTTAGCCAATTTGTATGTCCAAATCACGCGCAGTGATGTTTATAATTCTCGCAACTTGAAACGCATAAAACCATCCCTCAATGAGAGATGGCAAATTTCGTTCAGTGTTTTTGTGTCTGTTTCGTTATGCCCATGCTCATGACATGTATTTTGTAGTTTTTCTTTGAGCGGTTTGCTTAAACATTTCGTTGAATATCTAAGCGACGGGTGCGTTGAACTTTTAATGGCATTTTTCCTGACTTCTAATTCTTAATGTGTTTCTGGACTATATATGCATATTCATAAAACACATGTTATGCTTTCTTATAGTTTCCTATTTATGCACTCTGCAGACGTATATAGCGAGGATAAACAACTGAAGAACTTTTTCAAGTTTGCATTTTTAGTTTTCTTCAGCGCTTCAAGGATTAAGAATCACTTGCAGATCAAACAATAAATAAATCATTGTCAGATCCACTTCGTGACTAAATTGTTGATCGTTCCGATGACTCACACTTTAACTCATTGTTCAGTTAAAGATTTGCGTATTCGATATAGTATGTTTATCCTATAAATAGGATTAAAAATAAAAGTAGAAACTCAGCAATACAATTGATTGGATTAATATGATCAGACTTAAGTAGCCGTCATTTCAAGTCACTCAACGACATTTCAATGGTTTGTTGTTTAATTTTTGGTCGGCCGCACCCATATTATAGACAATTTATCGGCCACTTGAAAGCTTTATACATATACTCAAATATACCAAATCGAAATTTATACAAAATGTTTTACGCTCTTCTCTAATGAGGTTAATGTTCGAGGAACGTTGAGTCAGACCCAGCCGTTTTGCGCTTTTCGCCAATCTATTTATAAGATTTAATGGCGCATTTATGCACAAAAATAAAGTAAGTACTAACCAATTTGTACATATATGCAGCATATATATTATTAAATATATGTACAATTAATGAACACATTAGCCTAATTAATGATCGCAGCTAAGAAAAGTGCGCAAAATTCAAAATCCAATTAGAATTTTAGGCAGGTGGTCCAAACTAATAGTTGCGCATGTGAATAACCAACTCAAATTCGAACCAATTATTTATATATATTATATACATATACCTAACTAAATATATATATATATAGGTGTTTTCTTGTATTAAGATGAATGAAGCTCTAATGCCGCAGACATTGCATATTCTATTAGCAATATATTGTACTGAATTGTCTGGCCAAGCTTATGTTTTGTTTTCCATACAGTGTAGACCCGATGCCTAAAAATCTTCTAGTTTTTGTTTTATTGCTTTTCCTGTCACGTATACTGTAGAATGTGATTAATTATGATTTATCCCAGCATATGGCCTCGATGCAGGGCCTTCCGACTAAGCAAAGCATTTGGCATCATTCACTTCTCTATGATACTTGATTGTCAGCGTTGTGTGCATGATATTTATCGGCTGTTGGTCCGACCTTTTCATAGATATACCATATACATATATATTTATAATATATAATATATATATTTATACGTATTCACGCTGATTCGACGCTATTGCTATATACAAGTTCTCAAACAGGCACGAGCTGCATGCGCCTATTTGTTTATATTTTTTTCTTTTTGGCGTTTCGCTTTTTTGGCACCAGATCAATTTGACAAAAAGCTAAAACATATTGCCAGTGCTATGTACACTTTAAGTACTAGTAGATACAATCACCGCCACCTAAATAGATACACTTTGAAGAACGAGTCTCGTAAACTCTTCTGCTACTACTACTGAGATATTGCTCCTAAGGATGCATTTTTTTCTAGTGTCGTTCGCATTATTTTCATTAAAAACATTTAAGGCCTTTTCTCAGCTTGTGGTTTATATATTTTTTCTCATGCGGTTTTCGCAACTGAGAGAACTATCGAAGATGATTCCACGATGCTTTTCATAGCTTGGAGCATCGTCGTTAATTTATTGTATATTTAAAAAGATCGTATACCTAAATATGCCATAAAGCCCCTGGCAAACATTTGCAGCTCTTCTGGCGGCTGCTGAATGCTTATAAGTACAAATAAATAAATAAAAAGTACAAACAGCCGACAATGATCGCCCACTGGTTGCCGGTTGCCCAATTCTTCTTTTAAATAAACTCAAAATTCATAGAATTTTCCAAGCAGACGCACTTTACACACACACACACATACTCACACACACGTACACACGCACAGAAACCCGAAATATATAGAGGAAATTCATTTCGAAATGTGAATTTTCGGCTTTTCGGCCAAGAAAATTTCGTGTGCGAATTCAGTGCGACTTGGGCTGCTAACTTGAACGCGTTGCAAACGAGAAAACCATCCGAAATAGAAATCTTCAACTATAAACTAACATATATCTACCCATCTATCTATTTAGCTGTCTATATAGCCGAGTGCGGTATATATAGATCTATTCGCTGAGTCTGCAGCACTGGCAAAAGTGAGCAATGCGTCGTGCCGCGTTTTAAAAATAGATAATTACAAAATTCTTGCGCGAAAATTGTGAAAAAGGTTTTTCATACTGACTCTTGTAAATCCAAAAGAATAATCGTCTTTGATTGACCTAACTAAATATGCTGTAAAACTATATGTTATATGCGTGTGTGTGTGTGTGCTCATGTGTGTGTGTGTGTGTCTGATTGCACGCTCGCGTTTCTGAATTTAATGTTATATAAGAAGGCGTGATCTTTGCGCGAAAATACGAAACTTAAACAAAGAAGCAAAAGACCCTTGATTTATAACAACTGTTTCAATTTTCTATAAATTTTCAGTGTTTCTATGTGCATAGATTGGCAATATTTTCGTAGAAATTGAGTGCAAATAACAACCAAAAATACGGCTACGAGTTATTGCTTTCTGTGCGAAGTGAGAACAAAATTTAAGTCCAAACAAACAGGAAATAAATCTAAAAGGCAATGAATTCTGGGTAAGTTCCACAGTAATTGCAAGAATATTCAAGTTTTGTATTAAGAAATAGAGAATAGAGACACAGTTAATTCAACACTAATTCATAATTAAGTGGTATTTAGAACATGACATTCGCTACAAATCATTTTAAACACTAAATGCAATAATTTCTGAAATCAAATAAAACACGTTTCTCAAAATGGAAAAATCTTATTAGAAATATCATTTTTTAAGCGAAATTTTATTTTTAATGTATGACAGTTATGGTTATTTCATAATTTGGAAGACAAATTTAGATTGAATTTTTCTATTAATTTTAATTTTTTTTTTTTTGGATTTCACAACTTCTTGTTAGTGTCAGACCAGTCCAGTGAGAAAATTTATACAATTCGAAGCAGCTGCTATTCTTGCTAAAGCTATGAAATAATGAAAACCTCACGCCCGGCAAAATTTGAACAAAAAATCTTGTGTTTTCGCTGAAATAAATAAAACATATGTGAACAACATTTTGTATATGTATACCCATAATTATATACATATATACACATTCGAAATACACATGTACAAGAGCCACACAATTAAGGTTCATATAAAATTTGAAGGTCAGCAAACGCCCACACTTACGCCCATACCCAGAGCGCGGAGGCGAAGGCGGAGGCGGAGGAAACAACATTGCCACTGTATTTTTGTATCCCCTGCCCTCGTCGCTTCTTTGGCAGCCCTCGAGACTGCACGCGCTTTTTGGCAGGCGACACATGCCCACTTTTCTTATACTTTCTCACATTCACACGAATTAATTTAGTAATTTTCTCAATTTTGAGCATCGCTTGACTTTGTGTGCGGCGTATTCATGCCGTTATATGTTCACCCTGCCTTTAAAATGCGAATTTTATGCGATTTATAAAAATTTAGCACACGTGTTGCAAATTTAGCTGGCGACAGCACCGGAAGTTTTGTGCGACGAACTTTAGATATTGGACACACATTAAAAAATTAAAAAAAAAAAACTTTTAAACAGTCAAGAATTTGACATAGAAATGCATTTCATTTTTTGAGATTTTTGTGAAAGAGCCGATTTACTTTTTTTGCATTTCTTTGTTGACGTTGATGTGTCTCGCATAAATTCTCAACGGCCGTCAACAAAATATTTTGTGAAATTCGAAAATATATTGTGAAAATTGGGTCAAATTCGTGTACTAGAAAAACCGTTCCGCAGAAAGACAAAGAGAAAAGAAAAATACAATTTTAGAAGAATAGAATAGCTTATATTTATTTTCTTAGTTATTTATTTTCATTATATTTCTGATCATTAACAAGATGTAATTTAGACATCAACATATATATTCACAGAATTTTTTTCTCTAAAAGTTTAGAAATTCTGCTTTTAAATGCTTTACAATAATACGTCATATCATAATTCTAATACTTAGCGTCTATCATCAATCATACGCTGCTTCTTTGGTAGCAAAATACAATTTCGCCCCTTTCATGTCAGCCATGACATTCATAAATGGTCAAAACCAAATATCAAATGCACAAAAATCCATTAATTTCGTGCGATTTGTGCGAACTTGTTTTGATGCACTAATTTTGTGTATCTCTCATGTTCGACGGTGTTTTTGACGATGATGCTTTTGACGCATTACGTTGATTTGTGTCACCGACAATTATTTTGACACTTCTTTGCTGGCTTTTTTTGTGTTTTTGTTGTTTTTGTGAATTACGTAAATCAGGTGTGAATTTATTTACTTTACTTTACGCATTTTTGCATTCAACATTTTAAGTGGGATTTTTGCAGCAGTGGTTGTTGTTGTCACTGTATTTGCGCTTGGGTTCAAGTGCATGCGAAATGACCGTGAAATGTTCATACCTTTAAATTCACAAATGGAATAAATCACCACAAGGCAAATAAAGAGAAACGAACGAAAATTTCAAGTAACAATAAAAATTTAAGGACTTTATGTACTTGGTGAATAATTCAAAACATTCACAGCTGCTCTTTGAAGAAAAAAACCTAGTAACCATTTATTTTGCTTTGTTTGAGCGAAAGTGTAATTGCACATTATTCAAATTTCCACAAAAACAATTTGCTGGCATAATTTTTCATTTGCTCAAATCAATATCGCTGCAATTTTTCACAGCACACACAAAGAGCACACAAAACAATTTGTTTGCTACTCAAATTCGAAAACAAAATGTAAAAACTGCTGGCGGGGCCAACCAACTGGCTGACAGTCAAGCCACATGTGGCCATGGTCGGGAAATTGATAGAAAAAAAGTAAATAAATAAATAAAATGTACTCGTATCTCAGCTGAAGAAGAAATATAGCCGCATTATATTGTGCAACAGGCGCTGGCTGCCACTTCGTCTTCGACGTGGAATCGGACTTGCAACTTTAGTTTGGATTTTGGGCGCAGACTTTACTTTCACTTAAGTCGCGACGGTGGTGACCCGCCAGATTAATATAAATAATTATGATTCCAGTCAGCAAGACAACCAGGCAAAAAGCAGCCAGGCTGTCTGATGTGCTCATGTCATGCAATCAATGCGGTCCAGGCCAGGTCCAATGACAAATGAAAAACGGGTTGCTATTGCATACCACAAACCGGAGACCAGAGACTCAGTCGTAGAAAGCGCAAATCAATGACAAATAAGCTCTGCTTAGCGGATTCAATTGTTGACTGTCAATTTCTTGTTGCGCGATTTATATTTGTTTTGTTGTGTTTTGCATTAATTTCCCTTAACTTTTAATTTCAAGGTCGCACATGATTCACATACAAAATAAATTACCATAATAATTAAAAGCCCACCAAAAATACGGACTAAAATCGTATTTTAATAAATGCTCGTGGTGTTTTAGTGCTTTTTTTTACTGATGTGCGTGGGTGTGATTTGGAATAGTTTTTTATTTCGCGGTACTTAACTCAGTTTTTCCTCATTTTCGTTTTTCTTTTGTACCACTGTTAATGGCGCATAAATTTTGACAACTTTATTGTGCATTTTCAGATACGATTTTTTGCGAATTGATTGGCTTTTTTTTGTTTATTTTTGTTTATAATGTATACAGTATATATACAATATTTTATTTGAAACGTCGTTTGTGTGTTTAATTTATGATTGCCTTAAACAGACGGACTGGCGTTAGTCTTAAATACAGCGTAAACTTACAGAACCAGCAAATGATTGTTTTTTTTTTATATTAAATTTAGAAATCCAAATTTCCAAAATGATTTATCTCTGAAAAGTAGAAAGAAAAAAACACTTTTTATGTCTGCAAGCTATCGAGTATTACACCACAACTCATCATAGATTGAACAGGCAAATGATTCAAGAACGTTCCAAGCAGGCAAATTAGGCCAACAAAGTGTTAAAAAAAAGAAGGAAATATTTAAAAGATGGTGTTGAAACAGAAAAATAACATTTTACACATAATTAGAAGAATTTCCCAGTCATTTATCGATTTCCAACAATGCAGTCAATAACTATGAAAATGCCCCTCTGGCCATCTAATTAGGCAGCCCTTGTTGATTGATTATTGCCCATGTGTATTAATGTGGTAAGTGTGTGTGGCATCTATTTGGTTGGTATCTAGCTGTGCGTCTGACCCACTTTTGGGAACGCCAAGAAATTATTGAATGAATAATAAGTCGAAACAATTTTCTGACAGTTGAGCAGCGTTTCATTCAATAACAAAACCAACAACAACAAAGTATTATTGACAGGCACTCAGATCACAAGTCTGCGTCAATGGACTCGATAGTTTTTTTTTTTTCTTTTGGTTGCGGCCCAGCTGTTAGTTTGCAGCCACCACACATGACTCACTGAGTGGCTCTTGTTGTTAGACTGACTGCTCCTACTGGTCATCAGGCACCTCGAACAAGTTTGGCTCGCCGAGCAGCACCACACTAAGTTGAATGGCGCCGGCTGAGGAGTGCTTCCAAACGTCCGTTGCCTTGTACATCAGATAGTCCATGTTGCAGTGCAGCAGCTCCTCGCTATCGTTTAGAGGTGCGTCCAAATAGTTGCGCAGGCAACGCAATCCACGCAACTCACTGCCATCCGGCTCACTCAGCAGATTGACATGGGCCCTCACTCTGCGGGAAGCGACCGGAGCGACTAGATACAGTATATACTGCTGCTCCACATTTTCTTTAGGCTGTCTGACATACAACATAACTAGAATGGGCAGATGATGCAACAGCTGCAGCTTCTGTCCAATGGGACGGCTGCGGTTCGCCTTGCCTGAGCCGGCATAGGCTATCACGTCCACGACGTGATTACAACCAGGGTTTAGATCGAACAAGTTCAGTTCGCAAATGTTTTGACACTCGTCGCTCAGCTCCTGCATCGAGTCCTCGGGGCGATGAAGCATTAGCAGATGTGCAAGCAACTGCTGCGGTGGCAGTTGGGCCGGGCAACCAATCACAGGACATTTGGCGGGAATGCCCTCAATGTAATCAAGTTGGTAATAGGAGTTCTGTGCGAAATCTCCCCGTCATCGATTGTGTATGATTATGCATCTGGCAATATGACTTACCATAGTTTTACAATGCTTTTAGGTTTAATAATTATTTTCTCTAAATTTTCTTTCGTCGAAATTTTAGTTTTTTGGCAGAAAAAATTACAACCAAAAAAATATGCAACTATCATTTGATTCATTTGACAGTTAAGTCAAAGAGAACTTTCCCTTATTAATTTACAATGATTCAAAAAAGGAAATTCAGCTGATTATAAATCTAAATAAAGTTCTAAAGAACCTGCAAAATTCGAAAATTAATTTTGTTGTCCAGTGTAGCTTTACTGTGAATACAAATCTAATCTAATTTTCGCTTGCAATAATTGCATCTTTTAAAGGTTGCTTTAATCTTTCCATGGGGCTTGTTAAGTAGTAACTGTGTTTATGGGTGAAGAGCAAACTGATAATAAGTATGGCACTATCAGTTGACAAATTCATTTGTATCTCAAGACGGCTATGTCATATTTCCGCAGCTGAAAAACATTTTTGCCAAAAAAAAAACGCGTGGAGATAACGAAATGTGAAAAACCAAAGTCGGGAGCGGCAATAAATGTCGCTTTAATTATGAAAAGATACAAAAGTAATAAGCAGACGACATGACTACCAAACGAAATCAATTACGGCTCAGATACGAGATGCAAGATACGAGATACAAAACAAACTACAAGATAGTCGCAGAGCCAAAAGTCGAAAGCGTTTGGCGTTAAGCTTTAAATTTGTCGCCGCGTTTGAAATGCCAGTCGCGGCGGCCGTCCAACAACTTGCCATCGAATTGACAGACATATAAATTGCTTCACAGTGTGGCAGGCAGGCAGGCAGGCAGGCAGGCAAGCAGGCCGTGTATCTTGTATCTTGCAGCTACAACTACCGCAACCGATGCAGTCGTCGCCATTGCCGCGTGCTGGCCGAACGTTTGTCATACACTCGGTTTTCCTTTTGCGGCAGTTGTAACAACGGCGACTGCCACAAATGTATCTGCAACAAGTTGCTAACGTCGATGTAGACGCCAACGTTGACGCTGACGCCGACGTTGACGCTGATATTGGCGTCGAAGTCGCCGAGTCAAACGAACTTGGCTTCAAAGCACTTCGAGACTTTGCCGTATGCAGTCGCATCGAACGCTTCAGATACAGATACTACTATTATCGTAACTTCGAGATACATTCGCGACGCGCCTCTATTCAAACGATTGAACGGTGTTTTTGTGTGTTCTAAGCATTTGAGTGTTAATTAACAACTGCCGCTGTAAGCTCTAACCAACTGTGTGGTTTCTCACAAATGTCCAATCAATGCCAAGCAACCGTAGCAAATGTCGCAATTATCTTGTATTTTGTTTATTTCGTCAAACTTTAGCTCATATCTAAAAATACATAATCCAAAATACGCGTGAGCGAAAATTAAAACGTATCTTTTAGATACACAGAACAGCTGCCACACATTCAGCAGAGCCGACCCGGCATAGTTTACGCTATTTCACGATAAAGATGCCCAAATTGATGCTGTGTTGTTATGATTATGACTCATCAGACCGCCAAAGGTCTTGGTATTGCTTAGATCGTTGCCACCAGTCAATTGATCAGGCGATCGACTGACTCAGTAGCTTGGGTCTTTCAGGTCTTATTTTTTTATTGTTGCTTGACTCCCGTGCCCTTTGTTTGGCTAAGTCAATAATTGCACGGGTATCGGACATGGAAATGGGTTGCACACTCAAACAATGTATTATTTTAGCTTTGCGTTTGTCACATTAAGCTTATCAGTGGGCAAATGAGCTGGAGCTGTTAACTCCCAGTGGATAACACATACATAATCACAAATTACCTTTTGTATGTATCCATTGTTTTTATTGCGCTTCAGCAACAATTTGTTAAAAATATTAAACGCATTTCAGTACAACAGCAAAATTAAATTTAGTTTAATGTGTTAAATGGTTAACTTTAATAAACATTGTTGCATATAGCAGCTAATTATCACATTAATTGCTCGCTTGTGCAACTTATTCACGTCTCGAAGTTGATGGATTGTTATCAGTAGTTTTCCGGCAGCGCATTGATTGACATTTATGTGTGATTCATTTCGGACAGAGCCAGTGAGCTATGCAAAGTGTCTGAGACTGACTAATAATAAAAATAATACTTATAAATAAAACAAGATAATGGCCACCTCCACAATGAGTGCCACAGCATCGCCGAGTCCAGCTGCGATCAAGAATCCGCAGCTGAAACGCGTCGTATACTCCAAGTATCGGGAATTGTTGGGCTCTTACAACGACAAGGCCAATGCCATCATTGAGACACTGCCCGCCTATATGGTGCGAGAGGATCGTGGATTTCAGCTGGAGATGCCGCTGAATGGCATGGCGAATGGTCATGTGAAAAGCGCTGTAGATACGTAAGTGGGCGGTGGGTGTATCTAGTGTATCTAGTATATCTAGTGTATCTAACCCGAGTGCAAGTATCTAGAATTTATGACAGAAATGCGCGATAAGGATTGAGTGCGCAAAAAACTGAAACAATTTCTATGTAAATATTTTTGTTACTGACGCAAGATTAGGCACTGTGGAATGTGCAACTCATATGAAGCACCCTGTAGCGGTCTCTATCTCTATTTATAGACTCGCACACAGACTCACACAAAGGCATAGAGGCCGTGGCCAGAACAGGCGGACAATGACTATCATTATGTCATGTTGCATGTGGCAGCTTTGAGGTAGTGTGTGTGTGTGTGTGTGTGTGTTTGAGCTGGCTGCCCTTGATCTTGAAATATGCGCAAACTGGCAACTTCGCGAGTAGCTGATCCACTAGATCCAGTTTTTTTCCTCGAGTCCCGGGTATCGTGTGGTTGTTGTGCATTTCACATTTTTGCATGTTCATTTGCATGCAGGCAAAAAGTGAAAATGTAAATTGTACAGATGTTTTTCAACAATTTCTTCATCGTTTATTTATGTTTTTGCATATGTTTTTTTCTTTTCTGCTGTTTTCTCCTCACGCATGCCAGCTGCTAATGGCCTGGGGAGCCAAACACAATTTCAATATTATTTTTGGCAAATTTCTCATCTGTTCATGTCGCATACTACATGTATACACATATATAGATTATATGGATATGGTTATATATAAATTACAGCTGTTATTTTTAGCTTAGTATGCAAATTGCAAATGTCGCAATGAATCATATGCAAATAATAAGTGAACTATGTCAAATGTGCTGGCTAATTGAATGGCAGCTATTCCTAAATTGTTTTGACTAAGTTGCACTCTACTGACACTTCCTCCTGGTGCCAAGTTGACACTTTAATTGCCGACACTGTCAAGATCAGTTGATGCTCTACTTACTTTCCCAAACCAGAGTAGTCTTCAATTGCGGGATCTGATGCCAATTTTTTTGGCAGATTGACGTCACCAGACCAGGCAGTGACGTCTGATCTTTGTGCTCAATTTTTCAGTTTTACTAATCAGATATAACGTGTGTGTCTAAAAAGTTTTCATATTTATATATAATTTTTTTTCAAAAAACTGATTTTAGTGTTTTATTTGATTTAGGCACGTGTGAGTAAAAAAAATATAAAATAAATAATGGTCTATGACGACAGTTGGATGGAAAGACGAACAAAACTATTAAACTATTAGAACTGATTTTTTTCAAATCATATTAATAAATGAGATATAGTTCCGTCTTATTTTTTTTGAAGATATATACGCATTTGATGTTAAAGTTTTTACAATTAGTTTCAATTTTTCAAATTGTCAATTGATAATTGCAAAATGAAAAACAAGTTGACGGGCTTAAAATAGAACCATAAGTTAACAGAATGTTATCAAGTGTTATACAAAATATTTAAGAAAGACTCAACAAAATTTAACTTCTTCACTTTTTAATCAGAAATCAGCAATTTCTGTGCGTATTTTTGCTGTGCGCTTTTCTCTTCGTAATTTACTTAATTTAGTTGCATTGGGCGTGGACATTTTGTTAATTAAAACTGAGTGCTGAAGAAGTTGTTGTCGAGGCCTGTTAAAACATAGGCCCGTTAAGCATCATTGTATGGCCAGTCAGTTATGCCAAAAGAAAGTGATGGGCAGGTGTCTCTCTTGGCCATGAATTGCCCCTCTCTTTCTCCGGCTCGTATTGGGGGTTCTGAAAAGTTGTCTGACCTGTTGGCCAGTTGATGGCCTGATGGTCTGTTTATGTGGTGGTCTGTTAGCTTGTCGCCTGTCAGCTTCATTAGTTTTTATGTGCACATACAACAAGAGAGACACATACATAGAACACACATTCGCATGGACGGTGCGTGACTGATTTGCTTTTAATAACTTGGCTAAGTGGGTCAGGCGAACAGGAACAGGTGATGCGATGTGGCCCAGTGTGTACCGATTGCCAAGTGATTGTCATAGCAAAAGTGTTGCCATCACTTGTGGCTCGTTGGGGTTAACCGCAAATGCGAAGGCAAACCACAGACAGTATTGCAAAAGCACCCACAACTCTTGAGTGCGGCAATCCCACAATCCGCTTTACATGCAAATTGGAGCGAGTGCATCAATGTCGAATGCAAATCCAAATCCAAGTCGAGCCGTGACGTAACTGCCTGCGGTCGATGACAAAGGCGGCACTAATTAAGCATACAGATATATGTATATATATATATACATACATATGCCTGTGTTTACATATTGTTTACTGCAGAAATGCCAACTTTGATATGCTACTTGACCATATTAAATCATCTCAAATTATGGCCAGCTATGCGCAACCAGTTAAAGACTTGAACTTGTCATTGATTAGTCGCATTTAGTTATTAGCTAAAGTTTATCGCTCCATTGTTTTCCACATTTAACCAAAATTGTAAGGTCGTTCAGCTAGTTTCTGTTCAATCTTTCCTCTTCCTCTCCTGCTCTATCTCTCTCACGACTCACTCACGTCCATTGACATCGGCCAGCCAGGCATCTGTGTATGGCGCCTTTAAGTTGCACCTTACATTTATGGCAAGTTGGGTTATTCGTTTTGCGCAACTGTTAACTGTTTTTTTCACATTTAATTTGTTTGTTAATAGTCGCTGACCATTTAAGGTAGCGCAGTTATGAGCATTGTTCAAGCCTGACAAGCCTAGATAACTGCCAGATATTAATTGTTGGAAATGCAATGCGCATTTCCTACATGCTCAATATTTGTCGAGTGCATATAAATATGGCGCACTAATCTACATTTATATATACACATGTGCAAAATCCACTGAAATAGCTTAGTGTAATATATGAACCAGCTAGCAATTGTGATAAGTAGCATTTGATACATATTTCTCAGAAGTTACAAAGCTTTGCATAGCTTAACCGACAATTCAAATTATAGTTAATCTAGCCAATACATAAGTGATTTTATATGGAATGTGCACACAGAATACCTAACCAATTTTATAAAATTTCCTAAACTATATATGACAATACATTTTTATAAATTTAGACATCTTATGATATTGTTCCCATGCAGCCAGTTCACAAGCTTTCTCTTCAAATCACTTTAGAATAATATAATAATACAAATAAGTTAAGTTATAAGGTTTTTCCTTCTGTGTTAAAGCGACCGCCAAAGTAGTTCATTAATGTTTTTACAATCATTTTTTAATTACTGTTTTTTGCTGAGATCCATTCATCTGTCCAACTCTCACTTTCAACTGCCATCCGTTAGGGCCCTCAGCAATGCACTTCAACTAATTAGAGGGTATAAATGCCTATGGCACCATCTTCAGTTCACTTTCCCTCCAACAAAAAAAAAAAATAATAATAATAAAACAGAAAATAAACACATAAGTTTGCCAATACAAAAAATTGGCTCATTGAACTGTCGATGAGCGAGTCATTAGTCAAGCAGTGTGGAAGAAAGGTCTTGAAGTGTGGTCAGACAAATGAGGGCTCTTGACATGGAGCGTCAAAATTAAACAGTTAATAACAATAGACTTAGCCAAAAATTATGACAAACAGGTCGATAAATAAACGGCAAAAACGACGAGGCGTACAAAAAGCAAAATGAATCGAAAACAGAAATAGGAATCACACAAAATTTGCATGAAAACCGTAAAACCGTTTGATGACTAAAAACAACAACATTAAATTCGGATATGCTAATTATAAATCATTCTCCTTCTCTCTGTCTCTCTCTCTCTCTCCCTCTCTCTCTCTCTCTCTCTCTCTCTCTCTTTCTCTCTGTTTTGCTCATTGTCTGGTATAGGTATGGGCAACGAGGCGGAGGCGCCGCTGGAGGCGGTGGCTACGAGGCACCAGCTTGTGTGCAGAACGCCATGATGACAAAAGACAAGAAACCCTTCACGTACACGCCCGGCGGCATAGATCTCTCCCAAATTCGGTCGGAGCGCATGGCCAAGCGATTGGCGCGCAATGCGCAAGCCGAGGGCGCCACTGGCGCCTCCCAACAGAACAGACCATCGCCGCAGTCGCCAGGCTCGGGCACTGGTGGCAGCGCTGCCAGTGCCATGGGTGCCGCTGCGATGGGGATGCCTTTTCAGGTGCTGCCGCCACCGCCGCCGCCGCAGCCGCAGTCACAGACACAGGGTAAGAATGGTAACCATGCTGCAGCGCCCCCACCACCACCCCCACAACAAAGCACATTAGCACCACCAGCGGGCCGAGGCAGTGCACCCGGTTCGCCGGCTGCAGCACGCAAATCGCCGACACCGCAACGTTTTGAGCCGCCGCCGCTTGGCTTTCGGCCGGAGATCAAAATACCGGCCAATCCAATGGCGGCGCTGCGCAAGGTGCCGCCGCCCGTCGAGAAGAACACCTTCTGGAAGGACGAGTATGTTAAGGATCGCTCCAAGAGTCCCCTGCCGGAGCCAGCCCAAAATGCCAACGGTGACTACGGCAACAGCAACAGCAACAACAACAACATCAGCCAAGATGCCGTTGATGGTGAGCTCTCCAGAGCATTGACTTTGGATATCGCATCATATTCGCTGGCTTTTTGGTTTGGTTTTGGGTTCACTCTCTAATCCCACCGTCACAAAAGTGGGCCGAAGTTCTTTTGGTACAGTTCTTGGCCCTCCGCTCGCCTCATGTTGATCGCCGGCTAATGTACTAAGCGGTTTCTGGTGCTTTAAAACGACATTTGACTAACAGCAGACATCAAGCGTCATTATCTATTGGCATTCCCCCACTAACGCCACTAAAATCAGAATCATAATTTACAGTTTTTTCTTTTAAGGAGTCTAATCGTATCTGTGATTCTTTGTTCCTGCAGCGTACAGGCCATCTGACAACGCCAGCAGCTATAACAATGGCGGCTATAACAACTACAGCAATGGCAATGGCAACAACAGCTACAGCCCCTACACAGCACCAACACAGCAGTTGCAGCAGCAGCAGCAGCAGCCACAATCGCCCTCACCCAAAACGCCGCCACTGCAGCATCAGCAGCAGCAACTACAGCAGCCAACACCACCGGCAACACCACCGCAGCAGCAGCCACAACAACAGTTCCGCAGTGTGCCCATGCCCCAATCGCCGGCTGTTAATGTTTATACGCGTCAAACGGAGAGTCCACGTTCGCCCTTCGAGGTGCAACAGCAGCAGCAGCAACAGCAGCAGCAGCGTGCCACTGAGAGTCCCTTCCGTTTTGCACAGCAGCAACAGCAGCAGCAGCAGCCACGTCCGCCCACAGCAATTTCGCCGTTGGCTCAGCAACAAGAGCCGCGTCCGCCCACAGCAATTTCGCCGCTGGCTCAGCAGCAGCAACAGGCAGCACAAACTGTGCCCTGGCGAACGCAACGCGCTCAGCCCGCTGCACAGCAACAGCAGCAGCCAACTCATCCGCAGCCCATTTACAATAATGTGCAACAGCAGCAGCAGCAACTGCAACAGCAACAGCAACAACGATCTCGCGATGTCTTCAGCCCAGCTCGAACAGAGCCAGCAGCAGCAGTTTTCAACGCACAGCAGCAACAAAACTCGCAATATCAAGGAGCAAAGCCAGTGAGTACCTCTTCAGTAATACCCATTATAAGTTCCCACACTTTAAAATGTTGATCGATTCAATGAGTGGCACACCCATGGCGTATGTGTAATATTTGAACAGCATCATCAATCATCATTTTCAATGAACGAATGTGTTCGATGGAAGATAGAAACAAATGTAATTTTCGTTATGCGGCCAAGAGAAACAATTTTGTGCATCTCACATCTGCATTTCATTGTGCGCTGCTGCATTAGCGGAAGCATTCCATTTTATTTTTAAACCAACTCGGTTGGCTGCCACAAAAGAATCGCACAGCAAATTGAACATTGAACGCATTTCGCGTGTGCGGCAGCTAAAATTAGAGACTGCCAAAGGCCAAACACGAATTTTGAACTTGAAGCGAGTTCTAGTCGGTTATGTTAGTATTATAATTAATTTTAAATTGTTATCAAAGAATAAGCAAAAAGCACAAGCAGCAATAGCCATATATATTCATAATCCTTGTCCATGCAGACCAACGTTGGCTCACTTTACATAGCTCCTCTGGCACAGCCCACGGAGCCTCAGGCTCAGCGTCTTCTGCTCCAGCAGCAGCAACAGGCTGGTGCCCGTGACTCACCGATGAGACAAATGCCACAGCAACAACAGCAGCCGCATCAACAGCAGGCTGGTGGTCAGCCCCTGCGCTGGCTCAGTTCGCAGCCGGCGAGCAAGGAGCAGGCGCCCTGGGCACGTCCCGAAGAGAATGGCAATGTTGTGCCATCCACTTTGCGACAGGCAACGCCGTCGGCGCCAGCGCCAGTGCAGAGCACTACGACAGCGTTTTATCAGCCACAGATGATGGGACAGGGCAATGGTTATGCAACGGCTTCGTCTCCAGCTCCAGCTCCAGCTGCTGTTCCACAGCAAAACTTTGGCTCAAATGCTCAGCAAAGCGGACTACGGCTGCAGATCAATACCAATGTAAACAGCAGCAATGCAAACCAAAGTGGACCCAGGGTAAAATAGGAAAAATCGACTACTTAATCGTCGTACAATTTGTTAATTGGAATCTTTGTAGGAGCACATTATACCCATTACGCTGGAGCAAACGCCAACCTATGCTGCTGCACAGCCCAATTTTGGTGGTAAGTTTGTGTTGTAGTTCTCCAGCTTGTTCTATGTGTGTTTGTTTATGTTTCTAAATACTCTATCTGGCGCTTTCCTAAACCCTAAATGTTTGTCACTAAAACGAGCCCACCATATGTAGTTGTTCCCTCCTTTGTATACCCCGAATGCGAACCCATGCACTCTCCACAATCTTACGAGTCTCCTCCCCCCGAATGTATTACCGTCCATTGTGTAACTTTCCATCTCGATATCAATATGTGTCTATGTATACTCTCTCTTTCCTACGAAAGCGCCTGCTGGCCACATAATACGCTCAGCTAATCAATTTGTCGATCAAGGTTACAACAACTATCCAGCAGCAGCAGCAACAGCAGCAACAGCAGCCATGTCGCCCAACCAACAGCAGCACCAGCAACAATTTTACACCAACAACAACACCAATAATTCAACACGCATTATACCAATTGCGATCGAAGGAGGACGAGGCGGACACATCTCCCAGTCGCCAGTTATGCTGCAAAAGTAAGTACAGTTTGTGTATTTGAAGCCAAGGCTACCAATTACAACACTCTTTGTGCTTTACCAACACTAAACAATTAATCGTTTTGAACAACAACTACCCAGCACTAATGCGTATTAATTTTGTGCTTTCTTACAACACCAATAAAAAAAAATAATAAACAAAAAACCTTAACGACTTACAACTTGTTAGAGGCAATTACAATTTGTATGTGCATCAATGTCCGCTCGAGGCTGAGATACGCTACAGAAAGAATCGACTCAGGTAGTAAAGTCAAAGTCGCCGTCGCCGTCGCCAAACACAAATCAGTACTTATCAGTGTTGTCAAAACTAGTGCTTGGATCAATCGCAATAACAATTTAAACTCTCGTCAATCTGCTCGAAGATTCTGTGATACTGTTTTTCAATGTTGTGTGTATTGTGTATTTGTTATTTCATTGGTAATTTGCAAAGGCATTTGAAAATCAGCTCATTTTTCAACACCAGAACGCACATTACAATTAAATCTCGCATTTGAAAAATGACTTTCGGTGTCAAAGCACTCATAAAAAATACAAACAATTTAACCCCACCCCATCCAGCAGCAGCAGAAAAATTTGTAATTTGGTTTTCAGCCATTATTTCGAGTGCATGCTAACCAACAACCTAACCTAACATACGCCTATATCTACTTGCAGCGATCCACGCTCACCGCCCATACAATCGAAATCGTTTAGAATATTGCAAAAGATAACCGACACAGTGGACGATGGCAGCTCCGATGCCCAGCTACAGTCGCCACAACAGCAGCAGCCTCATTTGGAATTGGAGACGCCGCAGTTGCAGCGTCCACAGTTCGCTCGCCAGATGAGCGCTCAGCAGGCGCGCAATAGTCCGACCATTGAGCAAATGAGGCGGCTGCAAATCGCACAGGATCAGTCGCAGTCGCAGTCGGGTACGCCTCCAGCTTGGTCCCCGCAAGGTGAGCTCTGAACGGTGCCCTTTCCCCCATCTCAATAGCAAAAGTGGACTGGTAAGGTTTTGTCTTTGGAGAGTGTCTCACGGTTTCAATTCGGTTCCCCTTTTTCTTGATTGTCGTCTTTGTCTGGTTTTTGGGTTTTTGGTCTCTAGTCTTTAGTCTAATTCTAAAATGGGTAATTTACCCTCTACTACTAATACTACAACGCTTTAAGCTGTCACAACAAAACATTTTGGAACATTTTAGAACTAATACGCTTCTTGTGTGTGCGTCCACCATAAAAACGGTACCGCAATAGAATTTAAATCAAAATTGCCAGCACTACTAAGCAGAATAAACTCGTTTGGAAATTGTATAAAATAGAATCAGTTAACAGAACGCTGCGAAATCGCTTGTTCTTGCAGGTAACGGCGTATCGGCACAGAACCGCTTTACACCACAGCGTTCACCATACGGTAAGCCAAAGACTTTGTTTAAGTTATGACTTTGTTTGAGCGTCTGCTTCTCTCTACAGATACACCCCAGCAACAATATATACCGGCTAGTGAACAACAGGCATTGGAACCCAAAAAATATACCGGTAGCGCAATACCAAGTCGATCATTTAAGATTTTACAGGCAATGACAACACCAGAGAATGCCGGTAAGTGAATTAAGGTTACCATAATATAGAAACACTGCGAGAAATTGGGTTTTTACTTATTTTATGTTCAACATTTGCAATCTATCAACGTTAGCTCCGAGGCTAACATCACTTGTATATATGCCATCATATAAACCATCACTAACTTTCACACACACACAGACACAAATATACACATTTATACGAACACCTGCATTATGTTCTTGATTGTATTTTCTATGGAGAGATTTCACCTTATTAAAAAAAAAAACAATTTAATATTTTGTGCCTTATTGTTAAAGTTGGAAACCCCATAAGAGTTAAGCAACCCTTCTATTTTAAAAGGTATTGAGTATGATACATGTTGAAATCCACAACCGATCAGCTCAACATATCTATACACGTATTTCTATCTATCGTTTATCGTTATAAAGCATCTACCCTCAGGGCTTCACTATCATCACATCACCTCATATATAATCACACTCGATTGTAAATAGTAATTTTTGCTTGATCGTTTAATCTACTATAAAAAGTAAAACAACAACAAAAAAAAAGAAAAAACATACATTCACTTTCCAAATTGTTGGTGTGTTGAACATAATATGCACTCTCACCGTGTCTATATCTCTTCTTCTTTCTTTTTTATTTTTGATAACCGTGCACCAAACCGACCTCAGAACATAAAATTCACCCCGAGCTGGACTCGGATTTGGAAAATATTGAATTAAACGAAACCAATAATTATAATAATAATAACAATCACTTTAATAATAATTACAATAATAATAATAATAATAAAAATAATAATAATAATAATGGTAATGAGAATAATGAAAATAACAGCAATAGTAACCATAACCGAGAAATTAACAATAAAATCAATAAACGTCATAGTTACACATCAGCCACACCCACACCACCACCAACCAGTACAGACACAGACCCAAACACACACACAAGCACGTCTCAGGCGACATACTCATCCAATTCATCACTTAGTTCAGAAAGTTCTTGTCCACAACGGACGCAACCCGAGCGCTCGCAATCCGTGCCACCGCACCATCCCTATGCTTATGGCTATCCCTATCCCTGGTATATGCCACCCCCGCATGCAAATGGGGAGCCACCCCAAATGGTGAACTGGCCCTATCCCTATCCCTATCCACCACCAATGCCTTCAGCGGTGGATGGCAAGCAGTCCGATGCTTATCCCCCCTATCCATATTACTACCCCTATTACCTACCCCCACCACCAGCCTATGGTCAGCCAAATAATCCCAACGATCCCCAACAGACAATGCACAACTACCCACAGTTTGTGCCACCCTACGGGCCCTATGCCTATCCGGTAGCACCCAGCTTCAGTCAAACCTCGACCGAGAGTCGCGCTAGCAGTGTACTACCTGACATTATTATAACGCCCAGCACCGATGATGTGCCCTCTCAGGTCATTATGAAACACCATGTCAAGGTAGAGCCCCGAGAGCCTCCGAAGCGGGCGCATTCCGTTGAGATAGAGGAGCTCGTTAGTCGCCCGAAATCGCGTAATATTTGCAACAACAAGGAGCAGGTCATCGATATGCTTAGCCAGCGACTGGCGAATATCAATAAAATCGCTGGTGGCAATACCCAAGAGAATCTATCAAAGCAACTGCAGAAAAGCTATGCAGGAGAACAGCTAAAGGAGCTGGGAGCACGTTCACCCAGCGAGAATGCTTCGCCAGTGCAGATCAGTGCTGTGCTGGACGATAACGATAGCGACACGGACGATAGCAGCGATGAGGATGAGGAGGACTCAGATACACCCAAACATGCCAGTCGCCCATCTCCGTTGCAGGCCATTAAGTCGGTTACCAATGTGCAGGTCTACAAAAGTTTTGGTAAACTTTCAGCTGAGCAGCTGGACTCCGAAAGTGAAGATGACGATGGCACAACAGCTGATGAAATGCTAGACGAGGAAGAAGAGCAGGTGGAAGAGGAACTAATTGAAGATCTCGATGCGGACTATATTGTTGAAGAGGAGCTGAGCACCATATACGAGGAGGAAAGCGATCTGGAACGCAGCAGCAATTATGCCAGGACAGTTATTAACTGCAATGGCTCCAGTGCTACTCTCGGAGATCGACAAGTGGAAGAAGACGATGGATTAGATCAGCAAATTGAGGACAATGATCAAAATGAAGGCAACGTGGATGATGCTGACGACGAGTCCAACTCGGTTACAGTGCGTTTGCCACTGCGCTTCTCCTTTAGTCGAAGCTCAAACGACGAGAATATCGCAACAGTTGAAGTGGGTAGCACCACACAGGTTGAGGAGAGACGTCCGAGCTTGGAATACAAGCGCAACTCCTTCAGCATAGCCAAGGTGGAGAGCGATGATGAAGAGGATAATGACTGTGAGGTTAGCGTCACAATAAGCTTGTCCAATTCGTCGCGATCCAATTCAGTGGAAAAATCTTCGATGCCCCAAAACTTCTGTGATGCCGAAAAAGTTCTGACAAGCGGCCGAAGAACTAGCTATGAGGATGTTTCCACTTCCCTCTCGTTGGGAATGCGCAACAAGTTCTCGGCTGATGTCTTCGACGGCGGACTTACCAACAATATTGCAAAATTAGTGGCAACAGAAGAAGTTGAGGATACTGCTGCAGCGCCCAAAGAGGAATTCGATTTCTTTGCCACACTCTTGGCCACCAAAATGCAAGCACAAAAAATGATGGAACAGTCGAAGAACTTTTGGAAAACGCCCGAAACGAAACCAGTTGAAGAACAGCCAAAGGAATGTGCTCCAACAGAGACTGTCCAGCTGCGAGTTAAAGAAAACGATGCACAACCGACACCAGCTAGACCAAAATCGTGTGATCTATCCAAGACCCAGGCCTCATTGGAGGCGGCCAAGAACAGCTTTTGGTCCACATTTGCAACTGCGGGCAAAGAGACTGAGCCACAACAGGAAGAAGATACTGACTTCGGGGCAAGTGAAGAAAAAAACACACAGGAAAGTCAATGGACGAAAAAAAAGAAAACTGTTACATATACTCCACTGAAGAAGGAATCTGTATGCCAAGTGGAAAATTGGACAGAAAACCTAAAGACTAATATCGATTACTTACCGCAATCTCAGTGTGCAGAAGTCCATTTTGTGGTAGAAGAAAAAACACAGGCTGAAGAAACGCCAGAGGACGAGGAGGACGAGGAGGACTTTTGGGCGGCAGTAGAGAAAACGAATTCCGAGAAGACTACAATGCAAGAAACCGAACCAACTGAGCCTATCGATCAAGTAGAGGTGGACTTTTGGGCAGACCAGCCAGCAGACCCCCATCCAATTGAGAAAATTACCGAGGAAGAGGAGACCGATTTCTGGGCTGACAACAAATCCAATGAATGTATCGCAGACAACAAACCAGCCGACTTTCAATTTGATCCCACAAAATACCCAGCGGAGCCTCGCGAGGTGGATACCGATGAAGAAATCGATTTCTGGGCAGAGCTCGAAGCGAATCGCGATCCTGCTGATGATGACGTAACGTTCCAAAAATCAGCGACCTTCTGGGCAAGCAAAGAGCGACAACACTCCATTGAAGAGACGCCCTTCAAGCCCGTGGAGACCAAAGCATTCCGGGCCAAGCTGCCCGATGAGCCAGCAGTGGATATCGATGTGTGGTCCACATTGGAGGCAGCACGTGGAGAGGAGCCAGAGATAGTCGATCCTGTTGTCGAAGAGGAGCAAATCCTGGCCGTTCAATATGAAGGGTTAGAGCATGAAAACGTTGAGGAGCCTCCCACAGAGGAGGAGCCTCCCACAGAGGAGGAGCCATGCCCAAGTGAGGCACCAGAAAGCAATCTCAATCATGTGGATACAATGTCGCTGGCCTCCATGCATGAGCCAGCCATAGTGCGTACCTGGACGTTGTACAACCAGACCAACGGGGAGCTGGAGAACAGCAATGAGCCGGACTTCTGGGCCGACATCGAAGAGAAACGTGCCGAGAAAGATAAGATCGAGGAAGCAGAACAGAAACGTCAAAATTATCGCCAGGCCATGGCATTCTTTAATACCTCCATCGATGAGCAGAAATTGCAGCAAAAGACGCAATCCAATCGAAACAGCGTCATCGTGGAATCCGAGGAGACCAACGAAGTCGAACTGGGCTCCCCAGGCGGATATGAGATTGTTGGCGAGGATGGCATCGTTATGGAGCAACATACTACACAAATAATGAATACCGGGGAAGAGGAGAGAGCTGGTGGTGCAACGCCAACCAATGCTGCGGCACAACTGCCTGAGGTTTATGTCGAACCAGAGCCAGAGCCGGAGGAGGAAAGAAAACCTCTATCGAACGGTCTGCCCGATCTCGGTGTGAATAAGTTTGATGAAACATCTAAAATATCAGTGCGTGACCGCATTAATGTATTCGAGTCTAGTCCTCCGACCACAGATGTAACCACACCCAACAAGGCTTTGAACCTTCAATCATTATCCGTAGACAGTGGCCGTGGCAAGGGACAACTTTCCCGCAACAGCAGCACACAGCGCTCCGAGTCAGAGATCGAGGAGGATGACTCCGGAGTGACAGACATGAACAGACAGCTATCTGAGACCGATACCGAATCCGAGAGCTTCCCGGAACTGCGCAAGATGACGAGCTATCAGCGTGCCGCCACACATTCCAGACTCTTCAAGCTGCTGCAGGACGAGAACGATGTGCCCGAGGGTGGCGAGACTGGCCAGGCAGACGAGTTCCAGCTTAAGCCCAGCAGACGCAAGATTGTGCACAATGTGTCCATCACACGTCGCCAGAATCCCAATGCATTGGCCGAAGCCGAATCGATGACACAGCGACGGGAGCGCCTCTCGCTGCCGCTGCGCAAAAACACCAGCATCGATGCTGACAATCCATCCACGCCCAATAGCCCCGCCTCACCGATTGTGGGCCCATCGCCCAGCAAACAGCGTGTGGTCAGCGACAAGCTGGTGAACGAGTTGGTGCAGAGTCTGCTGCTCAAGAGCGACAGTAGTCATCTGCGCAATCTGCCCATGGAGCGACTTCAGGCGGCGGCAAAGCGAGCCCTGTTTGAGGAAATGGACTCGGTGGAGAATAGCTCGCTGGACAGCACACCGGCCATAACTCCCAAGCAGGACAAGGAATACGCTGACTATTACAGCAGCTGGACCGATGCCAGTGGCGGCGAGGAGATTGTCCCATCGAAAGCCTTTCGAGCGCTGCAGGATCCGCGACGCAGTCCGTGGACTGTGCGGTGTCCACGCGTCCTCAGCTCCAAGACAATCAATCGGGATCTGGCGCGTGTCACAGAGTCACCCGAAATACTGAGCAGTCGTGGCAGCAAAAGTCCCGAGTGCTTCAGACAACAGTCTAGGGAACGCTCCGTTAGTAGCTGGCGTAAGGTCTAGGAGTCTATTAAGGGATTAGCTCATTGTGTATAACTAGGGGCGGGGAGGGGTCATAAAAAAAAGAGAAAAATAGTTTTTTTAGTAGTGTAGCAACTTAGGCAACTTGCATTTTGGGTCTTGGCCTTGTGGACAAGGCCGACTAGCAAACAGTCACTGCCCTGGCCAAGTGTTGGGTCATTTAATGCATTTCACATCACATCACATTGTACAATATGACAACACTCAGACTATTAATTAACTAAATACTATCTAATGAATAATATATAATGTATATAAACCAACCGAAACCAAAGAAAAATCGTTCATTCGTTCGTTCGCTCGTTCGTTTGTTATCTCAGTAAAAGCGTAAAATCTTCGCCAGTCATTTCTAAATTCAACTACATATATACATTCGTATGTACTTTCAAATCGAATCAATTAATACTTACCGAAAAAAAGAAGAAAAAAACTAATAAAAAAACCAATACAAAAATCCACAACAAAACGAAAGAAAAAAGAAAACATATCAAAAGCAAAAACCACAAAAATCTATCAAATCGCCACAATAAAAAACAATTTCATCAACTCAATGATTTTGTAAAACTCGTTCAAAATCCTAAGGTACCTAAATTAAATTAAAATTTATATCAAACCCAAATTTGAACTAATTTTTTTTTAATGTTTTCATTATATATTTCAAATTTGCTCTCTATCTATTCTATGTATTTTATTTTTGCCGCTATTTGATTTATAATTATATGTGCCGTATTTCTTAATTATTAATTTGTTGCGACAAATATTTGCGATAGCCACATTTTTAGGCCGAACATTTTCTTTGAATTACTTTGAAATATGAAATGCAAATTACCCAGGTTTGTATCTAAATAATGTTACACAATTAACACACAATTTTCCTGTAGCTGCCCAAGATATTAACCCAACTTAGATGACACGTAGTAAAGAGCCTTACTACATAGTTCAAACTTGGCTTAATTCAAAACAATATTTAGATAAACAAACTGAAATAACTGAAACATATAGTCAAAAATGTCCCATCGCAAATATTTTACTCAATTATTATACCTTTCAACAATGCTTTATTTATATACAAAAATTTGGAAAACTCATAAGCGAATTTTGGAGAGCAAACTCCACCTTGAACAGAATGCTGAACAACGAATGAAGATTTTTGCATTAGTGAAACAAATAAAACATCAAAAGAGCATAAACCAAAGAAAATTGTACAATATAAAATGAAAAGTCGTTCGTAACATTAACCATTCATGAGTTACAATACATAATTGAATGTTTATTTTCTTATATTTGATTAACTTGTTTTTTTTTTAAACACATTTAAAATATATATTCTTAACAAAAATTAATCGTTAATTTGAATGATTCTGATAATGAATATGAATGGCTTTTTCCCTACAAATTAAAGTATATTGACAAAATTTGCATTAAAAAACAAAACAAAAGAAAATGTAAACAATAAAGGTGAAGTTTCCTCTCGAAGTTCTGTTGGCTGCTTTGCACTGCTGCAATTTTCAATTATTATTTGCCGCTTCATTTGTATCCGTTTCGTTTTATGTGTATATAGTTACCTCTGTACGTATGTCTGGTCTTCGGATTTAAATATCATTAAAGTTTAGGCGAACTAAGCAAAAAAAAAAAAAAAAAACGAAGACAAACAACTTTCTACAACTTCTTATTGTTAGCTTTATTTGTGTACACAGTTATGATTGCGAATTTGTTTATAATTCTGAATTTGTTTACTTTATTTCAGGACCTGGACAATCGGATCTATAATTATTTCTCAAAGCCATAGAAATCAATTATAGCTGACAACAGACTATACAGCAAATACAGCGATGCAATTAAATGCACATGTTTTTTTTAGTTTAAGTACCAGCACACTTAGGATCACCACAGTCAAATAGCTTGGGAACGGGCCATGCAGTAACAGTTTTTTTTTATAGAAAATTTCTTAAAACTAACACTATTAGCATTGCAGTTGACATGGAAATGTACTTTATTTTTTTTCAATTGTTTAATGCGATTTGGTAGCAGCACTAAAACGTCTAACACAAATTACGAAAGCCACTAGCGAAGCGAATCATTACTAACCTTAACTCTTAAGCTGTAAAAAGTTTACACGAGTGAATTAACATTTAGACGCATTGAGGAGGTAACAACGAAACGAAAACAACGCAATGACAACAGAATCGACCCATTCATAAAATATATCCGGATAATACGAAAGCGCATATTGAAACGATTAATAACATAAATAAAATAAAATTGGTTTAAGAAATCTCTGTGTGTTGTCTTCATCAAACAGCAAACAGATTTTCAAAAAACACAAAAAAACTTTTATCATTTTTAACATGATTCTTTTTGTTTATGTCATAGTTATTTATACAAAACATATACATATACATATGGTATTCGTATGCATACGAATGTGTTATCAAATTTATTTGACTACTATTATTATTTTATAATCATATATTTTGTGTTGTGTAATTTTTTATGCAGTGACATTTTTAGTAAATAAAGAAATATATCAAAACAAACCAAATCAAGTTTTTATTGTTTAGAAATCATATGAAAAATGACTCCAGCTGTGAAATCTGCAATAAAATTAATAAAGAGAAAACACCATAAAACATTCGAAACTCATATATTTCTTTTAATATATATATAGTCAGAGGTATAGAGAAGCCGAGAGTAGCAAAAACCAAGCTGTTGCACATATATGTACCTACTCACTCATATACATACATCAATATGAAGTTATTTTAAAGTGTTTTAAGTAGATTTCATATTGCACTTCAGTGAATCCAGATACAATTTAAATTCAATAATCGGGTTATTATATATTTATATTCATATATATTATATATATATATATATATATATATTCATGTACCGGTTAACTGTAACATTAGGTCATGATGATATATTTCGAGTATACTATTTCTTAAAATGGACTTGTTGAACAAAGCAACGGCCAAAATACCTGTTCAAAACTCAGCTACGCGCTCTACAGTTAGCAACATTTAAAGCTAATTTCATAAATGTATATTGTATATTTATATATATGTATATATATATATTTATATATATGTATATATATATATTTAAGTAAATGGTATGCAGATCAACTTTTACCATAGATAGTATATTAAATGCATAAATATGTCTTTGATTATAAATACAATACTTCAATACTAAACGCTGATAGTTAACTTTGAGATACTTCAGATTTGTACAATTATAGCTTTCAGTTAATTTTTTTTTAAACCTGTCTAAATTATATAGTACACATATTTATATATATAAATATATATGTATATACATAGCTTAACTTGGCACACATTTTTAGGTCTATGCCCGGTTATAACAGCTTTCATAAATGTATACAGACAATAGTATATGTATTTATTGTATAATATATTGCTTTAGTGTATTTTCCTAACACTTAAATCCCTAGGAAGTTGTGTGTGCCGTCTGCAGATCCATCAGCTCCTGCACTATGCGATACTCGTGGCAATCGGCGCATAAGAGACGACCATTGGAGCGATTGACACGCTGCACCTTTTCATGGCATACAATGTGAACCAACTTGAGATTCTTTAGCGAGAATATTTCCAGAAAGTATTCCAGCACAGAAATGTCCACAACGCGATTCTTGTGCAACGCACACTTGCGCTGCGGCTGTGTTACCAGCTCCTGGACATTGTCCACCAACGCCGGCAAAATGGAGCGACACAGCTCAATTTGATGGTCAAGATTCCACACTTGAAACAATATGAGATTCTCACGCGAGGCATACGGATTTATGGTGTGCTGCATCGAGCAGAAGTTGCCATTGTCCGAGTAGGCGCCCTGGCAATAGAAGTCGCCCAGATCCGTGCACAACGAAACGGACCATTCGTCCAGTATTGCATTTCGGACAGTGTAATCCTTAATCACTTGCCGCAACCGCTTGTTGGGCACACTAACCGCATCTGGCTGCTCCTCGCCAATTTGCTGCAGCAATATTTCGTGTTTTTGCTGGCACTTGCGATTGAACATCATGGAGAAATAATCGCAGCCGATGAGTAGATAGCGAAACTGCTCCAGAACCGAATTGATCACCTGACGCGCCTTCGAATTCTGCCTGTACAGCGGAGTGCGCGTCAGCTCCTCCTTTGTCTTGTAGTAGTAGCCGCGCACACGTGTCTGCGCTCGCATGGCCATGGCCTCCTCCTTGGATTGGAAGCGCTCCTCGCTGCCCTCGAACCATTCCACATGTTCGGCCTTCAGGCTCAAGTGTGCCTTGGTGTTGTCCAAGGCACGTTGCTGCTTCTGCTGTTCGTATTCCGTAATCATGCGTCGAAACTTGTCCGGATGCTGCTCAATGAAGTCGTAAAAAATGTCGGCCACCTTCAGCAGCGGCGACTGTTGACGCATTTTCTCAAACTCAAAATCCGCATCTGTTAAATATATATTTATCATTAGTCTATTTATTTTGTGAAAGCCAGATTACCTGTTGTGATAACAGCGTCGGGGCCAGCAACGATTAACAGCGTCTGCGATGGCAAACTGTTAAAATACTCATCATCGGACACTTCGAATCCGTCCAGGGCCAGATATATGTGCAGCTCTTGCAGCTGTAAGGAAGAGACATGAGTAAATTGCCCTTGACTTGTACTAAAATGGACCCTGACCTAAGCAAAACAAGAACCAAGAGGATATCAACAGGTGCTCTGATTTTGTTCTTTTTTTTGTGATTACTTTGCAATTTTGGAGCATGCGCATTGGTTGCAGTGGAAGGGAGTATTGCTGACATTGAATCGTGCAGAACGACAAACAATGCGGAAGCCAGCTTGAGAACATTGGCCTTGAATCGCCAGGGACATGGACAGGGACAGGGACAATAGTGGGCTGAGGCAGTTTTTTTGTTGATTTTTTTTTTCTGTGTAGAAACGCAATTTGCAAGATATTCGAAACACTTACCGGGAACTTGAGCTGTGCCTTCTGCACAAGCATTGCCAATGAGTTGGCACCTATGCCGTATTTTCGCGAGCGCTCATTGTCAGTTATTTTGTAGCCCTTCATCTTGGCAGGAGATGGTTGTTCCGGGCTCTTATCTTTATCTCGATCCTTGTCCAATACCTTGGAATTTGAGTTTTGGTTGCATTTACCGCGTGTGGACGGCGCCATTATTGTTTCCTTAATGTAGTTGAGCATCTACAATTAAATGCATAGTTAATTCGATTTCTAAATGCGTATTTAATGTTATATTTTGTTCAGCAAACCTCGCAACAAGCTGCCTTTTAAGCGCACCAATGTAAACTACTTGGCCAGCGTTGCCAGTGTGGTTAATGCTTATCAGCAAACGGCAGTGATGCTTAAATTCGAAAACAAAAAATAGCTAGACTGTACAAATGGCTTGTAACTACCATATGCTCTTTTAATTGTTCCTTAAATAATCTGTTGTATGCTGGAGAAATAATTTCTCGCACATTCACCTGGTCTTAAGACCATTTAAAATTGTATTTTGGGTAGTTGAAATTCTGGCACAGATTTGCTCGCAGCACTAATGTGCAATAGATTGGCGTTGCCAGTTAGCTATAAATTGCTTGAGTACGGTCACACAGCGCTTGCCGTTGTTCAGCCAAAAGAACAGCTGTTGTAGCCAAAGTGGTGTTGTTTAAAGTAAATTTGTGCTGTAAACTAAATTTCTAGTGTAGATGTGCATTATGTGCACAGCCAGCTAAGCCGGGTAACGCCCAACAAATCCGTAATGCATTTGCGACCGCGCTGCAGCGAATGGCTGCCACTAGCAACGCAGCAATTGCGCCTTCGCAACCTGGCATGCATCCAAGGACTTAACATCGAGTGCAGTTTGATCGCCAGCGCCGACAGCGAGGATCTCGAATCGGGGCAGGAGGAGGAGGAGGAGCAAGAACTGCTTCTCTATTACACGTTACATGTTGATAAGACCAGTGAGGCGTTCTACACCAGCGAACCGCTGCCGCAGCGCCATCAGCACCAAAAGTGGGCGGAGATTTCTGCGGGCGACGACGTCTGGCGCAAATCGAATGCGCAATGCGTCTGTGTCAAAGTCTGGGCCCATTATCAGCCAACAGCCGCCCAGCAAAGAGAAAAAACAACAACAACAAATGGCCCAAACGAGACTGAGCCAACAGCGGAGCCAGCGAAAAGGTGATTTTCAGTGGGGGATGAGTCAAAAGGATTTAAATGTGCCTTTAGTTTGATTCCAAACATGCCCAAAATAATAATTTTTTCCAATTTTTTTGCTATTGGGCAACATTACAAATCGTATCAATATGCCCTTATCTATATGATATATATGTAAATTAGATAATCGTTTGCAATATGAGTCGTGAAATAAATCTAATTAGTAATGTTTTGTTTGTTGCAGTGCGCAGCTGACGCAACGTCTGGCCAATGTGCAGTTAACACCCCACAAGCTGCCACGACCGCCAGAGCTCGTGTTCAGCTGGGGCGTTTACTTTTCCGGCCTCATACCGCTGGCGACGCTGTCGCTGGCTAATTGTCGGGCCAACTGTTTGATTTTCCATCTAAATGGTGAGCACTTCACCTCGCCGGCGCTGATCAGTGAGCAGGGTCTACACGCCCAGCTGCATTTGCAGTACCAGCGCTATTCCAAGTATGACAATAAGGAACAGCATGTGGAAAGCGACGATGGTGGCATCAATTCGCCGCCAGCCAGTCGCAGCAGCAGTCCCATGCTGCGGATGAGCACTACGCGTTACACTCAGCTTGGCTGTGAGCTGACCAAGATGCGATACAGTTACAACTTGGAGAGTCTGTTGTTGCTGCAGCGTCGCCAGCGTGATCAGCTCAAGCATCGGCGCGACGTGCTGGCGGTGAGCAGGGAGATTGCTCGGCTAAGCGTTCGCTGCATTACACGCAACGAGCTAAGACTAAAGCCGCGCTCCACTTCGAGCTCGGGCTCGCCGTATGGCAGTCAGACGTCGCAGCATTATCGTCATTCCATGGGCCGCATGCTCACCGAGCTGCTGGCCGAACAACAAGAGATTGCGCCCCTCGCCCTCTACAGTGCCCAGCAGCTAACGCTGCAAATCGAGGCGTTGCGCTGCAAGCAGCGTTTGCTGCAAACCGAACGCGCCACCTTCGCGGAACGCAATGCGCGCCAAAAGGAGCGTTTACAGATTCTGCGCGAGCAGCGCGAGGAACTACAATTTAAGCTGCACAACCAGCGGTTGCAGCTGGAGCAACAGCATCTGGAGTGGCGCACACAGTCGCCGCAGCGGCAAACGCAGCGCAAACAAAAGAAGTGTGAAATTAATCTACAGGTAAGCAGCAAAATAAATTGCATCTCGATGAGATCATCATATCGTTTAATATTGCAGGTGAAGCGACGCAGATTCACGCTGGCGCTAGAGCTGCAGGAAATCTACAACGTCAAGAGTCTGGGCTCGCAACAGTTTAGCATCTGTGACATTGCTTTTCCCCACATGGAGCATTATACGTGCGAGTCGCGGCAGGCGGCCAATGCACAGATGCTGGGCAATGTGTCGCCGCTGGCGGTGAGCGCGGCGCTGAGCTATGTGGCGCATCTGGTACAGATGCTGGCCTTCATCATGGATCTGCCGCTGCGAAATCCCATCTCCTACGAACCGTCGCGTGCTCGCATCACCGACAATGTCAAAGAGCTGACCTACAACACAAGAGAGTGAGCAAGAAATCAAACGAAATCAATATTATCCGCATTATATTTTCATATTTTCCAATCTGTTTTCGCTTTTGTAGTTTCCCTTTATATACACGCTCCATTCTGCCATCTCAACAAACGAAGTATGCCATTTATTTGCTGCGGCAGAATGTGTCGCAGCTGTGCTATATCATCACAGAGAGCTCTGATATGCGGAGCACATTTGGCAATCTGCTGTTGCTATTCGATTGGCTGCGCAACCAGAGCGACGAGGTCGATTCAGGCGACAAGTGGGCGGCAAATGTGAGACATGCGAACGGCTTGACCGCAACTCTGGCTGGCAATCCTCAGCTATCGGAGTCGCACTCCTCGGTGGATATGAATCACGTACCACTGCCCACAACGGCAAATGTGGCCAAAGATGCCCTGATGCAACATCTGATGCCTGCGGGCGTGAGTCATGCGCTGGCCATCGAGGGCTATGCGTCAACGCAGCGGTAAGAGTAATAATTTATTAATGTCGAGCAATAATTTTAATTTTGCATAGTTGATTTCAAAAGGAGAGCTTTTTAATCAGTTTTAATCAGATACAGTTCCCTTTTCCAACTGAAACTAACTTAACAAATCTCTTGCAGCATCTGTCGCTCGGTGGGTTCCTATTCGGATGGCGAGGATGACTTTCGAGCCAGATTGGAGCAGAGCTATTCCAATTCGGACTCAAATATTAATCTGCAAGTGGAGCGTAGATAGGACGAGCGCTGCATGCTGCATTGCAATATATCCACATATTTACCTATGTATACATTATACAAGTATCTATATATATATATATATAAAATATCGCAAAAGGCCCAAAAAAAACAAAATGATAAAAACAGTAAGCAACGAATTTAGTTGCTGCGTTACGTTTTAGCCAGAATTAACTTTGATTAGAGCGCTTTAAACGTAAATTGTACTTGAAACACTTGTGTATTGTGTATTTTAATTATAGACTGCTTCAGTGAGCAAAACACTAAATTTATTAAATAATTTGTGCATATTTACTTGTTTCTTTGGTTAAGATCTCGTTGTAAATTCCCGTTCTTCGTTTATATGCTAAATTATTAAGATATACACATAATTATAATACAAAAATATACAATTTTATAAAATATAACCAAGGCTTTTAAATCATGCCAATTTTGAATTAAGCGTGTGCAAAGTTCGTTAAACAATTTCGAGTTTTTACCAATTAAGATTCAAATTTGCGTTCAACGCTTCCCAACATGCAAGTATTGCCGGCGTTGACCAACACTGCACCCACAGCTGTTCAACAGTTTGGCCAAATTGAGACAATTGGCCAGCGGCCAATAGCAACATATTTAACAAAAATAGGCTGAAACGTACTCAAACATGTGCTAAAAATTCATTTTAAATATTAGTTAGTTTAATATACGAATATTTTAATTATATAATATACAAAACGTGAGCTGTTCCACAACATGCCAATATAACGAAGTAGATGAAAATATTGTAGTGCATATGAGTTGGTGTGTGTGTGTGTATTTGTGATTGGCTACTGCTAATATAAAAAAAAATGTTATTGTTGTTCAACAGTCTCGATTGTGATATTGAACAGTTTCAATTGGCAATCAATTGCTATCCATTGCGACAAATAAATAATTACTACTCGTAGCAAAGACAGTATGATTTATGGAATTTTGAGGCCGTTAAAAGTTATTTACCTGGCTTATCTGATTTACGATTTGCCATGTGTTTTATAAATGTTTACGCGCCCAAATAAAAACGTCACGTTTTATTTCCAGGGTGTACAAAGGGCAGTGCATTCGAACTCGAATTAGTCACTGAAAACGTGGCAAGCTCATACTTAAAGCTGACTTCAACAGTCGGCGAAGCATTGAACTGCATTTCAGTTAGCAAATAAACGGAAGCAAGCAACAACAACAATAACGGCGGCACTAAAAAAAATTAATTAAAGTTTCGTTAAAAATAGCCAAAGAATAATATATAAGAAAGAAAGATTTGAGGCAATCGAGAGAAGAAGACACACCTGCTTAGAAGCTGGTCGCATTTTTTGGGCTCTCTTCCAACGCATTTTGCATTTAGAGAGCGCTCTCTTACGCCATGACTGATAACGCGCTACCGCTACGTGACTTTGACGAAGAGAGCGAAGAGACTGATTCGGAAACAGAATTGCTCATACGCCACACACACAGTGACGCCGCCATTGCCAATAGCAACAACAACGGCAAAAGCAACAACAACAATCACAACAACAGCCATGGGCAAAGACGACGCAAAAGCTCAACTGGTTACGGCGGCATTGGGGCCATTGGTAGCCCGACTAGCGGCAGCGCCAGCTTTTTAGGTAATCTATTCAGTCTTGGCTCAGCCGCCGGCCAGATACGTTATAGAAATGAGCGGAGTCGCGAGCGCGCAAAATACTCGAATAGCAACAGCAGCAGCGGCACTGCAACGCGACACATTACGTCGGAGACAACGTCCGTTCAAACGAAACTGGCGCAACTAACACAAACGGACGCCAGCAGCGGCGGTGTCGATGGCTCTGCCCCGCATCCCACTGAAATTGGTGCACCCAACGGCGTTGGCCCCCACACCGAAATCGATCCCGAGAACGGCTCCTCAACAGTCTTCTATCAGAACAATCGCAGACGCAGCAAAGGACGCAGCATCGGCAATGTCTGCAAAATGTGTATGTGCAGGTACGTCTAACCCCAAAGTCAGTTTGCTTATATACAATCACAATATTCATCAACCCGAAAAAAAAAAACAAAAACAGCTGGCAACAATTAGTTGCCCCCTCACACTTCTCGAACAGTTGTTCTTTCGCAATTGCATTTAATTGTGTGTCTTGCGTTGAGTGATCGAAATTAACATTGAAACACTTTTAATTCGAATTGAGTTGTGCTTGCAATTAAATTTTCTTTTGCTTTTAATATGTGTTTTCATTAAACGCTGGCCCCATTTTCATATATATTTTTGTATTATTTTGTAGACACACTTTAAATGAAAACTATTTTATTTCTTTGTTTTGATAGCCATGGCTAGCTGCTGACACTGCATAAATATGTTAATTTAATGGCATGAAAACCACTTTTTTACAACTATTAATAGAACAAACACAAGTGGAATACCAAAAAGTGATAGCTCCGCAATTAATTTCCCGCCGTTGGCTTATAAATAGTGAAAAAATAAATATAGGCCCTGTAGATTAACAAAACTGCTCTAAATTGAAAGAAAAAGGTTGCAAAGTTACGACGTTCGAGTGATCACTGTATTTTAACAGTAGTGACTACCTAAAGAATAATATTTTCAATTACTTAGATTCGGTTTTAAAATAATTTGGTTTTCCTTTGATGCAACTTCCTGCTTGCCACATCGGGAGTTACGGGTTGTTTTTGTAACTTGGCATATGCTTGAGGTATAAACTCAAACCTCAATAAACCGCAATAATCGCATCTTGAAACCTTTCTGGGCAGCAAGTTCTGCTCCAGTGGCTTTGTTTATTATCGTTTTGATGTTACGCCTGCTGTTTAATGAGGCTGCCACAGCCACTGACAGCAACAGCAACGGCAACGGCGACAGCAACAACAATTCGTTGAAATTCAAACTAGCAAATAAAATCATTTCGAAATCCTCAAGAAATGAAAACAAAACAACAATAAGCAAATTGCAAAGGCAGACAATTTGTTTCGTTTGAAGCGTTTCCAAGAAAAAATCATGTTTTCAAAACGAGAGGAAAATTGTATGTGTGGCACATATTATATCCACAGACATAAGTATATATAGTTTAGCTATATAAATATATATTTTTAATTTGCTTAATTAGATGAAAAACAAGAACAAGCAAATGGAGAAAGAGTGCAAAAGACAGCAAATGCCGCTGGTAAAATAAATAAAGAACAACAACATTTTGCCATTTACGACCAAATTGAAATCGATAAACGTGATCCGCAAATAACTGAAACGTCGCGTCTATATACAAACAAATACGAATATATGTATATATGTGTATAACTATGTATTCCGGCTAAAAGGGAAAATGGAAATATCAAACAAACTGAACCACCTACTTAAAAATGTTGCGATATCTGTCAAGTGAGAACGCACTACAAGCGACACATTTCTCACGCTAAGCCATTTTAGACGTAGACCTCTAATTGTTATGCTCCCCATCACGAAAGTTGGCGGGGCGTTGGTGGTTTCGTGCGGGGTTGGGCGGGGGCTTTGTTAAATTTGCATATGTAATCGAATTTTGGCGTGCAACTCCTTCAACGAAACTAACGCGACTCGTTTTCGATGTCGTCTTGCTGTTCAACTTGGAGGAAGCAAACACTGAACTACAGAAACCAGTTTGCTTAGATACTTAGTATACCCTGAACCCATTTAATATGATTTAATTGGGTATATTTGTGTTGGCAAGATTATATTACACGCAGAAGAAAGTGTCTTCAAGCCCATAACGTATATATATATATATTCATGATCAACATCAATAGTCGAGTAGTTTTAGCCATGCCCGACTCAAAGACTATAAGAGCTAGCGACTTATAATTTATAAGTTATCTATTATCGATAACTATCGCCGTAGCGAGAATATAGATGCATATCGATTTTGGATAGCTGTCCAATTTATGTATAATAAATATACTATTGATCAACTGTACAAATTTGATTAAGATCGCATAATAAACACCTGAGTTATAGTCTAAAACGTAATATTTTTAAAGTGGAACTTTGCAATTAAACTAGAGTAATTTATATTTAAGTGCTGGACGCAGGGTATCTCCCAGTCGAGCTCACTTGAGAAGAGCATTTTACTTATTTGTTGTTTTTTTTTCAAGGTTTCTAAAAACGCAAACAAGTTCCGCAGCAAAAGTCGCATCCAGCATGTTTCTTTTTTTTCCATTAGTTGTATTTTGTGTGCCTTTTTATGTGTCGTTCTTTTTGTGTCGAAAATTGAAAGTTATGTGCCCTCGTGGCTTATCAGAAAGAGGTCAAAGCTCAGTGACCAGTCTTCGCAATGATTGAAAAGAAAATAAAAACCGCAACGCTTTGCATAGCCTGTAAGAGATTTGTGTTGAGTAATTTATACTACACATAGAATATATAAATATATATATTATAAACTTAGTATAACAGTCTCAAAATGTGTGCCTGAGAATAAAGACCTATTGTTTGGGCATGTGGAACAACAATTATATTATATACGAGTACTTGTTTATTTTGTAATCAGCACATAATATTTAAAGCCTGTCGTTTCGGTGGAAATTTGTCATTTATCATTATCAAATGAAAAATATGACTCTGAATTGCATTAGTATAATTGAATTCTTATCAGAAATTAAGTTAATAGCATCTGTCAAGCTTCCAACTTATTGAATTCGTATCCTGCAATTAGGTAATCATTTTAATTGTATAGGTGCTTTTACAGTTGTCACATGTCTCACATGCTTGTTTACAAAACATTTGTTTATGTTTATGTTCTTTTTATATTATTATTATTTATAGCATCGTTTCACCCGCATTTAAATCTTTTTTTAATTTGCAATTTATCTAGCGAAAGTCAAGTTTATTTATGCAGCATTTTTATTTATGTTATGCTTATAAATATTATTTATATGTAAAATACGCACAGATTTATACACACTTAAACCCGTTTTGAATTTCAAAGCCAATCAAAAATATTTAAACACTTATCTTGAACTTTTTGCCTTCGTCGTTCAAGTTTGAACTAAACAAAACTCTTGAAAAAGTAACCCTGAGTTTGCCTCTTTTGTGAAGTGTCCACTGTTGAAATTTCTTCCTTTTTGTTTTTTTTTTCTGATTGAATCTCTTGGCATTTGGGTGTTATTTGGAAGGTCTTATTTCTTACTGGGCCTTTTTCGCTTATACATATTTGCCTGGCTCAATCTCTAGTTTGGCCCAAATGCGTCGGCAGTTAGTGGTACATATAAAAATGTGTCGTTTAACTGCCCTCACCTTGCCCACCTTCCATCCCCACTTAACCTATTGTTGTTGATGGCCTAATTGCGAACTGTAACCAAAACAATTGAAATTAACTTGGTAAATAACGATGGGCCCCATTTTAGCGATAACGCCCAGAAATACGAAATGACCTTGACTTACTTGTAATTTTCAGCTTGTGTGATAATAAACCGAAAAATAACGCATTAAAAGCAGAAACTGATATCTTAAGTATAAAATATATGTATCTTAAGTGCTTACGTATTTTTCTTTAAGTAAAAATATACAAAAATTAATACGGCTATGATCTTACCTTATTTCTTAATTTATATTCCCTACTTTTCTTTATTTATGATTTCATCAAAATAAACATTGAGAAGTGTGTTTCGCTCGTTATTCAAATTCTAAAATAGTCTGTCATTTTCTCTGTTAGTCAAATAAGCCGTTTATCTTTGCCTTGAGCTAGAAATAGTGGCACAAACAATGTGCAACAGCTAAGAGAGACTAGAATTGTTGTCTACAAACCGAGAACCGTAAAGTGTGCAGAAATTTTCACTCGCCTCAAAGGAATTAATTTCAGAACAGACAATAAGCTGTTGGTTGACAACTAGACTGACGGACTGATGAACTGACGGACTGCTTGACTGACTGTGGAGCATAATTTATGCGGCAATTAGCACCTGTCGGTAACCGCTAACGGAGCGGCAGCAGCTGCTGAAACAGCAACAACAATCGACTCACACCGGCTAATTTTCAATTTGTGTGTCAACAAGCTGGCTGCCCAACTGCAATGCCCCCCCTCTTGCCCCTTACTTGGCAGACGCGCCCCGAATCGAATCGCCGCTCGGCTGATTTCTGTGTAAATAGGTTCTGCGACAATGATAAGTGGCTCCACGGAGCATACATTATAAATAGCCGGGGCTTGGTCCCAGTCCGGGAAGTGGGGGCAGCCGAGTTGACTTGCGTTTATTTTGCTTATTAACCCGCATTGCCAGCCAGCTGTGGGTGAAACAATCTACCGTTTGCTTTTTCCAACTCTTCGCAAGCAAGCAAAAAAAAAAAGAAGAAGAAAAAGCTCAACAGAAACCACAATTGAAATAATAACATTAGGCGTTGCCATTGACGGGCCCTACAAATATATTTGGAACTTTGGGGCATGATGGCGGCTGTTTTGCATGCTGCACGACTACAATAGTCGTGTCCAAAGCGCCAGTTAAATGGAAACAGAAACGGGCAGTGAAAAGCCTGAGAAAAAGTATGTTGCGCGTTTAACCGTGTGCAATTGCCATATTGAATACAGCTTGGTGCGACTAGCGAGTATTCATTATATATATTTATGTGTACATAATACATAATATAAGAGTTCTGGATACACATGAAAAAAAAAACATTCTAGAAAAGTGCACGCTGGTAATAAGAATAGAAAAGCACTGGTTTTTAAAAGGACGCAACACATCGTTTTAGAAATATACTTTCTGAATAATAAGGCGATTTTCAAAATGAAAAATGAGTGCAAATCATGAATGAGTTATAATTTCGTTAATAAAGCGTCATAAAAATTTGTCAGACACTTTTAGCTCCAACGATTTGCGTGCTGTTTCTTAATCAAGCTTTTTCTGTTGAGATCAGTATTCAAATCTTACGACATGCTCTCAAATAAAACGCAGAAGAGATCCGGTTTATAAGACAACGTGAATGTTCTCAATTGGTTATTATGTAGCAGCTTTCTATATATACCGCATAAGAATTTACAAAAGAGACTGTCTTTTCATACCACGTGACGAATAATGCATGGGGAATTTAAGTTACAACCGAGACAAAAGAATATCTCATTCAAAATTAATATATAAAATCACTAAATTCTTATCTTGTTATTAAGCCTAAAAATCATTTCATAAAATTATCTTTTTACAACCCTGCAGTGGGTTATAATTTTGTCTAGAAGTTTGTAAAGCATTGAAGGAGACCTCTCCGACTCCATAGGAATAAATATAATATAATAAATGTTCTTAATAGATCTGCTGCATAAAGCGAAGTCGTACGGATCGTATCACTATATCATCTGGCTCCCATGGGAACAATCAGTCGAAAGACAAGTTCTTGTATGGAAAACGTTTTCTTTTCAACAAGAAACGGGGTCAAACTTAGCCCAAATGAGTGTTTTAATGCTTCTCACATTGGGACATAAATCATCAATATCAGGGTAGGGTATTTGATCATCCACATACCTAAGCTCGCGAAAAAAGACTTTAGCAAATAGTGATTAAAGTGTAAAAATCAAATGAAATGATCTCAAACAGTCGCTATTCGTAATAAGTGTAATGTGAATAAATACAGCTGTTCAATTATTTAACAAGAGATAAATATCGTGTTTGTCATCCAATAACAACAATGATATCTACTGTCAGTTCTTGAAATGTTTCATAACTCCGATTCGTATTTCCGAGACGTGCTGTAATTAAATTATAGCGAAATGCAGCGAATGCATTTCGTATGTTGTAATTATTGGCGGAGCAACGAAATTGCCAATGAAACGAGTTAGCATTGTTTACTTTTTCAGCTTGGCTAAGCAATTATGAGGAACAGCAACGTTAAATATACAACGACAAAAAAATGCATGCAGCACGCGCTATGAAAATGGAACGGTGACAAAAATATTACGGCACAGCCTTTTGAAGTGCAATTTGCCTTGAGTCTGCCTTGTCTGAGTCAGAGCCTAGTAAAATTCGCACTCGAATTCAGATTCAAATCGAGTTCCAGATCCATGGAAAGCATAGTATTAGCTCTGCCTGTCTTACATCTTACAAAGCTGCGAGCTGACGACTGACGACCCTTTGTATCGGTGTCGAGTCGAGATCTTTGTCTTTGGCCATTCCACAATTTTCGAGCTTTTTACAAGAAATTAAGCACGCTGATGTCATTGAACCGTTTTTTTTTTTCGTTTTGCCATTCCTTATGCCAGTTGTTGTTTTTGGCATTCTTGAGGTGGTTGCTCTTCACTTTTATGGTGGTTGCTTCTTTTCGGTTGGCAACTTTTTCTTATGAGATCATAGCACGAAAACGCAGCGAGCATGCTTTCAAAACAATATTGACAAAACTTTATAAAGGCGCACTTCATTTGAATGAATTATATACAAACACAAATACGCTAACGCCCGCAATAACAACAGCAACAGACAAAAGCCCATAAAAGCAAAAAACAAGTTTACCTACCCAGAGAGCCAAAGCAAATAAAGCCAAATACAATTATGACAGGCGGGTGCTGCTCATAGTTATGATCTAAGAAGCGACTATCGGCAACAGCGAATGCCTGACTGACGCTGCTTATTTAATTAACATCAGTCTGCGAACGCAGCAAAGTGCGCAATCAGCTACAGCTACATTTGCCATTTGAAACAGTTAACATTCATTTTTAAAAACGCTTGCCATTTCGCATTTTAAATGAGGTGTCAGAGCGCGCGCAATCTCGCCGTCATAGTGTTGCCAGACTGTTGGCAGCCGTGATTGTTACACTAGCTGCACTCTGCCAACGCTCACACACAACAAGCACGTTCTTACTCACTCACACGTACAGGCTTTTTTTTTATTGATTTCTCTTTGCAAACAGACAGGGTTGCTCCACAAATGCCAGACAAAGTAGTTTTGACACGGAATTTTCATTTGCGTTAAATTTGTGCATAAGAATTTAATAATTACAAGTGTATAATTCAGTTAATCAAATTTGGCATGCTAATGCGTCAAATAATGCATATACAATGCACCTTGTGCATTACTGCGTAAAAACATTGCAACAAAAACAACAAACAACGCCACAGCAGCTGCTGCTTCTGCTGCTAGAACAAAGCGAAATAAAAAAGTAGCAAAATTAAGCTGTATATTTGTGAAATTAGAGCAAAACGGTAAAAATGAATGACAGCACTTCGCAAGCCTCCGCAGCAGCCCCAATGACCAGAGAGAATATTCCGCTGCTGAATCGCCAGCGCAATCGTTGGTACTCATTCAGGTGAATCATCCATCTCAACATTTCTGACCCCCATCCCCAGCCCATCTAACGGAAATTCTGGTTTATCTGCATTTTCGCACAGGCGACAGTCCAGATAAGAGAGTGGGAGCGGGAGAGAGAGCGAGAGCTCTGTTGCAGTTAATGTGAATTATCTCTTTCGCCTCGCTCCCTTTTCAACAACCTTTCAACTTACTCCCCACGCATGGGTATTTGTGTGTGTGTTTGTGTGCTTGTGTTTGTGTGCTTGTGTGTACCTCAATGTGGGTGCATCACACATACATTGTATATTACTGCTGTGTGTATCGATGTTTTTATTATTGATTCATTTTCGCCAAGGTCACTTTGGCAATTCCTCCCACTCTCTTAATTACGACTTTTTTATTTACTTCGGAGAAAACATGAAATACAATTTGTTTGAAAATTGTTTGGTGGTGCTTAAAGCATTTTTTTATTTATATAATGTTAACTAAAATCAGTCGACACAAAAAATACAAAAAGTAAACAGATTAAATTAAATTTAAAGTCAAAAAATACTTTTAAATATTTTGAAGATTTCTTGCGGTATTTAAATGCAATATGGTCTAGCATTTGTTGCATGGATTTGAATCAGAAAATCAGACAACAAATAAGTAATAATAATTTTAGTTTGAAGAATATATTATATAGAAATTAAAACTGTCCTAAAATCGGACATTTGCAGCTCGTTTTATAACTTGTCGTCTTCGTTTTATAAGCTATTTTTTCTAATTGCTTGAAGCAAAACTTAAATTTCAAAATTAAAAAGTCAGCTACTTGATATTAATAGTTTTTTTTATCTTGCAGTTGCTGGAAGAAATGGTTTAGGCCACGCGAGCTGCGAGCTCGCTCCGTCAACTTGGGCAGATCGAATACGGAGAAGTTTCCGCCAAATGAGATACGAAACCAGAAGTATAATTTCATCACGTTCCTGCCGCTGGTTCTCTTCGAGCAGTTTCGCTTCTTTCTCAATCTGTACTTTCTGCTGATGGCACTCTCGCAGTTCATACCAGATATACGCATTGGTTATCCCTACACGTATTGGGGACCACTCGGATTTGTGCTGATGGTGACCATTTGCCGCGAGGCAGTCGACGATTTGCGACGCCATCAACGGGATCATGAGGTCAACTCGCAGAAGTACAAACGCCTCTCTGCGACACATGGCAGCGGCTACGAGATGGTGCCCAGCTCGAAGTTGAAAGTGGGCGATGTCATCATTGTGGAGAAGAACGAGCGAGTCCCCTCAGATCTTATACTGCTGCGCACCAGCGATCGCAGCGGATCAGTTTTCGTGCGCACCGATCAACTGGATGGCGAAACAGACTGGAAGCCACGACTGGCGGTGCCCTACACCCAGAAACTCAATCGGGATGCGGATTTGCACAACATTGATGCGAGTTTTTATGTAGAGAAGCCACAAAATGATATACACAGCTTTATAGCCACATTCAGCATTAGCGATGGCAGCGAGGACACCGGTCTCAGTGTGGAGAACACCCTGTGGGCCAACACTGTAGTTGCTGCCGGCACTGCCACCGGAATTGTCATTTACACGGGCTGCGAGACGCGCAGCGTAATGAATAACTCACAGCCCCGCTCCAAGGTGGGTCTGCTGGATACCGAAATCAACGGACTGACCAAGGTGTGTAAGAACTGCTAATGGAAATATGTATTCCAGATATGGGCAAGTTAATGATTTGAGAATAAATTTAACTCATATTCTCTTCCATCCAATAGGTGCTATTTTGTGCCGTGCTAGGACTATCGTTGGTGATGATGATGCTGAAGGGTTTCGGTGGTCCATGGTATCGTTATATGTTCCGCTTTGTGCTTCTCTTCTCGTATATCATACCGATTAGTCTGCGCGTGAATCTCGATATGGGCAAGGCCTTTTACTCGTGGCAAATGCAAAACGATGACAATATCAAAGGCACCGTGGTGCGCTCCACAACAATACCCGAGGAGCTGGGGCGCATCTCTTATGTGCTGACTGACAAAACGGGCACACTCACCCAAAACGAGATGGTCTTCAAGAAGATCCATCTGGGCATTGTGTCCCACGATTTGGACACATTTCATCACATTGGCCAGATCATACAGAAGCTTTCGGGCAATTTGATGCAACAGCAGGGCAGCCTCTCAAGTTCCAGCAGCGCTGGCGAGTCGATTAAGCCCATGTTTGCTGGCAATCGCATGCGGCGTCCCGAGGGCTGGCGGGAGTGGGAGGCGGTACGTGCTCTGGCCTTGTGCCACAATGTGACGCCGGTAAGCGATGATGAGGACAATCGTTCGGTGTCCACCGCTTCGACGGTGACTGGTGGCAATAATTCACCCACCAAATCTGTGATAAACATCGAGGCACCTGGCAGCACCGATACGGAGCACCAGTATCAGGCCGCCTCGCCCGACGAAATAGCTCTTGTCAAGTGGACCGAACAGGTGGGCCTAACACTCATAGCCCGAGACCTGAACACAATGACGCTGCAAGTGAAGACGGCCACCGAGGATAGTAAGTATCTTGCATCTACTTTAAGAGACATCGAATCGATCTGCTTACTAATCCCACTAATTTCTGCACAGATGACATACTGATGCACTATCAGATCCTGCAGCTGTTCCCCTTTACGAGCGAGACCAAACGCATGGGCATCATTGTGCGAGAGAGTAAGACGGGTCAGATAACGTTTTATTTAAAGGGCGCCGATGTGGTCATGTCCAGCATTGTGCAGTACAACGACTGGCTGAGCGAGGAGTCGGACAACATGGCGCGCGAGGGTCTGCGCACCCTCGTCGTTGCCAAGAAGATGCTCACCGAGGAGCAGTACAACGACTTCGAGATGCGCTACAATGCGGCTCGTCTCAGCATTACGGATCGTGTGGCCAAAGTGGCTGCCGTCGTCGAATCACTGGAACGGGAAATGGAGCTGCTGTGTCTCACTGGTGTCGAGGATCGACTGCAGGAGAATGTGCGTCCCACGCTAGAGTTGTTGCGCAATGCCGGCGTGCGTGTTTGGATGCTGACGGGTGACAAGCTGGAGACCGCCTGCTGCATTGCCAAATCGTCACAGCTCATTGGACGCAATCAGGGGCTGCATGTGCTGCGCTCAGTAAAGACGCGCATGGAGGCGCATCAAGAGCTTAACCAATTCCGACGCAAGCAAGGCCACGCCCTGGTCATATCCGGCGAGTCCCTGGAGGTGTGTCTGCAGTATTATCGATTGGAGTTTTTAGAGCTGGCCACTGCCTCACCGGCTGTAGTCTGCTGCCGTTGCTCGCCCACCCAAAAGGCACAGGTGGTCGCGCTCATCCAGAAGCATACACGCAAGCGCACCTGTGCCGTCGGCGATGGCGGCAACGATGTAAGCATGATTCAGCAGGCGGATGCGGGCGTCGGCATCGAGGGACGTGAGGGCCGGCAGGCATCGCTGGCCGGTGACTTTAGCATTCCGCAGTTCTCGCACATTGCCAAGCTGCTGCTGATTCACGGTCGGCGCAGTTACAAACGCTCGGCGGCTCTCTCCCAGTTTGTCATACATCGCGGACTGATAATTACCACACTGCAGGCAGTATTCTCGGCGGTGTTTTATCTGAGTTCGGTGGCTCTGTATCAGGGCTTCTTGATGGTCGGCTATTCCACGTTGTATACAATGTTTCCGGTGTTCTCTCTGGTGCTGGATCAGGACATTACCTCAGAGACGGCAGTCACATATCCGGAACTGTACAAGGATCTCTCCAAGGGACGCAGTCTCAGCTATAAGACCTTCTTCATCTGGGTACTGATCAGCATATACCAGGGTGGCGTCATTATGTACGGTGCACTCATATTATTTGTGGATGAGTTTATACACATTGTGGCCATCAGTTTCTCGGCGCTTATTATGACGGAACTCATTATGGTGGCATTGACGGTGCGCACCTGGCACAGGTAACTCAAATAATTTATAGTTTTCCAGTGTAAATATAAAATAATTGTTTTTATTTATTTAACAGGCTAATGGTCTTGGCGGAGCTATTCAGCTTGGCACTTTATCTCATCTCGTTGGCTGTGCTGCACGAGTATTTCGGTGCGTATTATCTTCAAAGGTCGCCAACTGCGATATGTATCTAATGTTGTTTTTTTTTTTTTGTAGACTGGGAGTTCATCTGGTCGTACGACTTTCTGTGGAAGGTATCACTCATTACGCTCGTGTCCTGCTTGCCCCTGTACATAATAAAGTTCTTGCGCAAAAAATGCTCGCCTCCATCGTATTTGAAACTGTCTTAGATGTGGTGGAACCAAGGCAAATAGAGCAAGCGACAAATTTTGAATATAATTAAATATCTCTATTTTTGTTAAATTATATTGCACCTTTTTTTTGTAAGATTGATTTTGTTTTTGCATACGATTCTGTTGTTGTTTTTTTTGTCCAAGTTCTGCCAACCACACAAACCGCATACGTGATATAAAGTGTAATTACTTAACTTTCGCAGTCTCCCTTTATTGTTTTGTTTATATCATTTGATAAATTACTCGTAACGTGAAGTGAAGTGGAAAGGAAAGGAAATTAAAGGAAGGGAAAGTGATTATATATACATTTAAAGGATGTTTAATGTTTAAGTCGCAGTAAACCAAATTATGTTACTAATTATTTAATAAAAATGTAATAATAAAAGAAAAACTAAATGTATCTATGACTATAAACGGAAAATCAATTATAAATGTATGAAACTAAAAGAAAACGACAAATAGATTTTGTATTAAGTATTAGAAATCACAACATATATTAATAAATGTATGAAAACTATAAGTTGGCTATTTTCTTGTTAAAGACAACACCATTTCAATATTTTACAGTTTATATCGATGAAGTGGACTACCGGTAACCAAGCCGATACTACTTAAACTGGGTATTTTTAGTAGCGAACAGATTATGTCGCCTTAGCTAGGAAAAGATATAGTATCCCGTGGATGCATGTTCTGAGCTCAGAAGACGTAGAAACCCTCAAATCAACAAAGTTTCGTGCATTCTTGCAGGATCTGGGTTTGATAGAAGAACTATAGCCTCAGAAGAGGACACAATAGATCTAGTAGATCGCAGTGCATGAATCCCATTAATAATAATAATAACCAGGCCGAAGGTCACTTAAGAAGGGATTACTTGGAGTTAATCCACCAATGCAAACCCCAATCTCCCAACATGATTTAAATATTTTATTGATTTCGTTTACAATCTTTATTTACCACCTTTTTGTTTGTTGTTTGGTTGCTTTAATACTAATTCACAATGCTTTGCTTTCAAATACATAATAATAGTTAATTATACTTCATATTAAAGTATATATGCGTAATTATGGGTTTATTTTTTAGTTTTGTATTTTTTTTTTTGTTTTTTTTTGTTGGTAATAATACATGTAGTTCTCCAATTGCTATGCTTATCTTAAAATGTTTGTCTTCCATCTACATTTTTCGCTTTTAAAAGTTATTCTTGTTTTTCTTCATGTATAGTTGTCGTTAAGAAAAACCTTGGTTTAAATATGCTTTATAAATGTTCTGTTCAATTTGGTTGATTTAGTCGCAGGTTATAAACACAAATTCGGCTCTTTGCTTTAAATAATTTTTGAACAGTTTTTAATTTGTTATCATTTTGCTTAAATGCGCAGAAATACTTTAAAGGTAAACAATTGGTTTAAGGTCTAATTTATTTCGTTTGTGTGTAGCTTTTATTAAATTTCACAATTAAGTATATTGAAATGTATATCTCTGTATAAGCGAATGCTTTTTATTTTCAACGCACGTATTTAAATTTGCGGGCTTTAAAATTGTTATTCTTTGTTTTTTTAATTTTCATTTGTTGATGTGCAATTCATTAATAAGTTTTTGATTTTGTTTTTTTTTTTTTGTTGTCGTTTATCTATAGTATAGTTTTGTCACTAACTGCTAGTGCCTGTTGAGCAATTCTTGGGATCCGACATTACGCAAATATTTATGTACTCTATGTATAATCTGTATAATGAGCCAACATCTTGCTAAGAACTGAAACATTTGTTACTGATTTAAGCTGCAGTAGAAAGTTTCCGTCCAACAGTTCTAGTATCTTAAAGCTTTGCCATTTCTCATTTGTTGCTTGAACATTTGAATACAAATACGGATTCTCGTCTCGAGTACATATAGCTAACCATTCATTTAAATACGTATGTATGTGTGTGTTATGTGTCTGTCTGTTTGTATGTTTGGTTTGGTGATTATAGTTAGTATATAGTAGATATATATGTATGTATCTTGACATTTCAATTAATTTACTAAAAATCTACAAAATATAATATTTAATTTTCTTCTCTTTTGCTTAATATATTTGAATGTATACATTTTATGATTGTTTAACATTTATGCATGTTTATTAATTATGGTGTTTTTTTTTTCGGTTTTTTTGTTTTTGGTTTTTGATGAGGTCAACTTTGATTTGGTTTTTAGAATATGCAACTTTATGTTTTGCTTTCAATAATATTTCTGCTTATTTTTGATTTTATTTATTTATTAAATTTGGTTTTAATTCTTTAATTATTGATATGTGCTTACTGTTTTATTTTGTGGTTAATACGAAGTTTTCATTTATTTGTTACACAATTCAAAACTGTTTTAATAATTTGTGTATATGAATAACTTGTGTTACTTGTTTTTTTTTCTTCTTTAGATCTTTATTTAATAATATTCAGTCTATATAAACATACATTTATACATTTATGCTAAAGGCTTGAACATAAAAGCAAAAATATGAAGCATAATTTCAGTTCTGCTAAAACCCCAACCAAAACTGGTTAAATACAAAATAAATTTCGAAAATACCAAAAACATACACACATTATATTATGTATATTAAAAAAACACGATTATTAATACAATATTAAAAAAAAAATACAACAATCTTCGGCACGCCGATGATTCAATACCCATGCAGACTGACACCAAAAAATGCTTATTTTTCAACAAATTTTACATGTTGTGCAAATTTGAATATTATAAAGTTGAATTTCGATCAATCGACCGTGTGAATGTAAAAAAAAAGATCTGTGATAAGTCTGGCAGAACGGATAAGCGAATTGACGGACACCAGAGAGCATTTGTGATTAAGAATTTGAAGACCAATTTCAGGCCTGAGAAACCTGCATCCTTGTGTTGAATCGATCTCTGCTAGGGTATATAAAACGGAAATACTAAATGGGTAATGCTTGTTTAAAACTGTTAATATGTACATACATACATACTATATGTTTTAAAGATGTTATATATATGCATATATATATATATCTTTCTTTTGTTATATTCTTTGGGTTTAAATGTCTGTGCCTGTTTATTTTTAATATTGTGTTTATGTAAATCTATCGAAAATTAAGTGTAATTTACACATATTTCTTATACATACATGGTGTATGTATAGTGTATGTGTGTGTGTGTGTGGTATGTATGGTGTGTGTGCGTGTGTGAGTGTGTATGTATGTGAGCTTGTATATTGATGGATATGATGCTGGATTCTTGCATTTCATTTACTGTAGATGAGTGTAGTATGTATGCAGTTAAATATCATTTTGTATCTATTTGTTTGTTAACACATTCCTCTTGACGAGTTTTATTCATTGCATTTTGGTTTTGTTTTTGTTTTTTTTTTAGCTTTTTATTTTTGTTCAATTTTTCTATTACAACATTTCACATAGTATTTCTTGTAGTAAGATCTTTAATTACTTTTTGCAACATATTCGTATGTATTTGAACATATGTAATATGTATATACATTTGCGTATATATATACATATAGAACGTATATGAAAACCAACTATTTACATACACATAAGTATTTAAAATACATATACTTAGGTATTTGCATTAACTCTAATCATTTGCTACATTTCATGTTCATTTATTTAGGTTTTGTTTAGGTATATTATGTTGTCCAGGTGTTCAGGTCATTGAATTGTGGTACAAGGTATGCGATTCACAAATCATTGAGCCCTCGATTCAACATCAACTACATCGTATAACTATTTTGTGTGTTCTGAGCAAAAAGCATTGTTCATAACATAGTTTAATACTGTTTTCAATAGGTTTAACATCATACGTACAGGTATGTTAATTTTGAGTGTTTAAATATTTGATTTAGGTATTTGTTTGTATATTTGATTCATTGATTTTTTTTGATTTATTTTTTCCTTTTTTCTTTTTTTTTTGCACCATTTGTGCTTGCTTCAAAATACTCAATTACTTGTTAGCTAATTTAAATTGTGATTTTTTTTTTTTTGTATTTTGCTTCATTGATCTTGTGTTTTGTGTAAACTCTAAGCAATGCCAAGCATGTCTTAAACTTAATATTTATTTATATATTTGTTTAAAAATTATTTTATGGTGAGTTTCGCCTCACAAAATATTGCCAATTATGTAATTATGGTTTTAAGCGTGCGCACAGTGTCCTGAGTGCAAGCAAATGCCAACAGATAATTCAAATTCATTATTTGCTGCATTCAGAACGCATTTTGCACGCATTTTTGTTGTACACCTGCACCGATAAAAATGTATATCTAAAGTTGTGGATAAATCAAGCATTAAATCAACAATTGCAATTAAGGTTAAGCGTGAATTGTATAATGTGCTGAAAGTGCCACAACTTGCGGCAGTATGTGTTCCTCTTTAATAGTTTGGTAAAACAAATTATTTATTAATGGACGCTGTGTGTCTATATCTTGTTGTCTACATATACATATATATTTTTGAACACAATTGCTGTTAATTAAATTAGAGGGAGGGTGTGTGTGTGTGTGTGTGTGTGTGTGTGTGGGTGTGTGTGTAGTTGTAACATAAGAATGTTCAACTTAGTCCATTGAAAATGTTTGAAATTGCTCAAAATCGATGAGTCTGTCTATACTCTATAAAGGATACGACAACTACATACATCAATAGTTTAAAGATAAATATTGCGCTTATGCGAACGCTCGTGCTGGGCGCGCTGGTACACAAAACGAATTACTACTGTAGCTGGCAATGCGGCTACACTTACAAAAAACCCTTAAAAAAAAAATACACTGGCAAAGCTTTACAAAATTACGAAACTACTTTACAGCTACGAATACCAAATACACAGGCTACAATACCAAATGCCCAAATGCCAAATACTAAATACCAATTACCGAATACTAAGCGCTCTTACTAGGCTAGCATACATACTATCTATCGTAAGTGGCTGGCAGATGGATTGGAAATCAAACAGCGAAAGCAAATCTTAAACTAACCACTGTGCGCGTGCGATTCTGCCGCCGCCAGATGGCGCTGCTCTTCGCTGACTGCGAGACGCGCCGCCTCACATTGCGCACAGTGCTTCTCCAGAAACTTCATGGACAAGCGGAACGTATACCGGTGCCGGGTACAACGCCTTTACATCTTATACTCGACGATCTTGTTGGGATTGAGGAACTGCTCCCGCTGTGCAGCATCCAAATGGGCCACAGTACGTGTCAGTGCCGAACCGCTGCCAGAGCCGGAACCGGAACCGGTGACCTTGTGCTTGCCAATGCCATCAACACCGCTGCCGCTGCCGACTCCAGCACCGCCTCCGCTGGTGCGTCCCGTATCTGTGCCAATCGGCTGATAAACACCATCCGCACTGACCACGCCCACATTGACGCCGGCGACCACCGGCTGCTGCAGATAGCCTGAATACTGTGGAGGCAGCTGGTAGCTGGATGGCGGCTGCTGTGAAATTGGGCGCGGTTGCTCCGTATGCGCAATGGGATACTGCTGCTGATGAGCATAGTCCTGGCTGCTGCCGCCGCCGCCAACTATAGTAGCTGCGCCACCAATACCAATGCTGCCTCCACCACCACCACCACCGACACCGACACCACCTCCAACACTGATACCACCACCACCACCACCGCCAGCACCCATGCGCGATCCAGAATCATCGTTGAGTCCCTCGCCCATTTCGCCATCACGATTGTGGCGTCCGCGTATGCAGAGCTTGGTGAAGAGCCAGACGCGTCCACGATAGAGTAGATAACAGCAGAAGTGCACAAAGAACGTGAAGATGATCGCACACGCAGTCACAATGATGGCCTTGCCTGGCTTGGTCCAGTCCATCATCGGATAGATGGCAGTTTGATTTTTTCTAATTTCCACAAACAACACAAAAACTCATTATGCGAATTTGGTTTTGAATATTAAGTTTAAGGCTTACCTATCTGTGCCGCCGGCCAAGAAATAAATACCCGTAAAAATTGCATACGCCAGTCCAATGCCTGTAGTAAAGTAGGCGTGGCTCATCTTAATCGGATGCCCCACAATGGCCAAGTCGATGAGCATTATAATCGTATTCAGCACGTGCACCATTATGTTCAGTGTGTCAATCTTGTGGATGTCTATGGCGGAGAGAGGCAAACAAAAATGTGAGAAATGCAGTCAGATATATTCAGAGAGAGAGAGACAGAGAGAGAGAGAGAGAGAGAGAAAGGGAACTTAGACTTGCTTGATAACTTTAGTTTTTGCTTAAAGCATTTACTTTGAGAGCATTTGAGAAACGGCCATTAAACAAAAATCCTTGTTAAAGGAAATGTAAAATGTAAGCTTTAACTGGCCATTCAAGCAAGAAGCCATGTTGTTTATCTAACCATATATTATTCTAAGCTAATTGGCGCTATGTTTTTAAACTTTAAACATTGCACAAAGTTGAAAGACTGTTATATAAGATCTGAGGTCTTCATTTGGCCTTAACAAATATGCAAATTTTCAGAGTAGAACATAAAAGTAAAGACCGCTGCAGATTGTCCAAAGGCATAACTAAAATGCTAACGTTTCTAACGTGATTTCAATAGTCAAATTCTTAATTGAATTTTCTCATTTCCCTCACACTTCACTTTGAGAAAAATTGACTAAGTCCTTGTACTATTAAAATTTTAATATAAAATGAGGCTCATAAAACAATATAGAATTCTATTCGAGTTAGAGAACTATAGTTTCTCTTCCAGCATATTGGCTATTCCATCGTAAATGATTCTCCTGTTATCAGGAGAGACCAGTTGAACTGTCATTATAATGTCATCGGCTGCTTCGACGAATGCATAGCAGGCCATAAAGTCGATCAGCAGGAGCAACGAGCAGAGTGGAATGTCCAAAACTGGCAGCAGATTCTGCAGATGTCCATTGATCACTTGGGACTGGAAGACGAGCATTGGACACATGCAGACCCACATTACGCCATGAACCATATGAACGGCGACAGTATTGTCATCCTCGGATATATGTGATATTATGGACAATATTATGCACACAAGCACCAGGACAATTAGCGACGTCAAGCCGATATAGATTAAGGGCGGACAATGGGCCGGCAACCAGTAGCCGAGCAGCAGGAAGAGGCACATCAGCGAGAGGACCTCCAGAGTCAGTAAAAGGTTTTCGGAGTCTTGCTGGGCGAGCAGAAAGGAATTGCCCAAGGCAAGCAGCAGGGCAATCGAACAGCAAATAATCCAGTTCACTGGAAACTTGCGTCGCAGTTGAATTACATTGACATAGATGCACAATGTAGTTAAACCGAGCACAAACAGTGCCATGGCGGCAATGCAGCAATCCTCGCCTTTGACGACGACATCATGCAGCTGGCCAACGAGATGGAGCAACAGCACGGAGATTAGTATGGAAACAAGTGCGGCTCCAAATAACTGCAGGTGGTAACTGCGCACGCTTTGCGGCAATCCCCGGAACGGTTCGCTCATCAATTTGAATTTTTTGTATATGTTTTCTTGTGTGTCACTGCTCACTGTGTGTGTGTGTGTATTTTTGTCAGTTTGATATTCGAACGGAAAAGCAAACTAAATTCAACTGAACTGAACTGAACTGAACTGAACTGAACTCAACTGAACTGAACTCAACAGAATTGAAGGATGTATTTGACAAGCAGTTTTTTTTACAAATCTGCCTCAGCGCCCGAACTCTATGCACGGTCAGTTGAAACTCAAACGCAAAAAAAGAAGAAATCCACTGCATCCAATGAGTTCCATACCCCATCGGGCCATACGATTATAGATGCACCCGAAACTACACAGCCGGAGGAGGAGGAGGAGGAGGAAGCACCGCAAGAGCAACCGAGTCGGAGTATTCTCAGCCCAACCTATTCGCGATTGGCCTTCCTGGCCAACGTCTATGTGCTGCTGGGCTTCCAGGTGCTTCTATCCACGCTCCAATGGCTGGGCGCCACATATCGCTGGCGGCCATCTGTCAATCCAAACGAGCGCAATTTCTTTGTACTGCTGCTGTTGCTAACCTGGCTGAATCTGTCGTTGGGCTTTATCGGTTTTCGGCGATTGCAGAACATCTATCCGTTGAACTGGATCGTCTTTGCCTGCATGTTCGAGAGCCTCACGCTGCTCATAATGTGCCTGTGCATGCGTGAACTGGATCTCACCTGGTACTTTATAGTCATTGGTATGGCTGTGCTGGTTATCTATACGCCTTTTGGGCTCTGGATGCCGCCCCTGTTGCCGGCAAATCTATGGATATTGATATTCGCAAGCCTCACCGTACTGCTCATTTCGGCTCTGGCACTGATTACCGGCCTCGCTATGCACTGCTACGTGCCGCTTTGTGTTAACCTCATGGTCTTTGGGCCCTGGACCATGTACAATACGTATAAGCTGCATGCGATTTCCCGCGAATACATCACGGAGTACAGCTACCTGCATCTGGCGGCCAAAATGTATATCGCATATGGTTGCACTGTGGGTGCTTTGGTGATCGTGTGTCGAATTACCAAAACAGCTATTGAATCGGAAGACTGTCAGGATGTTATGTTTTGTCAAAAGCGGTCAATGATTCATACATTTGAAGCAATCAATTGAACTTAAAGAGCAGCAATCCATGTTATCCATCCACCAATGTTTTATAATAACTAATTTTATTTTTTTGTTGTGTTATTTGATTTACTTACCCGGATTGTGGACCAGCAGCCAGTAGCACATTGTGACAATAAAGGCGTAAACTGTAGCACAGGTGTAGAGCACCCAGTACAGGTGGTGCAGACGACTCTTCTTCGCCTGCCGCACAATCTCAAAGTCCTCACGCTCCACCATCATGCCCTGGGTGACTATCCAGGCGGCCAGCCATGCCTGCACCGTGCAGAAGAGCAGTCCCCAGTGGGTCAGATAGATCCACCACTTGGCATAGTGGTGCTCAAAGTGCTCCTCTGTGCGTCCAATGTCCAGCAGCGAGCAGACCAATGCCGCCAAACAGGTTATCGCTGTTATCCAGCGATAGAACAAATACACAATACGCACCTGCGTATTCCGCTGCCACTGTGCGTGATATTTAAAATTATTATATGATTAATTAGTGGCAGACACACAACAAATCATTTGCAATTACCTGATAAAAAAATACAATACAAATGGGATTTTCTTATTCGCTCATTATAAATAAGTGGGACATATTATTTGTCAATGTATATTAAATATCCTATTGGAAGGCTCAGTCTTTACAATTGTGGATTTTATTTCCATCGGTAATCAATATTTATCAATGTTCACTAAACCTGGAAAGTTGTCTATAAACTAAAATAAACTTAATCTGTAAAATAAATGGAACTTATATTCAAAATTTTAAGTCGGAGATTCGTTTATTAATGCGGACAGTCAGAAGGACAGACAGACAGGATTGACTCGACTGCTGATGCTGATTAGAGGAGATGTTTCTGCTGCCTGCTCTCTTACTCCAATTTGTAATGGGTTCAGGGTGTAATTAATGATTCTAATATACTTTGGATATAATATATATAATATTTAAGTTTAATTTAATATATAATTCTTATTGAATTCTTATCTGTAGTAATGTTTATTGGTGGAGCATCGCTTGGTCGTCGTTTGTTGTTTAAAGTAAATTGTCTTACCTGGCACAGATAGAAGTTGTGCCGATGAACATGGTCCGGCGTGAACTCCGGAAAGCAGCTGTTCCACAATTTGCTAACCATCATTCTCTGGTTGCCCAGACAGCTGCTGGCGTCGTTGGCGAATTGATTGAAGCCCTCGCAGCTGTCGTGCGAAGGGTATTGATAGGACTGATAGGCCTGTTGCTGTTGCGATTGCTGTCCTGGCAGAAGTTGCTGCTGCTGGTGGTGCTGATGGTGGTGCTGGTGGTGTTGGTGTTGCTGATGTTGTTGTTGTTGCTGCTGCTGCTGCTGTTGCTGGTAGTGGTGATAGCGATGTTGTTCCGTTTCACGGTGTGACTGATTCCCTGGATCGCCACTGGTGCTGCCTGCTCCGCCTGCTCCTCCGCCTCCTTCTCCTGCTCCCGCTCCTGCTCCGGCTGAGGCGCCGTGCTCCGTTTGATATTCGTTTTGCGGCGGCGTTTTGTGGCTGTGTCTGCTCCCGCCGCCGCCGCTGCTGCTGCTGTAAGGGCGTAGAAAATCGGGCAGATCAATATCAAGTATGTGCGCCAGCTGCGCCTCCTCGTCGTCGTCGTAGTCGTTGAACTCCGGATGGTGGTTGCTATTATATTGGAGGAAGCGTACGTCCTCGAGACTCTCACAGTCCGTGGATAGCAATGCCGCTGGCAGGCACTCTTCAAGCAGATCGTCCTCGTCCTCGGTGGTGCTGGCAAGGCCCGGCAGATAGCCGTAGTTGTCGTACGCGTCGTAGCGCCGGCGTGGCGTTGTCTTGAAGCGATAGGCGCCAGCTTGTAGCTCCTCTTCCGCCGCCGCTGAGGCAACTGTTGTTGCTGCAGCTGCTGCTGCTGCTTCGGCTGCCTCGGCTGCTGATGCTGCTGCTGCTGCTGCCGCTGCGTACTCCTGAAACGGCTGATCGGCAGCAACTATTGCGGGCGCACGATTGTTGCTGCTCCGGCTGCGACTGGTGCTAAAATAGTAGTCGGTGGCTACGCTTGGCGCCGGTGGCGGCGGTGGCAGTTCCGGTGCCGGCAGCGGTGGCAGATAACCCGGCGAACTGCTGGCCGATCCCAACAGCGGTGTGGGTGAGGCGTCAAAGTTAATCAGCGCTGCTGCAGGATAGCCCCCGCCACTGTATCCTAACCGATACGGATATGGGGCGCCACCACTGCTGCTGCTGCCAATGTAAATGTGCGCCGACGTGGAGGGCAAATGGTACCAGCTGGCTAAATTGCTGCTGCCCAGACCGAAACCCAAGCCCAAACCCAGACCTAAACCCAGCCCGCTGCCGCTGCTGCTGCTGCCTCGACTGAAGTAATAGCTGTATTGTTGTTGCTGCTGCTGCAGTTGCTGTTGCTGCTGCTGCTGCTGATGCGTCTGATGCAGTGGCCTGTAATCGTAGTGATTGCTGCTGGTTAGCCAACGATGGCGCCCGGGTGTGCTCAGGCGCTCGTAGTATTGTCGCTGATGGTACAGGAATTGCTGCTGCTGTTGGGCAAGCTGCTGTTGGTGCTGTTGCTGCTGCAACTCACGCTCGAGCCGTTGCAGCAGCAGTTGTTGTTGCAGCTGTTGTATCTGCAGCTGCTGCTGCTGTTGAGCGAGCAATTGCTGCTGCACTTGCTGCTGATGCTGTCGCTGCAGCTGCAGCTGTTGTTGCGTCGGCTGCGCCTGTTGTTGTCGCGCCACTTGCTGTTGTTGTCGTTGTTGTTGTTGCTGTTGGCCACTAATTGGCTCCGGTCTAAAGTAAAACTGCGCGTAATCCAATGTGAAGGCGTTGCTGTTCACTGTTTGCCTCGCGTCTACCACTTAACAAGTGTTGTTGCGGTTTCTGCTGCTTTGGCCGTTGCTTGTATTGTGGTTGCTGCTGTTGCGGATGTTGTTGTTGTTGTTGTTGCTGTTGATGCTGCTGCTGCTGCTGCTGAAAGTAGAACAAGTGAAAAGGATGCTTTGAGTCGAGTAATTCTCGCATGTGTAATGCCAGCCTATTAGGATACTAATTAGACGGGAATTAAGTATACGCCTTGTGGCTTTCAATTACAGCTTGAGGGTGCGAATAGCAACCGCGAGCATCTTTCGCTTAGACAAACAGACAGTGATGCAGACCTCTCTTATTAAGAGCCTTTCACAAGTTCAGACTGCATCAAAGGACCACAGAAATCATTCAGAGCCAGCAAGTTGTATGGAAATACAAAGATGCGCTTCGACAGTGAAGGCAGGCATTCAATTAAAATTATAAAGCTTAACTTCAATTGAGGTTTCATATTTCAGGCCAACTTATACCTTTAACTGAACTACAAATCGGTTATTGCCATAAATATATACAAATACATATGTCTGATCACCTGCAAACACCAAATTAAAATAGACTTAACTGACTAGTTAGACAGTTATTTAAATTTAATCCACATGGGAATTTAATTACAGCTGCAACTGAATAACAAACAAATGCAGAAACAAATAATTAAGTTATCATGCTGTTGGTATACTTATGCATTTCTAATTATAATATATTTATTTGAAAATTCAAGGCAATGCATAAGATTTACTATTCAATGATTACATTTAAGACAAAAGTGCTACGGCCAAGTTTGTTGTAAAATACACACACATAATATGATTGGCAAGGTATTTTAATTTAATTTCTGTTAATTCTCGCATTTAAATTTCTGCACGTAAAACATATGTGCTTTTGGATAGCAGAAGCAACAGCAGAAGCTGAATGTGACTTAAGCAAAGCCTTTGCTGATGAGATTGACTAATGGAGCGCCTAATGATTTGTGTGAATCGTTTTCCTGTGACAAACAAACATACTTAAATGCTTTACTAAATGTTGAAACAACGACTACAGCAAATAAAACCAAATACAACCATCAACGACACCAACACAGACAATGCCACTGCGGCAGCGGCAATGGCAACAGCAGCAGCAGCAATAAAATCAGATCAAATTAAAGCGCGCGTGCAGCGGCAGAAAGGCAAATGGCGGCCAGCTACTTCCGCTGCGGCCATTTTGGTTGGTCGGTCTCTTGAATTGAGTTCGCTATAATTTGGTTGAGTTGAGCTGAATTGAGTTGAGTTGTGTTGTCTGCATGAACATTGGAAGCAGAGCCAAACAGTACGCAAGGGAGGTGGGTCTCGTGATTTATATAGAGAGACGTGAGCTAAATGCATTTTGTGTGAGTGTTTTTGGTTGTGTGCGCGAGTATTAGTGTGTAATTTGTGTGCTGAGACTGTGTGAATTTCTGAATGCGTGTGTGCGTGTCTCTTGACGTCAGCAACATCGGCATTGTTGTTGTTATTGCCACTGTTTACACTGCTGCGACAAGGGTCGTATTTGTTGTTATTGCTGCTGCTGCTGCTGCTGCTGCTAGTTCTTGCAATATTTACATTGGCAATTTGCTTGAATACCACTCACACCGCTTTCAGCTTGAAATTTCAAGCAACAGTCACATGCACACACAACTGTATTTACCACACCACACCACACACAAACACACACACACAAATACACACACACACACACAACAAGAAGCACGTTTTTCTTTATACACTTCCGGCCGCAAAGTCTGTGCTTGGTTCTCACGCAACACTTTCGATTTTGGTGTCATTATTACGAACTCCTTGCAACAGCTGGCACATAAAATAACAATGTCATAAAGTTTTTTTCTCCTTTCTTGAAATGATGTTAAATATATTTATGGCCAAACTTGTTCAACATTTGCTTTTGCTAAAGAATTTGCCCAAAATAATAAACATTTTAAAGATAACTTATCTGATGTATAAATATATATGTACGATTCGAAATAGGCTTTGGTTACCTATTTTTTGCACTTCAATTAAACTACAAATTATTTTTCTTCACAATTTCCAAATAATTCTGAAAAATTATTATTTTAAAATTTCACCAATTTAACCATTTGCGGAAAGAGTATTTGAAATTCGGTTTGTAGATATGCAAACTGCTTTCAAAAGTTTTTTTATATATTTTTTTTTTTTTTGGCATTGCATATTTTTAGTTTTTGCTTCCGCTGAGCTTAAAAACTTCGTTTAACTTTGAGCTTCAACTTTATGCTTCAATCATTTTTACTCTTTTCTGTTTAAGCATAAAAAACGAACAAATTACAATTTTGCAGGACTTTTGAGCAAAAGTTGATTGGCTGCTTTGGCTGTGCCGGGTTTATATTTATAGCCACTTCGCAGCAATGCACGAACTCGTATAATTTTGTGTGCAGCAGCAATTAGAAGCACGCTGACTTTGCAGCCCATAAAATCCAAAAATAATTATCCTGCATAGTTGTTGCAATTCAAATTGAAATGGAAGCTTAAAAGCAAAGTGAAGAGCGGTAATAGAGAGTCCAAGTAAGGCAACTGTGAGCAGAAAGTGTGTCAGAAATTCACTTGAGTACGTTTCAAGCAAGGCATATACACAGACTCACATACACACTCAGAGACACACACACAGACACACAGACACACAGAGACAGTCACACAGTCACACATCCGCTGGCCAACACACATGTCGTATGAGCGATGTTTAATGAAGTCGCACACGGAGAAAAGACGTTGATGACGACAGTGCTAACAAGAGCGCTGACAGTCCATGGAGCCCAGCGACAACATTAATGTTAATTTAATTACAAAAGCATGTCGCAACATGTCCGCTTGCGCCTTATGCCCCGCCCAGCAACTGTACCTTTTGTTTGCACAGACATATATATAGATATACATATAACATTGTATTGCATTGCACTGCTCATTGCTTTTAAGCATAAGCTATTTTGTCATAATAGTGAATTTCAAAATTTACGCAGTAATCTCCTTTTAATCCTTATATTAGCTACTTGAATTGGCTTTATGTGATTATGTGTTGCAGAACTTAAACAACAACAACAATATGAAATCCCACAAAGGCAGTGCTTACTGCTCAACTTCAGCTTCTTTACACACATCCATTGGTCGCTGTTGCTGTCACATGCAGGCCGTGTTGCTGCGCAACGTATTAATTATCCTTTGAAACGGAATCCCGCATTGATTTATCAGTAACGGGCGCGTGAATTAATTGCCAAAGGCTTTTGTATCGAGTGCCAAATAAATTATGGCAGCTGCAGACTCAGACGCTGACACAGACATTGACTTCAGCTGTGTGCTGGGGGTGGGCGCGTGACACGAACTTTACTTCCAATATGAAGAACTCAATTTTCGTGTTGAAAATTAAAAATGTTACTCTTAGGCATAGTCTGAATACAAATGAAATTATGTAATTCAGGCTCGTGTTCGCGCTCATCTCTTTGCTGAGTGCTCAGTGCTCAGTGCTCAGTGCTCAGTGCCCCGTCTTGAACAGTTATGTAACAATACAACTCAGCATTTTCATGCAGAGCGCTGCGTTTGATTAACAGAAAATTCAAGGTAGTGGGTTGTTTGCCTCTGGGGCAATTGTCGAGCTCAGCAGACTGGCAGAGAATGCAATTTAATTAAAATGGAAAATATTTTTGTGGCATTAATGTTGCCAAGAGTTGTTCACAAACTATGTGGCGTGGCGCAAGCAAAATGCGCAAAACCTCTTAAGCATTTACAACAACTGTGAATGCTTTATAAGTTTTCAATCTTAGCTCGGCTAATAACACTAAGTTTGTAGTAAAAATGTTTGCTGTTCAGCTTATAAACTTTTGCCAGCAAATATTATAATCATTTCCAAGAAACATAATTTTACAATTTTCTTATTTTTATAGAGATTTTTTTCCTATTCAATATATTTTATAAAAATAACTTATTTAAATATAATCAATTTGAAAAAAATAAGTCTCAAACGTTTCTGATATAAGCGAAAAGTTTTATATTGAATATAAAATAATTGCAAATCGAAAAAGTTGAAAAGCAATGAATCATTAAAAATATCAATGTGAAAACATTCCCAAATGTATTTAGTTGCCGGCGGCCAAAGTTAACTTTTTCAATGCATCCTTTAGCATGCCACAAAAACAGCAATAACAACGATAGCAAAATCAACCAAAGTGTCCTCCATGTGATGTTGTAATATTGAAAACAGAATCCTTGTTGAGCTAATGCAAAATTTTTGTGCATGCAGGGCTAGCGAAACCCATGCAGGGTGAAGCGATGTGAAAGCGAGAAAGAGACAGAGAGAGAAAGAGAGAGAGGGAGCGAGAGGAGGCAAGGAGGTAAGCTGCACGTCAGACACATTGACGTGTTTGTTTATGTAAACAGGAAGTGTTGCGCTACAGGCACGGTGCAAAAACTAACACACACACACATGCACACTCACTCACACACACACACTCGCACGCTCAGGCAGACAAAAAGCGGGAGACGGAAGTAGACATCCCTGTTTGCTATGCGATCTACGTTATGCCCGCTATATATAGGAGGTATGCTATATATATATAAATATATGTTTAACATGCCTCCATGCTGCTCTCTGGCTCTGCTCACTGTTTGCCTTATGACATTTTTTGTCTACTTGTCTGCTCGCTGCTCGTTTGTTTTATAGCAAAATGTTTGCCCACATGAAATTATAGAAAAGCTAACATTTAATAAATGGCCTTAGCGAGTGCATGTATGTTTAGGTGTATGTGTATATGTGTATGTGTGTGTGTGTGTGGGTGTATAAAACTTTTAATGAGCTATTTACACGTGAGAGATGTATGCATGCTGTAAGCGCTGAATCACATTCGTCGTATGAGTAATATGGCTGAGCATTGCTTATGAACATTTGGACCAAGTACATTAAAAGCTTAAAGACAAAGTTGACTGCTTTTTGTTGTCCCAGCAATTGCATAAATTGACTTGAAAAGTGCACTTTATCCGTGTGGAAGCTTTACACAACGCCAATTCAATGACTACCGCAAGCTGTTTTGTTGTTTGTTACGTATGCATTATGCAAATTTTGCAAATTCTGGCATTGTCAGCTGCATTGTCTCATATGCCATTCAGTTAGCTGGTTAGAACGAGGTCGTGTCAGTTAGTGTCGAGTGTAGTGTTGCCCCAATATCCCACAGCCTACAGTAAACTGTCAAAGTCCGTTTAATTGAGCTCGAATTTAATGTTATTCATAGCACATGGCACAGGCAATACATTTACATATCCAATGTGCGTGTGTCTATCTGAAAATATATCCCATAAATATAAGATATAATACCCTTGCATTACACATCAATTAAATAAATGATAAAACTACCAAATTGAATATAGAAATCCTTAAAATGTTTTAAATAAAGCAAGTTTGAGTGCACTATTTAATTGCGTTAATATAATAACTATGCTGAATCAAGGTATTTACTGCTCTTACACATTTTTGCATTGTTCATTGAATATTTGCATGAAAGTGAGAAAGTAAAACTGAGTGTTTATGGAATTCATTGCTTACTCAAGGTTCAGAAAATTATCAAGAAATTATCAAGAATTAGAGCAGATTTAAAGTAAGTGTTTACAGAATGAGTGGAAATTGATAGTTAAGCCTTAAAGCAATACATTTGCCCAGCAAAGCCTGGAATATCTGCCAGTTTCATAGTCAGGTGTACATTGTGATGTGTAATGTTATATTTATTCAAGTACACTTCATTCGATATTATATTATTATATAACCAAATTACAATGATTGCCGTAAGCGCATCTCAAATGACCAATAGCTCAAACACGGTTTGTATTATGCATTTTCTTTGACAAGTTTAATTGCATTTTGAAATAAATTAAATGCTCAACATCAGTGCTATTACTTGTACAGGGCCTTGAATAAACAGCATATTATTCACAAAATGTCAAAGTTAATGTCAAAGTTTTGAACACCAAGAACATATATATGCATGAATAAATTAAGACAAAGTTTTATTGAGCTGTTGGCTAAGCTTTTGTAACAATAATCAAATAAAGAGCACGAAAAAGTATTGTTGCTTTAACGCGAGAGTAAATTAAGTTTCACTCAATCCTGAATCATTGCTAAAGTCTTTAAGTTATCCATTAGTTGAACAATTTCCCGTTTATATCCTATATATATACACAATATATGCAACTAAAGCCACGACCTGCAGTTTGAGATTGGATGAGAGCCTGAAGGCTCATCGAAAGTTATGAGCATTGATAAATGGTCATCTTAAATTGCAATTTATATGCAGAATTGTTGGCAGCAGTTGCGCCTGACTCGTAGGCTTTGCCCGCCAGATTAATTTCATTAAAAGCTTGTCACAAAGTCCTTGAAAAGGATAGTCGACCGAAAAAAAAGTAACGCGAGACGAGTGTGCAAAAATGGCCTGGCTGCATATTTAATGGCTGCTCAAAAAATGCTATGAAATAAATGTAAAATGCACGCCAACAATTTTTCACGCCTGGAACATCATGCCAACAACAGCAGCAACAACAACAAAACCAACAACAACAATAACAACGACAATAAAGGCAAAATTTATTATCTTTGTTTGCGCAGTCAAACAATAAATAAGGAAAACCTCGCGCCGAGGACTCTGCGACCAGTGGTTGAGATTATAAATTCCCCGCCCGATAAGCACATAAAAATTAATTTACGCCTCGGCTCAAAGATGCAGCCTGGCCAGTTGGTTGGCTGCCGAGCTGCCACGAGTAGCCAGAGACTTTAAGACCAGTCAAGGTGCGTTTGAAAGATGGCCTCCATTAAAGGTCGAAAGCAACTACCTCACTCTCTACAACTCTCTCTTTCTCTCTCGCACTCTCTTCCACTCTCCCTCTATATGTGTATGTGTATGTTGCTGTCTTGCAGCTTCAGTGTCCGGTGTATGTGTGCGCGCTGCCTGTCAGTCTGTCTATCTGTCAGTTTAGACCAACAGGCAATCGTTTGTGCTTCTGTTGAGGCTTCTGTTATCTGTCATTTCGCTTCGTATCGCTTCGTTTCGAATGTTTTGACAACTTCCGCGACACTTTCTGCATTTGGCGGAAATATATTTTCTGCCCCGCCAGCGTCAAGTGCTTTTCGTACACAATTTCGTCATAGCATCTTGAGCAACTCTCCCCTCATCATCTACCCAATTTCCCGTTAACAGCAGCTTATGTTGAGTTGTTCTTTATGCTATGATGGCCATATTTTGGGCCGGATCTCATGCACATTTGATTTACGATACTGCTTTTCACATTTGTCAAACTATTTGGCCTCTCAGCTCCTTCGGCATATGCTTAACGGCTATGCCAGAAACCCAAATACGAACAGCTTAGCGAAAAGGCTGAAATTTAATTGCCACTAATAAATCTCGTATGCCCTGCTTGTTTCTGTTGAGAACAGAAATTAAATTCTGATAAGCTTTTGATATCGTTATGAGATTTGAATACTTAGCAAGAACGCAGCAATCTAGTTAATATTGTCACAATAGTTGTTGAATAGATAACTTTGACAGTAAATAGGATGCCACAGTTGTCCCTGCAGCAGCCAGACAATTTACAACTATGGGTTTGTCAATTTAATTTACAATATAAATGAATGCTTTTCCCAGGCCAAAATCAACAATACAGCTGCATTATCAATTCATACGAAACATGCAGACGGCAATCCATCAAATAAAGTCAATTCAAATAAGCCCCACACACGGCAGCCACGCAGTGAATGGAATTAACTGTGCACATGCAACGGAAAATAAAAAATGAATATCTAAAACAAACTGTTGCTCAACCATAATATACTCTAACCAAGACTGAGCAATGATGACTGACTATATATTTATTTTTATTGCTCTACTTTACTTACTTAACTTGGATATTCACTTTCAGTTGGTTGTTCAAATTAAGGCAAATTCAAATGGCTTCGACACAAGTGTTTTGCCAGCATACCCCATCATATTGATGGTACGCGGTATAAATACTCTTGGTAAATACAACAAGGACTAAAAAGAGAGAGAATGGGATAGCGAGAGCGGAAGCGAAATGAGAGGCACGGTATTCAATAAGCTCTCGTTGGCAGCATGAAACCATAAGGTATATCTCTGCCATGTTCTGATGCCTCTGCATGAGCGAGCAACATAGACGTGGGGCCGAACAAAAGGAAGAATAAGCAGAAGGACGACGATGATGGCGCTGACTATGTCACCGCTGGCGTTGGCTTTATGGGAGGGAGGGGAGCTGAAGGAGCGCTCGGTGACAGCGCGTGTTGATCTTCCTGAACTGCATCGACGTTGATTGCGTATCGCTTCGAATGGGGCGAGGTTAGTTGAGGTAGTGCGACATCTGTCCGGGCTGTGTCGTGTCGTGTCGTGTGAGTTGGCTTAATTAAATGTGTTGCCTTTGCTATTTCATTACAGTTTTCATTCATTCAGCACTCATTTACGGCTGACAATTGCTCTTTGCTTCACTTGACATTTTGCATGGAATCAATCAGACCTGAAATACATCGCCCACTTAGCTGACTAAGTAATCGATGCATTTTTAATTAACATTTTAATCCTGTCGCATTACAAATGTTTCTAATCATGCTTTGATTAAAGCAAATAAAATTAGTGAGTAATTGATGCTAGGTTGGTTTTCATTGCGATGATTTCGCTTAAGGTTTTTTATTCCATTTTTGAAATCACCATTTTTAACAAAGTTATCAAGTAGTCAAAGTTAAAGCTATCAGTGAAATATGGTATTTCACAAGAAAAATTTATATTTATATATTTCAGGCATTCATTATAAAATCAACTTCACGTTTTCGACCATACAAAATGTAATATCTTCTTTCCCAAGAATTTCTGTGCGATTTTCAATGAATGCCTCATTATGGTTTCCATTGTTTATTTACGTTGATGATGTAAAAAAATATTCCTTTTGCAAACATTATGTCAAAAATTTCAATTCGGAGAAATTTAAAATTATGTGATGTGGTTGTTCGTTTGTAACAAGCGTTCCGATTCAAAGACGTACAGTACTGCCTTTCTGGGTAAATATGAGTACACTATCATACAGCCGATTTTTCCAAAAAATTCATCTCTTATTTATACTTTTCACTGGATTCACATTCACTTTTAATGAGAAGCATAAAAAGCGTCAGCCTCTTTGCCATCTCAATTCTTGCTGTATATCCAACCCATTTTTATTTCAAGTGAATATTTAATTCTTAATTATATTCGACGATCTTGAAAAATCATACACATGCATGAGAAATATGTACACTGAAATATGAACGTCAAAAAAGAAGTCGCTTTTCCGTGTGCGCTGAGCTTGTGTGCGTATGTCTGCCCCTCATAAATCACTTAAATGTTTCGACAGTTGCTGCAACAGAAACAGAAGCACCAGCAACGGCAACGGCAACAGCATCCCCATCATCATCATTATCAGCGTCGTCATTACCATCAGCAGCAGTTGCTTTTAGTTCAATTAAGCGGTTAGCCCATTACCCACCCAGTCACGGAGCATATGCTACTTTATAGGTAATGTGTATCTGTATATGTATAAATGTATGTGTGTGTGTGTGTGTGTATGGCGTATGCGGTTTGCGATTGAACACATAATTGCAATTTCATACAGCGTAGGCCTAATGAGCTGCAAATGCAATAAATCGCGCATACGCATAGGTGGCCATTTCATATTTCAGCAATTATAACAATTATGGTCGATTTTTAGATATCGTGTTAATGGCCGCATCAAAAATAGATACCAAACCTGCAACAACGGCAAATAGTGGAAAAATCGATGCGCCAATACACAACTGGTTCGTCTGCAGTTATTAAAAACTAAAGCCCAGCAATGCATAAAAAAGTCGGTCTTAATTGAAAGTCAAAACGTGCCTTTGCCACGTTGCTGTGTACAGTGGTGCAGGAGCTGCAAAATCAATAGCCATAAAACAGTAAATAAAGGAAGCTGTTTCGCATCAGTCACAAAATGAAGTATACAATAAAATTCTGCTCTTACACTGAGGCACAATTTCAATATTATTGGGAATTAATTTACAAATTATCAATTTATAATTCATGAAATTATAACACTGATTAAAACGCATCAGATTCATTAATGTATAATACACATTAAACCGCAAATAATCATTGATTTATCGTGCCGTTAACTTTAAATGAATTTCATAATGGAAACTTTTTCGTGTCAGTTACGAAAATTAAACATAAGTTCAAATTGGTCTCGTATCCTGAAAAGCGATTTTCAATTTTTTGCGAATTAAATTACAAATAGTGCATTTATAATACGTATTGAATCCCAAAAGATAATTAATTAAACATGCTGTTTACTTAAAAATCAAATATGAAATCATTTAACATTGGGTTGTGAGAAAAAATATTTGCTTTTTGTCAGAATGCATTGGAAATTCAGATCAATGCTGCATAAGCCACAAATGGAAAAAAGGCCACAAGAACAAAAGCTGGCAAAAACATAAGGACATTGGACGGACATATATTTGGACACAGGCCGACAAATGGGAAAAATGCGTTGATGTTATAGTCGCTGCCAGCGTTGACGTTGACGTCGCAGTGACAGCGAATCAATACGCTGCTAGTTGTAAATGCAAACAAACTGATGCGCAAAACTGAAGCAGAAAAAAGGACATAATAAAAACTAGAAGAAGAACAACACACAGAACAACCACAAAAAAAAATGAGACCACAAAACAAAACAAGATGAAACAAAATGAAAAAAAATATAAAGAGAATACCTGAACACAACTACCTGCATAGAATTTACGGGCAAATATCTGCCAAGCGAGTTGCAAGCGCCTAAGAGTATGCAACGGAATTTGCATGCGGTGCTTTAAAATTTTCCCTTGTTTGCAATTTGGTTCGGAGACAAAGACATAACCACGCTGACCGCAATTAAAGCGTACTTTGCAAGCAAATGGCAGAGGGGGGAAATTCGGAAGTGAAGCATTGGTATGAGAATGCTTTCTGCTGCCTTGGTGAGCAGCCACAAAGACAACACACGACTTGAACGGACGCTTCAGCACTACTCCTCTGCTGCCTCGCCTCACTTTCCATCTCCGTTCGACTCTCTCTCTCTCTCTCTCTCTCTGTCTCTTTCTCTCTCTCTCTGTTTCTCTGACAGCGAAAATATAGTACAAGAAATTTACTGTCAACAAAAAACCTAGCAACATTTTTTGCCTAACAACAACCAGCAAACAATTCAAAGCAAGCCCAAAGGAACGGAGACAGTTGGCAGAGTGGGAGAGAGAAAAAAAGTACGATGGCATTGTAATTTTTTTAGGTTTCGTAGTATGACATTTGTCTAACTCTCTTACAAAAAGAGGAAAAGAAGAATGTCATGCGTAATAACAAATCATGATTACATTTACGCAAGCATTTTCATGCACAAACTGCTAAAGACAAAGCCTAACCATGATTTGCACAGCAATCTCAAATATTTTCATTTGCTTGCAGCTATGGTATTAAGTCTACTTAAATGAACACTCTGAATATAAAAATATACAATAATACAAGAAAATTATCTTCTAAGAATATGTAGTAAGTTAGTTAAACAATTTGCAAGAATTTCTTACTTACTAATTATTAAGCGCAATAAGCAAATAATTATCTTAAAAGTACAGTTTCTCCAATATTGAAATTAAATATCTTCAAAAATATAAAGCTAAAGAGGTTCCCCAATCCTTTCAATAAATGTTTAACTATTAAATATTTTAACACCTGCAGATTTATTCATTCATTTCTTTTTAATTTTAAGTTTGTAATTTAATTTCTCTCTTTTAATTTAATATATATTATTTAATTTATAACTTATATGTTATTTTATATAGAACGTCTAATGGATGATATGAGCAATGGAAAAGTACGTCGAAAAGAATAACAAGTTCGTAACACAATGATACATGTTACGATGCAAAGATGAACATAATATATAAATGTAAATAAATATGTGTACATATGTGCACAAACATATTGAATATCATTGGGCTGCAAATATATTAGATTTATGCGGAGAAATATTCGATAATATAACGAGTCTGAGCGCAGTCGGTTGCTGGCCTGTTTGGCATTTTCTTGATGTTTGCAATTAAAATTGCGAATTGTGCCGGAAAATGGCATTAGCTGCCGCCTAAGTCAAGCATTAATAATTCAGCTGTCAACATTAAGTCTTACATTAATGAAACGCGCCTATCGAACGGGGTTATTGACATGTCTGTGTTGTAACTTTTGATGCATTGATTCTTCTTAAAGGTTTGCTGAGGGACTTAAGCCAGCTGTGCTTCAGCTTTTGCCGAACGCTCAAGTGCTGCTCAAGTGCTTGCGCTGCGTTTAATGGCCAACATCAATTTTGGTGTGGCTATTAAAGCTTAACTTGCCATATCCACATCCACGTCGGACAGGACAAATCGACGCCCAGACAGACGACAGCTCGTCCTTGGCCAACGAGCGGAAGCTCAAAATCATGGATGAATAGTTGCAACAAAAACAAAATAAATATATAAATAAAAGAAATACTGACGACCAGCAGACACACTAGAGGCCGAAGCGAACCGCTGAACGTTATTTCTGAACAAACTTCGCTCAGCTCAGCACCTCACTCCATAATTCTTTTATTATTTCTCTGCTGTCATCAATTTAAGTTTTCGAGCGCTGGAAATTGTTGACAGCAAAAACAAAACCAACAAGCTGGGAACCTATACATAAGCCCTTTGTCCTGTGCTGAGTGTCCTGCAAATAAGACGAGTACATAAAAACGAAGCTCAAGCAAGATTCGCAAGTTCGTTGAGCAATAAAAGCACAGAGCTGCTGACATATACCCAACTGACATATTCGCTAACTGTGCGAACATATGGCGCTCTTTAAGTTTTATGCATTTTTTGGGGCCGCTCGAAATTGAAGAGGCGCCTAAACAGCATGCAAATGAGCCCCAGCTTAGCGAAATGTAGAAAGCGATGAGAAAAGATGCTTCTTTTTCTTCGCTTGTCATGTCAAATGTCAGGGACAGGATACAGAATCGGATGACAACTGTTAACGGCTTGTTGCCACCTTTGATTCACCAGCCCCAAAATGTATGCAATGCTGAGCCGCCCGCATATTTGCATGATGGTTCCGTAATTTGTGCCATTCCATTCCCTCTGAGGAGCACCAGCCAGCACTTGGAACGGGTTTACTGCGAGTGAGTGACCTTGCAGTCAAAACTTTTGCCAGCTAGTGCCATTAAAAACCCAACTGCGCACAATTGCCAAATATTTTTTTACTCTAATTATGGCTGCAATTTAGATTGCAACCCTCGCATAGAGTAATATATTTTGTGAATGCCGTTGAATACTATTATTTTTTTCATTTCTTTTTTTTTTTTTTGTAGCAATACAAAGAAACCTTCAATTATGGCATACACAAACAACGTTGGCCTGCGGGCTGCAATGGAGGGGCGGGGTGGAAGGGGAGGTATTGGAAATCGGAGGCTGTATCAGCGTCACCAAGATACGAACCGGGGTCGTATCCATATATTTATATATGTATGTAGAAACTGACAAGCAACAGCAATCCCATATCATGGGGTGTCTTTTGTGCTGATGACACTTGTTATGTAGAGATATGTGTGTGCATGTGTACGGCATTTGAGTGTGTGTGGGCCCACTGAGGCACAGTGAGGCAGAATGAGGTTCTAAATAACTTTGCCAGTCTCAAATCTCTTTGAAACTTTTCATTCATGAACATCTTCACATTTTAACATAGCAAAAGCAATAATCAACTGTTGATAGCAGCAATCCAAAGATGAGGAATTGAGTCTCTTTATTTGAAAACCATTCAACTTGCTCAAAGAAACTTCAACAGCTAACATGAAAATCGTATATATACATATACATATATACATATATATTATATCTGACAACCTATTCAACAAAATCTAGATTTTAGCTACACATATTGAATAGAGCCATAGAGTCGTAGGACTCTTAGCAGCAAGTACTCGAACTCTTAAGTAAATTATTAATATGTTTAATTTAATATAAAACATAAATTGATTAAAATCATGTTAGTTTCGGCAAAATATCCCAGATGGGAAAAGCCACAAATTCAATACACTTCCTTATCCTGGCAGATTCGATCCACATTCTGGTCGCAGTCCCTCTATGAAGTATGCCTGTGTATATATATTTGTTTGTGTTTGCATCAATTTGTATGTGTGTGTGTGTGTGTGTTGTTGGTGTATGTTTGTACAGTTGGTTGAGCAGCTGCTGGTTCCAAATGGGCACATAAACGCACAAACACAGGCACAAACCTGCAAGGAGAGGCCCCCCAACCGTCATAAACTAGGATTATGTTGCATAAGCTCAGGCGTTCTATTGTTGGTACTTTTCTTGCTGCCTGTCTGTGCGTATGTGTGTGTGTGTCGGTGTGTGTCTGTGCATTGAATTTTAAAACATTTTCTTGCTTGGGTGTTTTGGGTCGTCGTTGGCACAAGTTGCCGATAATTACTTTTTGGTTGGCCTTTGTGAGAGACACTCGTAATTGATGCGTGTGCGACATTTATGTATGCCAGTTCGGCTTGCGTGCCGTTGGCAAAGCTCTTATCTTGTTATTGTTATTGCATAATGCCAGTCATATGTTTTCAAATGACTTTATCTATGCACAAGGGTGGCAACTTAACGTGCAGTCGTTCAATCTGCCTGGCCAATTCAGCTCGGAAGTTTTTAAGTATTAAACAAAAGTTCCTGCTCGCTACTAAATCATATTTGGCACACCCGGGTCAAGTGTGGGTGTGCAGAGTGTGTGTGTGGGTGATGTGAGTGGCGCATAATCAATGCACCGTACAATGAGGAGAATAGCGAAAGTGGAAAGTACTGGGTAATAGTTTTGACTTGCTGCTTCATTAAATTTAATTTATAAACTCGCCATAAGCACTAAATCACTGCTTGGCTGCTTGGAAGACTCTGCTGCGGCAGCGGTTGCGACTTGAATGCGACAAAAGAAATTGCATAAAATGGCGGCCAGCGGCCAAAATGGTTGGCCATAAACATTATTGCCATGGCTAGCTGTTCTTACTGCTCTTGCCTGACCATAATTTGCAAAATAAAAGACACATTTGCGCCACATCCCCAGAACAAACAACAAAATGCCCAAAAGTTACGATAAAAAAAAAACAAAATTATAAAGAAACAGCAAAAGGAATTGGCAGTGCAAAGTATTTTTCGACTACCCGAACAGAGAATACTCTTTTAGCTCTTTTAAATGTATAACTATTTAAGATTTATTTAGTATTGAGTCAGCTTGAAAAATGTTATTTGAACCCTTTGTTGAATTATTTTGGCAGTTGATGAAAAGCGAATATTTGAATAAAAACATTCTGAATTTTCTAGCAAGCAAACATTTTATAACGATAATAAAGACTGTTGCCTCACAGTTCAAGCGGAAAAAAGTCGAGCTTTCTGTAAAAATAATATTCAAACTTCTCAACGGATACTGTGAAACTCTCCTTGAAGAAGAATCTGCATGCTATTCAAAATATAAATATATCTGAGTATAAGAAAAAAACAGTGAAGCCAGCGAAAGACATATTTATATTGCTGACGCCGCAATTGAAACTGAGTAGCCCCACAAGCTGTTCAATGTTGTAGGTCAACAAGAAGTAGACTTATACTTGATAAATGTTGTAACTAAGCAGCTGTACAAATACTTAGAGCCTAGTAACAAATGCTGAGACAGACAGGCAGCCAGTTGTGTATGTTTATCGACTCAGGGACTCTCGGAGAAATCGACTTTAATGCTTAACACATGTCCTAATAAAATTATATGCCATAAAAAAGGAAAACTGTGACAAAAATCAACTCGTCGCTTGACAGACAGACCTAGAAATACAGAAAGAGAAAGAAAGAGACGAAAGTAAATCTGTGCAGATTATTGTGATTGCTTTTGTTGTTGTTGTTGTTGTTGTAGTTGTTGCTGTTGTAGCTGTCGGTCGCCATGTTGTTAGCTGCCTTTTTGCGAAAGCATTTCCGTTTTGGCGATGAAAAGTATGCCACACACTTTTGCTTCAACGTTGTCTTGATGTATTGCCTGTTTGTGTCAAAGCGTCTTGAAGCATGACAATTTCTACGGGTCCACGCCCAGTTGCCCCAGACTCCGACAGCTGCCCCCGGAATCCAGCTCCGCCCCTCTGCGCACACGCAGCCGCACCTGCTAAATTAATCGTTTGGGTCGCGATTTGTGCGTTGCGCTTTAGAAGCGCGCGTGTCGAGTGATTTTTATGCGTGTTGACTTTTGACTTACTTCCGAGTTTTACACAGCACTTAACAAAGTCTCTCTAGCTCTATCTCACACGTTTGCTCTCGCTTTCGCTCTCTGTTTCAATTTGTTTGTGGCAGTGTCAACCTTTTTAATTAAGTTGCTGCAATGCGGCTTAGCTGGCGACGACTTGGCTGCCAAGATAAAGTTGCAAGTTCTATTAAGCGGCACGCAACTTAGCCAAAATCTGACGCAAAACTTGGCAGTCTCACGCAAGGACAAACACAAACAAACAAACAAACACACTTTCACATATCAACATATACATATATATATGTATATATATATATGCATAGGCATGCTGTGCGTTGTTAGCCAGAGACGTGTTCTCCATTGCATACTTTTGAGCGCTTGCCAAAATGCATCACAACCATCGCATGTGAAAATAATGTGGACTGACAAAACTTTTATCGCATCTGCAGCTGTGTATGTGTTACGCGTATGAGTTATGTGTGTGTGTGTGTGTGTGTGTGTGTGTGTGTGGGTGTGTGTCTCGTGTGTGGGTAGCTGCACTTTTGCATGTTAATGCAAACATTTCTCTATGCTGCAAGCGCTCAACGTGTAGGTTTACTATCTATGGACCCACTACCTTACTCTATCTCTCTCTCTCTCTCTCTCTCTCTCTGTCTTTCTCTTTGTTTTTCTCGCCCTTTATCTATATATGTATGTGCAAGTTCGCCTTTCATTCTGGCCCCAGAAAAGTTGGGCCAATCATTTGAACTGTACTTAAACTTTTGCCTCGTAAGCGAGTCGAGAATATGAGCAACGAACATTTTTCGGGTTAGCCAAAAAAGCGCACCAGCTCAAATACTTATGTAAATAGTCACAACTAATGGATAGTCCACGTTCCACCTATGTGAAATCTAACTAGCTGAAAAATAAGGGTAATGGTGCTTGCAAAAATTTTGATATGCCATTTGAGTCAACAAAAGTTATATGAAATGACAGAAAGCTTTATCAGCTGTCGACTATAATTTAAATATGCACAAAATTTTATAAAATATATTTAATAGAAATAGTTCAAATTCGTTTTTTCCACACTCTTAGCCCTTCAGCGAATATGTGAAAAAGTAATGGTGAAAAGCAGCTGTTGCTCAATAAGAATTTCAATAAATGCAGATTATAACCTATTTAGCAATAAATTTTATGATAACTGCTCATCATCTTGTATAAATAAATCCAAGTATTAAAATTGTCTCTAAAAAATTATATTTTACAACTTGACTTAAGCTTTCAATTACTGTTGGAAAAAATGATGCTTGCCATACGATGATTGTCCATAAATCTTAAATTTAATGCATCATAAAAATAACTTCGACATTTTACTGTCAACGGATGTTGTCTAGATAGATTGAGCGCTGTTAGATTGGAATTTAATTTCCACCAGACACAACGAAGGAAATTGCGCAGTAGATTTATCTCAAGCATGATCTTAAATCCCTTCATACAAATTCATTACAAATATATGCACTGGTAATCACCAAAGTTACTTAGTCCAAGTACTTAGCTCAACATTGACCATTGCTAAGCTGCAATAAATCTACAAAAGGATACAATTTGAAGTGCCAATAAAAAATACTAACTGCAAATGGCTATTACAATCACTATAACTATAACGGTTATAGACGCTAAAAGTTTGCTCATTTTGCTGCATTGAAAGGTAAATAATCGGCATCAATTTGGGGCAAATGCTACTTTTGACATTTGTGGCAATAAGCAGGTTGGCTTCGGTGCATTTCGGCAGTGGCGCCATCTAACAAGAGTGGCGTGAATTATGTTAAGTGGCTGAGCCGTCGCCTGCAGGCGCCACAAAGTAGGGTGTCTGTGGGGGAGTGTCTGCGGGTATATAAATGTATATGTGTATGTGTATGTGTATGTATGTTTGAATTTTATTTATTTGCTGGAAATGGCGGCGCAAATGCGCCTAAAAGTAGGCAATGGAAGATGACAAAGACGCTTGACCTTAAGCCCAAGAGCGACGAGTGCCTCAAGACACTTGTGTAGTGGCAGCGGAGGAAGGACTGCTGTTTTTTATTTTTGCTTTTGCAAAAATTCGTTAAAGTGACACACACTGACACGCCATCCCCCCTTCCCCCCTTCAACAATGGGACAGGGGAGGGGGGGCTCGTGCTCATAATGATGCGCTGTTTGTGCTTTGGTCCTGTGTCCTTTTTTGCAAACAGCAGCAATTTTCAATGTTGCGCGCGGAATTGTTGACAAAGTTCGCCTCAAGGCAAACAACTGCCGGATGGGTTTGCTGTCGCTGGCAAGCAGTCTCGGTTTCAAGGCAGTCGCCGTAAGTTGACTACATAAAAATGAAATTACACAAGAAATTAAATTAGCGCAAATAAGTGCGGAAAAAATATTTGGCAATAAAAACAGCGACTGCGACATTGTTGTGACACTTACACTAACAGAACAGGCACTGGGCCAAGTAAGACAAGTAAAAAGAGACAAAGATATACAGTACAGACAAAGACAGAGAGCAAATAGTTGTTCAAGCAAAACAATAAATTAAATTCAAACAAGCGGCACATGTCAAAGGCGAAGGCAACTCTCAGTGGCCTCAGAAGTGAGTCTCATGCTCGGACTCAAGCCCGGACTGCTCGAGAGGCTGCACTTAGACCCCAAAGGCCCCAAAGAGCACTCACGATAAGCAGACAACAGCAGCAGTGCAGCTGTGCAACAGTCCAACCGTACAGCAGTGGCATGGCATGCTGCTGAGAAGCATCGCAAATTAACAACACTGAGAACAATTTTCCACTTAATATGCTCAGCTCTGCAAATATGCCCAAAGCGGACAACTATAATCAAGTTAATTTGTCCAACGGCGCAAGCCACTTTCTAATTGTTTTTAATTAAAAAAAAGTCAAGTATACTCAATTAAACTGAAATGCAATTAGCCCTGTTTACCTGTGCCAAAAGCAATGCCAACAATAACAGCTGCTGCTGCTGCTTTTGCTGCCAAAATAACTTAAAACAACAACAAATAATAAGAGCAATTTATGTTGTCATCTCTCTTTTGTCCTTCACCTCGCCCACTCAGCTCATTTTATATTTATAAGCTGACAATTGATTTTCTTTTTACAATTATTTACAGTGCCAAAACAGCATTTACCACCGCAACAACAAAACCCAAACATAAATGATTCTTTGTTCCGGTGTGTGCTTTGCGTGTGTGACAGAAAATTATGGAGTGGGTGGGGGGGGGGGGGAAATCCGGGAGGGGGGCGGTGGAAATGTTGCGTTGGCTCAAACACACATTTCAGATGCGCGCACTTCCCGTCAATTTCGATGAATTTATTTTTCTCTTATTTGTTTTTGTATGCGTTGGATTGGCAATCGATCAGAACAAACCAAACCAGACCAAAAATGGCAATGAATACGAATAACAATTAAGTTTTTCTGCTCACCGTTTGTATTTATTTAATTCGCATATGCCCCAATCAATTCGCAAACTTATTTATCGCTTTGTCATCATATAAATACTCTGATTTTGTTGCAGACAGATATTCTTTTGATTACATTTCTTTTCTGGGAAATGTGGGTAATAAAATTTGGCAAATGGATTTTAGTGGCTATTTTCGGTAGATGTTGCATAGAGTTAAACACCCACACACTTAGCCACTGTCAAATTGCGGTTGCCTTCGTATTGGTCTACAATTTTTGCGTTTTTTAAGTCAATTTAAAATGCAATTTAAATGCAGCTGGCGCTGCAGACAAGAGCTGCGGGCTTTTGGTAATGGTTTCGGTTCGACACCGATGCGAAGAAACACATAGACAACCATACTCAGTGTGTGCTCTATATAAATACCTCGACAGTCACCCACAAGCATTTCAATTGTCAGAGAGCAGAAGCTGCCGCTGTTTACGCACATTCATACAAACATGCTCGTATATATATATATATATATATATATATATATATACCACACATCAAGGATATGGAGCTCCATCCACCATATATACTTGATCTGCGTCTTTAGAGCTTTGGCACTGTCGAACATGCTGTCAAATGTTTGCAAAACAATTTAACAAAAATTGACAGACAACGCCACTGGTTTCCAGTTAGACTCTAGTTGCGCCACTGGGAGTGGCATGGCCACACGCCCACATTCCCCCAGTCATGTCAACGCTGTGGCAAATTGCATTTGCCTGCAAATTGTTATACATGCTCGTCGTAAAAAACATGCAGAAATGTCTACCGAAATTTGCACACTTAAAAAGATTTGTATCCCTTACCAGTCAAAAAAAAAAAAAGAAGAAAATAACAGTACAAAAAATAGTAGCGGTCACAAGCACAAACTATTAAATTAAATGCTTTACAACAATTGTGCGTGAAAATTTATATGCTGAAGAGTATAAAAAACTTCTGTGTCTTTTTCAATGCCAAGAGAAAAAAAACGTAAATTTCACTGCGCATCCACCCCATAAAAATACTGTAGTGGAGCCAAAAGAGAAATATTGCAGTCGCATAAAATATAAAGAAATATTCAAACTTACAGCATAGAAAAAAAACTGTTTTGTAATTGCCAGCTAAAACTTTTTGCAGGATATCGTTTTTGTTTAAATAGCTGGTGCAGTTATTTAAAATGGAAACGATAAAAATTCACAGATAGATATTTATTTAATAATTTATTGAGAGCGATATAAACCGACAAATATAAAATGCAACTATTCGTTTGAAGAATGAGGCTCCAAATTGTCTTTAATGAAAATATAATTGCTGAATTTTAAAATTGCTTTTACAATATTGAGCATTATAAAATGTGAATCGAATTTCTTGTATTTATATATGTATTAAATGAGAGATAAACTTTCACATTGTCTTTAAAGGTGACATGAGTTATTTCCTCTCAAATGATTTGCTGGAATTTCTTGTATTTATGTGTATCGATCATTTTCAAATATTTATTTGTTACATTTCTCCTGCAAGCTGATTGAAATTCTTGAATTGATGATTTGATGCTTATTAAAATAATTCCTTTCAACATTTCAAATCCATCGGCAAACAGTCAAACTTCGTTGCCCCCACGCAGATACATATCGAATTAATAAAATTAACAAAAGCAACAGGCAACTGGCAACCAGTGCAGGCCTCAAATTCTAAAGCTTTAGTCAGTCAGTCAGTCAGTCAGTGAGTCAGTCAGTCATCGCGTCAGTTTGTCAGTTTGTCAGTCGGGCAGTTAGTCAGGAGTCGATATCTGTGCAGCGCCTTCAACACGCACACAATGCAAACAGAATTAAGCAAAATCCAATCCACAACGCCGCGCAACCTAAACATAATTCAATGAAAGTTCAATACACCACGAGCCTGTTTGCCTCGTCCTGTTTCCCCTATTGGTTTGCTCTACACTCAATAAATATGTGATGGCATCCGAAAATGTTTCGTGTACTCGTTGTACAACGGTGAGAAAACGCAGATAAATTGAAACTGAAACAAAATTTAAGCGAATTGTGTGGAATTGAATGTTGGTAGCAAAAGTCGGATAGCATTGGTGTTTCAGAAGAGTGTTGCCTACATTGCGGCGCACAGACAAACACAGAGGTGAATGGGAATGTGGAGGCGTAGAAGAGCTCATGGGCGGACATGGCGTATGCGCAATCAATCATGAACGAATTCAATTTCGACAAAACGCAGAGGCCTTCCTGCATAGTTGAGTATGTATACGGATTTCAGTGTCTGTGTGTGTATGTGTGTGTGTTTGTGTGTTTATTTGTGGGTTGGTTTGTTTATCTGTGTGTGTGTGTATATGTGTGTGTGTGTGCGTGTTTATATGTGGCTTGACGGGCTAGCTGGGTCGCAGCAGACCCTTCTCCAACGCAAGGCAATTGCGTAGTTTGCCCTTGGCTTTTGGCCATCTGCTTGGGTAGCCTGAACAGGTCCTGACTGGCAGCGGCTTCTTGTCTATTGGCATCTGCTGCGCAGTAATAACGCTCATTAAAATTGACAAATCAGGCAGAAAATGTGTAAATAGCAATTAGAAGCGCACACGGCGTACACTTAATGATAATGACAACAGCCACAGTTTTGCCATTAAAGTCGAGTATCCAATGCATGCCATTATCCAAATTAGACGACATGCATTCAGCTTCCGATTTTAAGTTGCATAAGCTTTGAATACATAAATGAATAATAATACTCGACAAAGCTTGAGATATTTTAACAAAATTGGGTAATGCTTCAGATACATAATGAACGCTAGACTAAGCCAAGGATATTTTAACATAATTACAACAATATAACAAGCCAATTTTGTATATGCAAATAAGATGGCAGGCAATTATGAAGATATCTAAATAAATTAAGAGAAATGGTTTTAATTTGTTTATTTACGGTTTCAGGTCATTACAGGGTATTAAAACGTCATCTATCTAAATTGTTGCACGCAATTTTTTTTTTATCTTTTCTTCAGCATCTTCTTCTCAACTTTTCTGGCCCTTTGAGGTAGGCCAACAATTTGATTCATTTTATTTTGTGTCGTAGACAGCTTTAAAAGTTATTGGCAGGCATTTGCCTGTCCCAAGAGCCTACATTTCTCTTCCTTTTTTTCATTTTCATCTTCATCGGCTTCTGGCTACCCATTTAACCTAATAGCTTTTCATTGTATTTTTCTTTTGCTTTGGTGCCTTTTCTGCTTTTCTGCCACTCATCGCAACTTGAATTCAAATTGAATCCGATTTCATAGAAGCTCTCATACATATCCATACAATAATGCTTGTGCAGCTGAGAACCGCCTCATTTGATACAATTTAGTTTTAATTACTAGTGTTTTGAATAAAATAAAACTGAGCCTCATGATAGATTGGCCACTCGTGAGATTATTATGCGGTTTGTTTTTGTTTTGGTCAAAATCTTAGATTATAGGCCAGACCTATTTAGCCGCATGACTGCAACATTTAATGACCCGAATATGAAAATAATGTCACAGTTGCCATGGATGAGCGGCTTAGTTAAAATTATTACATATTAAATTATACAGTATTGCATTTCAAACAGAGCTTGAGGTGTTTAAAGATGTGCTATTATCCAAATATTGCTAATGGAATTCTTAATTACTTTAAGTAGCTTGAATAAGTCCTTAACTGAAACGCATATTTTCTCTTTAATTGGTTGTTCAAAATATTTAATATATTTTAAGTTATTACATGATTTATGCTAAAGCCTTCAGAACACTAAAACAGTTTTAATTAAGTTTTGCCTTAACAGCAAATTGAGATTTTCACTTATTAAAGAAGCTGCAATTTTAAGTGAATTATATATATTTCTTATTTGTTGTGTGCCTTTTATTGAGGCACACAGCCTAAATGCGTGTCGTGGCAGCCTTTTCACACCTATCCGGCAATTAATTTGGGGGCAACACTTAAGCGTCTAACCGCTTCTGGCTGCCAACTGGCTGCGGCCATAAAATCGATGCCACATGTTAAATATCGTGGGAAATATACAAATATAGCAGCAAAACGCACAAATATACACACGGAACTGAGAGGCTGGCAAATTTACACAACGCGATACATAATCTACATTGTTGTTGCTTTTTGCCGCTTATTCTCTTTTTGTGTTTGTTGTTGTTGTTGTTGGGTCATAAAATGGCGACAATGCGTGGGGCACACACAAAGACCAACGGCGATGACGAAAAGTCAACTTTGTTGTTGCTGCCCTTGCCGTTGCCGTTGCCGTTACCCGTGCCATAAAGTATGCAATATTTATTTTGTATAAAGCGTGTGCAGAGCATTACAATAAACACAAAAGCGCTGCGACTAAGAAATACCCTGGACTTTGTTTTTGATACTTTGCGTAAGTTACAAGACTGTCTACGAAATATGCATCACTTCCAAGTATGCTTTAATTTAGCTGTATAAATACTTTTAAGAATAAAAATAAACTTAAATAATTGTTCTGTTCTAATAAACATATAGAAAATTGGTTTACATAAAAATACATGAGATTTATTTATTATTTTGAGAAACTTGAAAGCCTGTCCAATTAATATACACCTCTTCCAAGTGTTAAGATGCCCGATAAAATACTTTAAAAAAATAGAGAAAATATAAAATAATTCGCCTGTTTTAATATACATACAAAACATGGAATTTAATGCATATACATGAATGCTTAACACGTGCTGTTACACACATGATTTTAACTGCATGATGCCCTATTTACCTAATTTTGGGTACAAGGTATGGCAACAGTGACGACAACAAAAGGACCTGCCATTAAATGCGGAAAAGCAAATGAGCACGAAAAGAGTGCGCCTGAAGGATAAGTGCACATAAATACAACAATTTGCCAGGGTTCAGGCTGTTCTCTGCCAGCTTCTGACTCTGGGCACAGTCGAAACATTAATTGAAATATTTATGACATACCCAGCTTAATTCGCAAATGAACAATATCATCTGCTATGTAAAACAAGTCACAGTTGTGAGTAGCAATTTGCTTTAGCTACACCTTTAAAATGTTAAAGGGCTGAACATTTTTGAGACCTTAATAAGAGGGTTCTTAATTTTTTGATTCCCTGTAGTTGGTGTTCTGTGTAATTCTGTGTAAATCATTGAACCACACGAAATGCCAACCCACATGGGCTGATGCTCTTTTAATGAAGTCATGCGCAATTTTAATGTTAATTAGTTTTCGAGAAAGGCCTGCGTAGAATTCTGCAAAATATTTATCACATCTATTTAAAACTGACACAGCCTGGGTATATATTATATTATAATTATTGTTGTTATTTGCATTATACTGTGCAAATATTTTATAATTTCACCCATGCTTGCAATTATTATTGTTGTTTATCGGTCGACCTCACAGGTGAATGGATCTGCGTTGTCTTTTCACGCGAATCGATGATTCAAGTTCATTAATACACGTATAAACAACAACAAAACCGTCAACTGTTTTCATAATGCGCTCTGACAGTCCACAGAGTGTGGGCGGACTGGAGAGGTAACTAAGCAATGAGCCGTGTAATTGGTTTCATAATATTTACTGCTTAAAAATAATAACCCAAACATTTGTATATTTACCGTTATGTTCATGGCCTTGACTAAACCAATAATTAGTCGAAATTGTGAAGATTAACTTCAAGATACATTGGTTAATGATATTTTATTTATACTACCATTAAAAAATGGTATAATTAGTAGAAGATTGTGACGCATATATTATCTATTGCGAAAAAAGAAAGAAAGAAGGCATCGTTAATTTGTTGAGGAAAGTGTAAGGCTAGAATAAATGCATGTTAAGTTGCACAGTACTTAAGTCTTTATCTTTGTACTGCATAATAAGCAACTGGTTGTTTAAAATATAAATTAAATATTCGCACCTCTAACAAATGTGTACCTGGATAAGGTCCTAGGTAGGATATGCATAATAGGAAATAATTTAAGAGATTTCAATAAACCTACCAAAGCATTTCTTTTGCAGTCTATTTTCGACCCTTTCTAGTTTCTGCATATATTCCGCTAGTTCAGTAGTAATGATTAATCAACTCTATAAAAGTTAAATAAATAATAATAAAAAAGATAATAAAATATTAACGATTCTATTTTAAATTTATGTTATACTTAATATTAGATATGCATGTCAAATTAGATATTCATTTATTTCGATTGAATTTTATTTTCATATTTTTATAATTTATGTATTTTTATTAAGATGTGCATTTAGTTGAATTTTAAATTGGGTGTTTCACTAACAAAAGTTTTCAATTTGAGCAAGTTGATTCCAGATGCGAGCAGCGCAAATGAATAAGTGCCTGTCAGAATTTAGAGACTTGTTATAACATAAACTTTGTCATTTGTTTACGATAAATAAACTATGACTATATGACAAAGCTAATATATATTATATATATTTAACGTTTAAAGTCATTTATTATCTTTGAGATGCAAGAAACTCTCACTTGAAATGATGATGCGATGTTGACTCAGCCCGATGGTACTCATTTCCGCACAGCATTTACCAGACATAAATCTTAATTTGGTATTGTTCAATAAATTGAGTATTAATGGACACTTATTGATCTCAATTTGAAGTGCTGATGCTGTGCAGCATTCACGTACTTACTTTTGGGGTCTCCAAATATGTTTTCACATCATTCGAATGCAATATTGCCATTTATCAATATCAACAGAGCCACATAATTCAATTTTGCACGGCAAGGGCTATCATTGATGACAGGTTAAATTCAATTAAGTCAATTGAATCACTGGTCGCCCAGTCATAAATTAAAATCAGACCAATTATGCAGAGCGTAACAGAAATTCATGTTAAAAAGAAAGACGTTTGCATGACGTCGCCGTTGGCATTGCAACAATGATTGAACCGGAGATCGCGAGCCGTGAGACTGAAGGTGCACGCCACATGTGAGTGCCACAAACCGCTGATCGATCGCTTGATATACGTTGATGCTGCTGCTGATATTATTGCCATGTGCCGCTGCTTGGCTCGAGTGGCGCTGGATCAATTAAATTGACCGTGCTGACGTCGCCAGACCAGACCACACGTACAAATATGTATAGAATCAAGTGTAATAATAATAAACCCGATGCTGCTCAGCGTGGGAGCCAACAGCTTAGCCTCTCCGACGAGACTCTCTCAAAGAAAGTGCCGCGTAATTGATGCGTGTGTCGCGTGTGTCGTCTGTTGTTTGCTGTGTGTTGTGTGTTGTATGTTGCCCCAGAAGGTCAGCGCTGTGTCAATTGAGCGGTCAGTGGCCATCTGCTACGTGGGTCTAGGCCTAGGTAAAGCTGCAGCATTCAACTGCACTTGGCGCTATGAAAGCTGCAATAAATTTGTGTGGACGCAGTTGGTGCCCAACCAAGCAAAAAGTTAAAGGTGAACGCAGGCGCAGAGTGTGCTGGCAAATTCAAGGACACGGACAGGGAAGTGGACGGGCTGTTGCCGCTGATGCACACAGCCCAAAAATAGTGTCAGCGGCAAGCGCACTAAAGTATGCAACATAAAAAACAATGCGCCATTCTTCGCAGCATCAGAAGCACCACCCGCACCATCCGCACCATTCGCACCACTCGCAAGCACCGGCCTCGAATTAAATACAATTTTAATTTCATGACATTGCAATCTCACATTCCAACAATTTGTTTTGGTTTCTATTCTCAGCTGTGAGTCTATGTCAGGCACGTATGTTGGAGTGAGCATGATTTTGAGTAAATGTTTGCTTGCTGAGATTTCAGCCATTGCATTCACAAAGTTATTTTAGTTTTAGCTGTCGTCATCTGCCAGCCATTAAAATGCATTAGGCGTGGCAAGTGTGGTATGAAAGGCAACAGCAGCCGCAACAGAAGCATCCTTTTTAAATTGGATTTAAAGAAATTCTTAAATTACTTCAAACGGGTCTATTTCGGAAGTATCCCAAATAACTTTTTAGCAAGTTCAAAATTCACCAAATCACTGGAAGGAAAGAATTTTTATCTGCATTAAATTCCGCTTCCGTTTAAAACTTTGCCAAGCGGTTACGAAATTCATTTCTGTGTTAAATTTCTTAAGCCGTCAAACTTTTACGATTTAAGAATAATTTAAAATTACACAGAAACAACAAACAAAAACAAAACGTACTTAATGTCTCCAATTAAGTTATTTTCAAAATCAAATAAGGAAATTGATTTTCCAATATCAGTTCAACTTAGTAATTAAGCTTAAGAGCTGCGTGTCACATTCCCAATAAGAAACTGTAACAAAAAAGTGCAAACAAACTTTTTTCGTCGTCTACAATTCTCGAAATAATCATATTCATGCAGATGTGAAATTTTTCTGTAGGTTTTATATACATTTCCAGGGAATTTATTTTGCATAGAATTAAAGAGAAAGATATTAGATTGTTTTGTTTCAAAGCACAGCTGTAAAATGAAAATGCATACAGAATTATGTGTTTTTATGTGGATTTAAATATAAATCGCGATTTTATCGCAGGGCTTGTGAATATCTACAGACCTGCCACACTCTTATTCAATTGAGAAAAAAAACCGATTCCAGATTACAATGAGCTCTATAAAAATCCATAATTAGTTTATTATTAAATCTGCTGCTTGCCACTGGCAAAAATTCTTGCCCCAGCTGACCATTAAGGCATATATAGTAATCTCAAAGGAAGCGTGGAAATTTAATTTAAATACCAGAACTCGAGGCTGCTCATTGCCGGAACTATCTAATAAGTGAACATTAATTTTTAATTTCAATGCACGCGGGATGCGGGTGGCAGGAGTGTGTTGGTATGTGGATGATTTCCTGGCGCCTGGTCAGCACTTGCCTGCAGAAAAGTGCAAAACTTTCGATACGCAGCGCAGAAAGGAGCTAAAAGCAGGAAAATTGCGATTACAAAAATAAGTAGGAAAAAGATAGTCAGAAAAATGAATGAAACTAGCACTCGGTAAATTTGTATCCGCATATCTTTGTTGCCCCATTAGCAACTGGCTGCCTTACCACTGCCCCTCATCATCCCACTCCCCTCATCCATCTTTTCATCTCCCGCAGGGCTAATGTTATTTTACATTTTCGCCAGCTGCTGATTCATTGTGAAGTTTTAAAGGCAATGCGTTCGATTGTTTAGCCCCAAACAACGAATAAAATGCGAAACAACAAAACAAAAATGAAAATGAAAACGAAAGCGAAACTTCAGGCAAAAATCTCATTAAAAGTTTTTGACGCTTGGCATTTCTTTGCCGGAATTTGGCTGCCTCTCCCAATTATTCAACATAATCAGCCCAACATATAAATACAGCTAGGACCGCAAGACGACGGAGCGTGCGATGCAGGTGCCTGCATATCCCTCTCATCGGCTCGAGGGTTGCTTGGCCCCTTAATGCATGCCTGCGATCAAATACTGAATAAACAAACCAACCCCAAAATTATCCTGCGAGACAATTATATTTAATGTATGTTCAATTTAGTGGTCAGAAGCCGGCGAACGAATCTCGTGCCACACGCTATTGTAGCAATTGTGTCTAAGACTTCGACTTGGACTGCATCTATTGATGGGAACGGGAAACGGCGGTGGGCAATGTTAACGAAACTCAAATGTGGATACAAGGAAATCACATGCTGAGTCGGTTTACATTGTTGGGTGCACATGCCCCTGACATTTAGCGACAATAGATGCAGCAACAACAAAAGGGGCCCAATGCCAAAGCTGTGGCTGTACCGCTGTTCAATGATTGGCTGCTACTGCTGCTGCTGCAGGGGAAATTTACTGTTGTTGTTGTAAAGGACATACCTGTATCAAAATTGTTGACTTAAGCCACTCACCTTTGACGCTACATTTGTGTAGTTGTTGTTATCTGCTGCTGTCAAAGAAGATCCTTTAACTTAATCTGAACATAAACAAAAACACTTATTTTTGCATTTCTTATTGGTGTTGTTGCTGTTGTTGTTGTCGTTGTTGTGGTTGCTATTTCTGTTGTTGTTGTTGCATTTGCACATAGTTTGTATTACTATGCAAAATCAAAAACTATTTGAGTTTGAGTAAATTTTTGTCACGCACTTTTCTCTTGGAAACACACACACACTGCGCACACAGGGTGTTCTACCTTTTACATGCGAATTAGCCAAATCGTTGCCAAACTGACGGTAACAGTGGCAAAGACTGTATTTAATTTCCACACAAATTTATTTCCAATATCATCATTTCAGTTGCAGCTGAATGCTACTCGGTGCGCTTCAGCTCGTCGTGTGTAGCGTTTGCAGAGTCTGTCGCCCAACTGAGCGTTTGCTGCTGCTGTCAAGCGCTCAAAGCCTAAATTGCAAAAAAGCCAAACGCTAATAACAGCCAGCCAGTCAGTCTCTCTTTGTGCGCCTATGGGTGTGTGCGTGTGTGTGCTTGTTTGTGTGTGTGTGCCAGGACTGCACATGGCCCAAAGCAATAGCAGCAAAAAACGAATGGAAAGCAGACCACGTGAACAGCTAACGACGACGACAACAAATACACAGCAGCTAAGCCAGGCAACGAGAACGAGCGAGCGAACGAGCCAGAGAGAGAGGGAGAGAGAGAGCGAGACTCTCACATTGCTGCTCTCAAAGCTTCAATAAACTTTCGCTCTCTCTCTCTGTCAAATTTTGGACGGCATTTGTTTGCGTGAGTCACCATCACCTGATAAACGTCTGAGAGTGTATGTGTGTGTGTGTGTGTTAGGCGTCGCTTATGTTTGTTGTGCACTTTAAGTGTTGTTGTTGCTGTTGTTGTTGCCTTGCAAAAAGCCGGTTTGAAGTTACTACAATTTGTTGTTTGGAGGAGCTCCCAAAGGAAGAGCGTGCGAGAGAGAGCGAGTCAGAGTGAGAGGGAGAGTGAGAGCGAGTAAGAGTGTTAATAATAAGAAAATGTTGAGGAAAGAAAGGGAAAAGAGCGCAGAGAAAGAGAAAGAGAGGCAGGGTTCGTAATCGAAAGAATTGACGCTTAGGCAGGTGAGCTTATAAATGATGGATGGAAGGATAGACAGATGATGGCTTAATATATGTATGGGACTACGGTGCAAGACAAAGGGTTAAATGAGCAGGAAATGCTTTTCTTTCACAACGAAATAAATTTGTATCTTGTTACTTGTAATAAATTATTGTGATGCTATCTAATATGAAATGATGACGTGCAAAAGAAATTTAATTAAGGCTGGCAAAAGTATTGCGCCTAAAACAAATATTAATAAGTGTATAAGATGGAAAATATAATTATTTTTGTAGAATTATAAAAATTATATATATATACACATTTATTTGTCAAGCAAGTTGTTACAGGCTTTGGCATCGGATGGTCCATTGTCTTGGAAAAGGCAACCCAAGAAACCAGAGACCTTAAGCCAACAGACACCGCGGCGTCTTTGCTCTCAGAGAGGGTCAAACCTATCCCACTCTCTCACTCTCACTCTCACTCTCTCTTGATATATGTATACCTTGCACGAGATGCGGTAGCCAAAAGGACGCCGTCGCTGTCCTTAGGCACACACACACACACTCGCAGGACAAAAGGACGCTGCCTGCCCCAATGTTCGTGCTCAATGAAAAGCTCGCAAAACTGGCGCTCACAGCTTTCTGCTAAAGCTTGGACCATAAAACTTCCTGGCAAAGCTTTGTTACTATGGTCAAATGGGATAAATAAATTATATTGAATGTAATTAGATTAATCATTTAAATAACTATCATTACCATTACCATTTTATTATAGTATAATAAGTACCAGCTTATAATAACTAGAATAATTTTCCCACAAATATATGGCAAATTTGAGATATTAATACAAAAGTCTCGAAAATATTCTATTTTACACAGGAAGTTGAAATAAAAGTTGCTTAAATTAGTTAATCTTTAAGGTTTCAATATATTTTAGACTAGAGATCGACTTCTTAGAGTATTTTAATATATTTAACATTTTTAAGTCACGAAATATGATCTTCTGTTCCACGGTGGGCAGCCCCAAAAAGTTGACTATGCAACATGCAGGCATTTCCTGCCAAGCATTGGAAATGGGCCTGGGGATTTCCGCCACCCGATGGGCTGAAGGCCGTTGTAATAATTTTGTATTAGCAAAGGTTAGTTGTGGTTGTTTTTGCTGCGTGATGCTAGTGGTTCTCGTGGTGTTAGCGGTGACGATGCTGCTTCGTGCGGCTGCTGCAACGCTATGAAAGTCGTGGCAGGCAAAAGCTGCGTTGTGAGCCAAGCGGCAATGCAGACCTTGACAGCAAGCCAGGCCGAGTATGCGACGCGGATTGTTGCCACAACAGTCAAGAAAAATATCATAAATGAAGTCGACGTACTTTTGTTGTTTTTTGTTCACCTGTCGACTGGGGTTTGAGGAGCGTTACTACTGTTCAAGTGAAAGCACGCATCCTTTTACCCCGGCAAATTTCTTTTTCAGCGTACTGGACTGTGTGTCCTCCTCGCTGGGTAATTGGCGTCTCTTGAACGGTTTCTTTTATTGTTGTCTTAGTTGCAGTTCGTTTAGTTGCATTAATAATTGATTAGTAGACACTTGCCGTGCAGACTCTTGAGTTTTTAGCGTAATTGAGAAACTTTTCGGGTTTGCTGCTGGCAATTTAGGTAAATAACAACAAGACCAGCAGCAGCGGCGGGAGAAAACAAAAATATGAGATTGAATTTGAAGTGCGCTTCTCTTAACTATGATTTGGGGAAGCGAATACGGGATGTTAATAAAAGTTGGCAACTCAAACTTAACTCAACTTAAATTATTCTCAGTGACTTTTAAAATCAACTTTAGGACTTACGCTTATAAATAATATTTAAAATAATATAAAAATTATTTGGAAATGTAAATAAATTGGATGAAAATACAAAAATACAAATTAACTTAAAAATGTAGTGAAAACTTTCCAGCATACAAAGGATAAATTAATAATTTATTTAGTTTAGGTTGCTTGACTATGACTAATTTCAAATTACTCTTTTAAAGATGTAAATAAATACTTCAGATTAAATTAAAAATTTAAAAGTGCTGCGTAATGCAGTTCCGCAAGCTGTTTACATAAAGCAGTATCACAGGCTCGAAATAAAGCAGTGCCACAAGCTATGACCAAAGCAGTGCAATCTGAAGCCCTCTGGCGGCGCACTCTATAAACACACCGAATCATGTATCTAAGCCATAATACCATTGGCAGTTGGTTGGAATCTCGGCTAAAGTTAATTCTCGATTTTTAATTTTGTAATATAATTCGTTGTGTACATATTTAATACAGTTCATATTAATTAAACACCCGCAGAAACTTCAAATTTACAAAATCTTTATTTTCTGCTACATACACAAAAGATTAATTTGGCGTTTAATGGCAATACCATTTTGCCCTTCAAAATGGCAATTGATTCGTTGATATGTTGCGAATAGTCTCTGGCAACAGCATTGCCACATTGCTCTGACAGAGCCAAATATAAGTACAGTTATGTAGTATCATATGCGATTTTACATCTTTATATAGTACAGATAGTTAGATAGTTAGGCTAGACTCCTTTTTATAAAAAACTATTTTGATGGAATATGGAAAATGTCCGTCTATTTGTGCAGAAGTAACCATACTATAAATAACTTTAAAAAAAACACTTAATCCAAAAATGAGTTATTGTATTAAATTCTTTCTTATATTTAATAAAGTACTATAACTGTAATATGATACCTCCACAGAAAACAATGAAATTTGTTATTATGATATTATGATAAATAAGCAAAAATTAACTGTTTTCTTAGCCACGCCAAAGATTCCATACTTTTTCAGACAGTGTCCAACTGCCAACACATAAATTTTGGTCAAAAGTTCGAAATATTATTATATATTTGTAATAATTTTATTTGTTATTGTTTGGTGACCTCTTTTTATAAATGAAACATGTTTTTTGAGAACAGATGGACAGACAGAGCAGAGAGTGTGGCAATCAACAAGCGACACCTCAAAAATGCATGCCAAATAAATTGCAAGCAGAAAGAAAAAAAACTAGAACGCACTCATTCATCATCATTTTGGGGCATGCAATTGCGATATTTGGCTGCCGGTTGGCAATTGTTGTGATTGGATACAAACAGGAAGTAAGCTCACTCACACACTCGCACACCATTGATTGCCACACACACACACACACGCATACATATGCAAGTGTAATAATTGCTCATGCATAAAGCAAATGGTGCAGTTGTCGAAAATGTTCATTGGCAATTGTGCAAACAGTCAAAGATGCAACAAGTCGCTGCCAATTTGTAAGTGGGTGTGCGGGTGTGGGGTGTGCGGATGGGGATAGAACGGATAGGTGGCAACCTGCAGCCAGGCAACGCCTTTTGAAGCAGAAAATTGCAAAAGTAAAGTGTAAAATTAGATTGAGCCGTCGCCGGCGACTTCGACTCAAAGAAATATACATAGCACACTCACACACAATACACACACACACACACACACAATACACACACACACAGACACACTTCTGACAGACGGTTGCAATTTACTTCTGTTTGTTAATTGTGAGAATCGATGGCGTTGGAGGTGCCACATGTCAAATGCAGGCAGGCAATACGAACATTGTCCTTCAGAGTGTCTATTGAAGCATACTCTAGCAGCAGCAACGCAGTTACAAATGCTGGCAAAATGATAAATACAGTTAACACTCAAAATAGATTTTTAGTGTTGCAGCACCCAAATTGTTAGAAAGTTTCTCTGCCTTAGAAAAAAATAGGTTTCCAACTGGAAGTTGTGGAAACTTAAAAACAGACAATTGTATCGCAATCAGCAGTTAGCACAATCTATTTTTAGATTGCAATACTCAAGACTATGATTATAAAGAGTATAAACAAAAATCGCATTTTATTGACAAGCTGAGAGTCTTGATAAAACAAAAAAAAAGTTTAATGCAAAAAAGTTTTAACGACATTTTTCCAACCTTGTCTAAATAAGCGAATAGCACGAAAATAAACTTAATCCGTCTAAAGGCGGCCTTCTCATTAAACTCTTTTATAAATAAAAATTAATAGCACTAAAGAAGATTTTCATATATGTGAAAATGTAAATTTTGTAATGTAATTTTTCATTGTCCACAAAAATGCAGAATGTGTTTTAAAACTGGTATTTATTATGCCGCCTTTTTGATTCAAAGCTCAACAGTCAATTGATAACCTTTGTCACTCTTCGGCGTGTCGTTTTTTTAATACTATTATGAGCTTTTAAAAAATATTTACAAATTGAAATGTGAAATGAAAGCAAGGCGTGTGTGTATCTGTGGGTGTTTGTTTGTTTGTGCCTTTCAAATGGATTTATCAGTTAATCCTGTTTATCGTGAAATCTGTCAGGTTCTGTTGGTCTTCATCATTTGCACGCACTTTTTTTCACACATTTTGCCGCACAAACCAAACATTTGTGTAATGCTTCTGCAAACTCGTTAATATTGCGCCACTAACGGTTTATAATAATGCAATTAATTTTTCTATATGTCACAAGTAAAAAAATAAACGACGAAATATATTCACAATTAATTGCATTGCACTTGGCATATTTTGAAGTTCTCTTTTCAATCGAAAGATGTTTGTTTGGCTTTTTAATACCCTTGCAGGAAGTATATTATTTTGTCGACATATTCGTCAGTCATACTAAATTTAGAAAAAAATTGACTTGAATATTTATAAACCACCTAAGAAACTAGACAAATTTTTATGTTTTTATAAATAATAATATAAAATAATACTCAAAAGTTATTAAACTTAGAATTGCTTCATTTTAATATTTTGGAAATATATTTCATAATAATGGAATTTTTTTTCTTTGGCGCCAAAACAACGGCGATTTTCTAAGTCGATTTCAGGTCGATTTCTTCTTGAATATACTAATTCATTAGAAGAACCGTTTGAGTATTTTAATTTATAGTTAATTTACAGATGTCGGCAGATTGCAAGGGTATGCTATGGGCGGCATACCCGAGGAAGCCGTCATTATATGTTTAACTCTATAATTTTTTATATATTTGTATTACTTAAATATTTTTTTACTTTTGTCAATTTGCATTTATATCTTGTTGGTGGCAGTTAATTATTTTGCACAGCTAATGGCAAAATGTCAAATTAATTAAAATGCACGGCCCGACACAAAGTTTCTCCATCATCCATCTTCCCGCCGGGGTGGGTGTGTGGTAGTTGTGGCAAATGTGTGAATCAAACAGTAACTTTCAGCTTATTAATTGACAAGTGGTTGCCAACTGTCAGCACCCATCAAGGTAGAAGTCCGCTTAATTATAGATTAAATATAAACAAATTTTCTATGAGCTGGGCACGTAACCATTTAATCCTTAGTTGAAGTTAAGCCGCTTTTTCACTGGTTGCTGGCTACTACAATCATTTGGTAATTATAAGCAGACTGTGACTTTTCAATTGCATTAACACGCTTTAAATCTGATCAACAAATGCTATTCAATTTTATCCGTATGATTTATACAAAAATTTAATATTTTTTCCCTTGTGCTAACAATGGCGATTAATTTGTGAATTTATAAAGGTCATTAAACATTTGCGATGCAATTTAATTTTCACAATAACAATCATCTAATTGCAATGTCAAATGAAGCGCCTAAAGTTATGCAACATTATACAAACCCAATTTATTATTTATAGACAGCCGCATAGCGGACGTTCGAACGGACGTTTGAAAAAACATTTTGTAATTAGCCGTTCGAAATGACGAAACACCATGCATTGCAACACACAGTTGCTAAACTATGTAATACCCTATAAACACGAATGCTAGTGAAAACTAGAGTGGACTATTTTAAGCATACATTAAAAAAAATATAAGTTATGAGCTTATATAGAGATAGAGTATATATAGATATAAAGTCTAAGATTTAATATAGGTTATATATGATTCAAATTTTGCTATTTTATTTATTATATTAACACTAAATAATTATATCGAATTAACAAAAATTTTACCTTACAAATATAAGCGAAAATGATAATTTTTAGTCCAAATTAATTCATAACAAAATGATAATATAAAACAAATATTATTTCGAAATAGCAGATAATTTTACCACATAAATGGAAAATAATCATTTATGTCTACACACATTTATCGAAAATGAAACTCGTGAATTAAACAACCTTCTCAGATGCTAATAGTAATAATGGGTTTGAGTTGATGGACATATGCACAAAAATACAATTATAAATTAAAATCTAATTAAATTAGTTGCATGGCAGACAATTGACAAAACAGATGCATGGATAAGTGAATGAGTGCATTAATGAATAGCCGCCTCATGCATGACAAATAGTGAATGCCGCGGTTTGCTTTGGACCCAGGCACTGGAAATGCGCAAATGAATGCTCAATCATGCAACGAGGCGGCAGCAATAAGCGCGACACGCGTCAATGGCGTCACATAAGCAATTTAATGATTGACTTAAAAGGCTCAGGCGCATTTTATGCTACACAACCAACAGAAACGTTGATATATGTATATAAAGTGCCAAGTGATAGTTCATTACCAATATCTGCAAATATCGTACCTTCAGTCATGTCATCAAGTCAAGGCCTTGTTCTCGTTGCAGTTCTTCTTCTTGTTCTCGTTTTCATTCTCATTAGCATTGCAATATTGATTTCCTGGTTAACCATCAATCAACAAAACGACAGACACAAAATTAGATTGCAATGCAATTGAAGCTTCAAACCGCAGCACACGCCATGCTCGAATGCCTTAAAGCGTTTGTTATGCGACAATTTATGTGCACGCACACACACACACACACATAGACACACACACACACATACACACACATACTCATGCACATGCACATTGCATAGCAGCCAACAGGCATTCCTTCGATTTGCAGCCAAATTTCCTGGCTCTGTGTAGATCCTGTTCTATTTGGAGCCTCGGTTGCCAGAAACTGGGGGAGCTGCCTTTGCGCGGTCATTTGGCTTCAATAAACAATTATAGCCACAGAGCCAAGTGAATTTGCCCAGACGACAGGAACAATTAACCATTGCGCAAATGGCACTAATTAACTATTAAATGGGAAATATGCATATCATCGAAGTGATAGCAAATATTGTCCATTCCACACGCCTAATGGATGACAAATATGTGGTTCGGACAACTATTTGGCACAAATTATGGCATTTTATTTATGAGCCTAGGCTTTCACTAGATAAATCAAAAATTAGCTCTTCTTGAGTGTCATCTAAACTACTAATTTAATTTAAAACAATAAATAAATTTTACGATTAAATATTAGTCGTTGTGTGGGTTTGAGTTATCGATTATGTTCAAGTGTCTTAATAAAATAATAAAACGCAAAATTAGTAATAATGTCCGTAAGCGATGAATAAAAAATAAAAATTCTATATACCTTCTAACTTCTTAAGTTTCTAACTCAGTTGTTAATACTCGTTTTTTTTAATTTGAAATTTTGTTGTGAAATTGGAAACAGAAGAATTCATAAGTACTCTAAGTGAAAATTGATTTTCTATGAATAATTTAATAAATTCTTCAATTACGAATTCAATTGCAGACATATTGAATATATTAACGCGTACACATTTACCTTAATCAAATAAATATTGATATCAGATAGATTCTCCTCGGGATATTCACCTGTTGCCTACTTATATTGTAGATGCTGCATCATTTTTTGCGCACTCTCTTCATTTCAAGAGGACGCGCTCTTGAAATCCCAATAACAAATTCAACAACGCATCACGTTCTGGGGTGCCACGCCCATTATAGCCTTGTAGGCAAACGCCCACAGACATGGCCCAATCAAGTGGCTGTCTGAGTTGCATTCGTTGACTGACTTCCGCTCTATTTGGAGCTACAAAGTAATACGAATATTTCATACTTCCGCAAATCTTTATTAGAAGCGAACAATGCGCTACTGAAGTTCCCTGCATTCCTGCCTGCCTGCCTGCCTGCCTGCCTGCCTGACTGGCTGCCTGTCTGCCTGCACTCAATGCCACGCCCACTCATCCAGACGCCCAAGCAGTTGTCGCTTGTCGCATATTTTGCGCCCGCTCAATTATACGCTGCAATGAAGCTGCTCATCCAGTTGCATCCCCCCCCTTCCCCCCTCTCCGCTTGGCTGTGACCCAGGGAGTCTCCCTTTCCAGCAAACCGATTTAACTGTTTGGTTTGTTGGCATTTCATTTAAGTACAGTCCCCGAGTGCAGCATATTTTGTTGCCATTGTTGCTGCCCACGTTGCGTTGTTTTTGTTTCATCCATTTCAAAATTCTACGTACTTCTACGTCGCTCTCTGGGATGACCCAGCAGAAGTCCGTTTATTTTATTCTTGGTAGCTCTTACGAGTATTTTGCGCAGCTTCAGCACAAATACAAAGCAGTTATTGATTGTCAGAATAATGAACAATTTGCATAGACTATCAGCCCGGAGCTGTGAATGCCATTCGCTTGGCTCCATCTCCAAATAGTGGCTAGGGAGCTTTCCGTTTGGGTAATGGCTGATCTCTGGCAATCTGTGTCGGGATTACTTGCAGCATCTGCTTGACTAAAACTTTTTAAAAATTAGTTTATATATTTCAAGAAGACTCGAGCTTCAGCATTCAAAAGAGAATATACATAGACTATATTAATATAATATTCAATTTATAAGACTGAAAAAGAGTTTAGAATTGGAATTAAAGTGAAAAGATATAAAAAATATATAAGTATTTTTGCTTAAGTCAACCAAGGCACTTATTTTATTTACTGAACGGTCCATAATAAAGTTTGACAGTGAACTTGACTGCCCTAAAATGTAACATTTTAATAAGGAACTATTTTTATGGCATAAAACTAATTAGAATTCATAAATGCAAGCGAAGCAGAAGGTCTCAACAATAAACAATTATGAGATCTATTAAAAGTACTCTGTTTCTCAAGATAATACAAATCACACTTTACTTTATCTGGATATATTACAGATACACATCAGATCTTTGACTTAGTGCAACAGAAGAATAATGTATTATTACAGAGACAATCAACATGCAATAGAAACCTTTGTGCGCTCAACCGTAGCTAATATTTGTCTCATTACAAAATCCGTTTAATGAGCAAAAGCATATGCGACAACTGCAGCTGTGCCACAGAGTGGCAAGCAAATATGTCAACTCATAGTTGACAGCTGGACATGTGCACAGGTGAGCACATGAACATTGTGTCCACAAAAAGTTAAGCAGCCACAGAAGTCGAAAAACAGCGAAAGTGCGCAAAGTGTAGTGCTAAAAAAAACTAACGTCAGCCAAAAATGATGTGCAGCGCTGTCTCTCTCGCTCTAGCTCAAATGTTAACTCTCTCTCTATCTCTCTTTCTCTGTGTGCCTCAGCAAAAAACTTAGAGAAGAACTGGTGGCTGTATAGCTACCTCTATGGCATTGACTGTGACGGTAATATGCCAAACAGCCAAACAGCCAAACAAAAGTGCCAGCCAACAAGCTCCACCGTGAATCATTGCATATGCAGGATTGCCACAAATAAAAAAAACTTGTAGCATACTTTTATGCATCAGTTTGTGTGTGTGTGTGTGTGTGATAAAGTGAAAGCAGCGCCCGCATGAAAAACTTTAACTACTTTTTCAATTGTTTGTAAAATGCAAATGCAAATGCGGAGCCGTCGCTCGTTCGTTGCTTGGTTATTCGTCCCCATGTCCTGTTGCCTGTCCTCTCTCTCTCTCTCATGGCTGCCTCTGACTCGGACTCTGACTCTGCCTGCCTCTGCTTGCCTGCCCGACCGCCTGCCTATCTGCCAGCTGTCCAGCGGCAAACCCTTCCAACTGTCTGCCATTTTGCTCGTTGGCCATATTCGTTATGCATACAATATTTTTCTTTTGCTTCAATCCCTATACACGCTGCATGTGGCTTGGTTCTTTCGAACGTTCGCGCTTCGACTACCGCTTAGCAATAAGGAAAAACATAAAGAGATGATAACGCTTTTAAGCCATTCGAATGACATTATAAGTTATGTATGTGGCCATTCCTCTCTCTCTCTCTCTCTCTCTCTCTCTCTCTCTCTCTCTCTCTCTTTCTGTGTGTTTTCTGTGGGTGGTGCATTTGTTCTTGGCTTATTCAATTAGAAATTTATTAGCATACTTTGTACCGGCCAGCCCTCATTTAACGTTTATGAATTGCGGTGGCCATTTGAGTTTTGTGATGTGTGAAAGTTCGCATTAAAGTATGCAACAACTTGTTCCCAGCTCCTTTTTCAAATTGCATGCAGACAGCACATTTGACATAATAACAAAACAGCTACTTCAGCGCATAATCAGATTACTTTGATTGGCGCTTCTGGCAAAGTCTCTTAAATACATGTGTACAATTTGTCAACTAACGCTCGACTTTAGTAACATGAAAGCACTGGCAAAATATCACAATATTGTGTCAACTGTTCACGTTGCAGCCAATTTGTTGCGAAACAAATTTGACAGATGCATTTTAAAGATTAACAAAATATTTAAAATAATATTTGAATATTTACTGCTGGCAACGAACGCCACAAATCGTTAATCCTGCAACAAATGAAAATATTATCCTTTTGGCGAATTTTTCCACCATTTGGGTTATCACTGAAATTATAGCTACCATTAATTTATATTTAAACTAAATAGAATATTTTTATAATCGGAGGAATGCCGTACATAAAAAGGGCTTATGTTAAATTGCTACATATGTCTTTAAATTTAAATAAAAGAACATTAAGCCAATTAACTCTAATGCGCTGATTCACATTTTTGCATTTGGATGTTTTGTTAATTTGTTCTGCTCTTTTATCTCAGATGCCATACAAATGGATTTTCGGTTTCTAAAAAAGTATTTATTCAATGAACTTCTTTTCGGGACGCAACTGCAAACTAAGATTTTAATTGTAAAAAAATAAAATAAAAATACAATAGACATTGAGTCCTGAAAACAAAAGAATTATTCTAGTGAATTACAAAGCTTAAAACGACTGTTTGACTGTAGTACGAATTTATTACGCAAAGGGAAAAATCTGAATAGTTTAAAAAAGGCATTACTGATATATATATAAAAATAAAAACATCTAAGTGTTTTGATAACATTTTTCTTGAGTTTAATAAGCTTAGAGGAAATAATTTGTTTGATATGTATGGTCAAGGAATTGCAAAGAAAATAAACTCAGCAATTATTAGTTGCTTTACCTTACCCAGTGTCAATGTTGCCCATATCAATTATAATCACACTTGGTGGGTGTATTTCGTTCAATGTATCGTTACCGCAAACCGGTTTGACCCTCGACACTTGGCGAAAACCTTTAACATGTAGTTGTAATTAGTTTTTAGCGTGTTGTACTGCAATTTTAGAAAATTGCTTATTTAATGCGCTTGCAAGTTGCCCAAGGGCTTTCAAAAGAGTTGTGCTTAGTTGCAAACAATCATTTTTTGATTGCCCGAAACGCCAACGATGCGCGTATGGGGCTCAAATGGGTCAGGTAGGTCAGTGGTAGGCGTATGCAAGTAGGCATGGTCATGCAATTATGCTAGTTTTAACACACATACACTTAGTATACATACACACACACACACACACACACACAGCCTAGCGCTCGGACTAAGCAAATCAATCAATTTAAAAGCAATTGCCGTTAATGTGCAACGCCTGTTTGGCAGCTGTCAAAAGTATGAGCCTCCAACACACACACACACACACACACACACACACACACACACACACACATGCTTTCACACATACATACACCTATACACATGAATGCCTTAGTTTATTAGCCAAAAATTGAAGTTTCACAGTCTGAGCCTAAGTTTGAGTTCGAGTTCGAGTCTGTTGTAGTCGTAGTTGGTCAATCGCTGGCCACAGTCTGGTCGGTTGATTGATGTTTTCAGATCGTGATTGCTCCTTGAGGCAGCTCAATACTAAACATACAGCAAATTGTTGCCTACTCCTTTGTCAGCTATCAATAGTAGCGCCTGATTGATGTTTCCTGTCAGAGCTCATAATTAGAAGCGGCTAGCCAGGCTGCTAAATATTGCTTATCTACTAATGATGAGTTGGTAACACCTGCAAAGCGTTAAATATTTTATTGCTTATTATTGGTCGTGTCATTCAATCCGGATTGGGGAAGTGGCATATACATATGTACATATATATACATATATTAACTAACTTATATATGCTGCAAACAAATATCTGCTCCTTGAAAGTATACAGTCTGACTACAATAATACGACAGTAGTCGAAAGCATATATAATTTAATTACACCTGCATTACAATAAAAATGATCTATAACATCAGTGCAGCGATTTCTTCTATGCCTGAAAGTTTTTATTTTAACCTTTAATCCAAATAAAAATACAATATAAACAAACCGAACAAAGTTCACCTTGATGCTTTTGCTTTCATTCTTTCATTGACGATGCTTTTATTTAACTTTCTTGCACGAAAACAATGGCAAATAGTTAATAGCAATTATTTCAATTTTGATTTACATTTTCGCCATAATATTTACGAAACTTTTTTGGCACTTTTTGTGCAATTTTATATACCAGTTTATGAAATATTTTTGGCACAGGCAAAGTTGAAAACAAACATAAAAGCAAAGTTGCGCTCAAACAAAAAAAGGGCGCAAAGGAAAAGGCAGCAACAAGAAGTGAAACAATCATTGCAGATCGTTGTCGGTTGCCTCCTGCTGTTCCATGGCTGACTATTAAAACTGTTCATTTACGAGTTTTAAACGCTTTCGTTCAACAAACACATACACACGTATACGCGCTGCAGGAGTGCACAAGTGGCATTAAACATAAACGAACGCGTTCTCAATTTAAGTTAAACAGCCTTTTAATCAACAAACTGTTGAGGCAGCAACACAGCAGCAGCACACACAGCCGCGCCACCTTCACCAGATTGCCAATTTTGCCATATCGGCAGTTTTGTGAGCAATCAATTTCGATGCAAATGCACTCGAACTTGACGACTAAATGAAATGAGGCGTAGCTGCGTCCAGTGCAACGTGGCGTATGAGTAATGTTGCAGACAGCAGCCGATAGACAGTGGACGGTAGCGCGTTGACGTTAACGCTGCCAATGCCAATGTCGGCCAGGATGGGTGCCAGAGACAAAGGCAGACAACACGCACCATCATCATTAACAACCGACACAGGCAGCAGCAGCAGCAGCAGCAGCAACAGCAACAACTGCAACAATATTAACAACATTGTGCATTCTGTCAGGGAATTTTCCTTAGCGCAAGCTAAGCGGATATCGCATCAGGCAACTTTTGAAACGTGTCGATCAATGTTGCTGGCCATTTTATACATTATACATTAAGGGGTTTATTCAATTTGCTAAGAACTGTGCGTACACACAGATTTCCTACATTTTAACATAGTTTATATTCGTTGCCTTTAGGGATGAGCTGGGTATAAGAAACAACATTATTTTTACTACAAGCGTTCTAAGCAAAATACTTTCATGTATATAAACATTGTTTGATAAACGAGTCTGACTTAAACAACTATTTATTTCCAATAAGTATGTTATTATTAATTCAATTCTGAATATATGTGTTTGCTGTTATAAATACTACATATAAATTGGTGGTGTGGAAAAATTGATTTAAAAACCAAACTAATTATTTGATAAAATATGATTTTTTAAATTTAAAACAAATAATTGATTTATTTTATCATACGTGGAAAGATTAGATCTGTTATAAAATGTCTGGGTTAGCTTCTCGACCCTGTTCCCCATCATTTCAATATTTGATGCAGATATCAGTATATAATTTTGAACGATTCGCAAAGTCATAATTAAACTATAAATGTAAGAAAATAAATCAGAAATACATACTTTAAGGTGAAGTAAAAAAATATAAATATTTTTTTAATTTGACAAACTTGCTTTCAGATTCTCTTGCGGAGAATCATAGCTATTATGAGTGTATCGACATTAAGAATAAGTATTAATCTGCTCTCTTTCTAGCGAAGCTAAAGGGCATTAAATGTTATGTTGTGGCACATTGGCATTGCACATGACTTTTGAATTTCGACTCGCTTAACGTGTATATTTTCAGCTCGTTATGCATTTAATTTAAATGAAGTGCAAAATAAATGTATTGTAAAAAACGAGAGACAACAAGTTGAACAGGCAGTCAAATAAATGAGTTAACCACATTCGTTTCGTAAATTGATTTTTAACAATTTATTGTCCGTTGCTATTGTTGTTGTTGTTGTTGTTGTTGCCGCTTAAGCGTGTTCGAAATGATTGCGAAATATTTAACAAATTTCGCGAAGCATTTTTCATATTTTTATGACCCTTCAAAGTTAACCACACACCAATGTCAGCCACCATAACGCTTTCACATATAGTAGACTGAACCATTAAGCACATAAGCCATGTGCGCTTAATTATTTTATAAGCCTATTACTTAAAAGCAAAAATTAATTTTGCAGTCCTTGTGCGTACAATTGTACAATTGTTTATTGCTGCTTTGTCGGCGCCAATATACACACGCAAGTGATAAGTTGAGTGTTTTGGTTTGCGAATTGCATTAAACTCTCGCACATTGATTTTATGCCTTGTGCGCTGAGTGTTCACATGTTTAACTTAATTTTTATTGTTGTCGTAACTTTCGCGCACTCATCATCATTATACCCATTTCACAAATCCATTCCAATCCGAATCCGAAGCCACACACCTCCTTCGTCATCAACTCTCGGTTTTGTGCGCGTGAGTGTTGCATTTTTTATTTTAATTAAAAAGTCGCTGCTCAAAGCGAACCAAAACGATGCAGCAACAGCAGCAGGTGAAGTACATCCAAAGAGGAGCACCGGGATGATGATGAGGATGAGGATGTGGATGTGGATGATGATGATGATGATGAGGAAGTCGGCGGCGATTGAAGTGGCTATCAACCGTGCCAAATGAATTTATGGTTTCAGTTTATTGTTGTTTGCTCGCTTGTCGGTTTGTTGATTTGGCCTTCCTTTGAGACCGCGTTAGTCGACTGCAAAAGTTGCCAGTGCATTTCTATGCCATAAAGTGGCTTTGGCCTGCAGTTGTTGATTATTGGCTATTATTTATGTTCATTGCTGATCGACTTCATTTGTAATTATAAATACTTTACATACACATTACGCTTCTTAGGTTATAATTACATACATGCATTTGAAGGGGCTTACAAATAATGATGAATTTCGTAGATGTCCACTTGTGTATTAGATATTTTATATTTATTAATAATCAAGCAATCAAGGATATATTCCTTGAGCTGAAGACCTTATATGTTAGCTGGCTGTAAATAAATAACTACTTATTTCACTGTGCTGAAATACATACAATTGATTCATGTTATATGCTAAGCCATTGTCTATTCTGAAAAATTATATGCCACATCTGTTTATCATTCGTTTGCCCTTTAACCTATATCTCTTACCACATTCTCCTAGCTAAACTCAAATCTCGAAATGTATCTAGGACTTCATAAGAGCTTAAATCCAAGACAAACTCATTTAACAACTCTTTCAAATGAGTTTCCCGACTGTACTCTTTAGAAAGTAAAGAGAATTGGGTTTGAGTGTTTTCAACGCTAACAATTCTCACTCAGAGCATGAAAAATCCAATGGACTTGTGTAAACATTAAAATACTCAATTCAGAAACAACTCATTTATAAGAGAGCATTGTGACTCGAGTGTATTTTGCTCATAGAAATTCATTTGCAGATATTTTTAATATTTCTGCATTAAAAAAGAGTTCATATGTACATGAGCATGTTACTGAATCGATATAACAATTACTTAATTTAATATTTAATATATTATTTGGAATTTTATATATTTTCAAAATATGTTTGTCTTTCGATCAGAATATATTTAATTAAAAAATTTAATTCTAAGCAGCTTAATAATGAATTAATAAAATGAAGTCAATTAATACCAATGCTTAAATCAGTGTCTTAACCAGATATGTAATGCAACTACAATAACAGCTTATTCAGATAAAACTCACACAATTTAAGAGAAACAGTTCGGTTATTGTCGAACAATAACACTCAAACAGAATTAAAATTACTCTTTGACACTCAAGTAACGGAGTAATCCAGCTCTTGAGCCAGTCCGACGAGGCACTCAATTCAAAGAGAGAACATTTGCAAAGAGTAACACTCAACATAATAAACTCAATCTTGAGTCACTCATCTGCACTCGCACTCAAAAAAGCATACTCACTCATATTGTACAGTTATGCACTCTTTGCAGCACTCAGTTGACTCCAATCTATTTCATTGCACATCATTCAGCGCCAGTTTGCAAATATTTCCAGCTCCGCCACATGTATTGAGAAATTATTGAACTTACACCCACACACACACACACACACACACACACTCAGTAGCATAAACAAAAAATGGTAGCAATTTGCAATGATTTATGATTTTGATAAATTTCTTCAGGTGACTTTATTCTTATTCTTAATAATGATCAATGGCTATGCGCTGCCAGCATAGAGTATATCCATAATGTAAATGGGGCATTGTGCTGGGTTTCCCTTTGTCGAGAAAGACACAAAAGTGAAAGTTTTTCCTTTTGCTACTTTGACTTTGCATCTATATGAAAAACTATTGATAATCGCTATTACAATTAGCATCCACTTACATCAACCATTTGATGTTGAATAACTTGAATATTACAATTAAATGCAATAGTAAATTTAATCAAATCAAAGTTTAAAATTTATAGAAATATGGTATTGTATTTAGTAAGCTCGAAAAATAATGAGTTATATATATATATATATAATTACAGAAAGTACTATACTTAAGTGCATTCATTTATCTCGACAAGACTCAAAAAAAAGTTAGTAAATATATATCTAGTAATCTGCTAATTCTATTAGTGTTATACTCCATCATTTCGTTCATTTTCAAATGTGCGTGCGAGAAAATAATTCACATTAATTGCATTACTCATTACGGAATTGATATTTCCATAGATAAACACTAAATAAATGGACATTAAATGGAAAATCCCGCTATTGACTTAAATGGGGCTTAGGTTTGTCGTCACTTGTCAATAGAGGGTAAATTGAACGCACATTTTAAATTTATCTGGCAAACACCCATTTCATATTAAAAGCCGTCACAATTTGTTTAAAACCAACAAACATTTAAAGCTCCATAAACAATAATTAAATTAATATAAAAAAAATTAAAAAATGTATGCCAAGGCCACAAACAGAACAAACCAAACAAAACCAAACTGGCCATTTTAATGCAGCTTTTGCATGACATTTCACATTTTAGCAGCCAATTTGCAATAATAATTGGTGGATTTTTATGTAATTTAACTTATGCTCCGCATATACCCCATATATACAATGTCTAAGCCGGAATACCTGGTCGCAAAATTAAAACTTCATTGGTCCTAAAAGTTTTGATATGTCAGGTTTTCGGGAAGTACTAGCAACAATAACTGAATGCTAGATACTAAAGCGCATAAATAATAAATTATTTAAGCACCAAAGGCACACATACGTATACATATATGTTGCAAAACGAGAACAAAATTTGCATAGCCAGAGTGACAAATTTGTGGAGAAAATAACAAACAAAGCAACCAAAAACCGCAGCGAAAACAATATCAAATGCAAAACAACCAACAAAAGAGTGGATGTGGCAGGGTTGTTGCTAGTGGTTGTATTAGAAAATCAAGATAGCATCGAATTCGCTTATTTTAAAAACACAAAATCAAATTCGAATTCGAGCGTAGTCGTAAATTAGCCTTAAACAGTTGGGGCGTCAAAAATGTTTTGTGTGCATTTTTCGAGAGCCAACAACGCTTTGAACCAACAACAGGAACATGGAAATAATTCAAAAAAGGCTCAAATTGCAAACTGATAGTGGTAGATGTGTAAAAGGTAGTCAGGAGTGCTATAAATCCTACTATGTGGCAATGGCGTATTGCCAAGACTCGGATCAGGAACCGGACAACGAACAGGAGCAGGTCATCTGAACATTTGGCATGTCAACGTAATTGCCTCGAATTATCTTTTCGAATTTTTCGTCCTACAATGCCAAACAATAACAACATCAACTGCAACAAGCTGCGTGTGTGCCCAACGTGGTCTGGTCTGTGTGTGTTTGTGTGGGTCTACTCCAACAAATTTTACATGCAACAAATAATTTGGCAATGCCAAAAACTTGTACACATTTTTTGGCCAAGAATTTTTTGCTGTGCTTTGCGCTCATGTTGCATTTGTTTGAACACATTTACGCTGTACAATTAAATTACAAATGCGGAAATTCACCAACACACATTGCAAAACTTAATTAACATTTTACACATTTTTCATTTAACACAAATTTACGCTTTCTTTTTTTATTATTTATTACGACATTGATATATCTGTGCAGCACAGTTTATCTATATACATATATATAAATCAAGCTTAGGTATTAAAATAATAGTAAAAATAATTTCTAAAGATTTAAACATTAAATTAAAATGACAAAATAAAATAAAATAAATGAATAATAATATGCTGCTGGTATACACAAATACACAAATATAACATCAGCAACATTTAGTTAATATAAAATTGAGTGAAATGCAAAAAATCACATATCGAAATATAAGAAAATAGCATAAAAAAAGAATAAATACAACTTTTTTGAAATTTTGCTAGTTTGTATAATATTTTTCAGATAATACAAAATTCTTTGCAATGCAATATGCAGCAATCACTTTGTGCGTACTTTTCCATTCTGCACAGCTTAATGAACGGATTTTAATAAAAAACCAATGCACAGCAAATATTTAATGAAGCAGCGTTCTTACGGAGTGCATTTGCTTATGCCACCTGAGTCACAGATGCCCCAAAAACACAGTGAATTCACCCACTGGTATGAATATATATATATGTATATGCATGTGGTATAGATGTATGGGCATGTGTGTGAGTGGTGCCTGGTGCCTGTGCCTGTATATATTTATAAAGAGGCCTATCATGAGCAGAACAGACGCTGTCCGGCAAGGCTCAGCTGTGTGGACTGTGCGCTGATTAAAACTGATTTATTGCATTAAATGCAATTTACATACACAAAAATCGCACAGAAAGAAGAAAGGCTGAGAAGAATAACGCGTTTGCTTTTTAAGTCGTAAATATTCAACATTATGCGAACATATATATGTACATACATATATACATCTGTCTCTGTATAATTGTGAATGCCGGATATGGGAAAATAAAATGTCAAGCCGTGTACGCAGTGGGCATTATCATATGGAATGTTATCGCCGTTAGCAACTTAATTTTTGTGTATGCTGCTTTTTATTCAATTAATTACTTCGGCTTTAATGGCCGGCAATTCAATTAAGTGTTGCATTTAAATGGATTTTCAATGCCAGGCAATAGAATAGGCGAATACGAAAATGAGAATACGCGATTGCAATGCCAACTTTTGCGGCTGGCCACATATGTGGGCCAACTTAGTGGCAATAAGTTAAATTAGCATAAACTTAATTACCATAAAAGTGCTGGGCCGCAGTGCCAACCGGGAATGTCGCCCAGATACGGGCATACTCTTCACTACACATGCATGTGTGTGTGTGTGTGTGTCTCTATGCTGGCATATTTCACAGCAAATCCGCAGCGCATTAAAAGAAAATACGTGGCAAAAAAAAAAAAAAACATAAACATAAAAGCAGAACAAAACAATGAAACGACCCAAAGAGCTGCCTGAGTCTGGGGATTGTGCCAATGAAGTAAAGACAGCATAGAGCGACGGGGGGTTGCAGGAGCAAGTAGGAGGGTGCGCTAAGTGACTGCTATTACACATTTAACAGAAGAGCAGCGTGGCTGAGGATGAGGCTGCAACTGAGATAGAGCTAGTGTTGTAGCTGGAATTGCCAGGCAATACAACTGTAACTAGCTTGAATGCGCGTCAGGTATTTTCATTATGAACAAATGTTGCTGCCACTCCTAGTTGCTGATGCTGCTGCTGCTGCTTCCCAGATTCCCAGAGCGAGCAAAGCAGCACATAGCGCGACAAGATAAAAACAAAAGAGAGCAAAAGAAACAAAAAAATACAGCTGGCACTGTAAATCTGCCTCATGTGCGCCAAGGGGCAAACGAATGCACTTGCCCCAGGCAAAGCGGCGTATAAGCAGCGCTGCCATAGGATTTAGATTTGGTTTTGGTTTTGGTTTACGTTTTGGTGTATTTACATATGCAAAATAATGCACACATATTTTCACTGCTCGCTGCATTCACTTAGTTAAATATGTGTATGTGCAATCTGTGTACGCATTTCACTCTGATCTTTATGATGGGCTTTTAAATTAGTGTTTATGGCAGCAGCAACAAAAAAACAAACAAACAGACAAACAGACAGCTACTTAAGTGATTGAGTGTGCGCAACTGCAGCAGTCAATTGGGAATAGGACAGGGCCACCTCCCCACTCATTTTATGATCAGCGCAAATGGGTTGCATGTGGTACACACATAGTTGCATCTCTATTTAGCTTGTCAATTCCCATCAACTTCTTGGCCCACTCCAGGGTGTAGATAATGCTTGACTCTTATGTTGTATCAAAGTTAAATTTTACTTAGTACATATACTCAAAATATATGCTCAGATAATGAGTTATATAATTTTTATAAAAATATTATTTATTATTTATTTCACTGTTTTTAAATAATATGCAATTTTTAGTTAACTGACACAACTTTTTATTTATAGTTATTTAATTTCACTAAATGCTATCTGATAGTATTTAATATCTGAACATTATGTGTGAAGTTTTTCAACAATTTTATCTGTGCTGGGCATAAAAACGGCAAGTTAATTTCACACAACACTTTATGTGCAGCAATTTGAAAGGCAGTTGCATTTGGCCAACGAGCGCTGAGAACAACAACAACAACAACAATGCATTTTGTGAGCAATAAATTGAACAAGCAGCCACCTACTTTAAAAGCATTTACAGAGCTCCACAGTAACGTGGCATCATCGAGGGCCAACCAGCCAGAATCCTCGTCCAGTCCGACCAGCAACACCACCACCCAGACCATGAGGTTGCTAAAAAGATACCGGAAATGTTACAGGAAACAAAATGACTTAATGGCCGCGATTGCCACGCCATGGCAGCATCCCTGTCCAGACTCCATTACCCGGCCATTCATTGCAGAAACTGAGGTCAGCATAAAAACATAAAAGGATACTCGACATAGCAGCGCCGAGTGTAAGGCACACCTTACAAAGAGCCATGGATTCATAGATGGGCAAAAGTGAAAATGAGGCCACGACTCGCATGATCTTTACATTTGGCCACGCAGTCAGCTGCAATAGCTTCAAATTCCTAATAAAGACTAAATGTTTTCAAATCTGAATGCATTTTTTAACCCACTGTCCAAATTCAAATACAAATATTTGCAAATAAAAACTTAAACTTTTCAATGTTGGTGTTCACCGTTAGTATAGTTAATATATCTTTAAAGTCTTAAGAGATATCTTTAGTTCTATACAGCAAATACCTGTATGAGCTATCAGCATTCATTTCATCGAGTTTCTATACTCTGAACCCAAAAAGTAATAAAAAGTTTATTATCAGCTGGATGAATTGCCGAGTCGACCTAGCCATGCCCGTCTGTCCAAGTGCGTTTCGCGAATATCAATATACATCGATTTCCGATGGCCTTCTTAATACATTATTTTTCCTGATATATTAGTCAACAACTGTGAGGAACCCCCAAGTCCAAAACGTATTGTCAAATGAATCTATTTTTTATCAGCATGCGAGAAGGAGACAGCAGGAGCTGTGCCGGTCATAAGAAATGACAGCACTTCCACCACTGCTTACATTTGTAAACTTTTTCAAACGGAAATTTGGAAATAAAATTAGAATAATATATTTAACAGTTTGGTTCTGCGCATCTCGTTGTCGAGTTCATTTGACTATAGCATTTTTACTTTCTTTTATCGGTTCGAAAAAAAACAAGTGCATTAAAAACATCTTCTTAATTTTTAATTTATTTATACTATTTAGTCATAGAAGTAAAATTGAAAGCGAGCAAATGTTACTATATTTATAATAAAAAGAATTAACGAACATTTAATGATCATAAGCTAAAACAGTGTCCACAATGGCTTATGTAGCCCCTGCTCACACACACACATCAAGGGAGACAAGTTGGAAACTTCTGTGTGCCGAAATACATTTCTAATTAAATTAATTAGGCGAAGCGAGAATGTGTCGTATGCAAGCCAATTAGTGGAAAATGCAAATTAAATGTCTAGCCGAGAGTGTCCAACAGACCGCGACTTTTCGCAGGACGGTGGCAATATGGGAAAACAAGTCCGCCCACTTACCAGCAGCAATTCAACCACATTAAGAGCATATAATACATAGATGTATGTATGTATTTAAGTACTTCTACATGCATGCAGTCAGACACACATATCTGGAGCGGCGTCTCTGTCAAATGTCCGTTGCTCTTTGTTCGGCACTCGGCTATAATTGCGTTTAGACATGTAACCGACGGTTTTACAGTTGTCCTTGTCCTTGCGTGCATTGCCGTGCGTGCCTGTCTTTGTGTGTGTGTGTGTGTGTGTGACAAACTTAATGACAGCATAATTAAACAAAACAAACAGTAGACTAATAAAATGCTTATGCTGCTTCTATCTCCCAACTACCTTGAAAACAACTTCCGATATTCCACCTCCTCATCCAACCATGCCAAGTTAAGTTTTGGTGGAGCAAACAAAATACAAACGAAAACAAAAACCTTTTGCATACGTCAATGATACCTTTAATGTCGATTAAGTTATTTTTGTCTAAAGTTTTAGCCCCTATATTAATATGGCCACCCTTTTATGGGCTTATTAATTTAAACTTTTCTTTGCCTGCGGCCCGCATTTTGTTCATGTTAAAATTTACCAAACGAATTCAGTTCAAGCGATATAATTTAGAATTAAATATAAAATAACATATTTAATTATTGTGTATAATATGTAGAATGCAACCTCCAAAAATACTGAAAGTAATAGGCGACAATGTCAAATAATATATATAAAAATTTAAGTTTGAATTTAAAATAGAACCTTTGTTAAAATAAAAATTCATAATTTTTGCACATTAAATTATTGAAAATTCGCATTTTATTTCTTTCTTATATATTGAGAATATTTAATTACCAATTCAAATATGCGTACTTTATTCAAGCTTACATTGAAAATAAATATTGGATGCTTGGGAGCAAACTATTCTTATTCAACATTTCAATCATTCTCAACAGAATCTGCAAAATCATCCAGAAACTGTGGGCTCTCCACAACAATAATGGAATAAGAGATCTTTTGAGAGTAAAAAGCCAAGAAGCTTTTTTACCATAGTCCTCGTAGTGGGTCAATAAAAATTAGCATAAGAAAAACACAATTTCAATGCATAAATCAATAACTTTATTTAACATTTTCTGCACCATTTCCATTTTCATTTTCGATTTCATTGCAATTATGACTCCATTTACTGTTTGCCGCTACACCGTTCAGCATTTTCTGCTGACCCAAGTGCCACGTGCCCCGCTTGCTCGAGTGCATCGCCGTTCCGAAACCGAAATGCTGCCACTTGTCAGTGTCGGGCCATTGGAATGGCAATCGCGGGGCATTAAGTCATTTTGCTTCCTGTTACATTCAGGTATCTTTTTTTTTTTTTGGGTTCATCGACATAACTCTCATCCCTCGTGTATCATAGATTTATATTGCATGAGTTTGGGCTGGTTCTTGTAGCTGAACTTGTGTTGCGGTTGCTCTTGGTGCAATTTGAGTTCGGCTCCAGTTTATTCCGAGTTTATCGCCCAGTACAAAACTGGCCAGAGTGAAAATTCTAACAGTTCATACTCATGCTTCATATCTGCAGCTAAAAAAAATGTGGAAAGTTAAGCATTTCCGAGAGTGTAAAAATACAGCTTGCAGCTATAAGTTATCGACTCTTTTCAAGTAACAATAATACAAGAATATAGCGAATTTTGACGAACTTCTCGTTTTGCCAGTGAGTTCACTATGTAAACTCACCTTAATGAAAGAATTCTCGATTTAAGCATTTAATTACACAATACTTGTTACATAATTTCTGGTTAATTACACGCTTACACAATAAATTTTGAGAGTTATATTAAATTAATCAAATAATATTCACTCATTCTATACGAAAGTTTCTCAGTTCCCCTCTTGAGTGTTACTTGCCTCATTACTCTACACGGCAATTTATACAACCAACGCTTATACTCCTATCCATAAAATGTGTCCTTATACCATAAATTGCTTTGCAGAGCTTGCAGATTATATCTGAAATTGTACTATATGCTTCAAACAAAGCAATCAAGCTTTTATTATGGTTCATAATGCGTAATACTAGAAGCTGTTTTTATCCAGATTCCCAAGAAAAGTCTTCCAGTATAACGTTTTATACCAGTTTATATCAACAAAGTGTCATATTTTGCATTCCAATTGTGTTATATGAGGCATTTATAAGAGCTTTTAGCCAGCTTGGCAAAGCTTTAAGCTATAATTATGTTTACGAAATTAGCTATAAAGTGTAAGGGGTAATCGTAAAAATCTCCAAGATAACCCCAACCAGCATATAAATAGACTGAGTAATGTATTTTCAAACAATTTCCCATATGGTTGGGTATGTTTTGTTAATTTTTTATTACTGAGCACTATTACTAAATACTGTTTCGTATAAATATTCTTGTAATTGTTTAGTAGATGCGTCTTAAGTTCTTATGTTGCGGTTTCAAGCCAAAAAAAATATATAGAAATATGTGAGATACTTTGAAGCATTTAAAAATTCGATTCTGTTTATTGCTTAATTACTTAGTATTTCTGTCATTTGATCGCAATACAAGTTGATTTAGGGGACTAGCTAAGTGCCTCAGTAAGTGTAGATCCTATTGGTTTTTGTATTTATTTCATTATATTTGTGCTTAGCTCGAAGGTGCTGTGAAAATAACTTCAAACGCTTTGCAATTCAAAAATTTATATGTATATATATATGTATCTATATATATACGTACAACTAACAATATTTGGGGCTTTTGTATTTGAATTTTGGGCGCTTACACTAAACTTAGGCTAACAGTTTGACTTTATTATTAGGAATTTTCAGAATTTTGCATAGGAATAATTTCGTATGTATACTATTTAAAGATATTTTTAGGATGACCAAAACATCTGACCAATGAATTAAGTTAATTTAAATGCTCATTATTTAGTATACGAAAGGTAAATAAAATCATATTGTTAACTGTCATACAAAATTAAAAAACAATGAGAGGTTTATTCGTTGAATGGACTTTTTTGGTATTGTTCTCTCGCATTTTCCAAATTTGATATGACATTGAGCAAAATGTAATACAACAACCGCTCTGAAGCACAACCCAAACACTAAAACCTATTCTCAAAATATTCAAGCTCTGCTTTCTTCGCTGCTAAAACTCAACTACTCGTAATTGGCACACGACTCACGCACTCACGCACTCACACGACTCACGCGTGACTCACTATATCGCCAATCAGTTCGATTTCATCTCAGTGGTATTCCACACGTGCTATGGGAGCACCCATATCATTCAGCTCGAAGACGATCATCTTCCGTTTCTTTCGCACACTTGCCGGTGGCGCCAGCTGCTTGGCATCCGTTGTTGTTGTCCTTGTCACTGCGCTCGCTGTGCTGGCTGTGCTTGCTCCTTTGAGTGGATTCTGTGCTTTGCTGTTGCCATTACTATTGCCGTTATTTCGCTGCCTTATCGGAGTCGTCCTTGTCGTTGTTGTTGTCGTCGTCATCTTCCTTATCGTTGCCTTTGGTTGCTCTTGCTGCTGCTGCTGCTGCTGCTCCAGCTGCGGTTGCTTCGTTGTGGCACTTGTTTGTTCCTTGGGCTGCTCGTTCGTTTTGAGTGCATTCAATTCACGCATTTGCTGTAGTAACTTTGGTTTCTCGTTGTGCTGCTGGTCCGCTTGGGCATTGGCCCGTCTGGGTATCGTGGGCAGTGCGGGCAGATCGCAACGTTGTCGCAAATGTCGATAAACGGCATCGACGCGCTGCACCAAGCGATTCACGTACTTGGTTGTGGTGCGATCCAAAATTGAGGGCGCCTTAATGCAATCATTGCCACCGAATTCACAAACCTACGCAGCATAATAAATTAAATGTTTGCATTAGTATTTAATACTAAATTAAGTTCTTATAGATTTATTAAAATTTATTCATTTTGAGAAACGTTAAATAACTAAAAAACTTTGCACACGATTATTAAATAAGTTGAGGTAATTGAATTAAAAATATTCAAAGATAAATAACCCTAGAGAACCCAAGACCGCCCAGCAGATTTGACAATTATTAACTTTAAAATTGTCCGTTTCTTATTATTTTAATAAATAGTTTGAAAATAATAGACAACTTGATATAAATTAAATTAAACAAATAATAAATTGTTAGTATTAATATTAGAAAACTTTATAAAATGAAGAAAAAATAACCAAATAAAACAATTAACTTGAAATTAAACAATTGTTGTTTCTCAGTTTATAAATTTATGCAGTACTTTTCTACTCACTCGATAATGTTGCAAAATGGCCTCCTTTGGTGGCACATTCAACGATCCCATTCCCGGCGAAAATTCCCAAACAAAATGATTGCCCGCCTCAACCACTGCTTCTGGCTTGCAAATGTATTTCGAGCGCTGCTTCTGTGGATGCAGTTTGTAGCGCCTGTTGGGCAAATGAACATAGTCACACACCATTTTTCAACGCATTCACAGCCAACTCACCTGCGGGTCTTGCGTTGCGTAACCAAGGAGGCACGCACACTGCCCAGCTGATCATTGCCACCCGATATGCCCGAACTGGCCAGCGGATCATCGGCAAACTGCAGATAGTAGAAGGCATTTTGAAACGAATAGGCGCCAGTGTTTCGATTACGAAAGCGCTGATTAAGAGAGCTGTGAAAAAAGTGTATAATTAGTTTGTGATTATTGCTCATTCAAATGTAGTCCTGGCTACAAAATGTGCTGTAAGCTAAACAAATTCAGATTTCCTAATTCCTTCAACAATGTTATTGCATGACTTTTTTTAGTGGAGTCGAGCATTTCACTTTCCTTTAGCTGGAGGTAAACTCCAACAGAACAGCATCAGCTGTTAGTTATAAATAGACTTTATAGGCGATTTCTTCATTAGTAAATCGATAAGTACCATAAGCCAATTATTCCATATTGGTATTACTTCTATTCTTAAAATGCTTGAAATTGTATTATCTAATTGAAGGACACATTAGTTCCAACTGTCTCACTTCTGCATGCCCGCTAAGTTGCCAGTTGTCTATTGGCTGCTACTCACCTTAACAAATCGTTGAGCGTGTCCGTGTAGCGCGGCACGATGAACTCATCCAGATCGACCAGAGCCAAATACTTATAGCGATACATTGTCCTGTAGAGGCAATCGTTGAGAGCAGCGAATAGGCCCTCGGTGCGTATCTCCTTCTGAGAGCGCATGCGCAAATTCCAGGGTAAAATGCTGACAGTGGGTCGCTGGTAGTGCAACGATTTAAGCACACGCGGCGTTGCATTGTTGGCCGCCTCGGCCGGCTGCAGTGGCTCCCAGTCGAAGGCCGTTAGATTGCCAGGGACCTGACCACGTTGATAGCTCTGCAGCACACAGGAGGCGTGCGGGCCGAGCGTGTGATTGTAGAAGGTGAAGTGTGACACGCCCAGCAGTGCATAGAACTCCAGGTACTCCATCAGATACAGCGCCTGGTCATAGCTGAAATGAAACGGTTTCACACAAACGGCAATGCGATCCGGTATCTGATCGCCGCTGGGTGGTGCATGCGGCAAGGGTCGCCGAATGGGGCCAGTGGCACTTCCATTGCTCGAGGACGCCGCAAAGTCCACATCCTGATCCGTGTTGCGCAACGTTATTAAATTGCCAGGCGGTGCCCGCAGTCTGGAAACAACGCTAACATATTGGGGCACATCCAACAATGGGGCACGCACCGGACACAAAACAAAGCAGGCGCTGTACTTAAGATTCCAGTTCTCTCGAATGATCTATAGATGCATTAACAAATCAATAATTAATCATTGTTTATTTAGCTCTGGAGAAATTTTTTATTATTTTACTGTATAAATACGACAAGCCCAAACTAAGTTAAGGAAAGGAAATTTAAAAATGTAATAAGACCAAAAACATTTTCTTTTGTTTATTGTTTAATAATTTCTATTAATCGTGACTCGAATTCAAACATTTTCTTTTCAGCGATAAGATGGAGTATGGGTTTTGGCATACTCTTCTGTGTAGACAGTTAACCTAAACCTAATCTAACCTTAAACAGTAAGGTTCCCTAAAGTAATCGGTCAGTTGCTGAAACTCACCTTGACGCGAGCCATTACGGTGGCTGAGGTGTACTTGGCACGTGCTGCCGATGAGGATGCCTCGCTGCTGTTGTGTGTCGTTGGTCCATACCAAAATCGGCACCAGACGCGCTCTGGTCCACGTGTTTTGGTTGCGCCCACGACGCGTACAAGGCGGGCTCCATCTCGCCGATCAAAGTAGGCGGAGTAGACAAAGAACTTGAAACGGGTCCCATTGACAACCTGCCAGGCGCCATCACTGGGCGCGGTGCCAAATGGAAAATGTGGCAGTGTCTCCTCCACCTTGGCGGGCAGCAGTTGGCCCCAGGGTATCAATGGCATGTTGAGGCCGTTGCCACCGCCAGCAACACCCACACCAAAGGCGCCAGCACCGATTCCAGCTCCTCCACCCACTCCTGCTGCTCCGACAGCGCCATTGAGCATCATGCCCGCATAGCGGGGATGTTGACCGTCGACGCCTGCGGCATCTGTTCGAATACAAAATGAAATAGCATGAGATATAAGGCGTATACGTAACGGGTCGCTTTTGTTAGCCAAGCCATGGCTGTCTTTGATTGCATTATGGGCCATTGTCTGGCGCTGATTGCCATTTGACACTTACCTTGAATTTTAAGTTTATTGTCACGAAACTGTATAAAACCTAATTTATTATCACCCAAAATGCTGTCGTCCAGATCGTAGTCGTCCTGTGAACACAATTTTATTGTCAATCAAGAAAATAAATTCAATAAATGGCAAGCACAATAAAGAAAAATCTGTGAAAATATCTAAAAATCTTGCGTGTTCCGATGTGCGATGTCCTTTATCGACAAAATAAACATTTTTAGTGGTCGCATTTGCGGACAATTTCGTCCTTTAGCTGTAGCTTTCAAAAGTAAAATGCAATTTTCAGATGAGGAAGCTTATGGATTATATTTGGTACAGTTTGGCATATAATCCTCTTTCCCTAAGAAAAGTGCTTTTGTTGTTATTTCGAATTTTCGTAACTATAAAACAACAATACAATACAATCATACTCTATATGCATATATGTTTTTACTGTCATAAGCTAGTTAAGTGCATTGCACTGCAGCAGGTTCCAAACAAGTCAGCATTTTTTTGGGTGCCATTTTGCCAAAAATAAGGAGGAAAAAGTAAATCATATGCATTATGCGATGTGGAGCTTGCTTAAATATGCAAATCTCTGCCACAAGCCGAAAAGTATGCAGCGAAATATGGCGAGTGGCAACATCTTTTGTTTTCCCACGGCACCGCAAAGAGACCAGAAGACCATAAAAATGGGCGCAATAGTTAAGCTGAAAGCTGTCCCCGTTCGTGCTGCTGCCACAGCTGCTGCTGATAGTTGCAACGAGCTGTACTTTGGCCAGGTGGATCAACAACAACAAACAGCATTTGTTGACCATTTGGTTGGCAACGCGTTGCCATCGCTGCCATCGCTGCAATTACATTTGCATAACAAAACTTACCTTAACATTATCATAATCTGGCATCGAGTCGCCGATGCGGCCGCCCAGGCTGGCGCCACCCCCACCGCCCGCCCTCATGGCCATCAAGCCGCTGTGGGAGCGTTCATCGATCATGAATACCTGCAGTGCAAGCGAATAGAATAGAAATAATGTTAGTTAGTGGGTTGCTGGCACAACGAGACCATAGAAGGACCCTCGTTTGAATTTTAAGCTAATTTGTAGCTTCACTTTTAGCATATTAATTAAGGCTTGGACTGTGAATAATTGCACGCTGCATTCTTAACGCCAGCTAATTGCAACCATAAATCCATTGCAATATGGTAATTAATTAATGCATACTTTATGAATAAAAACTGGTGTATTACTTTAATATTTCTTTGACTTTTTATTACGAACTTTCATTGTGGAACGTGAAAATGTTCTTGTCAAGACTAGTTGAAAGATAGCTCTGTTGTAATCTTTGATAAAAGCAGGCATATTAGACAGTTTATTCGTCTATTTAGAGATAAATGTAATGATACCCTGAAACCAGTTAAGTTTGGTAAGCAGAGTATAATGGTTTTGTGTATGTTAAAGTCAAAAGTTAGCATCTTATACGTTAGACATTCTTGATCTGGATCAACAACCAGGCCTGTCTGTCAACAATCCACATCAATTCTTGATAGCAAACAAAACCAAAATTTTAAAGGGAGATCCTTTCGATAGATGCTTAACATACATTGACATAAAATTGATTAACTATAAGAACTACATCATCGGATAATAAACGCCAGATATAATCCGATACATATTCTAATATTGATCTCCTTACTGTCAGCAGACGCATGTGAAAGTACTTCCAAGTATGCAACATTTGAGTGCGAATAAACTTAGAATAATAGATTTATTTATATTTATTAGCTGAGTTGAGGGTATCCCGTATCATTCTTACTTCTGTTTATCTAATAATGCACAGCTGTTGTCTTCCTTTAAATGTCTTAAAGGCATTTTTTAAAGTGCCCCTTAAACTTACCTCTGTCAAAATGATGAGGCCAAAGACAGCGAAAAAGAGGATGACAATCAGAAAACTCATGCTTGATCTCTCACGACTGCCCCAGTTTTTCTTGCCGCGCTTCATCGTAGGCGTCAGCGAGGTGCGGCTCCCGTGGGCGTGACTAGGATGATGATGATGATGATGCTGTTGCTGCTGCTGCTGCTGCTGCTGCTGCTGATGGTGGTAACAGGTGTGGGAATGGCCCACGTAGGCCTGTTGATAGTGATGACCGCTTTGGGAGCTGTTGCTGCACGACTTTGAAGTGGAACTCGAACTGGAACTGAAAGTGGAGGCGCTGGCGGAGCCCCCCGTTCCCGTTGCGAGTTGCTTGTACGATGGGGGGCTCCTGCTGCCTAACATGGCGGTGTGCAGGAGGGTGGGTGAGTTGGTACGTGGTTAGTTTTGGACACTTGTGGATGTTGTTGTGGGTTGGCTTGACTTATGGGTGTTTGCACTTGATTCTAGGTATTTGGCATGGCTTTTTCTTTTGTGGCAACTGCAAAAGCAAACCAATGTGTCAGCTGGTTAGCAAAAAAAGAATGCAACGAAAACGCATAGCAAAACAAAACTGAATAAGCCGCAAAGAGTGCAAGAGATACAAAGAGAGAGAGAGAGAGAGAGAGAGAGAGAGAGAGAGAGAAAGAGTGGGATAGCGAGAGGAGAGCAAGACAGAGTGAGAGCGTCAACGCAGCTGCCTGAGAGTTTTCCTTGTTGGCCAATTAAAAAGGAAAAATCAATAAAAATCAGTGCAGCGCATTTCCGTGATTCTGATTTCAAATTTTGATAAGCAGAATGCATTCGATTTTCAAAGCTATGATTTTTTAGCTAACCAACTCCAGTGCTGAAATAATATTAACTGCCAACTTTGACCTAGACGAAAGCAAATTGGCTTTAACACAAGTGTGTGATTCCGTTTTGGCCACTACTTATGAACTTGCTACACTTTGCACTTCTTTCACCTTTTTTAATACATTTTGGATAGCACTACTGTAAACTTGATTACAGCCTCAAATATAGTAATTGCTTTTCACTCTAGGTTTTAATACTGATTTTTACACTTGTTCACACTTTCGTTGTTTCGACTGGTTGGTTATGCCAACTGTCAAAACAGTCAAGTTCAACTGCATCTCTTCTACTCTTTCTCTGTATATATCTCTCGCTCTCGCTGTCTCAGTTTGCAAACAACGCAGAGCAGCTGAGCCTGCTCAAAGGACATGCGCAGTTTGTGGCAACCACAGGAGCAGCTGTTGCTGTCCTTATTCGAATATTGCCAGCTGACGTGAAAATTGCGCGGCAAGCCGTAAAAGAATTGTGGCAATAATTGAATAAATTTTGTTTTGGTTATACAAACAATCAAGCTTAATCTGTCTGTGCTGTTTAAATCACAGCAACTAAATATGGTCTCTATCCGTTACAGTATCCAAAGTTAATCTATATGTATGTACATATAAAGTATGTATTTATGCTCAAAGAAGCGATTTATAAATTAGCAGACGTACCTGGTTTTATCAACTCACATATACAAATTTTATAACGCATTACACAACTCTAATATTTAAAATAAATATATTTTATTTATATATCAAACGGAGAATTGTGTATTTTTTACTAATATTAGTTTTTTTGCTTTTCCAGGGCATATTTTTCAAACATTTTAAAAATGAATGTCTAATTTTTTAAGACAGGTTTGACATAAATTTTAATAATTATTTTGTATTAAGAAATAAATTTTTTAAAAATAAGTTTAAAAAATTAAATTTAAATTTTTACATATTTAGATGTATTATTAGTTTTTTTTTTTTATTTAGTGTCTACTAAAAACAGTTCACAAATGCTAAAAAGGTTTTAGGAAATACTAATAAACATTAAAATTTATAAATAAAATTAAAGCTACAAATTGAATTGTATAAAATTATAAGGATGTTCAAAATTCAAAATGAAAAGCAATAAAATTAAGAATATATTAATAGATACACACATACTTTAGTTTTTAGAGCAATTCCCAATTTAATAAAATTGTGTAATCCACTAGATGTTAACTCACTTCAAAATTATCATTAGGTAGAGGCGTTATCAGCTTTAAGATATGGCTGTTGTTTAAAGCAAAGACATACACGTTCTACTTGCTTATTAAAGCGAATCTGAAATGCCCGCCACATGCAATTCCCAAAGCACAAACACCGACATAGACACACACACAGAACCCAATCCTAATAAGTATCTAAAAGTGCTTCATTTCAATGACTTTCATATCCGGTCCAACTTTTGTGCATATATCTCTCTATGCCATTTTCATAGCTGAAAGGATGCACAATGAGCTTCAAGCTCTCCCCACCTATGACGAGTGTAGACGAGTGTGTAGCCTCTCCATGGTAGAAAGGATTATATTCTGGGTTTTTTTTTTTTTTTGGGACTGACTGTTGAATGTTCAGATGTTTGTCTTTCTGGCCGGCTGTATTTTGCCGAGCTGGACAAAAGAATTAGCGGAAACAATAAAATTCGTAAAGTTTTTGAAAACCAATAAATTTGAAGTGTTTGAAATCAATTGGGAGCAAATTGCAAAAGGCAAAAACGAACGAAGCAAATGAAAAGTGCAGAGCACTGAGGATAAGAGAAATAGACAAAATATTTGCCATGACAATTGTTTGTGTGAGAGTCTACCAAACTTTCTCCATTTCTCGCTGGCTCTCCCCACCTTTCTGCGCCTGTCTTTAGTTTTGTAGCATTGTATGTGTGTGTGTGTGTGTGCGTATTTATTTGTGTGAAAATTCAGCAAGCAATTGAAAAGTTTTCAAAACAAATATGCAAAGAAAAAGGTGCTCGAGTCGACAACTCCAACGCCTTCTAAGTGGCGTTTGAGGCGGCGAACAGGAAGCGGAACAGGAAACGAAGCCAAAGACATCGTCATCGTAATCGAGCCACAGCCCTGGGTACTGGGAATAACAGTTTTGTTTGGTAAACTTTTGTCATTGCAACTGCAACAATGGCAAACTAATGGCCAAAGTTCTTTACCAGAATTGCTAGCAGAAATCGGAGTCCATAACTCCAGTCAGACTGCGCGCTTTATTCAATTTCCGTAATTAATTTGCAAATGTAAACAACACACAAATTGTGGCAAATTCACTCAAATATTTATATGCAACATATGCAACAAATTAACTAATGCGACTCCGCTCGAGTCGATGGGAAAAAGAATCAACAGTGAACAACAGACGAATGAATGAGTCTACCTAAGCCGCATATATTTAACAAAATACAACCGACAGTGCAAACATGTCACGTTTTCCCCACCCTCTTCTCTGCCAATCCACCCACAACTTCCGCAAAGTAAACACTCGAACGCACTCGTTGCACCTAAAGTAAGATTAAATAAAACTGCAGCAAGAAAATTGAAATGAAAATTCAGCAGCGCAAACAAATTCAAGACAACTTATAGTCATTCTTAAGCTCTACATTTCTCTATCGGCAGTGTAGCAAGTAGCAGTTGCCAAAAATATATATATATATATGATTCATATATATATAGCGATACACACAGATATAGCAACAGTATCAGTCCACTCATATACCCCTGCCGATCCCCTCTGCTACTGCCTTCTAGGCAACTCAACTTTGATGAGTTTGCCAAGTAAAGAATTTTTGGTTTTCAATTCGCCACAGTAGAAGACCTACCTATGCCACTTGGCATAATTCACGTGCAGTCGACTACATTTGAAATAATGATTAAAATAACCAAAGTGATGAGACGAACAACGAGTAAAGCTTCAACTAGCAGTTGAGATGGTTATATAGCCAAGGGCGTACCTAGTCTTTAATAAAGGGGCCAAATGTGTCTTATATGAATTGCTAGGGTATAAGGGGACAATTAACCCTTCCCCTGCTCCCGCTGCATACGCCTCTGACTATAGCACTTTCTTTTGGGGGTAGCAGTTCAAATAAACTAATCGTACTGCTTATCTGGGTAATTTCTTAAGTTTCTATTATGCCGGAATATGTGTTGACTTAAGCTATAATTAAACTATTATAATTTTCTTAATTAACATTTATTTGCATATTCACTACACGACAGTTTTAATTGCTGAGGCAATTCGTTAACCCTTACAGCGGGATTAAGTATTTACTTACTTTTAAAACTGTCTTGATGATACTAGAATAATTTCCGCCCCTTTCTGCAAGTGTTATGTGCCTGAGTTGGCCGTATCGAAGGATCGATCAACCAAACTCCCTAAATAGGCATGTTTTAATACTCCTCATATTTAAACAAAACATCAGCAATCACATATTACACTATTAAATAGAAAAATAAACATTAACAATACCAATTTTAATTCTTTATTTGTTTATTTTATTATTTTTTTTGTAATCATATTAATTCAGTTAACTACAATTTGTACATTTACAAGTAACTTTTAATTGTAAGTCTACAAGTAACTTTTAATTATAAATCTACAAATAGTTTTTCTCGCAGCTATTTGCCCGCATCGCCACAGACTTGTGGATAATAATTGAAGTAGACCTAATTAAAGTAAACATCTCACCGCAATGCAATTTTAAAAATCCCAACGTTAATTGCAAATCCCCAGCCATTGTCAAATGAACACGCAACAAAGGCAACAAAAGCAGTATCTGCAGCAGTGGGAGCTTAAAAATAAAAATAAAAGAATAATGAAAAAGAAAATGGCATGCTTCTAGGCATTTCATTAATTTCCCTTCATTTTTGTGCTCTTGTAATCCATGTCTGCAAATGGCTGCGCGAGACCCAGGAGTCAGCGGCTGGAGAAGCTGAAAAAAAAAAAAAAAAATAGTGCGGGAGACAGCAGCTCCACAGGCGGCGCCGCATATCAACCGGATGTGCCCGTTGTTTGGTAATTTCCTTAGCGGAAGCGCATGCAGTAGTTGCAGTCCAGAATCGGGAATAGACAGGCAGGCGTATGCAGCAAAGGGGATTCACAATGGGTTGTCTGCTGATGTCCGATATCTGCTGGTCAAAGAAAATTGCTCACAAATTTGTTACAGAATTTCCGCAGCTAATAAAACATGGACTTAACGCCTTTAAGGCCATCGCTGTCCACACATCGATTTCCAATTGATTAAGCACTTTGACCAAACAAAACCGCAAAAGCACAGCTCAGCTTAACAGCCAACACCAAACTCGTTTAGATCTTGGCTTGAACGCTCCACACACAAAAAAAAAAAGCAGAAAACACAACTCATGGAATCAAATCGAATCAAAGCGAATCGAAATGAATCGAATCGAGTCTGGTAAGCAAATGCAGCGAACTGCAAAACAAACCCATTTCTAGCTGTGTGTTCCCTTGTGGCTGTGTTAACACCATGGCTGGACGCTTTAACTGCATTGACCAATGATCGGACCAGGCTCGGGACCGGGTCCAAGCTCGACACTCGAATCGCAACTTCAAATGCACTTTGGGGGCTTTTTCATTTAGTGCGCCATAAATTAGGTAGTCGAGTTTTTACAACCCAGCCAAAAGGCCAAAACGAACAGCAACGACATTTGGCTAGCTGCCTCATTGCACCACCCCCCACAAATTCACCAGACATACCAAATCCAAATCCTACTGAGGCAATTAATCTGCCTGGGTCACGTCGGCGCCAACTAAGTTAAAAATGCAAAAGTCACAGTAGTGGCACTTTACACAATGAACAGAAAATAGAAAAATCTAAAAAACTAGATATACAAATAAATAAAAATATAAAATTAACATACTTTGATGTTAAATTGTGCAGCGATATATTCTCTGATAGCTTATTGTTGAGTGATCTCTTCTTATAATTTAAATAATCAATTTTCGCTGGCTCCAGATCAATAAATAAAAAATAAATAAAAATGGTACTATTAAAAAAAATATTTTCAGCAAAATATATTTTTAATAATAACAATATTAAATAATATTACACTTAAATTTGTAAAAAATTAATTTATATCGAAATTTTAAATAAATAATACATTTTATTTATGTTTAAGACAAAGAAATAAGCCAAGCCACAGCCGAATCGAATGTACAGAATATATTTACATATCAAAATTGAATTTATGAGATGTTGCCATAGTTTATGCGTTTAAAGTAATAGTAATAATAATAAAAGTTTCCTATTCGATACAAATGCTGCAACGGAAACACAATTAAGCTGAGTGCTGGACATATGGCCAACTTAATCCATAAAACTGGTCTTAAATTGCTCTGCCGAGTAACTATCAAGAGGCAGAGACCACAACTCTACGAGACTGACGACTACCAAAAGCCAAATAACGTATACCAAGTACAGAGTCTGAGACGCTTGCCATATAAATTCAATAGCAATGGCAATAAGTGCATTAGCAGCATATTTCACAGATTGGCAGACACGTCGCTCGATGGCATCCATGGTAACCAGCCAAACCAAACGAGGCAAGCAGGCAACCAGGCAGACAACTGGCCGGAGAAACAGACAGACAGACAGACACACGGACAGTCGCTCGACCAAAAGTAAGCCACAAATTGCATGAGATCATAAATATTTCAAGCATAAAGTACAAAATATGCAAAAGTTTTCTTTCTACTATTTTCCTTTTTGCGCTCTACGCCTTCCAGTAGTTGCCAGTTGCCAGTTGCCAGTTGCCATTTGCCATTTGCCATTTGGCATTGCAGTTGCCTCTTGCCAACGAGATAGTCGTGGCATGAGCGACATCAAACGAAATAAGAAAAATATATTGCTAAATTCTCGCACAGGAAATACGAAAAGCAGCCGGCGGGTGGTGGACAGCACCGAGCAGGACCTTTTCACTGTCCGGACTTGGCGGCACGTGCAACGCCAAATGCCGAACGGAAGTTCAAAAGCGCAAAGAGCATGTAACGATACCGACTACGGCCAATGTGAACGGTTACGGCAATGGCAACGGCAACGGTATTGGGCTGGATGCTCTGTTTCTGCTTCTGTATATGGTCAGCCGATTGTGGCAACAAATTGCAATAAGCAATTTTTCAATTTTCAATTTAGACGCCATCGAGACGACACCAGCGACATGCAAAGCAGAACCAGCAGCAGCAGCAGCAGCAAACTGGTCATAATTCAGGCAGACTCGCATCCAAAATGGCAGATTCGCCGTCACCGGCAGGCGGCACGGGTGGGTTGAACGACAAACGGTGCGACAAGACAAATTTGTGCCCAGTAAGGTCTACCAGTTGACACACAGTTGGCCCAAGCGCACAATTATTAAGTAATCTATAGGATTTACGCACAATTCATGCAGATTGAATGTGGTCAACCAGCAGAAAAGAGTCTCAAAACGTGACTCGACGTTGCAGTTGCACTTGGCTGAAAGTGTTGCTGCAAAATATTTTGCTCTATTTAACACGTTTACCACAATTTCACTTTATCAAAAGCGAAGCTCGAAGTCCAGTCAAGTCCAGCAACACTCAATCGATAATTTAATCGGAATATTTATTGAATATATGCAAATAGGATACATTATGCAGAATAATAATTAAAAACTATAATAATAGTTGGTTATTCTAATAAAAATTGATAATAATAATTATATATGCTAAATTTACTATTATGTATTATATTAAAGTCAAACTTCTCTAAATTCAACTTAATGTTATAATTTATTATGGGCATCATACACTGCCCTTTCAAAAAGGCGACGCAATTTGCTATGATGTGCTTTAACGATTCCTCTCCACTACCATAAATCCAACAATATTCGATAATGTCTATAAGAAATTTAGTTACCTGATTTCTAAGTCTACAAGTGTTTTGTTAAGCAAGCGTTGAGTATTCAAAAGTCATTATTCCGAATAGATGCTACTTGCTTAAATCGATTTTGATTAAAGTTACCTAAGCGACTTTTGGTTTACGTGAGACAAGGTGCCTCTGCCCAGGTCAATTGCCGCATTTGTCTTTTTTCGTTTACATTTTCTTAAAACTAAAATTTCAGTTTGTCTCAATTCTGATATTTAATGACTCTAAAAGTGTAATTCTTAAGGGGCAGATGGTAGTGCGACTTAAAGAAGTTCGACTGTATTTTGAATAAAAATAATTTTAGCTTATAAAGGAGTTTATTGATTTGACATTAACAAAGGTCAAGGCAACTAATTTTGTGCGCGGTATGCGCCAATTATCCGTTTGCGCCAACGTTGTAGCACCACCAGTACGCCCAGGCAGAGCCACATGAGCAGCACCACAATTGAATACACTGAAATGGTAGGTTTTTCACTTTCATCTGATCTCTTTAGCAGGAACACCATATTGCGAAAATTATGTTCGCAGCTTTTACAGTCCTTGAACTGCACGTCCACAAAATCATCCTCGTATGGTGCCCCAAAAACGGATAGCTGTCCGTGCAGCAACAGAACAACATCAAGCAACAGAAATAACAGGCGACCGCAAAGCATTTCCAATAAATGCACTCAACAATAGTCGCTTCCGCTCAATTTAACAATTAATTTCAAACTGAACATTTACCCTTAAAGCTGAAGTGCTTTTATAGTTGAGCTCGGAACTGCGTTATCGTATTTCGGCATATTTGATCCAATCGAATCTATTCGCAAAACTGACACTGTTACAGGCTGGCTAACGTAATTTGAATAGTTATGTAATTATATATTTGCCACACAACTTTACACTTAAACAACTGGCTCAAATGTTGTTTATACCTTTACAGCATTACAAGCACAGACCTCTTTTCAGCTGATAAATATTTACGTATATAGATAAACAAACATTTTCTCGCAAAATTCCAGTTAAATTAATACCCTTAACCCATTAAAAATGGGTTTAAAGGGTGTAATGAAGCTGTGCAAGAGTATGCAACAGACAAAGAGAAATATCTCCATATATATTCTTGATAAGGATCAAAACCACTTCGATCTGGACATGTCCGTCTGTCTGGATACTCAAATTTTGGAATATAAGTTCTCGCATACAACAGTCATATTTAATTAAATATTTTGGATAACTCCGCCCGTTTCGCGATTATCGATTGAAATCGATTTCCAATACCAAGAAAGCCCCAATTTTAGAGGTGCAGTTTTCCAACAATTATTTAATACACACAGTGACAATATTGAACAACTCTAAAGTTATACTTATATATATATGTATATATATATATTAAGAAAGGGATAGCGAGCTCTCTCGACTTGAGCATGCTTACTTGTTTGGTCATCGCTTAATCTGACTTACAACATATATTGTCTAATGTCCAAATCTCGTTCTCTCAGCTTGTGATCTATCCAGCGCCTGTAGAACTTGATGTTCGAGTAGATGCCCAACAGTTGGGGAGCATCGCAGCGGGTCGCACGTGCCAGCAGTCCGGCTAGCATAAACCGATCATCGCTGCCAGGCAATGGACACATGAGGGGAATGGCGCCCATATCGCCACAAACGAAATCGTCCTTGTCACCGCCGGTGCAGAGCAGCGTATCATTGAGCGCATAGCGACGCCCCAATATGGCCAGGCGCAGTTTCGATGCACACTGATCCCGCGGCAGGACAAAGAGTGGCGAACGCTTCGGCAGCGTCTCGTTGCCATTGAAGTCGGCGCGTCGCCAGCCTGCCACATAGCACTGACTGAAGTTAAAGATGAAGTGCGGCGGCGGCAGGCAAATGACTTGCACGTGCGGAGCCAGCTCAAAGGGTGACTCCCGATGCAGCAGCAGCAGCGCTATATTGTGACCTGAGGGAGATTGCGTGTAGTTTGGATGCAGCACCAAATCGGCCACTGCACGTTCCTGATGCGTCAATGGTTCTAACTGCACCGCCGCATCCCACTCGCCGGCCACCAAATGCAAATCGGCTGCGGCATCGCTCTGTACACAGTGTGCAGCGGTTAGAACTGCATGTGGTGTGATTAGAGCACCACTGCATAAATATCCATTGGCGCGATAGATGGCCACCAGCCAGGGAAACTCGGCAAATTTGGGCTCCCGCTTCTTGTAGCCTAACGGACGCAAATGGAGCCATAGATCCAAACGAGAACCACAATGTTGAAGTGTCATCATAGAATCATTGTATTTATAAATGCTGGTATCCGGAAGCTGTAAATTTAAGCGATTTGCAATAGAGAATAATACAAAGTATCTGTGCAGTTTGGATTCTTTACCGGTTCGGTTATATTGCAACATTTTTCCATATAGTGACAATGCTGCTCATCGAGAAGCGTCCGACTGCGATCGGGATAAAAATTACCATCCACAGAGATGCCATCATAGCACAAATCGTAAGGCACACAGTGTTTCTCCGGAGCACAGGGCTTATAGCGTTCAGATTCATCACTGCCGACCACCGCCGATATTAGAAATATTGTCCAGAACACCAGTTGAGAGATCTCCATGTTAACAAGCAGTCTGCTCTTGAACTGTCATCTGAAATGGCCTCGGGCTTTTTATAGCCCCCAACAAGACTCACGAAAGGTCAAGCTCGGTTTTTGATTGGGTTAAATATAGCTTAAAGTGTGACTGTAGGATCTAAAAATAGCCCACTGTCACTTGACACCCAATCATAGCAAATGCTTAAGGAATCTAATCAAAATGATTTTCGCTTTTCTTCAAATCGAGAGTTCGTAATCTTTATTAGGCAGTTAACAATGCCCAGGACTAATAAGCTAACTAACAAATAACAAATATGATTTACTATTTTGGTATAGGTGTATGTTTGTCTAATTACACAAATTATACAAAAATCAATTGCAAAGTTTCAATAAATACAAATTATTAATCAGTGGTAAGTAAAGATTTGTAAGTTACTTTAAAAAATTTAACTCACTGACTAAATAATATCATAATCACTTTTTAAACCACATTTTTAAAGACAAATTTCCGGATATTTACAAATATACATGCTCAGCTAACCAGTAGTATTATATTAATTAAGGGGCAAGAGTTTGGTTAAGATGTAATTTAGTTAGATGGTTGAACATTTAAATAAATGTATGTGCAAGTGTATTTAATATTCGGCACACGGAAAAGCAGTTGCATTTCATTTTCTCATGTTTACATTTTTTTATTTTTTTGCGACATCAACACGTATCCGTATCTATTACTTAGCATTAGATAAAGAAGGCTGTGCAACTTTTGCGTCATATCTTAATGCACAATCGTCGCTTAAGTGCACGTAAATTGAATAAAATTTCGACAACTTTTAATACACAAGATGTGCATAGAACATGTCAGACAGTTGGGCACAAGCACAGCCCCATACAGACAGGCAGACAAACAGACAGACACACTTTGGGGCCTCCGGGTGCATGTGAATTGCAAAAGTGAATGCGAATGCGAATGTGGAAGTGAATGCGAAGATGAATAGGGATGGTTCGCTCGTATAGTTTGATAGATACACAACTCAAGTGAGTGGTTTGGTTTGGTTTGGTTTATACTTATTTGCTGCACTCTAAGTGCCGGCAGCTTGTTTAACTGAGATTTACGCATCTTAAACAGATTGTCAACAGGACGACATTGGGTGCGAGGCACGCGCCAAAAGTGTGCATAGTCTTCTTGCCTTAGATGTAGGAGATTAAGGAGAAGAAAGAAGAGCAGTTGTCACCTTGTCCTGACTGTCCTGGCTGTCCTCGTATCATCGTGTCATCGTGTTATTTTCTATTATGCTGCGCCTGCTATTGTTATGTAAAACTTAATTTGTTAAATCGTGTTCAAACACTTTTAACAGATGTTATCCTCAAGGAAATTAAATGTTATTGCATCTAACTGAATGGTGATTTATATGCTCATATCAAATATACTACAGCTGGTTGTACGCCCTGCCCCGCCCACTCCTTCAACAGTTGGTGTTTTCTTTCATACTACATGTTTTTCCTATGATATTGTGGTGAACATTTTCAATTAATATGAAAATTTATTATGTGCTTTTGTTGAATGAATCGGAAGTTCATTTCCCATGGTACAAACCATATATCATTTTTTTTTTTTGTGTAAATTCAGAGGTGATTGCCGATTTTAACCTTTCGCAAATGGCCACGTAAATAATGCAATCGCATTTTGTTGTGAACGTTAAATATGCCAATGCATTGTAAAAATTAAATATTTTAAATTGTTTAAAAGACATAGTTCCAGTGAAGTGATTAAAGTAAGTACGCAAATAAAATAACTCGGCTTGGTTTGGTTTGAGAGCAGTAAATGTTAATTATTAATTGTAAAAGAAAAATCAATTCTTAAGTTTTAATAAGTCTATTTTAATAAATTACAATTATTAATTTATTTTGTAGCCAGCCAGCGGCTATAACCGATAACCGCTGGTCTTAAAGTATAGCTTTGAAAATTACTTTACACAAATCTTGCTATTGCAAATTAAAAATTTATAAGAATAAGTATTTGGACTGAAACGATATGAACAAATAATGAATGAATGTTCCCGAGTGTTAATAATGCTCATTTTATTAGAGTGCAACTCGACTGAGTATAAACTGATTTGCTTTCATGGAGCTTACTCTTCGGATAAAGTACACTCACATATAACTCTGTCTCTTTAATATATTATGACTCTAGTGCATTTGGCACAGTGCTCTCTTAGGCGCAGTTGAGCTCATTTATAGACTCAGTATTTCTGTGAGTGGAGTGAAACGTTGCATCTCCTTTGAGTGGTCTCTACTCTTAACAGCAAGTCGCTCCACTCAAATACGTTGAAGAGAAATGAGTGCAAATTGCAATTGCATTGAGCAGAATTTTAGGAAACATGGTATTTAATTGAGTGCCTAATTCTTTGCTTAGAAGTGTTGGGTTTACTTAAAAACGACAATGTAAAGCTGCTAATACCTCTAAAAGAAAAGTATCTATTTCCGATTGTAATAAAATAATTAAACAAAAAAGTTATTAGCTTGACTTTCTCTTCCACTGAAGCATTTTATTATTATCAATTATAAGCTGAGTTTAAAGCGATTGTTTAAATTTTCCAATTCTTATAAAATAATGAGAAAAAAGTTATGAACTTCAGAAGTAATTGAATTAGTTATTTGGCTTCTCTTTCTTTTTCCTTAATTCCAACTCCAACAGCTCGATTTGAAGTTTTCTCTCTAGTGTATCGTCGTCCTCTATAGATTTTCTTTGAAGCATTTCGACATCGTGTTTTTCCTAAGCGCGCAGATTCGCGCAATGAAAGAAGTGCTGCTGAATTTTAATCAGCTTCCTTTTTTCTCCCTTCAGGCTGCTTGCCGGAGCAACTTCTAGCATTAATTTAGTTTCGATTGAACTGCAAGAGCTGGTTCTTGGAATGTCGTCTTCAAATTGGCATTATATGTGACTTTTGTGAAAAGTATATATATTTTTCGCATTTTAATTAGTTAATTATTAATTAATTAACTCACAGCTAATATGAAATCTAATTGAGTATTGTTAACCAGTAAACTCGTCGATTCGAGTTTTAGTTTTCCTTAGACTGAACACTAATTTAATTGCACAAAAACTTAAAAAAAAAAATAAACATGTTTTTCTTTTTAAGCTAAATTTATTTCAGATGTTTTCTATTTCATTACTTCTATTTCATTTTTCTAATCATATTTTGCTGTTTAGAATGGAGAATAGATATGTATGTCCAAACCTATCTCGATTCAACAACTTAAGGCTAACCAAGCCAATTGTTTAATCGATCCGTCCAAAGCAAAAGGTCGGATGTATGCCTAGTGTCATCAAGATACCCTTAAAACTGGGAGAGTCAGACTTATTAAAAAATAGGTGTACAAAATAGATATCAGGGCAATGGAATATCCATTTCATTTGCTTATTTTCAGTTAAAAATTGAGGTTAACTGTGAGTCACACCAAGAACTTTGGCACAGAATCTTATATGCATCACTGTCAAATGAATTCGTTTGGTCTGTTGCGGAATCAGCCATCATAGCAATCATTGTTCCCGACATATTTGCCAATTTTGCACTTGTCGGCGGGTCTTCATCACCTTGCGATGCACCCAGCTCGACTTGTGCTTCGAGTGCATATACTTGTCTCGCAGACAAGTTTGCATTCACGGCAAACGCCTGTTATTGAGAAATGTGTTTCCGTCTGCTCGTTTCGCTTCCATTTTGCAGCATCTGATTTTTGTTTGTCAATATTACTTTTTTTTAGACTCAAGGAGCCGAATGAGAGCAAGCTCTTCCGCTGTCAAGAAATTCTTTCTTATTTTTGTAATGTCCTCACACTAAATTAGCATCTTTAATTGCCATGAACAATTAAAAACTCAAAAATCTGCTTTGTAAAATTATTACCTTGCCTGCAAAAAAATGTTAATGAACTGTGTATTTTGAATATTTATTTTACAAATTTCGATTTAAAGAAATATTTTTAAAACCGTTCGTTCTTCCAGCGTCACAATTTAATTAACCTAAAATATGAATATGTATCAAGTATCATTAAGATAAAAAATTAAAAATAAAATGGCTACATCGACTTGGCAAGTGATGCTTATCAAGAACATATATACTTAATTGACAACTTATATATACATATATATCCTCGATAGATGAGTTTAATAGGCGAACTTCGTTCGGAAAGATATATTTGACCGTGATGAGATTTTGGTTTGGATTTAGGTTACTTTAAGTTGACCAAATATGCTTAGCTAAATAATTCATTGAAAGCCGGTAGGAATCACATTTATATTTAATTTTATTCCACTCTTAGTATGAATTCAAAATGTGTTGCATATTGAACTTGAAAATAATCTACAAGCAAAAAATGATGGAAACATAATAAGCATACTAATACATATGTATATGTGTATGTAAAAATATCTAGTACATATTATATACCGTCTTAACTATGCCAGCTAATGCCCGATTTGTATTCGCTAGACTGTCCACATATAACAGAAGCATTCGAATCTATCCTGTGTCCACATCGAGTAGGGCTAAGAGACTATCGAAATTGGTTACTAGTCGGATCGGTAAATGGCTCAGTTCATCATTTAATCCTCCATCCAGTCCAGTCGCAGCCAGTTTACGCAACGTCACAGCGTATCGTTGAACGTCAGCTTGGCCCTCTTGTAACTAGGATTAATCGGACCGGGCAGCACGTGTGGCTTGAGGGCGCTCTTGCCGGGCAGCCGATTCGCATCGTACGGCAACTGCGGCGCCAGCTTCAGCTGACGATAGTAATCGCTTTTGGGATAGACGCTGTTGCACTTCGTCACAATGCGCACCCGCTTGCTGCCGCTGCTCTGCGGCGTGGCAAACTTGTGTCGCTGCACTGGCGTCTTGATCGTGGCCGAAGCAGCGAGTGGATTAAGCAAAAGTTTATTATTGGCCTGTTTCAGCTGCACCTTGCGCGACGGCACAAAGAATTCTTCTTCACCACGCTGGAGCGGCTCATTCCAGCCGTTGCTTGGCTTGGGCGTGTCTTCTTGAGTGGATGCAGCTGGTGCAGCTACCGCTGGGGCTGATGCTGACGCTGGCGTTGGCGGTGGAACTTCCACTGGCACTGGTGCAGTTTCAGTCACTTCTTCCGCTGTCGATTTCTGTTCGGAGAGCTTTTTCTTGGGTTTCAGCTCCTTAGCTTTTGGTGTTAACTGCTTCTTGGCCTTTTTTACTTGCTCTTTAACTGGCTTGATCTTGTTTGGCTTCGGTATTTTCTCGGCACTTGCATTGTCAACCTCCTCCTGCTCCTCCTCCAAGTCCTCAACGACCCAGGCATTGTTTATGCTGGAACGCATCTTCTCATTGCGTTTCACTTGCTTCTGCAGCTTGGGCGACATCGCCTTGCTTATGATCTCATCAAAGTTATCCTCATCAACCTCATCAAAGTTAATAGACTTGAGCAGACGCTTACGCTTGGATTTGCTAAGCTTTTTAAGGTTGCGGCCAGTGCCAAAGCTCGACTCTTCAAACTCATCTGCAGCAGTAATCTTCTGCTCAACCAGATCGGACATGGTGGTGCCTTCGGGCTTGGGCATGTTGCGCACACCCAGTGGAAACTCGCCACCCGCATATGTCTCAAATATGTGTTGGATTTTTCGCAGTCCCTTGCGACGCTTGCTGTTGTATTCATTGTTGCGCAGCAGTGTTTGCAGCTCGTCCAACACGCAAGTCCCATTGAACGGCAGTTCGGGCATAAGCACATCCACATTTCCAGCGCGTGGATCGAGGGATATGGCCTCTGGTTGTTGCTGCTGCTGCTCCTCACTCTCCTCCTCCTCTTCCTCATCGAAGCCAGAATCTAGCTTCTCAACATCATCGATTGAGGCGCTGGGAAAACCCATTTCCTTCCATGCCTTATACTTCTCGCTGTACTCGCGCCCCAGTTCGCTCTGATAGAGCAAATGGTTGAGGACTCGGGTGCGACACTGGGCTACCAGTTTGGCATCCCGTTGTGTGCCCATATAGTGTACGAATGGCCGCACAAATAGATTAACCTGCTCGGCACTGATCTCTTCATTTGCCGCCTTGGCCAGCTCCTCAAAGAAGACGTCCATGTAGTGCATTGTGAGGCCACGGGATTTCGGCTGATCCGCAAGCACCGATTGCTGCATGCTCGCATTGAATGTCTGTATCAAATCCGGTGACCATTTGCTTTTCTTTAGGACGCGCAGCATATAGCGCAGCATGCGACGCACAAGCATCAGAAATTTATCCATGCGCCACTGATCGATGCCGAACCACTCCTGGCACATGGTTCGCATGAATGCGCTGAAATACGCAACGCTGCAGGCGGTGTTGCCGCCAAAGCTATCCACCATCTGAGCCAACTGCTCGGCGAGATCTTCCTGCACCAGCGGTTTGTCCGACATCCAAACATTATAGTACAGACCCTTCCATATGCGCATGAAATCGTCCTCAGTAAATGGAAAAGAGCTAACAGCACGCAATTGGAACCATTTGCGCAGTTTGCGGATTTGACGATTGCGCTTTGTTAAGTCATTGCAGGCGAGGGCACGCACTATTTTCACCTCCTGTGCAATTACCAACAGCTCCTTCGGCACTTTGGGCTGTGAGGCGCCGTCATTTTCGCTTTCGTTTTCTTGGTCAATAGCAGCCACTTGGGCGCTGCGCTTAGTTGACCTTTTCCTCGTAACCATAATTGATTATTAACTAAAAGATAGGAATTTTACGTTTTTTTTTTTGCGAATTCCTTTGCAGTGTGTATTGAATGCGGTTGCTACGAGAGAGGAGGGCGCACGTGTTGTGCGGCCTCGTACAAATCGATTAATTTTTGATGGTACGCTCGCAACGTTTTGCAACACTTGTTGAGTTGAGATGCATGCTCTCAATATTGAAGAAGTCAGAAGGTAACGCCGTACGCAGCTCTTGGTTTACATTCGATAGTTATATATAGTTATATATCAGAATTTATAGTTTCTACTTCGAAAAAGTATCTAAAAATCCTATATATTTTAAGCAAATAAAGCTTTTAGCATCCTTTTATAAATTGCATGATCACTTAAGCACTTTTTTAAATGGTATTTAATTATTGTAAAATTTTTGCCATCTATGACGTAGACACGCATAACGACACTCATCGGAGTGTTATTATATTTTTTTTATCCCATAAAACAATTAATTGCAAATAAAAGGTTGCGCATAAAAAATATGCTATTGGCAAATATACACATATATATATATATATATATACAATGATTCATTTTTAACTTGGCAAATATGGATTTAGTTGGCTCTTAACACTGAATATAAAACGACGCTGGGCAGCACTTTTCGCCAGCTGACATTCTAAATATCAATTTCAACTTAATTGGCTTTAAAGAGTTAAAACTACACCAAATTTAGCATAAATATGTCAGTGTTAACTGTAGAAAATTCCGAAGAATATCAAAAATATATTAGCGCCAATAAAACGACCGTTGCGCTCTTCGCAGCCGACTGGGCCGAGCAATGTGCACAGGTCAAAGATGTCCTCAAGGAGCTGGCGAGCATTCTAGGTGATAAATTGCAATTCATCACGCTCAATGCCGAAAAATTCCCCGAAATATCAATGAAACATCAGGTAATGAGTGCATTAGATTTAGCTGATATACATATGTATAAATTCTATAAATTCTTGCCAGATTGAGGCAGTGCCGACTGTTATATTCTTCACCAAGGGCTCCGCTGTGGATCGTGTGGATGGTGTCGATATTGCAGCCCTTAGCAGCAAATCTAAAAAACTGGCCGAAAGTGCAAGCAGCGCTGCGTCAACGGGACAATCGCTGGAAGATCGTCTGAAGGCGCTCATCAATAAGGCGCAGCTAATGATATTCATGAAGGGCGATCGAAACGCTCCACGCTGTGGCTTCTCCAAGCAACTTATTGCGATTGTAAACGAAACAAAGTATGTTTATTAACGTCATTACTTTATTTAACTAAACTGCACATTTCTTACAGTTTGCCATATGAGACTTTTGACATTCTTTCCGATGAAGAAGTGCGCCAGGGCTTGAAGACCTATTCAGACTGGCCGACATATCCGCAAGTATATGTTAAGGGCGAACTAATTGGTGGCCTGGACATCATAAAGGAACTGTTGGCCAACAACGAGCTGGAAGCATCACTCAAGGGCTAAATTGTCGATGCCAGCCAACATATTTGGACAAACGAAATCAGGAACAAACTTTGCTTCACACAAATTTACAATTTCCATTGATTTTGATAGACAAAAATAAAAGAAAAAATTGCAATTTGAATGTTCCTAAATGTGTACTGTTTTAAAATCTATAACTCAAAAATATACATATTTTATACCATATACGTACTTTAAAATCTTAACGCACGTTAATTTATTTTTATTGTACGGTGCACAGCAAGCAGCTACATATCCATGTGTGTCGTTTTGCAACACTGTTGCAGAGTTGCTTGGCAATGTACATACATTTATCAGGTGATAAAGGCCGCTTGCAAGACATTTGGCTGGAAAATTATATTTTCATTTCACAGTAATTGAATATGGCTGAAGCCAATGCTGCTGTCGAACCTGATGGTGATGAAAAGAAGCTTTACGACATCTTTTTAATTGGCTGGAATTTGATTGACGAGCTAGAAACTACAGAGTTACCCTTCAATGGCACCGAGTTTCAGGTAAGGAAAAGCAAGCAATTTAGCCATGCAAAAAATATAAACATGATTAAAATATCTTTAATGCAGAATAAAGTGAAAACTGCAATGGGACACTTTGAACAGGCCACGGTTATCGTCAATCAAGTTAGCATGTTCAGTTCCAACGAACTGATTGATGAGGTCTCCACGGATTCTCTTCCCTTTATGCTGCTGCCATATTTCTTGGGGAAGCTTACCACCAAGATTCACAATCAGCATAATACAGAGGCACTGGAGTTGGGTGAGGTCTATTTTAAAGATCACCTCAAGCGCTGTCACGAATACGAGCTCTACGATGGGCTCATGAATAAAGCGGAGCAGGACAACAAGACGGATGCAGCACAGCAGAAAAGTGAACTACAAGAATTGAAAGAAGCGGCATCCAATCGCAATGAGAAAATTGCACAATTCCGCAAGATGAAGGAAATCGATGAATATATGTCCCGCATGCAGAATGCCGTCAAGAACAAAAGCGCCGATGATGAAGTGCGTCGCGAATTCTTTTTGAAATATTTGCAGAAGAGCATCATCGAAGCTACGCAGGAATTGGATAGTCTGCACATGATGAAAGAGATGTTCAAAATGCGTCTGGCTCACAAAAAGGCGGACGAAGATAAGCAGTTCTCAAATATTCAAGCTTCTGGCCGGGGAAATGGCCACAGTCATGGACATCATTCACATCATCATGGCGAGTCGAAGCCAAAACCACTGCAACCATTTATCATAACACGAAATGCCGCCCAGAAGGCAGTCTTTGGTTTGGGTTATCCCAGTTTGCCGGTCATGTCCGTCGATGATTTCTACCAGCAACGTGTCGACGAAGGCATCTTTCCCGACGATGAGAAAATGGCGAAGATAAATCAGGAGAAAGCAATTGCCCCCGCACTGGATCCCAACGAACAAGAAGACGAAGAGAAGGCAGTTGTCGAGCTGCAGGTGGAGGATGACGATCCCGAATATTTGGCACGCATGCGGCGCATGGATGAATACAAAGATGTCGTCCGACGTGGTGATGGAAACCGGCACAATCGCAGTTAAACTACATACTCAACATTTCTACACATGCAAATCATTTATAAAGTATTTCGTAATTTTTAATAAACAACGAGTTAAATCTCAATTTTAACCCATAATCGGTCTAGTTGGATAAATAACAGTAAACCAATCATTTTTTGTTTGAGGGGATTTCCAAGTGTCATTTAATATTTATTTACAAATATAACATTACTATTACGTGTCATATATAATATTAAAGGCAATTCTTTGCATATTCTTGACAAAAATATTCAGTTTTATGTGACAAAGGCCATCGAAGTAGATCAACAGTGTTGCCAGCCTGTGCATTTAACAGTGTTCAAATTCAAAGATGAATGTTATCCTATCATAACACGTATGTATTGAACAAGCTACCAACTTAGCGATAATGTAGTGCTAACTTATCATCGATGTTTAACTGCATTTGTGTGCACGAAACGTGATTCTAAATCGTTTTGATCTATTGTCTTTGAAAATATCTGCAAATTTTTGTGTTTGTCTAATTATGGTCAACTTTACACAGAGAATTTTAGTATTTTTTAGCATGTGCGAGCGGTCACACTGTATTTCTACATCTATAGCCAACAACAAAAAGAGGAAGCAAAAATTTACAAATTCGCAACCTGCACACAGCGTTTGAGTCGCATTTAAGTCTTTTCAAGTGCATCTAAGTCAAACGATAATACCGCAACACGGCGCATAAATAGCCAGCGAGCGAATATTCGCATTAGAAGGACAAGAAAATTCAATTGGAAATATCGATAGCAGCATGTCTGTCAATGACTTCATCAAAGGTTTGCCCATTCACGACTCCAACAATTTCACACACCTGAGCAACGACCATGGCATACGCACATCGCAGAAGCGCGCCTCTGTCTACTTGCCCACCGAGGATGTGCCCGAGCCCGCACAGCTGATCGTTATGGATAAGCGATGTGTGCTGTTGCGCTATCTCACCCAACAGTGGGACAAGAAGACGCTGCAGCGGAAGCGAGAACACGGCTCCGAGTCGAGCACAAATAATGCCAACAGCACCCCGAATGGCAACAGTAGCAAAAAGCGCCCACGCCTAGATGCCAACGAGCTCAACTGAAGCAGTGGACAGTGGCAGCAAGACGTAAAAACAACAGCACATATAAACACACACCCACACACCCACACACACACACACATTCATAATACACAACTCTATGAAGAGCCACAAATTACCATTTCTTTCCCATTTATGCTTAAAATAAAATACTTTACAACTAACTTAAAGCGTACATTAAAGATTTCTTAAGTTTTGTTTTACAAATCAAATTGTGCAATGAAACATGATATATATCTGTACATCATCTATCCGTGTCTGCCAGTTTCTCTTAGAATTGTTGCTCAAACTCTGGTCACAAGTTTTACCCCCTAGTTTATTAAGAGGAGAAAGATTCATCAATGGAAATCAATAAGTGCTCGACGGTTTTTAATTCAGAAACAAATAATTGATTTGATTACATTATCTCATTTGTAAAGCTAAACTTAATGGTGTCCCAAATCCTTGGGATCTGGTTTGCCGTACTGCTTCTCCCACCAGACCACATACTCCTTCTTGCGCTGTTCCCGTTTGGCAAAATACTCGGGGAACTGGGCCTTCTCCAGCGGATGCCAGTAGTCCAGCAGCCAATCGGGCGGAATGACCTCACGCTCGAAGGCGCAGCCACCAGCACTATTTGCAACTAGAAATAAATTATAAAATAATAAGAATATATATAAAACAATGGATAACAGTTTCTACACACAGTTTCTGGGTTGGTAATGCTTCGTTTCGAAGAGCTCCTGTTGACCGCAGGCTAGCAGACGCATGCCTTCGGCCAGGCCCTTGTTCCGGTTCTCATCGAAGCGGGCACGCATCTGGACCGCCCGATAACGGAACACATTGCTAGCAACAAGGATAAAACAAATGCACAGAGATTTCATTATATAATCAGGCGGTTGTAGATGGGTGTATTGCGAGTGCTTACCGACGATCGTACCAGGCCTCCAGGTTGCGCACCGCACGCTTGTAAAGGCTGCACACCTGGCGCTTGTGCGACACAATTGCCAAGGGAACTTGAGCCATGTTTCGATTGTGGAATTTGTGTCTATAATCTGTAATTTGCTACTCACAAACAAAAACAACAACTGACAAATGCTGTCAAAAGTTGCATGTGTTGCAAAACGTACTTTGCTGAAATGTTAGCCAGCACTGTCATTCGGCGTTGCCGTACCGTATGCAGTCTGCATGCGCTCAATTAAAACTTTATTTAATAAATTAGATATATTTACATATATGTATGTATCGTGTATATGAATAAAAATTAAAAACTATGTCCATTATGAAAAATTTAAAAATATTGATCTGTGACTTAACTCATAACATTCAGTATACACTGAACAATATGCTCAGGTATTTTCAGCGGATGTTCGCTCAGCTCTCCCGTTTCCTTGTCGTGGATGTAAATCTCATTGACAACTCGATCCTCTTGATCCGCATTCAACGAGGACACCAAAACCATTGAGCCCTCCGAGAGCTCTGCAAGTATTTGTTCGATATCGTGCTCACTGACAGAATCCAACGAATTGGGACTATCCTCCAATGGTGGCTCTTCCGCAATAAAGTCAACAATGTATGTTGCCTCGGTGTCCGTGTCTGTTGGGGTTTCCACATCGCTGACATAGTTGAGCGAACCATCGTCCATATTGATGACAACTTTATCTCGCAGCGGTTTCTTATCCGTAATCTCCGGCGGCGATTCGCTCAGCAGCGAATTTAGCTCCTCTTGTAGCTGTTCACCCTTGGCCATACACAAGGATTGACTGCTCATCTGTTCAGTTGTTTCGCTGATGCAATTCTCTCGTTTTATGATCGCAGGAAATGCTGGCAGTATTTGCACAGGCACAGGTTGCTGCAGTTCCTCGTGCTGCTGCTGCTGCACTTTCTGCTTTACGCCTGCCCTCACTTGTTGCAAGCTAGCTTGTGGCTGCACTTGCTCATAGTCCTTCGCCTGTTGGTTTAGGGGGCGACGCTTCCGCTTTGCTCCAACTGCTTCTCTATTCTGCTCAACCAGCTCCGCTCGACGCTTCGCCAGTGCATGCTTGCCCAGCTTCTGCTTGGTCACGTGCTCATTCTCGTACACCAGATCACCATCGCTGAGGTTGCGCGCTGCTTTGCTCTGATGCGATTTGGGGCGCTGCAATCAAAAATGGATTAATCAATAATCAGCAGCAATAATTAATAATTCATCTTTTTGCATACCTTTTTCGTGGTTTCCGCCTGAGCTGCAACGATTTCCTGCCACTTCCGATCTGCCTCGGCACGCTCGCGATCCTCCTGCTCGAGCTTATCCTTCAGCTCCTGAATATTGAATGCCTTCGGATAGAGCAGTGCCTTATTGATTAGCTGCCCATTGATGCGCTCCTCGCGCTTGTACTTCAGCTTTAAATCGCGCCGCGTGCGCTTGGGAAACATTTGGCACATCAGAGAGAAGTCGGTGCCGATTATTTGCAGGCTGCGATAGAAGCGAACCGTGTCATCCGCTGACCAGGTGGGCGTGCGCTTGTGCCGCCTGTAGAAACCATTATCGCCCGTTGTTTCGTCCATGAGTATCAGCGATGAGTTGGCCAAAACTTTGCGTGCTTCCACCTCGGCAGTGGTCTCAATCTCCAATGTCTTCTCATCGATGATCATCTCCCCGTTGGCGTCCAGTTTTAGCTGTGGCACCGGCATGGCTGCAGTGCCACCACCACCGGCCGACGGTTCCGCTTTAGCCTCCAGCAATTCGGAAGATGAGGGCTTCGATTCTTCGGAATTGTTAGCAGCCGCCGAGGCAGTTGCCTCTGCCTTGATGGTGGTCACCAGCGGTTTCTGTTCCATGGGATTGCTATCGGGATTGTAAAAGATCATGTCGAACATTTTGAATGTGGACTTGTCCGGAATGCCCTTGTTGAAGCGCGTCTCAAAGTCACGCTTCACATTAATGCGCTGCTGGGCCAGCGACTGGGATTTGTCGCCTTCACCCTTGCCCCGCTGCTTGCCACTGTCCGAGTAGACGGAGCAGCTGGACTCGGTGCGCATGCGTCCCATGCCAGGACTCATAACGCCACCACCCGGAAAGTACTTGGGCGATGCCAGTGACTGCTGTGGCATTCCACTCGCGCCGCTCATCGATGAGCCGCTCAGGTAGCGCTCCCGGCGCGTCGGCGTGCCCGGCGACTGATAATCCCCGTCGTAGTCGGGCGCCATTGGTGAGCCCACAAAGCTGTTGCGTCGCTGACCAAAAACGGGCGTGGGGCGCACACGTTGGCGTGCCTGCGCCTTGCTGGGCGACATGGGGAATCCACTTGCCGTTTTTTGCAAATCCATTTGAATGACATTGTCCTCCAGATCTGAGTGATGGAACACATCATCCAACTGATTGACGTTGCTGGCCGCTGGCATTTTAAATGCAACTTCAGCTGCATCCTCCTCGACGCTCTCCTGCTTGGCGAACGGAATGGGGAGGGGCTCCGGTTCGGGTTCTGGTTCATGTTTCGGTTCTGCATCGGCATCTTCTTTGCGTGGCTTGCGTTTGATTTGACTGAGATTGGCAGTTGCCTTAATGCGTTGCCGTCGCGAGGACATGGCCTTATTTTTGTATTATTTTTCACACATTTACTTGGTGAAATAAATAAATAGCCGCAACAACAAAGGGAACCAAAGTGCAGCGCACGAGTTTACGGCTTACAGTGTTGCACAACGCATAAAACAACAGTCCATTTACAGTACGCAGCTCCTGCAAAACAAGTATGCTGGAATGACACTGTATCATTTATACCGCAAATGCAAGCAGAGTGTAATAAAAATATTTGCAGCGCCTTCAGATATATATGACATAGAAGCTTCGTTTATATTAAACATGTAACGACTAGCCGACTAAGCATTCTTTATTGGGCCAAAATTCATAGTTGAATGCTTTCAAATATTAATCCCTATTAAGATTTCATTCAATAACTAGATACACTCGTTTGTTTGTTCTATTAATAAAAAAAAATTTTAGGCTGTGTATCCAGCTTAGAACCGGTGCTGCACAATTTATGACTTTACCAACACCAATTCGAGCAACAACAACAACATCAACATAAATTGCAGGTTGCACGTTTTGAACGAAAAATGTGGGCGCCTTGATAACAAAGTAACAACGACGTGAATTCATACATAATATATAAGTAAAAAAATCTTGTCAACAACCGAAGGGGGGCAAAAACAAAATTATACAATTGGCAAAGCAGAGCGACAAATGTGACGCTTCTGCGTGTATGTTGTGTGTGTATCAAAATTTTGCAGCAGAGGAACTGGCAACATTAATCACATTACAGCCGCTGCCGCTGTCCGATTGTTATGCAAGCAGTGCAGCAGCCACCCCCACACCAACCTGTATTGTGCAGCAGCAGCAGCAACAGCAATCAATAAGCCGGTCGCCATGCTGCTCAACCGTCTCGTGTCGGCCATTAAAAATCAATCGAGGGAAACGCTGCGCGCCTGGAGCTATCAATGCGAATCGATAGTTGCGCAGCGTTCACGTCGCTTGCAGCAACTGATCAGCTTCTATCAATCCGTCTACGGCACCCAGGGCTTGAAGCAGCTGTGGCGCTCCTATTATCGCCGTGAGTTGCAGCCACCGCTACACGGTTTCATGCTCAGTGCGGTGGGCATTATGGGTCTGAACATGAAGCAGCGGGGCATCGACGGATTTGACTGGAGCAAGGAGCGATTGTCGCTCGCCAATTTCGATTTGTGCCAGCGCGATATTGAGTTCATCAATACACTGCCGGTGAATCAGCTGTGCGACAGCTGCAAGCTCAAGAAGATGAAATACTGCTACTGTTTGCTGGGCAATCAGCGCTGTAAGAAAAGCGGCGGCGTCGTCACTCCCCAAAAAACGGACGATCAGTCGGTTAGCATTAGCAATTGCCGGAGATCTTTACATATGAATGGTAATGCACCAGCTGGCCAAATGCTTATACAGTCGCAGGAGGATCGCAACTGGGAGCCGTATTTCAGCAAAAATGAATTTAGCATTTGGCGGCGAGAGGAGCGTTCCTCTCTCTATTCATACAAGGTCTATGCTCGATTTGATGATATCACTGCCGATGATTTTCTGCATGTACAAACGGATCTGGACTATCGCCGGCAGTGGGACGATACGGCCCTGAGGCTCGAGCTAATTAGTGAGGATCCAGTGCCCAGCAGCAATTCGCATCTCATCTATTGGGAGATGCAGTGGCCGCGCTTATTTGCCAATCGGGATTATGTGTATTGCCGGCGCTATCACAAGGATGAGTCGAAAAAAATGATATTCGTTTGTAGTCGGGCTGCGGAGCATAAGACATATCCAGCCATTTCGGGCAAGGTGCGCGTCACGGACTATTGGAGCCTGATGGTCATCAAGCCATTCCGTGGCTTTCACGAGCCCGGTCTCCACTTTGTGCTCACATATTACGATGATCCAGGCATACCCATACCGCAGAACATCAAGTCATGGGTAACGCAAAAGCAAATGCCCGAATTCCTAACCAAAATGTATGTGGCGACCAAGAACTATGCCTGCTCGCGTGCCCTCAAGATGAAAGATATGTTCAATAGCTTTACCCTTATCAACGATGACTACACGGCGAATGATCAACGCGGCAGCTGGCTGGGTAGCCTCAGTCGACATAGACGCAAGCTCAACAGTGACACAAAATCCGAGCGCTAAGCGATCGACCAGAAATCCAGACAGCTATAGAGAAAAACAAACCTGAACGAACAACGACATCCTGAGAAGAAAAGGAAGTACAGCAATGAAAATATACCAACAGAAATTTGATTCGGCCTTCTTACCATCTTATGTTGTAATATATTTTTGACTAAACATTTAAAATATCAATGCATTATTAGGGATTTTAAAGTTTAATGGAACTGTACAAAAATTATATTCATCAAATGTGCAATATTGTGCAATAAAACAGCATTCGCAACTTGGAGGCATTTAAAATGTTGAATCTTATGTGCCACACTAAAGAATACATACACATAAATATGTACAACACACACATATTCTAACAAAACATACGGTTTAAGTTTAGCAGCTTGTTTTTTAAGCAACCAATATAGAAATTACTAAAATTATACATGCGAATATAATGGAAACCCCCTCTTTAACAAAAAAAATCTATAGTTGAATTCAATTCACATCACAACAACAAATTACATTTCTTGTTTTTTTTATATAGGTAACCAAAATAAAAATACACAAATTAGATAAATTTTTCAATGAAAGATCATCATTTTTGCCAACATTTTGTTCTGTTTTAGTAATTTTTATCGGGTTTGCTTCATAAACACAGTTTACTACATAAGATTTCATTCGGATTGCCGAAGTTTAGATACCCTTGCAAATATATCGAAGAAAATCAACTTTTGAGTTAGTTAAATTCTTAATGAGTTAAATCAATTTTCAATAGTATTACAGCCAAAAAAATAGCAAACTAGAAAAATACTTAGCAAGGGCTTTTACAATATATATAAAAGAAATTGTAAATATAAAATTAATACAGATTACAGAGATTGATCGAGGGAGAGACAGAGATTTTATCGGTGTTTGTTGAGGCTGATCACAGTTCGGTGTGCTCCTTTCCGCTGGGCGGATTGTTCATGTACGCAATGAAATCTTTGCTGGTGCGTCCGCCATTGTATTCCAGCTTAGTTTTGAGGTAGGAAAAGTATATTAAGGTGGGATAACCGCGTACATTGTATTTTGCGCACAATGCCGCATATTGGGTGCAATCGACGGCAACAAAGGCAACGCGCGGATCATCCTGCAACGCATTCGCAGCGGCCGTAAACTCCGGCTTTGTATGCTTGCAGTGCCCGCACCCTTAAAAGGACGAAAGATGTTAGGATTAAGCAGAATATTTAACAACAGTCAATACTCAATACTTACATGGTGCATAAAACATGACCAGTGCATGTTTTTTGCGCTTCAGTGTCGACGTAAAAGTTTCGTCATTGGGGAAGAGCACCTCACTGCTCTCCGCCTCCTCCTCCCAGCTCTTCTCTGGCGGCGGCGGTGGTGGTGGCTCTTTGGGATCTCGCATAAATTCAACGATTTTGGACGCTTCGCGTACGCTCACATCGAATTTGTAGACACCATTGACAAAGTATTTTACAGTTGGGTAGCCTTTAACTTTGTATTTCTCGCCTATAGACGGTTCCTTGGTGGCATCCAGTGCAGCTAGCACGCCCGGCACATTGCTTTGCTTCATTTCGAGTGCGGCTTTCTCGTACTCCGGTTTCATGCGTTTGCAATGGCCACACCAGGGTGCGTAGAACATGACCAGCACCGAGCTCTCATCCTTTAGTGCCGGCTCAAAGCCCTGCGTGGTCAGGTGCACAATTTCCGAGTTTGTATCAGCTGACCAATCGGGTTCCTTCGGCTTAGTCGTTGGCTTGACATTCGGATTCAGCATAAAGGCAACCAGTGCATCCTTAGTATTCTCGCCATCATAGGTGAACCGCATCTTGCCATTCTCGAAGTAAATTAAGGTTGGAAAACCTGAAAAGAATTTCAATAAGATATTAAACCATGTTAACCTCCAAATTCTTAGATTTTAAGATTTCACTCGGTGATTGAAGGACTCCCAAATATTACCAGTTAAGTTAAACAGCTTGCGAACGGCTGCATTCTCCTGGCGCTCCACGTTCATGGCGGCCAACAGATATCCACCTTGGGCTTTGAGTTCCGTTGCTGCTTTGCTGTAGTCCGGCTTCATGCGCTTGCAGAAGCCGCACCACGGCACATGGAACATGACGAGCATGGGCCGTATGTCCTTGCGCATATGTTTGGTGAATGTGGCGGCGTCATTGAAATGCAACACATCCGAACCGGCGGGATCCTCTTCCCAGGGCAAATCGCCAGTGGGATCGCGCATAAATGTGATCATGGAGCCAACAGTCAGCTGCCGATCGTAGGCCTTGTGATAGTCACCATCCTTGTAGTGACGCAGTGTATACGGTTCGGGCGTCACCTTCAGTTTCTTGCAGAGCTTCTTACGCTCCTGACTGCCACAATCCACATACAACATGGTTCCTGTACCACGTATCGCTTCCGCCGCTTCCCGAAACACCTTCAATTCCGCGGCAGCCTCCTTAGCGCTGGACACGTACAGGGTCAAAACGTTGTTCTTGGTGCGCAGCAGTTTCTTAAAGTCCTTGTAATCTCCAATGTCTTCCTGCACAGCGGATGTTTTCGTTTTGCCGGCAACAAGTGCCACCAGCAACAACAGCAGCGGAAATTGCAGCACAAATTGATGGCGACGAAAACACATATTAATTGCCTTGCACGTTATGTTTAATAAAAGTAGGTAACTATTTTAACAATACGAGTAACTTGTTTAAACTAATGTAATAAACGCATTTTCTTCTCCCCTGCAGATCAACAATTGCAACTTAAAATGCCGATGAAGACGTCAGCGTTTAGCCACAGCGTTGCCACATCGCAAAACTGTTCGCACCTCGATTGCCAAAAGTTTACCAAAGTCAAAGTGTTCGTTATTTTCAAATTTATGAAATAAATGGTTGTATTGTCTTTTAAATTGTCTTCTTTTTAATTTAAAAAGTGTATGCAGCATGGCAAACACACATTTAAGATGTCGTCATTATATTATTATAGTTGGCTAATATATCGATAGTAATTGAGCGTGTATGTTAGCGCCATCTATCGAAGGTTAATGTAAAATAAGCAACGCCACCTGGCGGTTGACATGACGGTCAGAGGCTTAAGGCGGAGTTGCCAAGAGAAAAAGACAGTTAAGAAAGAGAAGGAAAAAAGAAAAGATTCCGAAGATCCCTAGCATCCTACGGTCGATGCAAACAATTACAACTACCTAAGACATTTGAGAAAATGTTGACAACTCAATTGCAACACTTATGTAAGTCTATAATTCCACCTTTCCAGCAAGGATTTCCCTTGTGATCAACGGATTTCAGAATAAAATGCAAACCGATGTCGCTTAGACAGATTTCAGTAATAATGATGTTAGGTTATGCCTGACATATAATGATATGCTTACTGCAGGCTGACTTACTTTCTTTTTTGGCATGGTTTAAAATGAATTTGCTCCATTTGAACTGCTCTAAGAAACGGTAAAATGATACCGTTTCTCAGGAAGTAAATGATTTAGGCTAACTTCTTGATCTTAAATTAAAATTCAACAGTCATATAAAATTCACTCTCAAAAAATCCTTTCAAATTCTGAGTTTATTATACATTCCTCAAATGAATTTAATAACCCGTACGTCCAAATCTGGAACACAGATCTTGTGGGTGGTCTCCTCACTTTTTAAATTTTTTTTGTGTCGCCTGACTTTAGTTGACATTAAATAAATAAACAATTATAAATTAAATTGTTGAAAAGAATATGAAATTTGAGTAAGGTTGACGAAATATTTTTTAATGGGTGGGCTGATCAAAACACCAAACACAGAGACGCAAACAGACCGTACTGAGAGTGACTCACTTGCCGCCCAGTATGTCCCCCCGAGCTAGCTAGTATACCGATATACCGCTGCCTCCGATAACAATGTACTGTTTGTCTCTTGATAAAGAGTATAAAAGCTAAACGCAACTATTCAATTCAGAACCATTCCAAAATATTCCACTTTCAAACTGCGTATTTCGTGGCTCTGATTCTTTAAATATTTAGAGGCAGCAGGAGACGAAAAGTTAAGCAAAAAATTTCACAAGTATTGTTCATTATTGAACGCAATCAACACCAGCATAAAGATGGCCCTTAAATTCGATATCAAGCACCGCTTCGCATCTAGCCGCGTCAAGTGCGTTGGCCTGCATCCGACCGAACCGTGGATATTGTGCGCTCTTCACAATGGCCACGTACAGATCATGAACTATGAGACCAAGCAATTGGTCAAAGATTTCGAGCTATGCGATCTCCCTGTGCGCTCCGCTCGCTTCGTGGCTCGCAAAAATTGGATTATAACCGGCTCCGATGATATGCTCATCCGTATTTTCAACTATAAAACAATGGAGCAGGTCCACTCCTTTGAGGCGCACTCCGATTACCTACGCTGCATTGCAGTGCATCCCACACAGCCCCTGGTGCTGACCAGCAGCGGTACGTTCTTTATTAATGAACATATTTAAAAAATTTTAACAATTTTAAAATATGACACATTGCAGACGATAAGCTTATCAAATTGTGGAACTGGAAGAAGATGTGGGAATGTCAGCGCATCTTTGAGGGTCACACACACTATGTCATGGAGATTGTGTTTAATCCGAAGGATAATAACACCTTTGCCTCCGCTTCCTTGGATCGCACCGTTAAGGTGTGGCAGCTGGATTCGGTGTCTGCCAACCTTACGCTGGAGGGGCACGAGAAGGGTGTCAATTGTGTGGACTACTATCATGGCGATGACAAGTCGTATTTGATTTCGGGCGCAGATGATCACTTGGTTAAAATTTGGGATTATGAGAACAAGACCTGTGTACAAACACTCGAGGGGCATGCACAGAACATTACGTCTGTTAGTTTCCACCCCGAGTTGCCCATTGTTCTGACGGGCTCCGAAGATGGAACCGTGCGTATCTGGCACTCGGACACATACTGCTTGGAGACCAGCCTCAACTTTGGCTTTGAGCGTGTGTGGTCCATTTCCAGTATGCGTGGCACCAACAACGTTGCATTGGGGTGCGATGAGGGCTCCATCATTATCAAAGTAAGAAGCGAGGAACCGACCATGTCCATGGATAAGGTTGCTTCGGCACTGCCGGCAACAAGTGCCACCAGCAGCGGAAATTCCAGCCCAAATTGACGGCGCCAAATGCACATATTGACTGCCTTGCACGTTTTGCTTAATAAAAATATGTAACTAATTTAACAATACGAGTAAGTTGTTCAAACTAATGTAATAAACGCATTTTCTTCTCCTCTGCAGATCAACAATTGGAACTTAAAATGCCGATGAAGACGTCAGCGTTGCCACATCGAAAAAGTGTTTACACGACATTGCCAAAAGTTTACCAAAATCCAAATTTCCTTTATTCTTAAAAGTATTAAATAAATGGTTTTATTGTCACTTAAACTGTTTTCTTTTTAATTTAAAAAGCTTACTCAACTTGGCAAGCAGCTTTTAAAATGTCGTCATTATGTGCTAAGCGCATCGATTCGCTCACAGAATACACCGCTGTCAAATTTACGTGGCAGCTGGCAACACTAGCCCAAAACTCTGACACATTAATAAGAGGCAGAAGAAGAAGCACGACAGCAAGTAATTTTACAATCTCGCCGCAGTGGATTTTTATTTTGATTAGCTTTAGTAGGGCATATTATTGAACGCCATCAACGACAGCATAAAGATGCCCCTTAAATTGGACATCAAGCGACGTCTCACATCGCGCTCAGACCGTGTCAAGTGCGTTGACCTGCATCCGGCCGAGCCGTGGATGTTGTGTGCTCTTTACAATGGCCACGTACACATCATGAACTATGAGAACCAGCAATTGGTTAAAGATTTCGAGGTATGCGACGTCCCTGTGCGCTCCGCTCGCTTCGTGGCTCGCAAAAATTGGATTATAACCGGCTCCGATGATATGCTCATCCGTATTTTCAACTACAACACACTGGAGAAGGTCCACTCCTTCGAGGCGCACTCCGATTACCTACGCTGCATTGCAGTGCATCCCACACAGCCCCTGGTGCTGACCAGCAGCGGTATGTTTAATTTTTACCATTTATTTAATAATTTTTAACACATGAATACATGAAACATTGCACTTCAATCCCCACTCTCTCAGAATGTGGAACAACCTCAAATAAAAGTCATACGAAGGCAATATTTGTTTAGCAATTACGTGAAAGCATATTTATAAAATGAATGAAACTTTTCTGACTTTTTTAACATTTATTTATTTTAGATCAAGATGATAATCAAAGTCATTAAATACGTCTGTCCGTGTTTTTCTATGCAGGCAATTTTGTTTTATTAAAGTTAAAATAAAAATATTTAAATTGATGTTAAAAAAAAATTATTTAGATACAAAAGATAATAAACATATTCGTATTTTTCCCATTCCAAAATGTTATAATTAAAGAGCGAACACTGTAAAAGTTCTTATCATTTACCACGTATCACATTTCATAGATCAAAATAATTGTAATCAATATTTTATCATATTTCTGCAGACGATATGCTTATCAAACTGTGGAACTGGGAGAAGATGTGGGCATGTCAGCGCATCTTTGAGGGTCACACACACTATGTCATGCAGATTGTGTTTAATCCGAAGGATAATAACACCTTTGCCTCCGCATCCTTGGATCGCACCGTTAAGGTGTGGCAGCTGGGCTCGGTGTTTGCCAACTTTACGCTGGAGGGGCACGAGAAGGGTGTCAATTGTGTGGACTACTATCATGGCGGTGACAAGCCGTATTTGATTTCTGGTGCCGACGATCGCTTGGTTAAGATCTGGGATTATCAGAATAAAACCTGTGTACAAACACTCGAGGGGCATGCACAGAACATTTCGTCCGTTTGCTTCCATCCCGAGTTGCCCATTGTGCTCACTGGCTCCGAAGATGGAACCGTGCGCATTTGGCACTCGGGCACATACCGGTTGGAGACCTGCCTCAACTATGGCTTTGAGCGCGTGTGGACTATTTCCAGTATGCGTGGCACCAACAACGTTGCCTTGGGCTACGACGAGGGCTCCATCATCATCAAGGTGGGCCGCGAGGAACCGGCCATGTCCATGGATGTGGTTGGCAGCAAAATCATTTGGGCAAAACATTCCGAAATGCAACAGGTAAGCTAAGGAAGATATGCGAATCTAACTCAAACAATCAATGAAGACCTTACTAATTATTATTTGTGTAGGTCAATTTGAAAACCATTGCGGATGGCACCGAAATCAAGGACGGCGAGCGTCTGCCCGTTGCCGTTAAGGATATGGGCGCCTGTGAAATCTATCCGCAGACCATTGCACACAATCCCAATGGCCGTTTTGTGGTCGTCTGTGGTGACGGCGAATACATCATCTATACATCCATGGCGTTGCGCAACAAGGCCTTTGGCTCCGCTCAGGAGTTTGTCTGGGCGCTAGAGAGCAATGAGTATGCCATACGCGAGAACAATGGCACCGTTCGCATTTTCCGCAATTTTAAAGAGCGAAAAAGCTTCACGCCCGAATATGGCGCCGAGAGCATCTATGGTGGCTACTACTTTGGCGTAAAGACCTCTTCGGGCTTGGCCTTCTACGACTGGGAGACATTGCAGCTGGTGCGACGCATCGAAGTGCAGCCGCGCAATGTGTTCTGGAACGAAAGTGGCAGTCTCGTCTGCCTTGCCACCGATGACTCGTACTTCATCTTGGGTGTGGATGCGGCACAAATTTCCAATGCGCTGGAGACCAAGGAGGGCCTCGAGGATGATGGTGTGGAAAGTGCATTTAATGTGCTCGGTGAGTCATTATAATTAAAGTTTATTTTATTAACTCAACTAGAATCGATCAAGCTGCCAATTATAAAGTTGTCTTGACTATTGTTAAATAATAATTGATTGGTAATTGTCCATGATGGGTTCCTTGCGCCTTTGTGGAAATTTGAAATAATCGTTTGATCTCCAAAACCAAAATAATTACGCACTATTTTTGTTGCAGGCGAGGTTTCCGAGTCTGTGAAAACTGGACTGTGGGTGGGCGATTGCTTCATTTACACCAATTCGGTGAATCGCATCAATTACTACGTGGGAGGCGAGATTGTGACCATATCACATTTGGATCGTACCATGTACTTGCTGGGCTATGTGCCGAAGGACAATCGCTTGTATTTAGGCGACAAAGAGCTGAATGTGATTAGCTTCTGCCTACAGTTGTCCGTCCTGGAGTACCAGACGGCCGTGATGCGACGCGATTTTGAGCGCGCTGATCTTGTGCTGCCCACCATACCGAAGGAGCATCGCACGCGTGTCGCTCACTTCCTGGAGAAGCAGGGTTTCAAGGAGCAGGCGCTGCAGGTGTCCACAGATGCGGATCACAAATTTGATCTGGCACTGCAAATTGGCGAGCTGGAAATCGCATTGAAGCTGGCACGCGAGGCGGAGAACTCACAGAAATGGTCACAGCTGGCCGATGTAGCGGCACGCAAGAATAACATGGCCCTTGTCAAGGAGTGCATGCAGAAGGCCAACGATTTTAGTGGCCTGCTGCTGCTCTCGACGGCCTCGAGTGATGCCCAGATGCTGGAGGAGGTGGGTGCGACTAGTTCCGCCCAAGGGCGCCATAATATTGCATTCCTCGCTGCCTTTCTCCGTTCCGATGTCGATCGTTGCCTGGAGATTCTCATCGAGACGAATCGTCTGCCCGAGGCTGCGTTCTTTGCCCGCACCTACTTGCCCAGCCAAATGTCGAGAGTGGTGGAATTGTGGCGCGAGGAGTTGGGCAAGGTCAATGAGAAGGCTGGCCAATCGCTGGCCGATCCCACACAGTACACAAATCTCTTTCCGGGTCTGGGCGATGCCCTCCGCGTTGAGCAACATCTGCTGGAGGAGCGAACGCGCAAGTTGCCCGCCCGCATCGCCGGTCAGCTGCCACTAAATAGCGAGCGTAATCCGCTCGAGGAACTGCATTCGATCGAGCAGCAGAGTGGTGTTGGTCAGCAAGAGGAGAAAGTGAAGCCGGCATTTGTGCCACTAGCAGCGATCTTGACCACAGCAAGCAGCACTGCTGCGACTGCAGCTGCTGCCGTCAGTGAGGATGACGACGATGACGATTTGGATCTGGAGATTGATGGGATTACGCTGGATGACAACATAGATACGACAGACGTTAATCTGGATGATGACTTTCTCAGCGATGATTAGATGTGTTGGCTGCCCCAAAGCACACGCTGTATTCGATAATATGCATAGAAATATCGTAAATTCCTTTGTTGATTCGGGAAAGAAAACTCCAAAAAAAACCAAACAATCGCAATTGAAAGCTGCTAATTCCACAAACATTCACCTTTGATTTGATTGATCGAGTGTTTCCCGTGCATTAATTATACAAATTAAAAATCTATTATATATATATCTATCTATAATGTACAACATTTATGCAGCAAAATCGAATTGCAATAAATATTATATTTAAAAATGTGTTTTTGTGAAATTGCGCTCGGTTTCTTCTTCTTACTGTTTGACATTCGGACATTTTGGCACACAATCAGCGTTGCCACAGGGCAAGCTGTCAGTTATTATTAAATACGGCAACACAGCAGCATCACAAATACATATATATTCGCAGATATTGTGTGTGTGCGTCTGGATTTTGCTGTATTTTTTATTTAAGAATGAATTATTAATAAACAATTAATAAATTATTATTAAATAAAAAACAGTATAAAACCCCGCCAATCAAACGTGAGTACTACTAAGCACACAGAGTGCATATCAGGACAAATAAACACTATTTACTGCATATTAATGCGTCGTCATTGATTGCATTCTATTGATTTTTCAAGCAACGTTGCATTCTTTTTCCAGATACACACTATATATAATTATTAATTACGTTAATATGGATCCGAAACACTACCATGCACATGAACAGCAGCAGCAGCAGCAACAGCATTTGCTTGAGCAACAAATGCATTACCAACATCTTCAGCAGCAGCAGCACCAACAGCAACAGCTGCCCATGCAGGTGGGATTTGCACCGCGTCGGCAGTTTGACAACATGGGCAACTCAGCTGCCTTGCCGGCTGCTTCTTTGGCCAATGGCGGTGTAGTTGGCTGCAGCGGCTCGCTGATGGGCAAGCCGGATGCCAATGGGCTGGCCATGAAGACACCGGTCAGCATGCTGCAGGAAATGTTGAGTCGACTCGGCATTACGCCGGGCTACGAGCTGGTGCAGATCGAGGGCGCTATACATGAGCCGACATTCCGGTTTCGTGTGTCCTTCAAGGACAAAGATACACCATTTACCGCTATGGGCGCTGGCCGCTCCAAGAAAGAGGCTAAGCATGCGGCTGCCCTTGCCCTGATTAACAAGTTGATTGACGTCCAGCTGGAATCTCAGGGAAATTCGGGAGCAGCCGCTGCAGCGGTTGTTGGCAACTCCCTGGCTGTGGGCAGCGGTGGCGATAGCAATGGCAGCAATGCCAATACCTCCGGCAGCGGCGAGTAAATATTTTGATTACTCCTTCAAATACTACATATTGTCAATTGTTAATGTGTTAAACTCTTCTTGTTAGTGCTGGCGACAAGATTGTGGGCAATCCCATTGGTTTGCTGCAGGAGAAGTGCATGCAACGTCGTTGGCCGCCGCCGTCGTATGAAACGGAGACAGAGGTGGGACTGCCGCATGAGCAACTCTTTACGATTGCGTGCACCATACTGCATTATCGCGAGGTGGGCAAGGGCAAGAGCAAGAAGATTGCCAAACGGCTGGCCGCCCATAAGATGTGGACACGCCTGGAGGAGACGCCCATCGATGCCAACCAAATCAATGACAGCATCTGCAACGAACTGGAGGGTGATGTGAGTAATTTTGCGGTTGTAAGCGTCGAACAGCTGCCGGTAGTGCCACAACCACAACCACTAACACAAACTCCCAGTCGTTGTTACGACCGCATTTCTTCCAATTATAATGTACACGAACTGTAGAATGTATTTCTTTTTAACTTTTTAACGTAATTAATTCTTTGGCTTCCTTATAGAAATAGAAAACTAGAAAAAATTAACTTTTGCAACCAACATGTGTAAATATTCTTTATTTAATTTAAAATTTTTGTATTTGCCATTTTAATTGAATTTATTGCTTTTCATAGTACTTAAAATCTAACCAAATTTTTAATATTTATGAAATAATAATTGAAATGTTATATTATTTGAAAGTATGGTTTTTTTCAAATACCTTTTGATTGGTTCTACTTCTTTTTTCCCTTGTTTTTTCAAATGTAAACTTAGCTTGAATTATATTTTGACGTTTTTATCGTGAATTTATAATACATGTTGGAAATTCGTGATATGTTTCAACTCACCATTTGATTGGCGAGGAGTTTTTTGCTTATTAAATGAGAAAACGTTGCGCTCTTATTTGCAGCCCCGTAACATCGATAGTTATTATGGTGATTTGAAAGATATCACTGTGCCAACACTGACCACACAACATAGTAATAAAGTGTCGCAATTCCACAAGACATTGAAAAATGCTACAGGCAAAAAACTGCTTAAATTACAGGTAAATTGTACTGCTACTAGAGATGCAGCTGTTTCGACGGTCTGTTGTATTGGCCATTGAAAAAGGCCATTTATGCGAGATGTCTTATGATTGATATGGATTTATCTTTTTCAGAAGACATTGATCTGGCACTGCAAATTGGCGAGCTGGAAATCGCATTGAAGCTGGCACGCGAGGCGGAGAACTCACAGAAATGGTCACAGCTGGCCGATGTAGCGGCACGCAAGAATAACATGGCCCTTGTCAAGGAGTGCATGCAGAAGGCCAACGATTTTAGTGGCCTGCTGCTGCTCTCGACGGCCTCGAGTGATGCCCAGATGCTGGAGGAGGTGGGTGCGACTAGTTCCGCCCAAGGGCGCCATAATATTGCATTCCTCGCTGCCTTTCTCCGTTCCGATGTCGATCGTTGCCTGGAGATTCTCATCGAGACGAATCGTCTGCCCGAGGCTGCGTTCTTTGCCCGCACCTACTTGCCCAGCCAAATGTCGAGAGTGGTGGAATTGTGGCGCGAGGAATTGGGCAAGGTCAATGAGAAGGCTGGCCAATCGCTGGCCGATCCCACACAGTACACAAATCTCTTTCCGGGTCTGGGCGATGCCCTCCGCGTTGAGCAACATCTGCTGGAGGAGCGAACGCGCAAGTTGCCCGCCCGCATCGCCGGTCAGCTGCCACTAAATAGCGAGCGTAATCCGCTCGAGGAACTGCATTCGATCGAGCAGCAGAGTGGTGTTGGTCAGCAAGAGGAGAAAGTGAAGCCGGCATTTGTGCCACCAGCAGCGATCTTGACCACAGCAAGCAGCACTGCTGCGACTGCAGCTGCTGCCGTCAGTGAGGATGACGACGATGACGATTTGGATCTGGAGATTGATGGGATTACGCTGGATGACAACATAGATACGACAGACGTTAATCTGGATGATGACTTTCTCAGCGATGATTAGATGTGTTGGCTGCCCCAAAGCACACGCTGTATTCGATAATATGCATAGAAATATCGTAAATTCCTTTGTTGATTCGGGAAAGAAAACTCCAAAAAAACCAAACAATCGCAATTGAAAGCTGCTAATTCCACAAACATTCACCTTTGATTTGATTGATCGAGTGTTTCCCGTGCATTAATTATACAAATTAAAAATCTATTATATATATATCTATCTATAATGTACAACATTTATGCAGCAAAATCGAATTGCAATAAATATTATATTTAAAAATGTGTTTTTGTGAAATTGCGCTCGGCTTCTTCTTCTTACTGTTTGACATTCGGACATTTTGGCACACAATCAGCGTTGCCACAGGGCAAGCTGTCAGTTATTATTAAATACGGCAACACAGCAGCATCACAAATACATATATATTCGCAGATATTGTGTGTGTGCGTCTGGATTTTGCTGTATTTTTTATTTAAGAATGAATTATTAATAAACAATTAATAAATTATTATTAAATAAAAAACAGTATAAAACCCCGCCAATCAAACGTGAGTACTACTAAGCACACAGAGTGCATATCAGGACAAATAAACACTATTTACTGCATATTAATGCGTCGTCATTGATTGCATTCTATTGATTTTTCAAGCAACGTTGCATTCTTTTTCCAGATACACACTATATATAATTATTAATTACGTTAATATGGATCCGAAACACTACCATGCACATGAACAGCAGCAGCAGCAACAACAGCATTTGCTTGAGCAACAAATGCATTACCAACATCTTCAGCAGCAGCAGCACCAACAGCAACAGCTGCCCATGCAGGTGGGATTTGCACCGCGTCGGCAGTTTGACAACATGGGCAACTCAGCTGCCTTGCCGGCTGCTTCTTTGGCCAATGGCGGTGTAGTTGGCTGCAGCGGCTCGCTGATGGGCAAGCCGGCAATGATGCAGCGACCAAAGATGAAGAAGGAAAAACAGCTGCAGGCGCTTCAACAGCAGCAGCAACAACAACAACAGCAGCAGCATCATCATCCTCAACATCTCTCTGAGCTGAGCGGTGCGTTGGGGAGCACCGGCACTTTACCAGTTGACGATACACTCAAGTTTGTTAACGAAACGGATGCCAATGGGCTGGCCATGAAGACACCGGTCAGCATGCTGCAGGAAATGTTGAGTCGACTCGGCATTACGCCGGGCTACGAGCTGGTGCAGATCGAGGGCGCTATACATGAGCCGACATTCCGGTTTCGTGTGTCCTTCAAGGACAAAGATACACCATTTACCGCTATGGGCGCTGGCCGCTCCAAGAAAGAGGCTAAGCATGCGGCTGCCCTTGCCCTGATTAACAAGCTGATTGGCGTCCAGCTGGAATCTCAGGGAAATTCGGCAGCAGCAGCAGCCGCTGCAGCGGTTGTTGGCAACTCCCTGGCTGTGGGCAGCGGTGGCGATAGCAATGGCAGCAATGCCAATACCTCCGGCAGCGGCGAGTAAATATTTTGATTACTCCTTCAAATACTACATATTGTCAATTGTTAATGTGTTAAACTCTTCTTGTTAGTGCTGGCGACAAGATTGTGGGCAATCCCATTGGTTTGCTGCAGGAGAAGTGCATGCAACGTCGTTGGCCGCCGCCGTCGTATGAAACGGAGACAGAGGTGGGACTGCCGCATGAGCGACTCTTTACGATTGCGTGCACCATACTGCATTATCGCGAGGTGGGCAAGGGCAAGAGCAAGAAGATTGCCAAACGGCTGGCCGCCCATAAGATGTGGACACGCCTGGAGGAGACGCCCATCGATGCCAACCAAATCAATGACAGCATCTGCAACGAACTGGAGGGTGATGTGAGTAATTTTGCGGTTGTAAGCGTCGTACAGCTGCCGGTAGTGCCACAACCACAACCACTAACACAAACTCCCAGTCGTTGTTACGACCGCATTTCTTCCAATTATAATGTACACGAACTGTAGAATGTATTTCTTTTTAACTTTTTAACGTAATTAATTCTTTGGCTTCCTTATAGAAATAGAAAACTAGAAAAAATTAACCTTTGCAACCAACATGTGTAAATATTCTTTATTTAATTTAAAATTTTTGTATTTGTCATTTTAATTGAATTTATTGCTTTTCATAGTACTTAAAATCTAACCAAATTTTTAATATTTATGAAATAATAATTGAAATGTTATATTATTTGAAAGTATGGTTTTTTTCAAATACCTTTTGATTGGTTCTACTTCTTTTTTCCCTTGTTTTTTCAAATGTAAACTTAGCTTGAATTATATTTTGACGTTTTTATCGTGAATTTATAATACATGTTGGAAATTCGTGATATGTTTCAACTCACCATTTGATTGGCGAGGAGTTTTTTGCTTATTAAATGAGAAAACGTTGCGCTCTTATTTGCAGCCCCGTAACATCGATAGTTATTATGGTGATTTGAAAGATATCACTGTGCCAACACTGACCACACAACATAGTAATAAAGTGTCGCAATTCCACAAGACATTGAAAAATGCTACAGGCAAAAAACTGCTTAAATTACAGGTAAATTGTACTGCTACTAGAGATGCAGCTGTTTCGACGGTCTGTTGTATTGGCCATTGAAAAAGGCCATTTATGCGAGATGTCTTATGATTGATATGGATTTATCTTTTTCAGAAGACATGCCTGAAGAGCTCGAAACTTGACTACGTTAAGCTGTTGTCAGAGATTGCTATGGAGAATCAGTTCGAGGTTACCTACGTGGACATTGAGGAGAGGACGTTTACCAGGCAGTTTCAGTGTCTGGTTCAATTATCCACGTTGCCAGTCGGCGTTTGCCTTGGCACAGGGACAACGCCTGCTGAGGCGCAGCGACATGCAGCTCAGAATGCCCTTGAGTATTTGAAGATTATGACCAAAAAGTAGGCCAACGAACTAATTTGCAAAATCGGAACGCACATCACGAAGACAGCGATAAGGGTCGCAATTTCCGCTGTCTTCGGAGGCTCACGGCAGCAATTTTCAGCACTGTATTTAAAATATATATTATTTTCATGTTTTGATCTTCGTTAACACATTGAGTTAGCAAAGACATTAAATATATTAAGAAAATCTATTTGATTTACATTGCACAGGAAGTGCATAATTTTAATTTAATTAACAAACGAATTAATTTTCAAGAAAAAATCCCACAAGTCTATGGATAATGTTGCACACTAATTGTATCGAATCAACTGTAATATATTAGATATAAATTTTGATATAATTAAAAAACTAATTTAAAAAATGTTATATTTTGGATATGGAAATCACATTTGGATTTAACAACTGTTGTACAAAATGAACTCCATGTCAACGGCTATGACTAACATATGTCATCTAAAGATGGCAAAGAAACTAAATGAAAATAAACTGAAACTGAAACATGAACTAATTAAAGGTAACACGGAATAGTTTTAAGAAAAGAAACGCTTGTATGTTATTGTAAACAACACAGGTTACCGAATAAACATTTAGATTGATGTATAAAAAAGTGTGTTTAATAGTGATTTATACTTATGCTAAGAAACTAAGAACTAAGTGGCGTAAGGGTTATTTACATTGACCGACAGTAGAGAAGCAACTCGTTATGCTGCCTGTGGAAATGGTCATTAATATCTACTTCTTTTTACGGTCCTGCGTGCACTTGGGACAAAACCATTTGCCCTTTGGCTTCGTGGTGAGGCCCACACAGGCAAAGTGAAACCACTCAATAGGGCACTGGCAAAATACAAGAAAAGGCATTTTAAAATCATATAGGTATACAATAATTATGAATAAACGCACGTCTGGATTGTCGCAGCCAATCATTTCGCCATAGGAGACCTGGTGGCATAAGCAATATGTTGGCTCGTTCGGATCCACTGGCATGTCCATGACATCGCTGGGATGCGTTGCAGTCGTGTGGCAAGATTCCTTCTCAGAATCGTCAACATCAACCGCTTTCTGTGTGTGGTGGCAAAAAGAAAACGAGATTTAATAAATACCTCCAAAAATGCTTAGCTCTTATCGGGGATCATGCAGGCAGGTGAAATGTAAAAAATGAAATATGAAAAGCTAATTGAATATCTAATCTCAAATACACTGAATACATTCGTTAGGAGGCAAATGGAGGGGGATCTTTCGTGCAGAGTATATTCAGCGATTTTGCTACTTTGTAGGCTATCAGGCAAACAAACAAAACTAAATAGTGGTCAGAAGGAGGAAGTAACAATCGCAACAGGACGAATACATATATGAATAATGCTTGATGAAGATGATTTACCTTTTGGGCGCCCCCCTTGCGTGTTTCTTTTTCTTGATTTACCTTAGACTTTTTCTTTTTGCTACCTTGGCCAGCACTGCTGCTAGCATTGAGATTCGCGCCACTGGCACTGTTCGAATGATTGCCACCACGGCCAGTCTCCTCATCTGAGGAAGCTGGCTTTTTTTTTTTACACGACGCCTTGCCATCCTTGGTTTTCTTGCGGCCACCCTCTGTATAAAATATAAACATAAATTAATTTGATACATTCAGTTCACTTTCTCAATGTAGTTTACGTACTTTTGGCGACTGCTTCCTCGGATTTGGCTCGCGTGGATGAGGCCTTCTCTTGTATCTCGCCCTCAAAGCGCGCCAAATCATTGTCGAGTCTTCGGATTTGTTTGTCCACCAGTTCGTACGTTTGTATAGCCAGCTGAACTTTGTCATCGCTGTATTCCTTGGCCTTGCCAAAGAGTGCCTTAATGTCCTCCAAGCGCTCCTTGCGCTCCTCCTCGTTCATCGAACCGCTCTCCGTGGTTAGTTTGCGCATAAAATCCTTTGCATGGCTGTCGATGCTTTTCATCGCAGTCTGTCCCCGATCATCCAGTTTCCTCATCAGCTTAAAGTTCCGCTCCAGTTCCGTTGGCAGTGATTCCAATCCTAAATGAGAAATACGAAATCAATTGCCGCCTCTGCTTGTTTTTAGCTTTTATTCTTCACAGACCGTCTAGATAATTTTCTAAATATATTGCAGATGACATTTTGTATAGATATTGTGCGGGTTTTAATTGTTTTTATTTTTCCTTCTTTAATTGCACTTTACTAACAAAAACCAAGCGTCTATTTACGACTCACAAACAGCTGTTTTATTTTTAGTGTGCAGCAATGTTTACAGATAGTTCTTTCGATTTGTTGCAATGGTACATTCTCGCCATCTCGCTCTTGCGCTAAATAGTTACGTGGCAGATAATAAGGCATACTAATTTGTAATAACAATACCTCGAAAATATGATTCATAGCTTATAAGCAGAATTAAAATCGCTATAACGAATATAACTTACATATATGAAAATCACATTACTCGATAGCACAGTTGGTAATCGTCCAGCGTGCGGTGCACAACACTGCCAAAGACAGCTGTTTTTTACGCAGGTCAATATTGCAGCCAGCGGTTCACTGAGAAAAAAACCCAAAATGGAAAATACCTGCAAACAATTTGGCTAAAAATCATTTAATAAAAATGCGTAGAGCCGCTACAAAAGATTGAAGAACACATCAGATCTAGGCAGCAACAGTATGTATAAGAAATTGCGTAAGATGTTGCCTCCAATGCGTCCACTCCACTGGTTTCTACTCGCCCTCTGCATCTTTGTCACCTTTTATTGGTTGGTCGAATTGCGATTGAAACAAGGTTTGTACTCAGACTCACATTTGCCATACCATTTGTGCAATATTGTATATTATATTTCCTTATGTGCAGCTATAAAGCCACTGTCGAACATGGCTGGCAATGGTGCGACTCAAGCGGCGCAATCATCGCTTGCTCAAATTGCACCCACATTGGATAACTTCAATTATGAGGAGCAATTGGTGGTGCTGTACAATCGGGTACCCAAGACGGGCTCAACCAGTTTCGTGAACATCGCCTACGATTTGTGCAAACAAAACAGATATCACGTTCTGCATATCAATGTTACTGCCAATATGCACGTACTTTCGCTGCCAAATCAGGTGAGTCTCAGTGGCCATCGCTATCGAATCCACAAGAGCTGTTTAACTATTTAACTGTTGTGTTTTTTGTTTAGATCTCCTTTGTGCGCAATGTGACTAGATGGCATGAAATGAAGCCGGCTCTCTACCACGGACACATGGCATTTCTCGATTTCTCCAAGTAGGTGTATCAAATTTATAGACATATAATATTGTTATATATATATATAACTATTTTGCAGATTCCAAATCGCACACAAGCCCATCTATATAAATGTAGTGCGTAAGCCCCTGGATAGACTCGTCTCATATTACTACTTTCTGCGTTATGGCGACAACTATCGCCCCAATTTGGTGCGAAAAAAAGCTGGCAATAAAATTGTAAGTATTGTAAATTTGTAAGTAATTATGATATTTGTTTGTATATTCTATATATCATATTTGATTTGGTTTGGCTTATGCAGACATTCGATGAGTGCGTTATTCAAAAGCAAGCCGACTGTGATCCCAAAAATATGTGGCTGCAAATACCATTCTTTTGTGGGCACGCTGCCGAGTGCTGGGAGCCCGGCAGCGATTGGGCCTTAAAGCAGGCCAAGCGCAATTTGGTCAACGAGTACTTCTTGGTCGGTGTCACAGAGCAAATGTACGAGTTTGTGGACCTCCTGGAGAGATCGCTGCCCAGGTGAGTTCAAGTCGTGAAATCCTATCCGAGATGAGCATGCTTTAAATGATATTTAAATTTTTAGAATATTTCAAGGCTTTCGTGAGCACTATCAAAATTCCAATAAATCTCATTTACGTGTGACCTCTTCAAAGTTACCGCCCACTGAATCTACCAAACAGACCATACAGAGATCCAAGATTTGGCAAATGGAGAACGAACTGTACGAGTTTGCACTGGCACAGTTCGAATTTACCAAAAAGAAACTGATGCAGCCAGATAATAAGCATTTGCAACAGTTCATGTACGAGAAAGTTCGGCCCAAATGATTGCTTGGGAGAAGCAAAGGTAAGACAAAAGGCAAACACCGAATCAGAAATGGCAAATTGCAGCCCAAGTGCAGGCTAAACGAATAGAACCCTGTATATATATATATATATATATATAGCTGCTGTATATGTAATCTGTACTTAAAATCAAGCAAAGAACTCGTGAAAGACACTAAAGACTTTAGAATTGAATATCGTTGACATATTAATGATTTTATCTGTATATATATATACACACATAGTTTAGTATAGTTTATATAGTAAGTCATACATAACGCTTTTCTTAGAATTACGTAAGCAATATATACTTAGCAACAATTGTAACAACTATACGAAGCACAATGCATTTAGTCCTTCGTCTAGTAAACTATACTCTTCTATAATTAGTATTTGACAATACCGCGTTAAGCGTAAAGCCCAAATACAAATTAATTGCTGGGTGCTGCGCTTACCAATTACCAACTAATTTTTGGTAACTTATAGATTAAACTAATTTGTAAGTACGATATTTAATGATATTATTTGTGATTAAAGATTAAAGTAATTTGTAAGTACGATCTATATTGATATTAATTGTGACTCTAGAAAAATGTATATCAGCTTTTAGCACTTGTAACTGAGAAACTCATCAAGTCAAATACATTGTAAATACATATTAACTACATGTCAACTCTGAAACTAGCATCACTATCAGCGGCTGTCTGCGATTAGTTGCATGCAATTGGATAAATTGACTTAACCTGTCGACTGGTTATTTATTTATGCATATAAACAACACACACAGTCATCTATCAGTAAATGGCCAATATTTGTTTAATGCATGGCGAACTGTGCTTAAGTTAATTGCTGTTGAAATTGCATCGCTACTGAGCGAAATTCCATTGAACTTTAAAAAGTTGACGTAGCTCGACTCTCAGCATTGACGGTTTGGCTGGACAGGCTGTCAGACTGACTAAGTGACTGAAAGACCGGCTGACTAGATAAATTACAGAAAGCAGAAAAAGAAATAAAAATGGAAATTGAATTTAATTTCGGGCACACATGCGAAATACTTCAATACATTAATTGCTCGGGCAAAGACAATGAGTTTGCATTATCGCCAGTTGAACATTTGAACGGAGACACGCAAGTCGTCGAATCGTTTGACTTGAGCTCGTTGCTGTTTAGTTTAGTTTTTTATTTTACTCAAAAGCAGTTTATTATGAAGTAGCTTAAAGCATTAAAAAAAGTGGCAAATACAAAGTGCGAGCAGTTTAGATTTCGAACCCAGTTAGCAGTTATTATTAAATATAGCGACGCGTGCGAGATTTTTTTAGTTTTAAACCACCACATAAATATTTATATAAATGTACATATATACATATATAAACATATATTGCGTATATAAATAGGCTAAGTCACCTAAGCCCGACTTTTGAATGCGACTAATACCGGGTATTGAGTGGATTTTGTGCTTGAGCGTTCAAAGGTTTAACAATAATTATATACTTCTGCGGTGCACTGCGAGAAATGACTGCCAAATAGTTAACTACTATTAGTTATAACAATGCCTAACAGCGAACTGTAATATGTGTGTATAACAGTATATACAACTGTGGGACACTGTGTTATAACAGTTGCAGGAGCAATATAGTGTAATATGTGTGTATAACCGTTTATGAAGGCTTGCATGAGTTGGAATTTTGCCTTGAACTTTAACCCAGTGCGGCGTTTTTCTCATTGATATATAAATATAGACTAAGCAGACAGAGCCCTGTGCAGTGGCTTAGCCATTAAGCCTTAGCGACATTCCAGTAAATCGCTGTATAACAACTAACGATGCCAGCACTTTTCAACGCGCTGAAATTAGCCATAAGTAATAGTTTTGTGTGTGACCTGTCAACACATACAGACACGTGTGTGTTTGTGTGTGTGTGAGCGTACATTAATTCTTAACTACCTTGATATACGCACATACAAAATACATTCGATCCGGGTATAAAACTGTTGAATAAAGAGCATTATATTTTCAGTCTTTAAACGTGTTAAGACCGAGATAGACCAGTCATAAATCGTATAGCCTGCAATATTTCATTCAACAAGTCAAAAAACATAAGAAACCTCATTTAAAGGATATTAACGCAACTCGCTTTTGGATTAGCTGAGCTCGCATTCAATTTTGGTAAGTGTACTATTTTCAGTGTTGTGTTATTGTTTTGCTTAGATATACAGTGTCTCGCAGCACAAAAGACTCAGTGTCTAGCAAAAAATTTAAAGTGCTATAAGGTTTAAACAAAGAAACGATCGCAAAATGTTTAAATGCCAATTTGTTTAATGTTATATCAAGTTTGAAAAATAAACTTTAGTTTTTATTAAAATATTAATTAATTAACGAAAATAAGTCAAAAACTGAAAACATGTCCAAAATGCATGTCAAAGCTCATTTGACTCAGTCTTAGAAAAGTAACATATTTGGCGTATAAAAACTTAAATAAGGATGTTAATACTTAGTATGATATCCTTTAGCCTTAATAACTTCCCCTAACCTATTATTCATGGAAGATACCAGCTTCCGGATTGTTTCTGGACTGATTTTGCTCCCCTCATCCAGCAGAGCATTCTTGAGGTCGGATCTGTGATTCCGGATGTTATTTTTGAGCAGAGCCCACAAATTTTAAACAACATTTAAATCTGGAGACTGGGCCGGTGGAATTATCATGTGGGGGCAGTTCCAGATAAGCCAGGACTGTACTAATCCGAACTTATGCTTGGCTGTTGTCCTGGTCGTTGTCGTGGTAGAACCGGAAAGTACGTCGGATTCCTAGCTTCTCGGCACTTTGGATTAAATTTTCCTTTTATATATTGAGGTACACATTCTTGTCCATTGTTGTTCCAATGAACACCAAATTTCCGACGCCGGCTGCCGAGATACATGCCCATACCATGACACTTCCTCCGCCGTGCTTCACTGTTGCCTTTAGGTGTTTCGGATTCATCTCAGTATTGGGCTGTCGCCACACATAATTCCGTCCGTCCGAGCCAAAAATGTTGAATTTGGACTCATCTGCAAATATGACTGTGTTCCAGAACTCCAAATCCTTGTCCAAGTGGGTTTTGGCGAACGTCATCCTAGTCCCTTTATTTTTTGCGCTTATAAAGGGCTTCTTCCGTGGTACTCGGGCATTAAAGTCATGGTTGCGCAGAACCCGGCGCACAGTTTCCACACTGCACTTATTCTCCATTTCATCCTCCACCTGTGGAGTCAGTTTTGGAGCCGATAGCTTGGGATTTGCCCTTATTTTCCTGATGATCCTCCGCTCTTCCTAGTCGGTGAAAATCTTGTTTGATGCCTTTCTGCCCTTGTCCTCTGTCCGATTTTCGTCGACGAAGCGCCAAATGATGTTGGTCACAGTTGATTTGTTTAGATTTACCATTTTAGCTATTTGGCGATGTGAATGTCCCATCTTGAAGTGTTCCAGGATGAGATTCCGTTGGTCAATAGTAGTCCATTTGCCCATAGTCCTTGTTGGCTGGTTGCACCCGAGATGCAGGATATAACTAAACTTACTACGAAGGATTGGTCTATTTATACCGAAAATAATCAACCTGGCGTAAAAAATCCCGGTTTTATGGCACCCAGGTGTCCATAACGCCCCAGGTCCAAATTTTATGCGACCATAAATTAAGGTACTTTTTTACATAATCCGGCCTAGCCGGTGGGAAAACCCCAGTTTATTGGGATCATATATTCATTATGGTGGTTAATATATGTACCTGCTATCAGTCTTTGGAATTTTTGAAAAATATTGGATAATTTGTTTATGGCAGGCAATTAAATTTTTTGCTAGACACTGAGTCTTTTGTGCTGCGAGACACTGTATATAGATATTTACTGCAGCGTGCTGATGCGCTGATGCGTGCGCTTTAAGCATTCTGTTTTGGCTTCGTTGCGCTTTTCGCGTCTCTTTTGTGCTTGCCCTTTGCATAATGAAGAGCACAAATTCAATGTCTACACAAACAGAGCAAACAGAGCAACAACAAATGCAATGCTCGCAACTGGTTGCCTTTTTGCACGCTTGCCAGCACTGCACCAAGCTGTCAGATATGCTCGCGTTTCCTTTTGCATTCACTTTCGGCTTCGCCGCCAAAGCTGTAATTGTGAGTTGTCAAAGAGTCGCTGAAGTTGCTGCGCATTTGTGTAAGGGAATTGTATAGAATTTTGCTTGAGAAGTTTAATAAACGGTTGGCATTGACACATTTGAAGACTAGGCTAACAGCTTGCGCCGGTTCCTGTTCAAGTGCAACTGCAAATGCACATGCATTGTTATTGCTGTTTACGCTACAAAGTCAACGTGAAAATATTAAATATATAAAAATGAATATCGAGATGAGCTGTGCTTCTGTCATCATGCCGCTGAGTGCAGCAACAACCTGCTTGCCTAGGACAGCAGTCTCCACTTCCGTTGGTTTAGGTGAGACAGCCATACATATCATACACACACACATACAGTTTAAATGTGTTTACTGTGCACAAGTACACACACATACATACATACATATGTTTTTAACTTTCATTATAAGTTTTTGGCATGTAAGGTTAAAGCACTTTTTACATTGGATTTGTCATGAACATAGTTCAATGTCATATCTTTGTGTGTGTTTCATTTTTTTTTTTTTTTGGCAAGCTACTTGACATTTATGCTTACTGTTTTTACGTCATGGTTATTTCTGTTTATCCCTTTTTCACGTTTTCTCGCATGTTTTTTTTAATGGCGAACTCTGCTATCTTTTTTGACATTGTTGGGTCACACCACTAAATAAACAGTGCAATATAAATCGAATTTGAACTTCTTCTGATCTATTATATAAAAAAATATTTTCGACAAGAATGTTCGCTGTATTTATTACATTTTTAAGTTGAATGAACTTATGAATATGGTTTTAGAAGTGGAAGACTCTTAAAAATAAATCACTTTTCCATAATTAAAAAAAAAACAAATATATATTGAAAAATATTCAATTAACAGATAGTACTGTATTTAAGGTATAAGAAAAATCAGTTGTTGAAAAGATTGCAAAAAGTAAATGTTCGATTTTTGATCAGAAACATAATATGCCAAATAGTGGTGCTATTTTTTTGTTCGCCACTGTACACATGTAGGTGTGTTTATTACTCTACGATGATATTTTCTCAAAGTCTGATTTTATATCTAACGACACGGCTGTTTGATTCGTGAGCGAATTATTGGCCAAAACTGAGAAAACAAGCCAAAACACACACAAAAAATAATGAATGGATGTTGCGACTCAAAGGCGAGCTTCGCACGTGTTGGCGTCGAATATACAAAAGAAACAAAAAGGTGACGAAAGAAGCACTGGTCTGGTCCCATGCCCATGGTTGGGCTGTGTTGTTGTCTGAAACGTGTTGGACCCCATCAAGCACAATTATAAGCGAAGCGCACACTCTGAGCCATTGTTGTCAAACAGCTGTAATTACTGTGTAATGACTAATTAACGTGTATCACTATCGCTAGCACTAGCTGACATTGAACCGAAAGTACAAAGCCTGAGGGTCAAAACTGGAGACAATTACAAATACATATAAATATATATATAATATATACATACATATATCGAAGATGCTGCTGCTGTTGGTGTTGCTGTTTGAATACTCTCCACAGCAGCAGCAGTAGCAACAACAACAACAACAACAACAGCAACAGCTGAGTATCCGCATTGAAAACCAGCTTTGGCATAATTTCCCAAATGCATTCGCTTCTCTTGCAACCCCTCAGCTTTTGCTCTCTTTTAGCTCAATCTCACTCTCGCTCTCTGCGAATGTCATGCTCAAGTTCAGCTTCAGCTTCAGTTTGTAGCTTTAGCTTTATTCAGCTTTTGCTTCAGCTGTTGTCATCGGTGAATTTCCAGTTTTTTGATTCTTGGCCTGGTATATAATCTTCGCAACGCGCTTTTGGCTGCCACAGTTTCGTCTGCTCTTTCGGCTCCGTTACACGGCTTGTTGTCAGCGCTGCTCCGTCTACACGGCATTATCACTGATCTTTATGGTAGTACTACGAGTATAGCCAGCTCCCCCAGAAAACGAGTTTCACGTTTTCGGTATCAGTTCAAATTGTGTCTTGGTGTTTTTCTGTTGTGCTCGGAGTGTGTACTATATAAATTATACGATTATTATGGTGTTGCTTTCAAAAGACATTAACTATTCATAAGTTTATGCTGTACATTATACATATATTATTGTTGTTGTCATTGTTGTTGTTGTCATTATTGTTGTTTGTACGCATTTTGTGCATTTTTAAGTTGCGCCAAAAACTATTCGAAACTTCTCGTTAAACGTTTGGCTTTATTTATTTACTATTTACTACTATTTGATGTGATTACAAAGTACCAAATTAAATGCTCAGTCATCTCAATCAAAGTCAATCAATGTCTCTGAGCGCTTTTGTGTAGATCTAATTGTCTTTTGTTTAGATCCAAATTCCCTTAGATAATCGGTTGAGTTGCGTATTAGCCTCAAAAATACATATATTATTATATATAAAGATCATTTAATATATATATATATATTTAATTCGCCAATATCTTCATGGCAAATGCATTCTCATCTCAAAGTCAGCGGAAGTAACAAAAAACTGTTGCTAAAAATAATAACTTTTATGCAGCATCCGTTATTGAGTTCGGTTTCTTTTTTTTTGCAAACCACAAAGCGAATGTCAAGGTTAAGGTTAAGGTTGCAAAGAAGAAAAAAAGTAGAAGATATAACCGGTTGATCGGCAATGGATCGGCCTGCATTTGTGCTGATATTGCAGTATCAACGATCCGGTTTGTAACTGAAAACCAACAACAATTTATATATATGTACAATTTGTCACACAGCAGTATCTAGAATACTTGAGATCGTAAAGTCAATACGAGAATTAAGCAAAAATTGAGTGCTAAGCACAAAAGAATATATATTTATCACTTCATTTGAAAAGTGCTTCAACCAACAGCAACAAATACGCCTGCTGCAAAATGAGTAAGTAATAATTACTGATTGTGTTTTTCAACAGAGCTCTTACACAATAACCCACACATATATATAATTGCAAATTGTTGTTAGTCAAAAGGTTTCTCTCCATATATACATATATATAGGCACGCTACTTGTTACATGCACTAATTGCATTTTAATTGTCATTTTCTTTTCCATCATTTGATTTTTGTTTTTGTTTGATCAATAGGAGTGCCCACCATGTTATCGGAAATGGATGCGTTGCCCACGGTGAAGCTGGGCGATTTTACGCTTCAGTTTGAACTGGGCGAACCCACCGCTGCAGCTAAGGAAGTTGCAGTCCGGGAACTGCGGGAAACCCCCGAGCGCCAAAAGCAGGCCACGCAGGAACTGAAGCGTTTGCTGGAGGGTAAGTCCGCCATTTATATGTATATAGACATAGATATCTCATGATTTTCCCAATTAAGCATTTAGTAGAACTGGGGATTAGTTGTGTTTAGTATTCTATTTGCTAAGGAATTATTAAGCTAAGGAAATTCCAATAATTTCAATCAACAAATGTATGCACACTTATTAAGCAGAACTCTACTTGACTTAAGTGTTTTATATTAAGTGATTATAAGTAATGTGTACAATCTAATGATGATGGTGTTCACATTAATTGAATGGGGCACAAAGTTCAATGACAATCCATTTTGTTACCGATATTCTGATGCTTCCTATAATCAGTGTAAAACAATTTCCTTACCTGCAAGAAATACTTTTTGGCTCATTAGCTTATCATTTTACTTAAATCACTCAAAAGAAAAACAGCTTGATTAAGTCACAAAACCAAACTTTTAAAATGTTGAGGAAGGGCAATATTCCAATTGTTTTTTTTTTAGACTTTATAGACTTTAAACTCACATTACAATATATGCTCCATAGTAAGAAAGTGCAATTATTAGCATCACATTAATTATATAGCGACAGAACCTTTACTTATCTTTCAAATTACGATGAGACTAAAAGTTGACTTCCTCGACGACCCCCCTTATTACAGTAGTTTACATAATATAATCAATTAAGTAAACGCACAGCTAAGTTTGAGTCTAGAGAAAGATATAGTCAGTCAGTTTTATTGGAAAAGGTCAAAGAGATCAGTCGCATCAAACTTGTGGAATCAACAAAGAAACTTGTTGGACTTTGTTCAGTTCAAAAGCTAAACAATTAAAAAAAAACTTATTAACATTTAGCGGAAACCGATTTGTACTGCCCCAAGGACAACGAGGAGTGGCTGATACGCTTCCTGCGTCCCTGCAAGTATTATCCGGAGAGTGCGCGCGACTTGGTAAGCGGCTATATATATATATATATATATTTATATATATATATTTATATATACATAATTAATAAGCAGTTGCCTATTAACTTAATGTATCAACTTTTCATTCTCAGATCAAGCGCTACTACTCATTCAAGGTGAAGCATTCGGATGTGTATAACGACCTGAAACCGTCGCGGGAGGCCAACATCTTTAAGCACAATATACTCACCGTGTTCCCCAATCGTGATCAGTGCGGACGCCGCATCTTGTTACTGGAGCTGGGCAGTAAGTGGATATATGGCCTTAGGGTTAATATGGCTGCATTTATAATATCTGATTTTTGTTGCATTCAGAACGCTGGAAGCACAAGCAGGTCACACTCGATGAGGTGTTCAAGGGTGCAGTCATATTTTTGGAGGCCGCCATGCTGGAGCCGGAGACACAGATCAATGGCGCTGTCGTTATCTTCGACATGGATGGCCTTAGTCTGCAGCAGACATGGCAGTTTACGCCGCCATTTGCCAAGCGAATTGTCGACTGGCTGCAGGACTCGGTGGCACTGCGCATCAAGGCCATTCACATTGTGAATCAGCCCAAGATCTTCAATATTGTCTTTGCGCTCTTCAAGCCCTTCCTGCGCGAGAAGCTGCGCAGTCGCATCATTTTCCATGGCACCGATCGCGACTCCCTGCACAAGTACATGTCGCCCAAGTGCCTGCCAGCCTGCTATGGTGGCATCCTGGAGCTGCCACGCGTCGATGGCGATCAGTGGTATCAGCTGCTCCTCTTGTGCGATGGCGAATACGATGCCATCAATTCGAATGGCTACAAAAAGAAGTGAGAAGGAGCGATGAGCAGTGATGATGCAATGTGTGCAGTGCAGCAAGTGATATTTCTCCCTCGTCTATCGAAAACTCGTTTAATATGCATTAAGCCTAAATATCTTTTATACGCTTGTCCAAAGCCAACGCTTGCGATACTATACAGTTTTCGCTGGTTTCGCTAGTGATAGAGCCAACAAGTTTGCCTTAGTCTTATGCAGTAAGTGTTATAGCTGACATATTCCACTTTATACACACACACACACAAACACACACACACATACATATACACAAATATATATATATATATATATATATATATATATACTTAATTGGGGGTAAGCGTAATTATAGCCTGTTATTACCTATATTACTTACATAGATAAAGATACACATTAATAGAAATATATATGTCAAAATGTTATAATGAAAGCAGAATTTCGAATTATTTTTACCCATTTCATTTTATTTGAGTTTCTTCATTCGTATTATTTACAATTGAGTTGTAGACAAACAAATAACGTATTTATTACTTATAATGATCTTCATTGGCTTGATCTAATTAAGTTTTTTGTTAAACAAAGCAAGTCAAAAGCTTAACTTCGAATGTTGAATATCAATTGGCATCAGATAATTAACAAACTGAATGAATTTAGCTGCTATATGTAAATGTATATATATTTGTATAACAGTTAATGCACTGCTCTAAAGTTAAAAAAAAAATGTTTATTTTAAGCTCATTTGGTCAAATCGTTTGATCCAATTGCAAGGCACAATTGTTATGCACAACTTGTAGTATTATCAAAGACTGTAGATATATATACATATATGTATATATATAAATATATATATATATATTGATATATCTCTAAAGTCTTATCTGTTTTAAAAACCACTCGTTACTCGTTACTAACTTAATCTCAAAATGTGTCACTACAGCTTGTGGAATGTGTGTATTCAAAATGTGTCTACTACAGATTGTTTAATGTGTCCTTCCTTCTACGTTTCTTTGTTATTGTTGTTGTGTATCACCCGTTTTACTGGAATGTGTAGTGTATGCCTCTGGGTTATGCAGTAGAGAAGCAGTGAAAAGTAGACAGACTTTTCATAGACGGTAATTGGTTGATGGCGCCTTTGGTGAGCTGCGAAACTGTCCAAATAAATGACGTGATACTGCGTTGGGTGCATGCATCGCAGCATCCGTAGGTTGCCCATCATCGTCGTCATCCGCATCGATGATGTCAGCCGATTTGGTTGCACTATCGCCGCCCATGCAACAATTGCGGCGCTGCATCAGTCGAATGGGCTGCGTTAAGTTGATAGTCTCGCCATTCTGTCGCTGTTCCGCTTCGGCAATGCACTCCATTTTCTTCCATTGGCGCAGGGCTAGCACAAAGGCATCCGTCACATTTGTCGCCGCCTTCGAGGAGGTCTCGATGTGTGCGCTAATCCCCTGCTCCGTGCACCACTTCTGCACATCCTCAGAGCTCACTTGCCGTTTCTCCGCTCGAATGTCGTTCTATAAAATTTGCAAATATATTGATTAAATTCACAATCGCTTCGAATCCGCCATCTCGGCGCCGCTCACCTTGTTGCCCACCACAATGAAGGGGAATCTGTCCGGCTCGACGTCCCCATAGTTGAGAAACTCATTGCGCCAGAGTCGCAATCCTCGCAGGCTGTCCCGATCATCCAAGGCATAGCACAGCAGGCACATGTCCGAGCCGCGATAGAAGGGTGTACGCAGTGCGCGAAAGCGTTCCTGGCCAGCCGTATCCCATATCTAAAATTACACACGCATTATTATTCAAGAAAACACCTATTATTGATTATTGATTATTGATTGTTATTCAATTAACGGTTTATTGAAATTTTTCAATTGCCGATTGGAAGTTTGTCAGAATTCGCAGCACTAAATGGGAGCAAACAAACAAAATACAAATACTGCTGGTAAACGGAACTTCGGTCGTTAAAGTACAAAAGAAAAAAAAAAGATAGCAGAATGTTGTGCACAAAGCTACATATATATTTATACAAATATATGTACATATATATATATATTTGTTTATGGCCTGAGATCCCAGAAACCTAAGCCCAAAGACAAACCAAGTGACTGATAATAAAGTGCTGATAACAAGGTGAATACAAATTCACAACTGAAGAGCCTTACAACTTTTAAATAAATAAAGGTGTGTCATCGAGTGAGAACATGGATATATATATATATGTAAATATATATATTAAAATAGTCAAAACGTTAATTATTAAAACAATCTATGGTTATTTATCATGAGCAACTGTGAAGCTTTCATATATTGAGACTGAATCGGGCATTTTTTGTATTTGCCAGTCATTTTTACTGCTCATTTAATGAAATATTAAAATTGTTGTTTTCCTTTCTTTTTCTTTTTGTTTTGTTTTGTTCAGGGCAACTTTTTTAATATGCAAAAAGGGTGTAGAGCGGTGGGTGGTGGGCAGCGCTAGAAAGAATAACCCACTGTTCAAATTGAACACACATTTTCCACGTCGAGGTCGAATTTTCGAATGGAACTTAAAATGGAATACAAAGTTGTTCACAATATTCTTGTTAACTATTCAAATAATGTAGATTTAGCAAATAGTCACTGAGTCAACATACAAATATTATACAAATACAGACGAATATGTAAGGAATTGCGGTTGAAATACGAAATATGTGTGTATATCAAATTATTTATATTATATTATTATTTATATTATAGATTTTATGGTGTAAATTGCATCAGAGATTGTTGGCATAATTATGAGTCGGGGCATTCCCGCTATTTACAATCGCTGGAGGGCATTTCAGAGTCATATTTATGTATATATATATATATATATAAGTATATAAGTATATATATATATGTATATATACTTGTACATATATCTTTTTGTGTATAACTCATCCTGCTCAACAAGTTGCCCGCTTCTTGTTTGGCCCAAACTCAGCGAAGCGTTAATAAAAAAAGAGAAATATAAAAAAGGAAAAAAACAGTCAACTTTTGCTTCTATGCAGCAAATTACAGCATTGAGTGAGTAATAGGAACAATTATAAGTGAACAGGTAAAAAACTACATACGAACAAGCGTAGACAATTGTGAAATAGTTGAGCCAATTTTTTTTAAGGAATTTGCTGCATTGATTGGTGGCGCATTTGCAATCCGTAAATTATTCGAATTATTTAAATGACATCTTGCAGCAATTAACTGCTTACTCATCGTGCTGCACAACCCACCCCATGTTGCATATTTATAAGCCGACTTAAAAGTCGGTGGTGAATTTGTGTATTCAAAACTGGGAATACATAAAAAGAGTGGATCAGCAAAGAAAGAAGCAGTGCTGAAGGTGAAGCAGAAAAAGCTGAGAAAGACATGGGCTAAGAATTTACATACACATTTACATAAAGGGTTTCCTACGCATTCTCTATTTGTATTGGTGTGTGTGTTGTGTGTGTGTGTTGTGTGTGTGTGTTGTGTGTGTGTGCTTGTTACAAATAGCAAAGCTGAAACAAAGTCGCCGCATTGTTGTTGATGTTTTTGTTGTTGTTTACGCTGTTGATTCGGATTCTGGCATGCTAAACTGTACTGTTAATTGAGCTTTCGTGTCTGCGTGTGTGTGTGTGTGTGGGTGAGCACAGATGGAACAGATACCCAGACAGATAATCAAAAAATTACGCAAAACAAGTGGTCAAAAAGCGAAAGCAAAAACTATGCAATGAGTTGGTCCAATTGCAGTAAAGATGTGAACGATTTGAACATTTCTGACTCAGACTGACTGAGTTTGTCCAACTGGAGTATAGATTTGATCGAAATGAGCATTACTGAATCATTATCACATTAAGCGAAAAGAAGACGAACAACAACAATAAAGCATTAAGTTAAGTTGTTATTGGCATTGCTGTCTGACCTGCAGTGTGTACTTCTCACCATCGACAGCGATATCCTTGTCCATGAACTCAACGCCAATCGTATGGAAATTGTTCTCCTCGTAGCGATTGGATACGAAGCGTGTGAGTAGCGCTGATTTGCCCACGCCCCCATCCCCCAGTATGATGACCTTGAGTAGTTTGGATTTCTGCGGTGGGCGCATGTTTGTCATGTTTATATGTATGTATATACGTTCGACGACTGTCTCAGTAAGGAATTAATGTACTAGAATGTGGTACTATTTTTTCTCTTTTTGTAAAAGCTGCGCAATTGGAAATTACATATAAAATTCGTGTGATGTGAGCTTAAAATTTGTTTTTAATTTTTTTGTTTGTCATCAGTCACGATTCTCGTTGCACTGCACTTAATTATTCACTTTTGTTTAATTAATTATAAGTATTAACGTGTAAGCCAAACAATTAAAGCCATGAACAAATTAAACACTCAACGCAATCGCGCGGCGACGCGTCTTATGGGACCAACAGTCAGCTGCCGAATGATTTGGTCAGCCCAAAATGAACAGGTTCACGGAACCAGCGCACTGTTAAGAACGTAAACAAATGTACGGTTGGCAGAGTAGGGCTATGTTAGCTATGCAGCACCAAATGCTGATAAGATAATTACACTGCAATTAGATGTTTGAAAATGTTAATATATTAAACTGAGATTAATTCAGACAATTGCAATAAACAAATTCATTTGATGGGTTTGAAATAATTTGTCTCTTTTATAAACATATAAAACTTATCATTAGATGATTGCGAATAGTTTTCTACAACGATTTAATTGCAATTGTTTGTTATTTATTTATTTCTACTATATATATATATATATATAAATTTCATTCAGCTTTCGATATAAGATGCATATCCCAACTTATATGAAATCAGAAAATATAAATAAACAAATTCATTTGATGGTTTTGAAATGATTTGTCTGTTTTATAAAATTACAAAACTTATAATTATATTTATTTATAAGGATTTATTTATATAAATATACATATAATTTACTATATAAATATATATATATAATGATAATCAGCCTTTGATAACGGCAATTGGTCGCATTTTGATGCACTTCTTGCTGATGCCAGCCGCGTGGCAGGTGTCGACGACATCGGTGACATCCTTGTATGCCTCGGGTGCCTCCTCCATGACCAGTTTTGGGCTGGCGACACGTATGGCGATGCCGATCTGCTCCAGCTTATCCAGCACCTCTTTGTAGTCGAGATTGCGACGCGACTTGGCGCGTGACAAGGCACGACCCTAATTGAGAGAGAATTAAACATAAATGAGGAATGTACAGATTAAGACTACGGATTACGCTTACTGCGCCGTGGCAGGTGCTGCCAAAGGTTTCCTGCATGCCGCGTTCGGTGCCGGTGAGCACATAGCTGCAGGTACCCATTGTGCCACCAACGAGCACCGGCTGTCCGGTTAGCTGATAGTCGACGGGAATCAGGGGATGATGGGGCGGAAAGGCACGCGTGGAACCCTTACGATGCACGAGCAACTTGCGCTCTCTGCCATCCACAATGTGATTCTCCACCTTGGCAATGTTATGCGAGACATCGTAGATGACGTGCATGTCCAGATCATCCGGTGTCGTGTTGAACATCTTGGCAAATGCCTGACGCGTGAGGAACGTCATCGAGCTGCGATTGACCCAAGCGAAATTGGCCGCTGCTGCCATTGCCTTGAGATAATTCTGTCCCTCAACGGAGCTGATACGGGCGCATGCCAATTGGCGATCGTTCGTCTCGATCTGGTCGCGCTTCATGGCCTTCTCCATCTCAACGAGGGCATCGGTGGCCACCTGATGGCCAAAGCCGCGACTGCCCGAGTGTATCATGACAACGACCTGGCCCTTCTCCTCAATTCCCATCTTGGAGGCGCTCCACTTGTCGTAGATCTCGTCCACCACCTGTATCTCGGCATAGTGATTGCCGGCGCCCAAAGTGCCCAGCTGGGGCAGACCGCGTTTCTTTGCACGCATGCTAACCTTGCCCGGATCGGCGCTCAGCATACGGCCATATTCCTCGCAATGCTCCTTGTCCTCGGCCCATGCATAGCCCTCGCGCAATGACCAATCCATGCCCATTTCGAGAGCTTCCTCCAGATCACGAGCATTCATCGGTATAACGCCCTTGGAGCCAACGCCCACAGGTATATGATCGAATAGCGATTGAGCCAGTTGCTCCTTTATCGGCTGCACATCCTTTTCATAGAGATTGGTGCGCAGCAGTCGCACACCACAATTGATGTCAAATCCAACGCCACCGGGACTGACAACCGACAGCGGATCATCCATATCAAAGGCAGCCATGTTGCCAATGGCAAAGCCATATCCCGAGTGAATATCGGGCAATCCAATTGAGCGACCAACAATGCCCGGCAATGCAGCCACATTGGCAATCTGCTTGACGCCCGGCAGAAAGCCACCAATGGCGCCGGGACGGCACGAGTTCTTCAGCTCGTCCAGAATAAGCTGTTCCAGGCGGCTGTTCACATAGAAGACGCCCTCCACATTCATGTTGGGCTGAAAGCCCTTCTTGATGCGCCAGCAGTGATCATTGATCTTCTCCAGATATTTCAGCTCCTCGCTGTAGGGCCGCACCACCATTTTGTGCAGTTCGTATTATTTCTCTTTGTTGTCTATATATCAAGCCTATTTCGCAGAGCTAATAAATATCAACTATTTCGTTAGAATTTGCAATGCCGGCATTAATGACTCATGAACAGCTGTTCATGCTGTTGTGCTGTGGGCACCTCAAAAAATTAACTTTACTGCAATGTTATTAACAGCGGCTCACTATTTGACTTTTGCAAAATATACAAAACATCTCAACTAATATTTGGTTAAAAGAGTCTAAACAACCATTAAATGCAAATTGTCTGAATTTGTCATTAACAGCTTAAAATCCATTCATTAGTGAATGCAGGGCTGCGTTGTTAATGTTTTAAGCAACCAGCTACATTTTGTATAATTGAAGAGCAGTTACAACTTTTCGGAGACTGATTTCAATTATACCTTTGGATACAGAATATCTCTGCACGCGGGGTCCACATATAGTAATACCTTTACAACTAATATTCCTACCACCATTGTTAACCATAATGAGCAAATTAGGATCTTTTTCGCTAACCGCAGTGACGTCCAACTATTGTGTTATCGGCACAAAATAATTGAATTTACTAATTTTTAAAATTTGAAGGCTACTGAAAAACGATTCGTCCAGACTAGCTGCATGCTTGTCGTACAAAGCCAGTGTTTTAACTGCTTTGCCGATCTTAAGAGCAGCTGGAGTTAATTTATATCCATCACGTTGCACGAACAGATATCCAATGCGATCAAGAACTGGGCTCAGCCCAACTGGACCATCGATATCAAATCTATACTGTTGCAATTTATTTCGGAACCTTGCATTGTCAAAGATCTCAGTCGTCCGCCTTCCTTTGCTCCAACAAACAGGGAATGCAAGATATCGCCGGAACAATCCTCTTTTACGATTACACTTTGCAAGTGTCGCCTGAGTGCATTAAGTTGGTTTTCGTTCAATTCAAAAAGAGATCGATTGTCGAGCTCTAAGTGATGAAATCTGTACAGCTGTCGTTCGACGGCTTCATCGATACGATAGTGAAGACTTCCACATAACTGCGTCAGTTCATTCAGTGTAAAATACACAAATATATTGTCCAGACAATCGTCGCTCAGAATTACTAAAGAAATCTTTTCCGTTGCCATTGTGCAAGTTAACTGACACGAGGAATTTAAATCTTTGAAATTGGCGCCCAAGCTATCAATAAACTGTTTTCGCGCTATAACGTGCGTGTGTGTGTATTACATGTGCCGGATGTGTGTTCGAGTAAATGACTAATCTTAAATGACTTATCTTATGTTATGCAATTGAAGAATGCATCATACTAACACACACACACACACAAACACAGACAGAGTCGTCGATTTACCCCAGCACTCACACGAGCTGGAGAGGAATCAATGGAAACATCGATGCATCGGTGCATGCATATATTTGTTGCAAGCATCGACTTTGGTTATCGATGTGTGTCAAATTTAATGAATCAGCTTAAAGGCAACAATAAGACAAAGCCTGCAATTTTTGTAATAAATAACATATTAATTTATTCCGGCACCAGGTTTTAATTTATAACAATAATAGTTAGTAATATAAAAAGATAATATAGTGTTACCAGTGGCTATTTCTCCCTGGCAGCAGCCACATCGAACTCTATTTTGTTATTTTCAAGTTATGCAGGCGACTAAGCATCTTTTCATCCAGAAGATCTGCATATTTTCCACTTAAGTCCAGTTTTTCCAAATTCGTTGTCGATCGCAAGAACAGCTGTAATTTATTTCTATTACACAAGATGGTATGGCCAATTATAGAAACTTCTACCAAGAGGGGAGCCACCAGATGGAACACCTCTAAATATTCGTAATTTATCTCAGAACAATTAATTATCAAAGATCTCAGTCTACCGCCTTCCATCGCTCCTTCACAAAGTGAATGCAAAATATCGCCTAAACGATGATCGTTTACGATAAGAGTTTGCAAGTGTCGGCCGAGTGCATTAAGTTGATTTCTATTAAGTTGAGTGAGGGAGAAATTGTTGAGCTTTAAGTGATCAAATCTGCGCAGCTGTCGGTCGACGGCCTTATCGATATGAGAGTGAACCCTTCCAAATAACAGCATCAGTTCGTCCAGTGTAAAATACACAAATATTTTGTCAAGACAATTTTCGTCTAGCATTAATAACGAAATCCTTTCCGTTGCCATTGTGACAGTTAACCGAAACGGGGATGAAAACTATTAAAGTGGCAATCAGGTATCGATAGTCAATCTACGCGCTTATATATATGTATAAATATTTATATATGTATGTCATAGCAGCAAATTAGTGAAAATATCGATGTTTTTAAATTTATTTCAATCATCGGGATTTTCTTAAACATCGTTGGATCGCTTTCGCGACCCTATTTAAATTTTTTTATTTAATAACTATTGATCATCACATTAACCTCAAAGCTACTTTATTTTATGTTATATTTAAAGTAAATATAAGAAAATTTATACTAAATATTTTTTATATATTATTATTATTAGTAGCGTATTAATTAACGCATTAATAATATCTCAACTATTATTTGAATAAGTTTATTGCTTAAAAAGTTTTATCAACGGTCATTGAGGTTTTAAATTGAAATTAACAGCTGCTGGCCGCATAACATAACAGCTGTTGCTCAAAAATGCAGTTATCGAATGCAGGGTTGCTTTTTCTTTTTATGTTTTTAACCACCCACCACCATCTATTGTTTGCAGAAACAGATTTTATTTCAAATATCACGGAAATATGCAATTTTGCCGACAGCAGGTGGTCCGTATACATCCACTTGATTGGTCTGGTAAACAACGATACTCAAAAATGGATATTTTTGGCTTAGTGCAGCGACATCAAACAATTGTGTTCCCACCATCCAATTAATTTTTAAGAGTTGCAGGCGACTGAGCAGCGATTCTTCCAAAACAGCTGCGTGCTCGTTGTACAAAGCCAGTGCTTTCAATTTGGTTGCCGATCGCAAAAGCAGCATAAACTCATTTGTATCATCGACGTCGCACCGACTGAGATCCAATTCAGACAAGGAGTGAACCACCAGCGAGATCAGCTCTATATAGCTGCTATTAATGTAGGTGTGTTGTATTTTCAGGGCTCTTAGTCGACCGCCTTCCTCAGCCCCCACAAGCAACGGATGCAGCATCAGGCCGATCACACTGATATTGGACCGAACGGAATATCCCACGTTTACGCTAAGACTTTGCAAGTGTCGGCCGAGTGCTTGCAGTTGAATCTCATTATATTGAGGTGGGAAGCGCATGCTGAATTCAAAGTGACGAAATCTGTGCAGTTGTCGTTCGACTGCTGCATCGATGAGCGAGTGAAGACTTCCAAATAACAGCATCAGTTCGTCCAGTGTAAAATACACAAATATATTGTCCAAACAATCGTCATTTAGAATTAATAACGAAGTCGTTTCCACTTCCATTGCTAAGCGTAACTGAAACGATAAAGAAAAACTCTTTAAAAATGGCGCGCAATTTATCGATAGTCAGACAGCTGTTCCGCGTTTGCTTGCATGTGTGAGTGTGTGTGTGTATTGCGAGTATTGTTTATGTCGGCGCTACTGTCTGCGTGTCTGTGGTCCGATGCCGCTCCAAAATTAAAGTGAATCATATAAAACTCGTCTCCAACTTACGCGACACACTCACGAGCAGCGTTTACTGGCGTTTCAGCAAAATTATTTTCAATTCCAAGCGCGAACCCGACGGATAAAAAACGGCGACCAGTCGTCGTTGACTCTAAAAAACTGCTGTGCTTTTCTTGTTGTTGTTGTCGTTGCACAGGAAAAAAACTGTTTGCGTGGATTAAAAACCTAAGTCAATTAACTACCTTTATTGTCTGACTTCAAGCATTCCAACTGAAAATATACAGAGTATATATTTATATTTACATATATATATATATATATATATATATGATTGATAATAAGGCGTGGCAGCACTTGTGAAAATCGGCGTATTATTTTGTCTAACACAATTGGAGAATTCACCACACACACACAGAGTTGTACATTTGCCGAAAGTATAACAAAATCAAGTCAAAGGAAACAGCGCAATGGATGATTTAGGTGAGTGCACAAAAAAACACATAAATACACTTCCTGTTGGCGTGGCACCTCGTATTTGGCACAGGGGCTAGTCATCAATATGTTTTTTATGCTGCTTCAAGGTCAACTCACGATTTCAGCAGCATGAGCATACATAGCTAATTAGCATTCCACGTCTATAGTTGCAGACAGCTCCCGGTAGATGGCGATTAATAATTCTTTGAATTTCAGTAAGACTCATGCATCTCTCTTATCTGTTTTCTTTCTTTTTTTTTTTTTATTTGTTCATGATCTGGCATTGTTAGGTTGACCCAGCACATAACTCTGTTTGCTTGTTTGTTTTGCTTTTTTTTCCAAACACACACAGAAAACACATACACACAATTTTAGTCATCATCAGCAGAATTTTGAGTATCGTCATCGTCATCTTCTGTTATTCTGCCTTTATTGTGCTTTATTTTCTTTATGACACAATTTCTCGGCTGTTGCTGCCTTTTGCGCTTTTTGTTAATGTCTTTTGATAAACGTACATATAGCCAGGCACACATACTCACATATACACGAGTGGAGACATTCCTAAGAGTTGACTAAAGGCCACTCATGCTCACAGTGTGGAAAAGCGAGCAAGTTGACAGCACTTCACCGAACTTTTAAAGTTGAAGCGCAGCTGACTGCACTCTGCCCACGCACAGTGGTGCACTTCTGCGCAAAATGAAAGCACTCACATTCCATAAGCTTGAAAGCGCTTGTATTTTAGATAGAGTGAGTGAATGTGAGTGTACCCACTTTATTGATTACTAGGAGAGGCTGCCCACTTGCTGCACGCAACATCCGGAATCGGAGTCGGGTTGCGTGTGCAGCAAAGTTGTTGATGTCTCTCATCTTGTTGCATTTTGAGAGCATTGTCACTCAGCACAGTGGACAAAATGTTTTCGATCATCATCAACAAGATTTTCAAAAAATTGGTCACTAAGAAAATAGAAACCTTTAAAAAAAAATATAAGAGACGCACAAAAATGATTGCATATTATTTTTAGTTGATGCTTTAAAGACCACTGTGAGCGTAGATCGCTTCACAATCTTTGTTTGTCCGCCTTGCTTTTAATTCCTCCTTTTGCCTCCCACTTGCGGCTTTCGCTTTGCGGTTGTGTTGCTGTCGCTGTCGCTGTAGCAGCGGCGTTGTCGTCACAACCTCATCATCACGACATGCAGCAACCGCAGCCAGACGAACGCTGGCAGCGACGCTGACCGAGCGATAGATGAGGAAGACACCGCAAAAACGAAACAAATGAATGAGCCACTTTTTGTTTGTTTATTCTCTCTCTTTACTCTCTTTACTCTCTCACTCCCTCTCTCTCTATCTCTCTCCCTCTCTCTCTCTCTCTCTCTTTCTTATGCGCGCGTCGCTCTTGAGAGAGAGAGAGAGAGAGAGAGAGCCGCATTGCGTTTGTTGTTTTTAATGAAGCTCCATTGACGCTGCGTTTGTAGTTCCATTTCATGTTCCGTTAGAGTGCACAAGCGCCAAGTTCTATTTCAGTCGTTTGCGACGCTTTTGCTTAGACACGACGCAACGCGCGCGTTTCAATCGGCTGGCGTTCGTATTGAGAAATAAATAACGCAATATATATGAGACAACAACAGTTTGAGCAAAGTGCAATCAAAATTCAAAATAAATAAAAAGAAAAAAAAACATAGTGACAACGTGTAAATCGATATCGGTGCAAAGAGTGCATCTAACAAGTCAATCAATCGATCAACAAGTGCTCAATGTGAATCAACAAAAATCAACTGCACAAAAAGTCAATGAAAAATTGTTGGGCATTTCGAATGCGACAACAGGTGTTGCAGCGTGGGAAAATTGTTTACTTCTGCTAAAAGTCGTCTCTTCGTCGTATTATGTAGGTAAAGAATGATAATATATTGCGAAGGAAGATAAAAGTGGAATTCCAGTAGCTAAACTGATAACACACACTAGAGACAAATGAACACATCAAGCAAAACCACTCAAAGAAGAGACGACTCAAATAATATGCAAACATACATTTTTTTCTTATTTTTTTTTCGGTCAATAGATTAATGATCTCACTCTGTCACTCGTCAAATCCCGCGAAATCTTGAGCAGCACATTTAGAATTTTAATTTGTAACTAATTATGAAGCTAATTCTTAAATTGAATGCAGCATAAAAACACAAGATGAGAAACGAGAAATATGCCTAAATGTGACAAGAGGCAGTGAAATTTGGCTAGTGCCATTAATTTTGGCCCGTCCCCGACAAACGGATTATAAGCGATATTAAAGAAAATGCGACAAACTCGTGGGCGTCGAAGAGGGAAATTTGTTTGATCAGATCTCAAACTGGAAAATGGGAACGAAAATAAAAAACAAACACGACAAAACAAAAAAAAATAGAAACCATTAAAACGGCAATTACGAGAGGACGACATTTTACACACAACACACACTCACACAATAATCATATTTTAATCACTTGAAATAAAAAATGTAAACAAAGTTACGAAAGTGCTTGAAATATTGTTATATTGAATGCAGTAACGAATGTAAAAAATGGAAAATGTTTATGGGAACTGTCGCTCAAGCAGCGTTTGCAGGCCAGCCATTAAATGCACTTATTGGAATTGCCGCCAAACGAATTTCAATTGGTCACAGTATGTATCTGTAACAGTATCTGGGTATCTGTGTATCTGTGCATCTGTGTATCTGTGTATCTTTTGAGTGCCATACAGTCAGTCCTCTTGCGCTGTTTGTGTTTATGACGAAACAGCTGGATCTGCCCACCCCCCAGCTACGTTTGCCCACACGTATGCAGCGAGGGCAACTCTAACGGGTTGCCTTCTTCCACTGCACTTCACTCCACGATTCCAGATTCAAATAAATGGTTTCTGTGGCAAATAGATAATAGATGGAAGTTGTTAGCACCTCTTGGCTGCTCGCATGACAACCTCCTCAAACGGCGACCGCTCGTCAATGAGTTCATCGTTCATTTGGTAACCATAGCTGCGACTGAGAGTATAATGAGTACGAGTACGAGGTATCAGTATGAGTATGAGTATGAGAGTGAGTATGACTATGAGTGTGAGTGTGTAGCAAGCTCTCGTTTTCAATCAGCAAACTGATTCTAATCTCCAAGTGGCAACTAATAAAATTTCAATTAGTGTGCGTTGTTTTTGTGCGCGACGACAAAGGGAGAACTCTTCAGCTGGCATTCTCCCTCCCTCTTCCTTTCTCTCTCTCTCTCTCTCTCTCTCTCTCTTCTCTGATTGAGCTAAGCAGCAGAGTCTTGAGACTTTCCCAATATGTACGCGTAAAAATCTATGAATAAATGTATTTTTTGGGTTTTTTTTTTAAATATGTTAATAAAAATGTATTTGAGAAGTGATTTGGTTGTTTTTTTTAAAAAATCAATTCATTGGAAAAAACTTTGTTATTCAAAGTTTTTCGATTAAAAGTTCAAATTTCCATTAAAGAACTTTACATTCATATTTCAAAGCTGTGAGTCAAATGTGAAAATTAGCTAGTCTTTTAGATGATCAACCACAGTTGATCAAATGCATCGAATTTGGCCAATATAAAAACGTTTTATTGTGTGGCATAAACAGAGCATATTTATAGGCGAAAGGCCGGCCTATATATTTGTGTATATATGTTTGTATGCCGATCCGAACACCCACGTGAGTGTAAATCTCATTTGGTTTGGTTTCTTTTGGGCCACACAGATTGCGTTTTCACCTTTGGCGCCTGCGGCAAGGTCAGCCACACACAACACACGCAGCTTTTATGTACTTACCGATCAAATGTTCACACACATATTTACAAAGAGATTTCGACGAGTTCATCCGAGGCGTCGGTCAACAAGAGTCCAAGTCCATCGAGCACTGGCCGCCAATGTGCTTGGAATTTCCTGCGCCCAAAAAAAAAAATAAATAAAAAAAAAATACCGTCGAAAAACAAACAGTTAATTGGCTAGAAGATACCCTATACACCAAAAACAACAAGGAATCAAAAGTAAACCAGCTATTGACTAAAATCTACCCTGTATTTTTACCAATAAAAACAACTGAAAAAATGCTTTTGGATAGAAGATTCACTCTACTTTTATCATTCATATTCAATCGGAAAGCAAAGATTTAATTCGTTAGAAGTTACCCTGTATTTGATCAGTCAGAGGTAATCTGAATTTTGCTTTCTTTAGCAAATTTCTATGGTTCCACACTGATCTCAATGAAATTTCAACAGTTGTAGAATATAATGAACGGCTACAACTCCAAAATGTTTGCTTTTATGTGCAGTCGTAAGTATCGAGTATCGATAAGCAATGCAGGTTATCGATAAAGTCTAATAAACCATATCTATTCACTCACATAAATCATATTCTTTAGTTTCTAGTGTTTCTATATTTATATCCATATCTATATCTGGCCTCACTCGCATATTTCTGATTTATCTATTATTTCCGTATACCCTTTTCACTGAGTCCAGGGTGTACCATAACATTTGGTGCCTTTGACTTTTATATTTAGAACTGGCAAACACAATCGTTTGTTTCTCGCTGCCCCCGACGTCATAGCGACTACTCTCCCCCGCCCCTCCCTCTGCGCCTTCCCCGACGCGTTGCGAGACCTGGAAAAGTGTGCATGGGATTTGTTTGGTCAGGGTTCCCAGGGATGCTGCCAGTGGAGAGATAGTTGGCTACCTTTTTGGCAATGCAGTGCGGAAATGTTGAGGCTTTTTATTTAATTAATTTTCGCTTCGCTTTTTTTTTATAGTCGAGACGAGAACGTCGCCTTTGATTTGCGAGAATTCTTTTTCCACTTTTTTTTTCTTGTGTTTTCTTTCTTATTTTTAGTTCTCTATCATGATGCTGTTGACGTAATTTGGCAACCTTGATTCCCCGCTAGCATCCATTCCAACAAAAAAAAGAAAAAAATCAGAATTTATAAACCTGAATGCTGTTTTCAGCGTTTCTTTTTTTTTCTCTCATTTTTTTAGTTCACTAATTTATGTTTATTATTTGTTACCTTTTCCAATGTGTCGTTATTTGTTTAGACACATGTTGGCTGTATGTGTGCCAGTATAATTTCATTTTGGTATTTTAATGATTCATAAATCTGGCCAATATGACCGCTCGGATCACCCTGATCCATGCCATGGATGTCCGCCTGTCCATCGCGGGGGTGATCATAAATAAATCAAGTCTCATGTATTAAGACTGTTTGAACTTTGGAGTAACCCACTCATTTAATTAAGCTATTGACTTCAAATTTAAACATTTTTATTGATCAGCCAACTTTGGATTACTCGAATGATATAAATCTGAGATAAATCTGGCTTTTTTCTCACAGATTGTCTGGTCAAAATGTGTTATTCAAAAGTATATTTTGCAAGCATTATGCAGAGATTTATTTGATTTAAACTGTAGTTTATTGTCTATTTGAAATGTGAGGCAGATAATTTATATTCGTTTCTTAAGCAAATATTTAACTCATTTACTTAATCGACAGTTGTCTGCTGTTTGCTTGTCTGCAGTTAAAAGGGTGTCGAACCCAAATCTGAATCGAAACTTTATTATAACCATCTATATACGAACCGATTGCCTCGGCCAATCACGAATATATATCCTTTATGGGATTGAAGATTATTCCTTCTGCTCTTCACATATCTCTGCACAAGTTCATTAAAAGGTTCTCAATTATTTTGACATCCTCTTGCTAAGAGAAAGTGCTTCAAGCTCTCCTTTATTGTCTATTCGAACTGTGACGAAGATAATTGCTAATACACATTCAAGTTTTAAACAAACTTTAGAATCATTTCCATAATCGACATTTAGTCCTATAAATGTAAAATTTGTAATTTTAATTGAACTTACTTTGTCGTTGGCATTTTAAAACAATGAACCTATTTTGTTTCCCAGACAATTACAAATTTATATCATTAAACTGACGTGGGGCACAATTGGACGGGCGGGGAGTTGTGGAACAAAACTCTGACAGACAAGCGGATACCAAATGACAGCCAAACTCAACACAAAAAACAGAGAAAAAAATGAAAAAAAAAAAACAAGACGACAAATCCGTCGACGGGCCAAAAATAAAAATGCGCTTATAAATAATGCAAACAGAATATAGACTAGTGGAAGGTAGGGGGGGGGGGGGGGGGTGGCAAAGCTTTTAAATAAATCAACACGGTGCACCCCCTAGTTGTATCTCGAAAATAGTTCAAAATCGCAGCATTCAGATTTATGAATAGTTTTTTTTATTGACTTTTTGATACAGCCAAATTTCAAAGTGTTTCACAAAAAATGGATAGAACAATGTATGGTAAAATCGATCCGGGAGCGCGACAACCCTATCGCACGGTGCGCAGCAAGGGTATCCAGCCAGGCTGTAAGTATGCCACAAACTAAACTTTGCAAAGTGCAACACAAGTTGCAACCCTCAAAATATTAACAAACTATTAATTAAGCGGCTTATTTACCAAGCTCTATCAACTAGCAGTTTGATCAGGGTTGCAACATTCTCTTATTTTTACTATTTAGGTATAGCCATTACTTACAAATTGTTGCAGCTAATGATCATTAGGCCCATAAAAGATTGTTAATCGATTTAAATCGTATTTTATTTGATGCAGCACAAAGCGCCATCTATGTCTCGTTTATATAAGTTCGCTGAAGTTTGACTTAACGGTGCATACTTTTGGGCATATTTGGTCTTAGAGTCCACAATCGAAATTACAGACTTTATTTTATTTATTATTGAACATTACTTCCCATATATTCATTTGATTTATCTCATAAATAAAGAGAACGTGGCACTCATTTGCGCAGTGCTTACTTAAATATTAAATAAACGCTGCATTATTCAATCAGCATTTGTAAGCACGAATATTAATTATGTGTAACGAAAATTGTTAAGCAAAACGTGTAAAATTCCTTTTGTTTCCTGCAACATATCAATTATTTTTGTTGTTGTTTTTATTGCTTACACATTTGCAACGCGTAAACAATTGAAACCCAAACAACACAAATATGACGTAACAAACACACACACTTTATTGCAACTGTGCGTTATGGAAAGTCGAAATTCGGGGCCCCAAAATCGATCGGAAGTCTATAAACAAGATGCCCAGCAGAAAATCGCTTCTGTCGATCTTTTTATTCCCTGCATTCACAAAAAAAAATCAAAAAGGTTGAAATTAATTGAAGATAAAATTATGCCGAAATTTGAAAATTTTAATTAAAAATAATGGATTTTTATATTTTGTACTACAGTTTTGTAAGTTTTGAGTGCCCTTTAATATTGGTCATATTTTATTAAAATGACTTCTAGAATCTAATTTTTAATTGTGCTTTAACTGTACTATTTAAGAATATCCCTGATCTGATTAAGGGATGAGTTAAGCCTAAACTTATCTTTTGTTAAGTACACATTGCAGAGTAACTTGTAGTGTGCAACACTCAATCAGAGCACTGATATTTGTTTTAGTTGGATCTTCGTAATTACACACACGCACACACACACACAGACACACATGTGCACTGAACAAACACCTAAACATTACTGGGAGATTGCATCAAAAGTGAAGTCTCAAAACTTGTCAGACATCGATTTGAATATTTTGAATTCAGTTTGTAATTAGACGCAGCCCGGAGTGCATTACACAGCATACAGTGAATACGGTGAATACAGTGAATACGGCGATTAGCAATGAAAATCGGTAAGCTGCTGGCTGCAGTCTGTAGAATGTAGAATGTAGAATTGTTGGGTGTTTTACTACGTCGACCCTCACGACGTGGTTCATTCATTAGATCATTCTTTCCATTCAACGGCAACTCAAAAGTGCCATTCCAAATGTGGGCGTCGTTCTATTTATTGTCGTTTTTACTATCGATGTGTATCTGTGTGTGTGTGTGTGGCATACACCTGTATGGGTGATTATGTAAGCGTTCTTAATTGCAAAGGTAAATGTGATTCAATGCTATATCAATAACAAACCTTGATAAACATGAACTCAGGCCAGATGTTAATGCAACGCTTGCTTTGATTAATATGCGGCGTTCCCCTGTCAGACCGGAAGTTGTCTACTACGAAACCAGTTGGCCGATAATCTTTACTTGGCTGTACACAATAGAGTTCGAGGCATAAATTTGTCAATTTAAATTTCTACTTGTTAACCTTGAATTGAACTGCCCGAGAACAAATAATCTGAGCCATCAATTGTGTATCTCATCGCAAGGAAAATAAGAGACAAAATAAAAACAAAACAAAAAACATCCAACTGTCAAATTAATACGAAATAATCAACGGCAACACTTTTAATTTGTTGCCATTCGTCGTTGTGGTTTTCTGTTGTTTTTGTTTTTGCTGCATACTAATTTTAGTTTTGGTCAAAGTCAAGTGAGTCATCGGTGGCCAAACAAAATCACTAAAATTGCGCGGCATTCTGTTTGATGATTCTGCACGGCAGATGGCGCCACTGCGACAAACGCCCACCCAATGCAGCCTGTGGCAGGCAGGCAGGCAGGCAAGCAGACATCAGACAGTCAGGCAAGAAGCAGGCAACAAATGGCAACGTTTACTCAACACTTTTATACAACTACTCATGAAAATGTGTTGCAATCAACAAGCAGCAAGAACAACAACAACAGCAACAACAACACTCACAAACAAATGCTCAATTGAGTTTGAGCGAGTTTTCCCACCCTCTCTTGAGTGAGTTATGCGTTGCACACTGGTTGCGGATAATGCAAAAAATGTTACACACATTTCAATAGTCCTATTTAATTATAGTGCTATAAAAGTATATCGATATAAAGTATGATATATATGCACTTATTTATACATGTTAAGAATTGTAAGCGCTATTCATATTAAAAAGAACTATAATTTTTGTATGATTAGCAATAGCTTACATAAATACTAAAGTTGATTAAACTTGCAATTACATTATAACCCTCTGTTAACAACTAACTTTTTAATGGATTTGCAAACAACAAATGTGCCAGCTGTTTTTTTTTATAGAAAACTTGATTTTGAACAATGTACCAGTGTGCGCTGCTGGCGTGCGTCTCGCAGCAGCCTCAGCAGCAGCCTCAGCTTCAGCAACGGTTTTCGTCGAACGTCTTGTTCAGTTGCTTTTAAGATTTTGCCGAGCGAAAAATAATTTTTGGTGCTCTGTTTTTGCCGTCGCTGTTGCTCTGTGCGTGAAAAATCGTCGATCGATTGTTTGTGTGCGCTAGTGTGTGTATATGTGTCTGTGTGCTAGTGTGCCCATAACAATATTTATACTTATTTGTGGCAATGCCTGAGTGTGGAATTTAATTAAAGTAGCGAATCACGATTGAAGCAACAACTGAATTACAACAGCAAACAAACAAGTGAATCACATGAAAACGAAAGTGACAGCCGCAAACTGCAAATATATGTAACAATGTCAACAGCAATTGCGAGCTGTTGAGTTGTTGAGCAGCAGCAGCACCAGCAGCAGCAGCAGCAGCAGCGCAGTCAAGAGCATAACATAAACAACAACTACCAAAAGCATACCATTGAACATGCGCGTGCTGCTTGACCCGCTCTCGCCCACGCTCTCTCTCTTCATCTGTCTTCCTCTCTGTCTCTCTCTCTTTCTCTCTTGCGCTGCATTGTGCAAGGCAACAGTCGCCGTCTTGACAACTGTCATCTGTTCAACTCCGTCTGCTGCTGCGACTATTGTGACTGCAACTGCAGCTGTCCGCTGTCAGCGACTAAGCCTCTCTCTCTTTGCTGCCTCTGCTGTTATTTTGTTTAACTGCATCTTTCCTCAACTTTGTTGCGTTCGCTCGCTCAATTGATGCTCTTCCTCTTCCTCTCCCTTACCCTCCCTCTCCCAGCATTCGACGCTCTTATGCTGACTGTTAATTGATTTTAATTGTGTTTTTATGAACGCCACGAACAACTTGACGAAAATGTTAACCAATAGCTTAAATTGTCATCGAGGCTGCATTTTGTCGCCGATATTTGATGGCTTTTTAATGAATCACTCATTGCGCTTCTGGGCGACGAACACAAATACAAAATTCAATTCCAAGAAAATAATAACAAAAAAACTATGCCTTTTTCTATATATGCATCTGAGCTGAAAATGCGACGAGTCATTTAGTTTGAAATGCATCGTTTGTTTAATATGTGCAACAATAAATAAGCCTTGTATCCCTTTTAGGGCCTATTTCTCTTAAATTTATGTACTTTGCATCAGGCATATTTCTGATTTTATTTTATAGACCATCAGTCGAGAAGTCTCTTTAAGCCCTAAGCACAATAAATATTTTCCTAAATATTGAACCTAATACAGAATCTGTCACTCACAGCAATCATTTACAGTCACAGCGGCATACAGAATGAGGGAAAAGATTCATGTCGCTTTCCGTGTCATTTCCTATTCGCCCAGTTCGCATCATAATTCTTTTTCAGTCTTGACGTTGACCCACTCAAGCGCGACGCTCTGATAACCCCAGCAGTTCTATTTTTAGACATACAGCATACATACATACATATAACTGTATATGTATATATACATATATGTATATATGGCTACACATACAGGCACACTCCAAAGAGTCAACCACATGTTCGAAGGCCCGTTTCATGGATCGGTTCCTATCGATTTATTTATAAGCGAATTGCGAAACGTTTTGCCATTTGTTCCAAAAGCAAAACCAAAACAAAAATCTAAAACTGAAGAAAAAAATCCTTTTAAATATAGATTATCGCTCAGCGATCTCTATCCATCACCTCCCTACGGAATCCCTACCATTTGGCATTTTTATTATTTTCACAATAAATTTGGTTGCCAAAAAAACGCGTCACACCTTTTTTTGACTCCACTCACTGTGATGAGCTATGTGAGCTTTACATAACTCAACTGAGCGCAACTCAATGCTGAGTGATTTTGTTCGCTTTCCTTTTCTATCTATATATGTATATATATTTATATCTATATATATCATCAGAGTATATGTTGGCATTGGCCCAATTGCAGGTGGCTCTAACTTTTGAACCCAACCCGTAGAATCAATGCCAAGAAGCGAAGAAGAAGACAAAAATAAAACTCGCTGATTTGTTTGATTTATTTATTTTTTTTCGTATTTCGTATTTTTTTTCTGTTGGTTGCTTGTTAAGTGATGTCTTAATCGCTGTCTGTCATGTTTCCATGTTGTCTTCTATTCTCTCTTGGGTTGGGCAGTTCAAGTGGCAACTGGCAAGTGGCATGATTGACATTTTGTAGAGCTAGCCGAGTGCACATCAGACGCATTTTTCATCTGGCCAAAATCTCAATAATCACTTTGGAGCCCTGCCTTTGTTGAGTTGAGCATTTTGTTTGTTGCTTTTAGCCAAATTATAGCCAAACAAAAGGCAAACAGCGCTAATTTGATCAAATAGGTCTTAACACACACACACACACACATGTACATATATTAATTCATTTATACATATATATAAAAATAATCATATATGCGATATTTCATGCCCTGGTGCGATTTTTAGCTCGTTCGACTAGTTCGTCCCACGAGCATAGATATCAAAAATAAAAAAAATACAAATAAATAAATAAAAACATAAGTATGTATGTACATATACATATGTGTTTAGACCTCGTCTACTCTCGATGGTCGTCTAACCCCGCTGCCAGCTCTGCCCCCTCCTCCCCCTCCCCTTTCTGTTGTCAATGCCTCGATTTATGTCTGTTTTTGGGGTCGTCGCAGTGTGGGAGTTGATTCGGCTTTGGCTTTGCTTTCCGATTGAGTTTTCATGCACGTTGTTCAAATTCGGTCAGTTGGCAACTAATTTTGAACCAAAAAGAAAGAAAAAAATATTATTTGTTTGCTGTTGTTGTTTGGTTGGTTGCTGCCAGTGTTTCAATTTGGCCAATAAAGGAGTTATACCGTTTATACCTCGTTCAGCGTCTTCATCGATTTTGGCCATATTTGTGTTTGGGCTGAGAAATGTCTTCGAAACTGATATCATCGTCGTTCCACAGCACGCCCCTCAACGACTGCTTCAAAGTAGGCGCGTTCGAGAGACGTTTGGGTAAGTCCACTCCAGATGTGACGAGCTTTCGATGTGGGCTCAGACCGAAGAGGAATGAATGAATGCATTCTCCTAGTGAGTTAGCCTAAAGACTTCTCTCAGAGAGTTTTCCTAGAAAGCTCTTCTAGATGGTTTTCCTAGCGAGTTAGCCTAAAGAGTTTGCCAAGAGATTTATCCTAGACAGTTCGGATAATGAGTTCTTCTAGAGAATTCGCCTAGAACGTTCTCCTAGGGAGTTCTCCCATAGATCTTTTAGTGAGTTCCCCTCATTTTTGGACAGCAACACTAATCATTCGATACGCTTTAAGCAACTACTCCATTTATCTATTTTATTCAATTTATGTATTTTTAACTTAACCAATCATTTTAAAAAAGCTTTAGATATTATTTGGCTTAGTTGTTGGAGCCAAGACACAAACCCGGCTAAACCGTAAAAGCCCACTTAACCGTCAAGTTTTCACAAGTTTTGCCTCGCCAAAAAATTGCCCATCCAAAAGGCAAACAAATGTTGACATACTCAGAGGTATTTTCTTATCAGTTGCTTTCGTGAAGATATGCGAGAATACGTATAGAAACTTTGCCGTTGGACGGCAGTTATCAGTTTGCTATGTGTCAGAGAAGTTACGTTAGTTGAGCAGAGTCTATAGGCCATGGCCAACTACGGCGATTACGATAATTTGGGTAGATTTCAGATACTCTACAAAATGTTTTGCACCCGAGTACTCATTGCTCATTGTCCCTTTTTGACTCGCTTTTGCAGATGCACTCCTTGCCGATTTGCAGAACAGCGTGCCGGGGCAGCCGGCACAGTCGCAGCCACAATACGGCACTGTTCAGCCCAAACAGCAGCAGCAGCAGCAGCAGCAACAACAATTTGTGGACAACACGCCCGGTTATGGCAGCTTGAGGGGCAAGGCCCAGCCACAAGTGGTAAGTGGCAAAGCATCCAGCTAAGATTGATGACTATCTAATTTCGTTCACTCTTCTCAGTATCAGGAGCATTATAGCGTTGAGACCCGCTCCCCAACGGCTGGCGACTTTAATGGCAGCAGCAGCCAGCAGAGCAATGGCTATCAGAATCATCATGGCACCGGCTCACTGCCCCGTCAGTCCTACAAGAATGGACAGGCTGGCGCGCAGAATAGCTCTGGTTTGTCAGAGCTCGACTCCCTGCTGCAAGATTTGCAGAATGCACGCTACAACAACTCGGCCACAGAGCGAAAGGGTGAGTAGAAAGAACTGATATATATATGAAGATACACACAGATTGTAATCTCTGCATCTTCCCTCTCTTTGGTTGCAAGCAGATGTGGATGTGCCTGTCAATTACAGTTCGCCGGTGTCCAAGTACAACACCTTCAACAGCTATACATCCGTCGAGGAGCGACCCACTGTGGATAGCTTGCTCAATGAGCTGGACACTGCCCACATCTATGCGGTGCCAAATGGGTAGGTGCACTCTTCGCATATAGCTTCAAGTATTGAGCTCAACTGATGCGCTGCTTTACCTCCTTTAGATCTGCACACAAGTCTCCGACGCCAGGACGACATGTGACAATCACTGTGCGCGAAACGAAGACCGAGAAGCTCTCGGGACCAGATGGACCAGGTACTGTGCAATGTGCAGCTTACTCTATGTGCAAGTTTACTCACTTAACGATCTTCGTCTCTGATTGTAGTTGGTTCTATTGAGGAGCAGATCGTGCAACAGAAGGAATCGTATTCCCCAAATCTTGCAGCGCCTCAGCATCAAGGCTACACATCGCAGGCCACCAAGGAATTGGATGATTTAATGGCATCTCTGTCTGACTTCAAGGTGAGCTGACTTATCAATGCTCTTGTACCAGGTTCAACATTTTGTTAAACAATCAAATCAATAGTTGTGTTTTGTGTGTTGTGTGCAACAGGCTCTTCAGGCAGTTCCTGAAAGTATGCAACATTAATTGTGTCTAGGCAAAAATCAGAAAAAATTGCATTTGTAATAATGTAATAATGCAATAATATTTATAGAATCCAACCCACAATTAATTGGTACATATACCTTTTGTAAAGTTGAATATCATTTAAAATCAGAACAGGCTTCGATATACGAATTAATAGTGATTCAGTCAATCAGCAGTCGTCACCTAGTTTCTCACTTCTGAAGCTATTTTTAATGAAAGTGCGCCAGCATTCCAATTTTGTATATACCCTGAACCCATTAAAAGTGGGCCAAAAGGGTATAATGGTTTTTTGCAAACGAATGTAACAGACCGAAGCAAGCATTTCTAACCCTATAGGGTATATACATGTATGTTCTTGATCAGGATAAGAGGCATTATAAGAGCTGAAGTCATCAAATTTGAGATATAAGCTCTTTCTCTCTCTATTTAACTTTATTGATAACTTGCGCCATCACGCGGACATCGAAGAATTTGTATCTTAAATAACAATTAAAACCACAATTTTAGAGGGCAGAGTCTACTAAATGTAATTATATACATATATAATATAATAATATATATAATAATATTATTGAGCAACTGCACAAATTTCATAAAGATCGCGTAAGAAACACGCAAGCTAAGATGAAAACATATTCTCATATTGATTTAATTGTTTTACATTTGGATGTGCAAAACTTTTAATTGGCAAATATATAAACTAGAATATTGTTAACAGCTGGGTTCAGGCTATTAGATTTGTTAACGAATTCTTTCTGCTTTGCTGAAAGATGATTTTAATTGGCAAACAAATTGGGTTAGCAATGTAAGAACGAATAGAAATGCTTTTCAGATGCAACTAAAAATAAACAAACTCCTTCAAAAAGCGTTCCAGTTTTCTTTAATGCAATTCTTGTACAAATGTACATCTGGCATTTAATTGATTTTAGCCAACCAAAGGGATTAAAACAGATGCAATCAGTTCTCTGCAATTGACTTGATTCAGATTAGCTGCCATTATGATATTATAGGAAATACGGTTTTTTATGATTTCAATCTATACATAGAAGAAAGCGTCTGCCATTTATTTAAAAATATTTTTAAGCCCTGACATTGCCTTCTGTTTGCCATCAACATTTTGTTATATTTGTCTTTTTATTTATTATATTTTTAAATACAATTCTTGTATTTTAAAACACTTTAAATCTGAGAATAGGGTGTCATTTGCATTTATATTTATTTATTTGTTTGAAAGTCGACTAATACCAGTCGACACAAAAACAAATAAATAAAAAATAAATTAAATTAAATTAAAAAATATAATTTAAATTAAAGAAAAATAAGAAGAAATCCATAAGATTTATTGGGGTATTTAAATGCAAAATTGGTGCAACATTTGCTGCATGGATTAGGAAAACCGAAAAACTCACAGTTGTTTAGAGTATTTCTCGTTGTTTATTTTGGGCACCAAATGTTTTCACTTTTTTACCTGTCGCCTGAGCAAATTAGATAAATTTATGTATATATATATATATATAACTATGTACTTGTGCGTATGCAGCTAAAGGCTCCTTTGTACACATTGTAAGAACTTTTGCTGACAAAAAGAAAAAAGAATATAAAAATACAGTCTGATATTTTTAGCACATCCACATCCACATCCACATCCAAATCGGTGGCCAAACGTTTAATTGTGTGTGTTTCTCATTAAACTTGTTCGGTATGGCAATAAAAACTATAAAACCAACAAAATATATCATGTCAAATCGTGTGACGCATGTCGCTCAAGCGAATCTAAAGACGCCACCTCGACTGTCCCGTGCACCTTTACAAAATTATACCACTCTTTATATTGAGTGGCTAGATGGAAAGATGGAAAGTCGGAGACCCGCATAGCTCTTGACTTTGACTTGTGCTGTGCCAAATTGTAGGTGGAACATAAATTCCCATGCCACACAATAATGAAGAAAACGATCACGATCCAAAATTCTTGTCGCATTTATGCGATTTATTGCACACGGCGCTATAAATCTAAATGCCAATATATCTTCACATTGGTAATAAATAGTAAGCTCAACTCAACTAAAGTCGTCTCTCGGTCCATAAAACAATCAATCAGTGACTATTAAGTCGAAAACAAAACATTTACCATAGGATTTGCATTAGGCGCAAATGTTTCCGCTTTTTTGATTGTGCTTTTCATTTCTGGGATTTGTATTATTTGTATTATTTGTAGTTTTATTTAGCTTGTGCTGCTTTCATATTTGCCGCCGAAAGTTGGCCGCATCTCGCAGCTCTGACAGTTGTTTTTAGAACTTTCGGTCTGACATTGTGCACAACGGATGGATGATGATGATGATATATCTTAACAGATGTTCTCTGCATTCTTCTTGTCATTTTTTATTCGACTCAGCAGTCGCTCGTTCCATATAAGTCAGTCGGCCCAGTTTTGTGTTGTTTTCTTTTCTTGTTTCGTATTTTGTCCATATTGGGTCAAGGCTGCACAACCCACCCTTGGCGGGTCCTTGGCGCCTGCAATGTGACAGCAATCACATTAATGCATTTACGACTTGTTTAAGTAGTCAACTTGAGTGCATAACAAAACAGAAATATTCAACAGAAATGTACTTGTCTTATTGACATTGGTTCAATACTCTGTTTATTTCATTTACTTATGAAATATTGAATATGCTTTGATTTCGAAGCGAGATGAAAAGTTTATATTTGCCCCATTTTGTGGTTTAGAGTATAGTCTATATCTGTATACTCTATCCTTGTTGATTGTTTATTTCTTCTTTGGCTATGAGCAATATATATAATTGGAAATTTTGTTTATTTTCATGCCATATAAAAAAAAAGTGATTTTCCAAAAGTTTCTATTATTTTCCCAATAATATTGAATGTTGTTATGAAAACTTAATTCCCTTTAACCTTCACGCACGCATCAAGTTGTCAAGTTGTCGTCTTTTAACAATATATTCTTTATGTATTTATGTCGTACATTTTTTTTTTGCCAAGACAAGCAGGAAATTTATTACGCATTTAAGGAGACACTTTCAGAACTCATAAATATTTTAAAGGCAGTTTTGATATAGCCACTTTCCTCTGTTTTTTTATTTGTCAGTGTCTCTTAACAGTTTGTCGTATTATACCCCGGCGGGCGGTATTATGATTTTATCTAGAAGCTTGCAACACATTGAAGAATCTCATTGATTATATATATTCTCGATCAGCATCAGTAGCCGAGGCGTTATAGTCATTTTCGTCTGTTAGTTTCTTTCAGTTTTCGAGCTTGACGAATTTGAAATGTAGCCGTATTTTTGCTGTAGTCATTTTTAAGTCTGTTGTCGCTATAAAGTTGGACTTTTATATAGCGATCATTGCAACGATCGGTTGAAAGATGTTTTCTCGCATGAAGAACATTTCTGTTTATCAAAGATTCTTTTTAGTATTTTTAATCTTTAACAAATATATTTTTTAAGGTTGTTTAAATTCGTTAAATATAAATGAATATTGAAAATATGACAATACTTTTAGTCGTTCGTCTCGAATTATTGCTTAACTTTTTAAGGTTTTATTACTATTATTAACACGACTGGCTACAAGCAAACATATAATTTAAAAAAAATAAACGGGTTGACGTTAAAAATAGTTCATGTAATCTGGTTCTTAATAAATACAATTCAATTCATTAATTAAATAAAATACACAACAAACAATTGTTGTTGCTTAAATTTACTAAATTTAATTCAAATTAACCAAGTTACAACTGCTCAAAAACTGTTTGTTTTATTGGTCAGGATGCGATTACTAAACTGTATTTCCCTGAAACATGCTCAGCCATAAATAATCCTTGTCAAATCTATGCCATATTTATTTGTTTTTTAAATTAGTTCATTTAAAACATTTAATTTTTTAATGAATTTATTTGCTATGGTTTTTAAACTGTGGCAATAAATATTCTATATAAATGTTGACCTTGGTTTTGCCACAAATATACAGAAACATCAATTTATGGCCATATCAGGTTCTCAAAAGGTGGCCGAGAATAATCTTTTGGAAATTCACAAACTATCTCGAAATGCAATTCTAATGAATTAGTCGGGGATTCTTGCTTAGATTACTGCCAACATGTAATTAATTAATAATTAATTACCAAGTGCCGAAGATTTTGTTGGCAATGCGTGATGGTCACCCAAAGAAACAGACAGCGTGGGTCGATTGTGGAAGGGGTTGGTATATATGGGGGGTGGGGGGAGGGGTTATTGAAAATTGCAATTCAATGTCATTGACGAATGCAGAGACATGTGCGAGCGTGTGTGTGTGTGTGTGTTTTGTGGCCGTGTTTGTTAATTATTTAATATCATTTTCAATTTTTGCCGTCGCTTTTGAGGCGTGGCGTGTCCGTGACTTTTGTTGATACGCCGCAAAGAGATGATAAATATGAAAATCAAATTGGCTAGTTGTGTCTGTGCGTGTGTCTGCCTCTGTGTGTGTGTCTGTGTATGGAAGGCGAAAAAAATAAAATACATGAAAAGTATATAAACAATATTGCACACGGCACCTCAGCAGAACTAGAGCTGTGGTCGCTTTGCCTTGCCTTGCTTTGCTTTTGGGTTCTTTTGGGGCGCCCACACGACACTGGCAGTCAGATGCTGCCGCCCCCTCACTGCGGCCACTGCCACAACCGCCCACCCCCCTGTCAACAACATTTTCACGGAGAGCAGCTTGTTATAGTTTTTCTAATTTTTTTGTGATTTTTCCTCTTGTTTTTTGTTGGTTTTGTAGCTTTTTCATTGCAAATCATTTGCACGTCTATTTTTGAACACGTTTTTTAATACACACACACACACACACACACATGTATACATATATGTATATGTATTTATCGATGTGTGCTTTGTGCGTCTATAATTATTTCTCAGTGTGTGGATAAATATTGTATATTTTTATGCTCTTTTTCATTGCCGACCCGAATTGGCAATCTGCTGTCTGTTAAAACTGCTGCCTTCTGCGCCACCACCCGATAATTGCCCCCTGCCATTCATAAACAGCGCTCATTGATCGAGATTTCCTCCTGGCCTCTTCCTGTTCAGCTTGTGCCCGCCAGCCTCCCCTCCCCTTGCCGCACCTTAGCTGCATCTGTATATTGGCCAGCGTGTGCCACAGAGCAAGCAGCAGCATCGGGAACGTGCCCCTGCGCTTTTTATGGGAAAATCCTGTTGGCCACCCGACAAGCTTTCTGTTTTATAGCGCCCCAACGAGAGCTGCTGATCTTTTCAGTATATCTAGCTTCTGTGGACGCAACAACATTATTTTTTTCTTAAAATAGCCCCCAAAAAACCGCCAACGCTAATAAAATAAACCAAGTAAATCGATTGCAGTAGCGGATTGCGGGTTTTTCAGCAATGGGCACTTCAAAATTTTGTAATTATCAAGCTTTCAAATAGAGAACCACTTCACTGAATTTATTTAAAAGAGAAAATGGCAATAATTCGAAAGAATTGCTGATTACCATATTATTTGGGGTTTTTTTTAAGAGCTGAGAATTTGAGATAGCAGCCACAACTGTATTTAAAATGAAGGCTATATTTAGTACAATGATTTCAATCCTAACCATGTTTGTTGTCTCTGATATTAAAAGAGCAACAGCAAACTTGCATCAAAGTATAAGTCTGTTTTATAGGAGGATGTCTTTCCAATAAACACAGCTGCTAAAAATCAAGTAACGAAGAAGTTTCTTTTTTTAGATTTATTTGACTTCAAAAAATTGACTTGTAATTGAGACAGTAAAAAATGACACATTATTTAAAAATGAATGAAGAATTAAAAACTTTTCTGCTAAAATGTATTTTGATTAATGAAAGGATCGTGTTGAGTTTCTGAAGCCCAACTCAAACAAAAAGTTCTTCGATATTTATTGATTGGGCATCCAAAGATTCGTATCTATGACGACGTATGAGAAACAAAATAATAAATAATGCATTTTGGGTGTTTCTCATTCGATCTTAATTACTTTTTTATATTTTATATTATGATAAATAAAATAAATGTAATCTGTGAATGGTAAACGATAACTTTGATTTCAAATTTGAAGTCTCCGGGACGGGTAGACGGACATGTCTAGATCGATTCTGCTTTTTAAAAGACTTTACTTTTTTTAGCTCTTGTATAGAAAACTTGAGCTTAAATTGTTGTTTATAAATTGATAGCTGTTAAGAAGAAAACTCTTCGATAACTGTTAAAATCTATGTTCGCTTTTGGCGCCCCCTTGGCTCCTGTTTGCCATTCTAGAACGTCACTGATCTCGCTAGATAAATAGATGGAAAGAAATATAAACACACACAACACACACACACACACACACACACACACACAACACACATGTGTGTTTTATATATGTATTAGTACAGCACTCAATTAGGCGTCTAGGTTAGTTATGGGAAGCACACATAGATACACACACACACACACATAGAACAGAATATGAAAATACAAAGTTTATGAAAGAAAATTGAATGTTGAAATGGAAACTCGCACGACACGCAGCAAGAACAACAAAAACCGAAATACGGGCAAAATCCGACTACGAATTCGAAAAACAGAATTGCAGACAGACATACAAAATCGAAATTATTGTTGTTGTTGCTGTTGCTGTTGTTGTTGTTGTTGTTGTTGTTGCTTTTTTTTTCGTATTTTTGGCAATGAACAAAAACTACGTCAACTAGAAATGCTGCTGAGCAGCGTATTTATGAGAAGAGCGTCGTGCGCAACGAAAGCCGCCACACAAACACAGAGACACAAATCCACAGCAGCAACAAAAACGACAACAACAACAGTAACAGCAACAACAGCAGCAACAACAACAGCAACAAGAACAACATTTGTAGCAGCATTTAGCCATTTTTGTTGTAAGAAAAATTATTTGAGGCGTCTCGACGGGTAAGAAAGCAAAAAGGCAAAAAGCAAAAGTTATTCTGTTGGCGCTCGCATAAAATTGAATTCAGTCGAGCCGAGCACATCGAGCAACGACGTAAGCGAATCTCCTTCGCCTTAAAAAAGAAAAATAGCAAATAAACATCAACTAATTTGAGGCACTGTATTCCAACAGGTCAACAGCAGCAGCAACAGCAACAGCAACGGCTACGATCAGCAAACGGCAGGAAGCGCGCAACAGTTGCAACAGCAGCATCATCATCATTATCAGCAGCATCAGCAGCCGCAGGTGACGGACTACGCACAGCCAAACAAGGGCACACAGCAGGCGCATCTGACGCAAACGATCGAGGAGACAACGATTGTCCAGGAGGAGGACGATAGTCGCGAGGATCAATTGGATTCTATGCTTGGCAATCTACAGGCCAATATGAGTCGTCAAGGTGTCAATACGGTGCAGAAGGGCTGCTGCAATGCATGCGAGAAGCCAATCGTTGGCCAGGTGATTACCGCTTTGGGCAAGACCTGGCATCCGGAGCACTTTACGTGCAATCACTGCAGCCAGGAGCTGGGCACACGCAACTTCTTCGAGCGGGACGGTTTCCCCTATTGCGAACCGGACTATCACAATCTGTTCAGTCCACGTTGCGCCTACTGCAACGGCGCCATTCTCGATAAGTGTGTGACGGCCCTGGACAAGACCTGGCACACGGAGCACTTCTTTTGCGCCCAGTGTGGCCAGCAGTTTGGCGAGGATGGCTTCCATGAGCGGGATGGCAAACCCTATTGCCGCACCGATTACTTTGAGATGTTTGCCCCCAAATGCAATGGCTGCAATCGTGCCATCATGGAGAACTATATCTCTGCCCTGAACTCGCAGTGGCATCCCGATTGCTTTGTCTGCCGGGTAAGTTAGACCCCCCTCCCCCCCACCCCTGCCATCGCCTCCACCTACTCATAACACATTTCCATAACAAACTACCCAAGATTTGTATTTATCCAACTGTTGTTTATGTATGTATTATCTAGGATTGCAAGAAGGCTGTGCGTGGCAAGTCCTTCTATGCCATGGAGGGCAAACCCGTCTGTCCGCAGTGTGTGGGCGTTGACGAGGAGGAGTAAGCAACAGCAGCAGCAGCAACAGCAGCAACAGCAGCAACAGCAGCAGCAGCAACAACTTGTTGAAGTTCAGCAGCACGAAAATAGCCCCCGCCCAGATAGAAAAAAAAAAATTGTTGTATCTTTATCCACCCAGCGTCAGCTGCGTGCCATTTTCTCACTCACACAACGCAATCAGAACACGGTCTCTCTTCACATCTCTTTGGGGCTATTTTCGTTGAAAGTGTGCACATTTTTGTGTGTTCACCCTTGCCGCGATTTGTTGCCACCTGCCATCCAGCAGCAACACACACGGCTGCACATCAACAACAACAACATCATCTTAAGGAGCAGTAGAATCTTCCTTTTTTTTTTGTGTATTTGTTTCGGCCTCGGCGTCGGTTCTCCTCTGGGAACGGTGTACGGCTGACCACCAGGCAACTGGGCAGGTCGGCTGTTTGCCGCCTACAAGAACCGTACGCTCCTCTTTCTCCTCCCTTGTTTATGAAAATGCCACCACCCCTCTGCGCCCTCTTTATATGTGTGGCCCCTTGTTGAGAGTCTCCCCCGCCCCCCTTTGAAAACTGTTGAACTTTTCTATGTATGCAAATTTAGTCTTAAGGTTTTTAGGTATTTTTTAAATTTAAACATTTATGAAGCAATATTGTAATTTGTTTTTGTAAATAAAATTTAAATAATTATAAAAAAACAAAACAACACACAAAAAAAAAAACAAACACAAAACAAAAAAAAAAACCAAATAAAAACACACAACCAAAAAGCACAACAAATATTCAATTGGAGTCTGACACTTGGCTGGTTGTGCATGTGACTAATGCTGCCCACCCAGTTGCCAGGTCACTCCTTGCCGGAGTTCAAGTTCAGTGCCAAGCACTCTGACCTTGATATATCTCTCGACATGATCGCATGTCGCTTTCAGCGACCTTCACTTGCTTTTGTTGTGCGTGTGTGTGTGTGTGAGTGTGTGTGTTGGCAAACAAATTACAGTATTGCTTCATAGATTTTTGGGATTAGATTAGTAACGGCAAAGTACGCGCTAGACCCCTGCCAGGGGGAGGGAGAGGGCGCTGCTTCAACTGAGTGGAAACTATTTTGGTTGCTGACGTTTCGATCATAAATAAAATACACAAAACAAATTTAGGAAAATATTTGATATACATTTGATATATATAACGATGGGTTTGCACTCAACAAGTACTTTTCTTCTGCCCATAAATCTCAATCATTTGTTTCAATATTAATTTGATGTGCAAAACAACTTGATGAAATCAAAGAGAGTTCAAAACTCTCTCAAAAATCGAATGGAATTTCTCTAAGGCATTCTACAGTTATCAGTTGTCATTTTTCGAATTTCACATGCACATTTCCAAAAATAAACGAATGCATATTTAATATATATATATACATATATATATGCATAACAGATTCTTTTCCCATTCAATATAAATTCCAATGAAAGTATTTCTATACAAAAAGCTGCCAAAGTTTTTGAAATGTGTGCAAATTTCAGAATTCGGCTCAGTTACAAATAGCTGCTAATATTAAAAAAAAAGGACTTCAAGAAACAATTGCGCCTGTTATTAAAGATAATATTAATGATAGAATTTAGAATTTTAGTTAAGCTTTGCCCTTTAAATCGTTTAGTTGAAGAGTTTGTGTCTTTTCAGGTGTTGCTATTATTTTAATATAATTTTGCAGCTTGAAGATAAAGCTTTCCGGTCAAACAGGAAGTCAGCTTTCAAATTTCCAAAAATTCCAAAAACTTTATCTGTTGAACTTCTTTTGAAAATTATATTTCTGCGAATTGGCTACGTTTCCAATTTCCGATTAAATGTTTTGGATGCATGAATATTTAATTGTAGTCAGTTGCATACTTTATATATATATATATATATTTATTTAGATATTCATTTCCGAAAGTGATTGGATGCCCCCAAGGCCATATTTAATTTACTTTTGTCGCGCCTTTTCAGATTCGCCAAAAGCGTGCGCAAAATGTTATTGTTAAAACAAATGTATTTGTTGTCGTTGCTATTGTTGTTGTTGTTGTTGTTGTTGTTATGGCTGCTGATGCTGATTTACAAATGTTTTTTCGAAAAGTATTTTTAAAAAAAGTCGTCCCAAAATGTGCCAAAATTTATCATTTTAATCGTTGGCTATTCTTATTTTTATTTTTATTTTTCAATTAGCAAAAGACCATTTTGAAATTGACTTGCAGAAAAATGTATTGGCTTTATCTGTGTGTGTGTGCGTGCACCGCCCACTGTGCACAGTGGTACAAGCGACAAGCCAATTCACATTTCAATATTTCGTCTGGCAATTTTCTGGTATGGTAATTGGTCTACTGAGGCCAGGCATAAAATTGCACGGAATTGCAATTTGCAAAAATATATATCTTAGCCAAGACACAGAAATCGGCGATGCTTATACCATATGACCGCTAAGTTATAGCTGTAATTAGCGTTCGTCGCAGCGAAATTTTTAACGACACTTGTTCTATAATAGATCATTCAAAATGTGTTCTTGTATTCTTGTATATAGCTGCTTATTTTAATATTATATTTGTCGAATCTTCTATGGCGCAGTAACATATTCTAAATATTTCGGCACGATTTCCGTTCGTTATTTGGTTTTTTGCAGGACTGTCGACAACCGTTCCAAGGTGGCTCGTTCTTCGATCACGAGGGACTACCGTACTGTGAGACACATTATCATGCCAAGCGTGGCTCGCTCTGTGCCGGCTGCTCGAAGCCCATAACGGGACGCTGCATTACGGCGATGTTTAAGAAATTCCATCCGGAACATTTTGTGTGCGCCTTCTGTCTCAAGCAGCTGAACAAGGGCACGTTCAAGGAGCAAAAGGACAAGCCCTACTGCCACGCCTGCTTTGACAAGATATTCGGTTGAGCCGGTTCGTGGAGATGGACTGGATGGCCAGGATGGACTGGACTGGCGCGATGATATCCAACTGCATAACCCATTTAGTTACGATATAATGCTGTTTTTGTACGATTTATGTCTTTTTACCAATAATACTTGCAATAATTCATCTGTGCTTTGTATAACCGAGTCAAATTAGTCATATAAAATTAACACAGACACCCGATACGATCAGAATAATCAATTAGACGACACTAATACCCAAGCCAATACAATGGTCAAACGATATTTCTGCCATTTGAAAATAAAATCATTACAATAATTAATAAATGAGTTTTTGCATTTTTGAGCATGCATGTGGATTGTCGGCAATTGATTAATTAGTTACAAAATTATACAAGTAATACAAAAAGTCGACATATAAAATGGGAAAGTTGTAATTATTTCAAAAGCTATCGTCTGAATTGGCGGCAAATTACAGTGACGCGCATTTAAGCGGAGACACGAACCAGCGCAAGCATCACTAACTGGCAATGGTCAGTTTCTGGCGGGTCGACTACAGTTTGGATTGCATATGTATCTTATTTGCTCACCATCTGCGCACACACACCGTTTTATGCTCTCCCACACTCTTTCGCTCTCAGTCTCTCTCACAAACATATGTGCGATTCTTATATCTAGTAAAGATGCCGGCCGGCTGGCTGTTCGCTTGCCGGCTCGCTCGCACTTGCCACTTGACATTGAGCTCAGCATGCGTACTCACGCCAACGTATTAATGTGTGTATTTAACTTCCCTCTCTCCAACATTGCTGCATGTGTGTGTCGTGTGTCGTGTGTGCTGTGTGTGTGTGTGTGCATGCGTGTGCGTCGTTCCCTATAAACGTAGGTTTCGCATCACGAAAGGTTTGTTATGAATCAGTCGGCGTCGAAGTCGCTTCGTTCATTCACTCACTATTTATCCGTTCGCTGTGTCGGTTGAGTCGCTGCTGCCGGTCCTCGCAATTGTATTCGCATTGGCAGCTCTTGCCTCGTCATATTTTTCGTATCGCAGCATTTGTATCTGAATCACGCGGTCCAATTTCATTTTTTGCTTGGCTAAAACTGTGTATTGCTGGCTTAAACAAAGAGCGCGAAACTCCCAAGGTAAACAGATAAGAGCGAGCAGCAAGTGAGCAAAGAAACAGGACACATTAGTCGGTGGAGTCAGAAAGAAGCGCTACAGGTTGGTGAACAACAAACAAACAAACAAACACACACACACAGCCAGAGAGACATACACACCCGTATACACACACACACACACTCAAAGATGATATCACTTGACTCTCATTCGCATTCAGTTCCATGCCGAAGAACTGTTTACATGCAGTTATTGTTGCGGTGATGTAATAGGAGCCTATGCTCAAGTCCTTAACAAAACAAACACACTGGCAAAAGCGCTCAACGTGCCAGTTGCACAGGGTGTCATTTATTTGGACTATTTTTTATGTGCACTGCCAGTCATAGTCGAACTTCCTTTTAGGGTTAGACTCAGTCACGCACGCCACCCGCATAAACAACAGCGTCAAGCAGAGAGAGCGAGAAAGAGGGAGAGCAAGAATGCCAAAAACAATTAAGTTTACACACACACACACACAGGCACACAGAGAGTGAGAGGAATCAATTGCCCGCCAGAATGTCAAATTGTCTCTGTGTTTGTTGATGTGTTTTTGCAGCAATTTGTCAACGATTGCGCTATGTAAATAAAAGTGAAATTCACTATTGCAGCTTTTATTAAAAGCGTTGCTCTTATTGTTAATGCCAATTGCGGCACTTGAATTTATTTTTAAATTGCATTGTAAATTCATATAGCAGCCGCCCAACACACCGCTGCATTATCCCATACCAATGCTTTGAAAACTGTGTGTTGGATACATATGCATATACGTAATTTTGTATTTATGGGGGGGGGGGGGGAATGACATACAACACGCAATAATCGCTTACTGATTAATGATAAACAGTATTTGTTGTCCGTTAATCAGATTTTATGTGCAGCGTTTTGTTTTTACATCTAAACATACATCCAAGCTCGCTGATAAATTGGCTTTTAATGGAGTTAAGCGCATGTCACAAAACGTCTGCAGTTTTAGAGGCGTCCACGTACGATTTACTGTTTGAGATTGACTGTAAAGCTGTACACTGAACAGTTGCTCTCCAACTTATGCTATGTTTACATTGCTTATCGCCCAAACTGAACAATTATTTAAATTACCTTTCTGAGATCTAAATGTGTGTGTCTCTTTGCAAAATAAAGTGTACTCTTTCTAATGTCTTATAAAAAATTAAAATAATTACTTATATTCTCATATATATATAAATGCAAATATAATAAATTCTTCAATGAATGAATATAAAAATGTATATCTTAGAATTGCACCCAGTCGAAGTAATCTTTCCAATAGCTATATCCATAAACGAAAAATAAAAATAAATAAAATCGATAAGTCAAAAACTTTTCTACCTCAATAATAATTTATTAAATTAACGTCATTGTTTGTGCCCAAAAACAAAGGCGTCAAAGCCTTGCCCAACCCTCGACTGCAGATCGAAGTCGAAAAAATTGAGGCGGAAACGTAACCCACTGATTGAATTATCAGGAATGGGAACAATTATCTTTATTTCGGTATATTAATAATATATTTGACTTATGGACTAACTGAGTAAGCAATAAATGCAAAAAATCCCCACGTATCTGCAAATCCAAATTGTGCTTTACATATACCTGATAAGATTCAAAAGTCTTCAGTCTGTCTACGATAAAAATACACCCATTTGAACAAACTTCCTTTAATCGCAATTTTATAATTAATTAAATTAAGAATTGATTAGAACCCAACCGGAATTAATTGAGCTATAAGAAGAGTATTGAGTCGTCGATATTAACCATAGTTTTTATATTGGCTGACGCACGCCCCCTTTTCTATTCTTATTCCAGTTCTCTTTGAACGGGGTAGCAAACGGCTTCTGTGGTTTGCTGTTGCTGAGCAATTGATTGCATCATATTTCCTCATTTTTCTTCTTCTCCCCTCAGTTATGAGTGCGAGCAACACATTTATCAGTGCATCTCACTGTAAAACTGTAAAACAGTAAAACATGCAAATATGTCTGCGTGTAATCTTTATTTATTCAAATTCCCCTGAGGTATACATATATAAGCTCTTCTCTCTTATACCCTGTACTCATAAAAGCTTCCAAGAGAGTCTGATAAGATAATAACAGAGAGCGAGACCCCCTGGGAAGGTGAAATTCTCATAAATATTGAAATAAATGTCGAAGAATGTTCAAGTGGCAACAGAGGCAGCTACAGGCAATAATAAATTGATGCCGACTAATTTTCAAGTGGCAACAGAGTATCTGCCTCAATTTATTATTGGCTAGAAAGAGAGAGAGAGAGAGAGAGAGATTGAAAGAGAGAGGTGCTAATAAGGCACTTCAGATACGAGATGAATATGTATAAAAAGCGCTTAGTTTGTGCTCCCCATTTATCATCCAGTGTCGTATTCTTATCACACACTGATGCTAAGAATTTTGTTTCTGTCTATGTGCTAATAGCTACGAAATTGTTTTTGATACAAGCGGAATTCGACATGCTCTCAGCACCTTCAATTCGTGTCTCATTTGCACAGTGGAGCTGCAAACTACATTTTGATTGGTTTTCATTTTTTTAAAATACATATTTACAAATAATTTTCGAATGTTAACTTTAATATTTTTGAAATAAAATATAAATTTGCAGCTTTCAACATTAGCAATAAAAATGGCTTATAAAATTTAATATTGTTTTTATGTATGCATGATATGAAATTTTTGATAAGATATTAACTTTTTATTATGGTTAATGGTTCGTAAATAAACAATTTCGGCTAGACCTATAATCTTCCATAATCTTCCATAATTCGTAGATTGCTTGGTTTCTTATAAGCGGCACTTTTGTTATAGCCAATAGTGAGTGCCTTAATTATAATCGGAAACACGTTTCTGCTCACGTAGTCGCGCACTTTAATATTCTTCAATAATTGCTATAAGAAAGTCTGGATTCTCTTACTGACATAGTATATGAAAAACTTGAGTATTTGTTTATATTCAGTACCTTTGCACTCCTTCGATTTCTTTTGCGTTTCACAAGAGTTAGGAAATTGGTGTCTGCGAGTGAACTTATCGTAATCATTTATCGGAGATTCGATATTTGCTTTGACTGCTGGTTGAGTTAATTTTGGCTGTGACTGTAAGGCCTGTCAAACTTTTATCATCGAACAGTGACTGTAAAACAGCGACGTGCTACTTAGCCACGTAACAGTTGCCCTGCAACTGCGCCAGTCAACCGGCTTGTTATTTGCTGAAGGTTTGCAGCTGGTAACCGACTGTGTTCTGGTTACGCATTCCATATTACTAAGGCTTCGTAGTTAGCTGAAGTGCTCCACTTCAATTGCAGCCAAATTGAACATTACATTCTCGCACTAAGAACCGTAAACAACTCAGCTGATCACTCATTTCTGATTTGATTTCTTTGAATTTCTGATTGCAGCTACATATATATATAAAAGAGAAGTCTTCACATCACAATTAGGAGTACAGGATGGAGAAAATGGACACAAGTTTTATTCCCGATCTGCCAACGGGCGGACCGCTTGAAGTTTATCGGAAACGTGCCAATTTTGACTGGAAGCGTTTACGCTTGATCTTAGAAAAGGAGCAGGGATTGCGCATTAAGGTAAGTGATGAATAGAGTAAAGTGAAGCAAATATTTGAATTCTTATTTAATTTAAAATGTTTGTTCTTCAGTTAAAGGTGTCACCAATTGATAAACCTTAATTGGAAAGATTATGTGTAAATAAAAGTGATGATATTCAAATATTAAACTGTATTTCTCTATTCGGAACAGTACAAAGTGTGGCGTCGTCTGGAAAGTGATCCCCTTTTTGCACACCCCTCACGCACACCGCCCATGGACCAACAGAAGCGTCTGGCTGCCATGCAGGTGAATCGAATGAAGCAACTGCAGCTGGTGCCCAAGGAGATTGAGAGCCTGAGCTTCTCGGACAAGACAAAGTATCTGATGGAAATCAATCAGGCGCTGGCGAGCTACTCGCCCAGTCTCTCAGTGAAGATAGGCCTCAGCGTGGGCCTGTTCAACAATGCGATACGCGCCATGGGCACCGAGAAGCACAAGAAATACATTGAGGCTGCCTGGAATCGGGACGTGATCACCTGTTTGGCCGTCACAGAGCTCTCGCATGGCAGCAACACGAAGCGTATTCGCACCACGGCCACCTATGATCCCCGCATGCAGGAGTTTGTCATAAATACACCGGATTTTGAGGCGGCCAAATGCTGGGTGGGTAACATGGGCAAAACGGCTACCATCGCGATGACGTTTGCCAATCTGATAACGGCAGACGGCGAGAATCATGGCCTGCATGGATTCCTCATACCCATTCGTGATCCGAAAACGTTGATCTCGTATCCGGGCGTACTTGTCGGTGATATTGGCGAGAAGTCTGGCCTAAATGGCATCGACAATGGCTTTGTGGTATTCACCAACTATCGCATTCCCCTCGACAATCATCTCAATCGCACCGGCAATGTGACACCGGAGGGTGTTTATGAGAGTGTCTTCACCGATCCCAGTCAAGCGCTGGGCGCCGCACTCGAGAGCTTCTCGGCCGGACGCGTTGGTATCATGCAGGAGGCAGCCAATACTCTGTGCAGTGCGGCTGTTATCGCTGTCCGCTATGCGGCTGTGCGTAAACAGTTTGGCCCCGAACGCCAGGGCGAGGAGATGCCCATCATTGAGTATCAGTTGCATGTAAGAATCTAGAATCCCAGAATTTATTTGAGAATTGAGGATTAACTCTTGATTTACACTCGCAGCAATATCGCATCTTTCCCTTCTTGGCTGCTGCCTGTGTGCAAAAGATTGCCGTCGAGGAGCTGAGCAATACTTATCTGGCGATCATAGCTGGCTCTCAGGATGATTCAAATGGATTCGATGTACTGGTAAGTGCAGTGAGGCAGTAGCCTGGTGGACAACAAGCAATCATATCCATATATGACATTTACAGTCACAGAAAGCAGCCGAGATTCATGCGATTATCTCGGCGTCCAAGCCGCGTCTCACTTGGTCGGCACGCGATGCCATTCAGGAGGCACGCGAATCATGTGGTGGCCATGGCTATCTGCAAGCCTCCCGTCTGGGCCAGATGCGCTCCGATCACGATCCGCTGTGCACCTACGAGGGCGATAACAATGTGCTTGGCCAGCAGGCATCCAACTGGCTGCTGCGCCAATGGAACGCCAAGGAGCTGGAGACGCCAATTGGCAGCGTTAAGTTCTTGGAGCGACGCCACCAACTGCTGCAGTTGCACTATGCACAACTGGTGCAGCAGAGTCCAATCGACACCTGGGAGTGTAAGCAAACGAAAGATTTGCGCATCTGTTGATAATCGACTAATCCCCGTGATTTTCTTGCAGTTGCGCTCAGCTGCTACGAATGGCTGCTCTGCCATCTGATGTCCCGCACCAGTGCCCACATCGAGGCCCAATTGAGCTCAGGCGTGCATCGCTTCGAGGCGCGCAACAACGCGCAGGTGGTCGGTGCACGGCAACTGTCGCTGGCCTTTGCCGAGTACATGGCGCTCAGTCGCTTTGTCGGTCACGTGCGGCAGTTGGGTGTGGAGCAGCCGTATGCGCAGGTGCTGCGTCTGCTGTACGATGTGTATGCCATGTGGCTGCTGGAGCAGCATATGACCATGTTCTACGTGGGCGGCTTTGCTGTCGGTGGCGCCTTCGCTGGCGCTGTGCAGGAGCGTCTGCTGCAGAGCTGTGCCAAGCTAAAGGATGTGGCTGTGAGTGTGGCAGATGCCCTTGCTCCGCCAGACTTTGCCCTCAAATCGGTGATTGCACGTGCCGATGGGCTGCTCTACGAGAATTTGCAAAACGAATTTATGACCAACGAGGGCGCCTTCCAGCGACCCGATTGGTGGCGTGACGTCATCATCCCACAGTCCCACGAAAAATCAAAGCTGTAAGCAGACAAAGAAAGAGACAGAGAGAGAGAGAGAGAGAGCTTAGTGGAATGAGAATGAATAAGTGCCTGGGCAGATCGATGGATCGGTCACCCAATTAACAGCAATTGTTATAGTTTCATATCACATCAGGTATTACTGCTAGTTCTAACAGAATGCATTCCATAAACATACACAAACATCCATTCTACATACGCATTCTCTAAATTATGTATAACTCAAAAGCAATTCACAAAGTTCTTGTCTATTTCTACTAGCACTGCTGGTAAGCCTCAGTTTCTATAATGTGGCATCGACTGTGTGGCTACAGTTGTGTTTTATTTTTAAATATTGACCGTTTTTTCAGTATATCTGTAACAACATCATTCTGTATCTGTATATATATTTTATTTTAATTTTTTTTTCATTTGTATGTTGTTGATTGTGTGCTTTGGAAAATTTATATGTATTCAAATTAAAATGTATTAAAAAGTGTTGCATTTTTGCTTTATAATTTTGGGCAGGGGGAAAGCTGCCCCGACAGACCCAAAGTGGATTGGATTAATATATGTGAAAAGATTAATTCGCAACTAAAAAGAAAAGAAAATATAGCACTGAATACCCCTAAGCCGGTTTCGATGCTTACGTTATCTCCAAAACTATCAATTGTTGATCGCATCACAGACTTTCTAAACAAACTTGGACTTTATTATTGTTTTAATCTGTGAAAACTAATCAGGCTCACTAATCTCTAAGAATTCGCTTGCGTTTGATAGAGTCTAGTTTAGGTTAGGTTAAAACGGTTGTCAGCCCGAAGCTTGACACACATAGGCCATGCTTGGCGTGGATCTAAGGTAGATTTCTCCTACACTCGTGTATTAAAAACCTCAAAAAGTCAGAGATTTGACAAGCCAGTTTCGTTTAGCTAGCTGTGATAGGCTAGTTGGGGAATAACTTCTCAGGATTGCCAAGTGCCATGCAGAAGCAGAAGAAGTGTTTCGACAATTTTACCTCTTCGTCTTCTTTGCGGCACCTGGCATGAATGCCGACCAACCAGTGCCCTGTTAGAGCTGGGATTACACTGCTGTCTGCTGAGCTTTGTGTTAATATTGGGTCATCTTTCGCCGTTTATCATTTGACCTGCGTCTGCTTTCTTCCTTGATATTGAGCTACTTATACCTTCCTTATCGGTGAGGAGTGGTAACTCATCAGTTGACTCAATGTCCTGGTGTCCAGGAACCCATATCAGGCTAATAACATGCCGCTTAGCCATCTCAAGCAGAGATTTGCGACAGAGTCGAAATAGTTAATTATAGGCCAGATTCTAAAATAGTTTTAATAGTCGTCAGACTTGTAAGGAAATAACTTAAAAGCCTTAATTCGTTTGTGAACACGGCTGTAAACAGAAACCATCTATTGTTATAATTAATCAGCTACCGAAGCGTATAAACAACTTTTTACATTCAAACACCCACCGCACTCTAAATATATTTATATATGTATGTATATATATATACTCACACACATGTATATATATATGTGTAAAGATATGTGTGTGTGTGTATGCATAGAGTAGGCATCATCATCATCATCATCATCGGCAGCAGCAGTGGCAAAAGGTGCTCGTCACTGTCAATAAATAAGTGTACTAACGAGCAGGCAGGCCTGGCTCTGCTGCGAGCCCCGTTTATAAGAGGACCTGTACTTACCTGTTCCAGCTCAGACGTTGCACAGTTGCCGTAGAGTGCAGGTGAGCGTGATTCCAGCGCGATCAAAGTTTAGTGAGTGATTCAGTGTGAGTGAGTCAGTCAGTGTGTGAGCGAGTCAGTGTGTGAGCGGCAAGAGTGTAAGCCCGGCTAACAATCGTGCCTAGCCTGACAATGATACAATACAATTGAGCTCTGACAAAGCCAGAGTCGAGCTCATCAAATTTATGACGCTGCTGCGCTGCGCTCCCAAGTCGAATCAAGTCGAGCTGATGAGCAGAGAGTGCTCCGAGCCGCGAACTGAGTGATTTGTAAATAGACGCTTCGTTTGTTCTACAACTTTGTTGGTTTTGCAAACTTGTGGCGCAGTTTCAGTCTGTTTTTGGGCATTGTGTGTAATTGTTAGAAATTGGGAAGGGCATTCATTTATTCGTGTGCTTATCAGCAGAACGACTTGTTGCGACACATTCGAGACATTTATAAAAAACAGTGAACTTCAATAACGTGTTAGTACCACAAAAAGTGTAAAGTCAAAAAACAAGAAAACACTTCTTCACTTTTGTTTTTTGTTGTTGGGCTCCATAAATAAGGCTCCAGCAGCAGCGGTATTCAGTCTGTGCCAATTTACGAAAGATATGTTAATTTGATGTCTGGTTTGTCTGGCTCTCGAAAAGAAAGCGCTGGGCGAGGGGAAAGATCATTTGTTATTCTGTTATTAATATGCACAGTGGCTGGTAAATTCAAATTTTATTATTGAGATCAGTCCAAAAAACCCCCAAATAAAAAAACGTAGAAAAAGTGAGCAGCAATAATACTACTAATAAAATACACAGCGTTCGACGGCCAGAATTTTTTATTAATAATTATAATAATAAACATATTCAACAAAGTACTTCTTGCTGGCATCTTCAAAGTGTTTTACAAAATGCGCACCAAATTTAAATGCTTTTAATGAATAAACCATTTTTTGTTAATCGTAAATAAATAAAGAACCAACAACACAATAAAAAAAAGATCAACCAATTACGAAACCGGTTTAGAAATCTCTGAGCTAGCAAATCGAACCGAAAAAATATATACAAAGTCATATAGAAATCCATTAATTTACATTTTGGGTATTTCCGCTTGAAATTTGTTTGTTTGTTATTTTCTCACTTCACAGCTCGCCCGCATTCTATTTTTACATGTAGCAACTCTCTTCTCTATATCATTTTCGCAATTTCATAATAGAAAAATCGTGTAACGGCAATTAACTGGTTGGCCAAAGCCGATGCCAGGATTTCATCAAATAATTATGGGTTTCAATAAGCCTCGTGATGGGCTCAAAAGTATCTCCGGTTTTGGGGGATGTTCCCTTTAAACGAGAACAATTATATGCAGTGCAAGACTATTAAACGCTGTCGTCAATAGGCAATCGCATCATCAATTTATTAGTTTGTCATATTAGGTAAGCTCTGATTAATTAATGCCGCCCCTTAGCCTTTACTTATAATAAGTGAGAAAGCGGCGAAACAATGGCAAACAATGGGATACTTTTCCTATAACAAATTGCATTAATTGCAGATGAGTACTTTGTTTCTGACTCCCATATATATCTATATATATATAACTTTATATAAGCTCATTATCTAGGTGTATCAGCAAAATCTTGTAATTAATACAGACGACTCAAGTATAGCATCTCAATTCGAAACCGGATCGCTTACACAAAATCCAAGACCTGTTTCAATATCTAATTTTTCAATACTTATTTATTTTTTGTTTTTAGCATTAACCAACCGAATTTATATTGCAAATGCAAATTGAATAAAATGTGGAAATTTTTACTAATTTGTGTCGTCATGAGCAGTTTATACAATGAGAGTGATGCCGTAGGTGAGTACATAACAAATGGTAGTCATCACCACACATCTATTAAATATTTACTATTCAACAGCATTTACTTTTTTTTGCTTTAACACATTAGCACTTTTTCCATATTCTTGAGTAATACACACGAGATTGTAAAATATGTGGAGAAAATAAGAACATTGCTCAAAGCAGATGAAACAAAAAGCGAGTCAAAGATTAATTGATCTAAAATCTAATGAAAAGAAATGAAAAAAAATAAGAACTACTGTCCAAAGCAGATGAATCCGAAATCAAGCCAAAGATTAATCGTTCTATTAGTATATGAATTTTAGAGAGAAATAGCTTGATCTTTGGTGTGGTCTTTTAAGAAACCCATTTATAATTAACACGTATAAACTGCGTCTGTGTATTGTTTCGTAATCTTCGAATGTTCCTCTCACCTTTATGATTTGTTTTATTGTTTATTATTTGAAGAATTCACCAAATTTAGAAAAACCACCTGTATCAATTTTGTAGTTCGGGCAAAATATTTGCAAAATATCTCACTTTGATTATATATAAAAAGCATCTCAATGGCATAAAATGTATATTCATAATAAGAAGGTTTTAAATTGACAAAAAGGAATGAAATATCTTAAACAAAGTTAAGATGCTTAAATTGAATTTGCCTTTTAGGGATTTAAACTATCAGAAATAATGACCAGGGAGAATACAAATTGGGAAATCTGCTGCCAAAGACTATCTCAATCGGCTCTATTATAAATAAATAAATACACAAAAATATTATTAGGCATCAAAAATGAGGAATAAGCCCAGTAGTTAATTATAGGTAATTTTTTTCATATATATATATATATATCTGTGTCTGTATTCCAGCACGTAGAGCTGTCCGCCGCCGTCGTGGCTATGCCGGGGGCTATGCGGGTGGCTATGCGGGTGGCTATGCCAATGGTGGGTCAGCTGGTGGCTACGCTGGCGGCTACAATGATTACGATGACTATGGTGGCGGCTATACACCGTACTATGGCATCACGGATCCCTATCTGTTCCATCAGCAGCTGACCAATCAGATTCTGGCCCAGAACTATGCGACCCAACAGTAAGTCGAATTTTATATGTTGGGTGGTTCAATTTTGTTGGGTAGCTTTTAGTGGGCGATGGTGATGCTAACAGCGCTTGTAATCTATTCTTGTAGAGCTATAACGGGACTGGCCACTTCTGGTGATGCGTCCGCATCCGCGGATGCTGCCATAAGCGACGATGACACGTAATTACACACAACTGCTTTTTTCCACTTGTTAATCATTTTCTATACTAATCCGCATTGTGCGTGTGTAGTGCGTGCTAATCAGTTGCTAATCCTCGTCCCGTTTCCCGCATCCACTTTCACAGACGCATTCAGCATCAGATCGCTGCCAATAGCCACCGAGGTGGAGGTGGAGGTGGCTACAATTCGCATCGCTATGCGCCCAGCTATGCCGCTGCTTCTGGCTCGATTGGAGCCAATGGACACAGGCAGACTGCCTACATTAGTCCCGCCAATCCGGTAAGTTCTTCAGTGATATTCAACTTGCTTGGATTTCAAGCTAAGCAACACCTTCACTTTTGTTCTTGCAGGCCCAACCCAATATTGTGAATCGCTTTGGTGGCAGCAGTGGTGGTGGTGGTGGTGGCTATAAGGGCGTCTCCGTCTCTTCGTTCAGCACCAGCAATGGCGATGGCACCAGTCGACGTGGCGCCCAGACGACCATCAACGATAATGGCAAGGTGACGTCATATTCGGTGCACTCGTAGAGCTGACTTGACTCAACTCAATTCAACTCAATTCAACTCAACTCAATTTTTGGTGTTTAGCATATTATAAACCTTAAGAACGCTAACAGTTCTCTATTTATATGTTACAATACAAAACAAAATATATACATACATATATAGTAGATATATATATATATATATATTTAATAACATATTTGCAATTTGTGCGACTTTCATATTTAATGGGTTTTTAGCATGACAGCGAAAGTTTTTTGCTACCTTTCTGCTGATAATTGTCTATTTAAATAAAAATCACATTTTTTGCTCACAAAAATCCTATTGACCTTGATTTAGTAGCTCTTAAATGTTATATTTGAACAATCTGCCATATAGTATGTATGAGTATATAATTGGTAAATGTTTGACAGATTATTGGCCGGGCAAAGTTTATCAGGCGCCACAGGAAATTGTCTATGTATTATTAATTAATTTGACTCATTAGGAACAGCAATTATTATTATATTGGCTCGTATCTCCTACTACTACCATATATAAGGCAGCTAAGCTGTAGACAATTTTCCTATTGGTCTAAACAGTCTTAAGGAATACGTCCAAAATCTCAGGTAAGTTCAAACTATTGATTAAGGTATTCAAATTGGCATCATTTTTGCAGAGCATACAAATCTCATATAGCTCAAGTTCAAGGGGAACTTCCAGTTCTAATCAGTTAAATTTCGATTATTAGCATTTAGCGGAAGTAATAAAACTGAGGCTTCTGTTTGTAAACAACTTACAATTTTTTTTTTTTCAATTTACAGATCATAAAAATAATCAGTCAAATTTGATTCCGGGAAACGTCAAACAAAATACACTTGAAAACGAATGCGCAAAACTATCCCATGCGGAAAAAAACCAGTTCTGCTGCTAAGTGGGGAGTATTATTTGAAATTGCAATCGAATACCATATTTAATTCTTATTTATTTAAAATTAATTTCTTGCATATAATATATAAATCCGAGTACTATAATTATGGCAGTATATGTTTATGACTGCATATATTTTATCTATTTCTATTTCATCAAAAAATGAAAATATAGTTGAAAATTAAATTGAAATCCGCTGGGAAAAAATGACTACTATAAGAACGCAAATAATTACAGCCAATCCCTAAAGTATGCTTTTGTATAGCTGTTATATAACTATTGAAGATCGTAAATATATAGTTTTAGCTAGATTTGTATACGTAAAATGATGCAATCTTCCTCAACCGTCAAATTAGAAAGGAAGAATAAAAAGCGTTCACCTTTTTGAAATACATATTTCTAAAATATTAAATTTTTCAATAAATTATAATATAATACTATTAAAAATATATGTATATATATATATAAAATTATTAATCAAGAATAGCTGACGTATATAATTCATAAAAAACAACGCTTAAATGACGATTTGCATAATCTTTGAAACTAAATATAAAAATTGAAAATGTTAGATTAGAAAATCATGAATTCCTTCACCTAACGTAAAGAGAGAGAGAACAAGTATATATATATATATATATATGTATATACATGTAGTATACATGCTCTAATGCTCTAATGCTTCTATCAATGGCAGAGTCATATAAATATATATACTCATATACATATTCTCATCAGAACTGTACATGGCAGCTATGTATGAGTGTTGTGTGCATCCCAAGGTTTCGACACGAAAACAATTCCTATCAGCTGACTATATAGAAGCTCATACAAGGTAATAAACCTACATGTATGTATATATATACATATTTGCATGTCGCAATTACTTTCATCATTGTTTGAAAAAAAAATAAATATGTATTTTCAAGATTTTCTGCACCAATTCCGATTTGAATTTTATTGAATCGACATCCACAGACATACAGACATTATCTGCTCTCTAGGTCAAGAAGCTGCTTCGATCTGTTTCAAGTCCGAGTACAGCTCAGGTCTTATCAATAATTGTCTGAGCCAATCGTCTGGTTTTTAAAGCGAGTTGCCAACGCTCCTGCTCATTAGTACAATTTCAGGCGTGAGACTCGCACGGTTTTTCTACGCTGTTAAAATATACATTTTTCAAGCAACTCAATATGAGATCATTGTTGCTGCTCGCCCTCTGCCTGGGTGTGGTCTGTGCAGGTAAAGAGCTACTCCTATTTCTGTATGCACGAAGACTGGCATAAAGTGTTCAAATAATCCTTTTGACGTTTCCCTATTTGGTGACAATTGCAAAACGTGTTTTAACTCGTTGACTTAATCAGTCGTTGTGCTGAGTGTACTTTTAACACAACACAAATTGTGCAACGTCTGACTTAGAGGCATGTGTCGAGATTTGATGACACCACACTTATTTGAATTACCTAATTAAAAATACAATCAAAAAATAGTAAAACACGAATAATAAAAATACCATTTTTAATGTTTCTCTTGCAGATTTCCAAGCCAGGTAAGTTGGCCAGTGAGAAAGTCAAGAAGAGCTTCATTTTTGATAATTATATTTTGTATTTATTTGGTTAATTAATGCTTAGACTCAAACGGGACGATTTCCACAGTCGGTAAGTGCCCTGCGGCAAATATTGAAGATATCATTTTGCAATTGACAAAATAGAAATTTCCAATTGGCTACATGGTACTAACACTATAAACTTCTTATAAACTTCTAAATAATTCGGCATCTATGAAACTGTACTTTAGTACTTGTTTTTTTTTTAATGAAACCCTAATGAGAATCACGTTGCTTTTAAATCCCATCATTAGCCACTACAATGCGCATCAGCAGGCAATTGAAACGGCTCGCAGAAAGGCGTACGGCTCCAGTGGCTACAGTTCCGGAGGATCGAGCGGACTTGGAGTTGGTGGCAGTGCGGATCTCTCGCTTGGCGGCGGTGCTTCGTTGGGCAACTTGGAGAGCTCCTACGATTCGGTGGGTGCCGTTGAGGGTGCCGACAGCAGCTCGAGCAGCGGTTCCGCCTTTGGTTCCAATAGTGGCTCTTCTTTCGGTGCCAATAATGCAGCTGGTTTCGGTGCCAGTAATACAGCTGGCTTCGGTGCCAGCAATACAGCTGGTTTCGGTGCCAATAGTGGCTCTTCCTACGGTGCCAGCAGCGGCTCTTCTTTCGGAGCGAACAGCGCCTTCTCCTCGAACTCGGCATTCCAGACCAGCGCCAACTACAACAGTGCACAAAGTGCTGGCAGCAATGTGCAGTTTGCTGATGCAAGCAATGCTGGCACTGAGGTCAACTTTGGTGGTGCCGGATCAAGCACTTCCGAGTCGCTGCACTCTAGCAATCTGCAGGCACCTTTGGCGCTAACCGCACCAGTCAGCACCGGTGGCAATATGGAGTACGTGCATCACGAGCGCGTTGTGTCCGCGCCGCAGCAGGTGGCTTATACAGTGCCCGGTGGCGCCCAGAGATACGTGCAGCATGTGGAGCGCGTTGTGGAGCAGCAACCCACGGTGCAGTATGTGCAAGTTCCTCAGCCCGCGTCCACATCGGAGCATTATTATCAGCGCAAGGTGACAACTACTGCCTCGGCACCACAGATTGTTCAGCAGCCCGCTTCTAGGTACACCTCAAACACTGGCTCCGCTTTTGGCACCAACTCCGCCTTCAAGGTCAACCACAATGTCGGCTTTGGAAGCAACTTTGGACACCATTCTGGCAGTCAATCCCAGCTATCCGCTGGTCAAACGAGCGGCCTTCACTTTGGCGCCGGTAGCTCCCAGTTGAATCAGCTGATCAACCAGGCTCATCAGACAGCAAGGCAGCAGGCAAGCTCTGGCAACTCATATAGCGGCGGTGCTGGTCTGGCCTCCTCCAATCAGATGCAGCTGGGCGGCTCCAGTGGCTTCAACTCCAACTATGGTTACAATGCGGGCAGCTCCATGAACTCCGCCAGCTCCCTGAACTCTGCCAGTTCCCTAAACGCTGCCAGTTCAATGAATGCAGGCAACAGTGCTTCCCTCACGAGTGGTTCGCTGTTGGGCGGCTCCCTGTTGGGTGGCTCCCAGTTGGGCGGTTCTCTGTTGGGTGGCCAGTACAGTGGCTCCCTGCTGGGCGGCTCCTCGAGCAACAGCCAGCTGAATGCACAGAATAACTTTGGTCTATCGACGGGTCTCTCAAGTGGACAGCAATTGGCGAGCTCTGGCAACTTTGGTGCTGGCGCAGGCCTTGGTGGCAATAGTGGCTACCAGACCAAGCAATGGGAGAAGCAATCCAAGTGGTCTTCCCAGTCTGAGGTGAGTTCGATTTTAGACATGAAAAACCCTCAATTTTTTGTGTACAAGCAAAAGCTTGCGCATTTGTCTAGATCCGCGCTTAATTGTCTATGCATCTTCACTTATTTCCACAGTACGATTCGGATGGACATGTGAAGAACTACAAGGATCTGGCCACTGGCGAGAGCGAGAGCCAGAATGTCAATGGCAAGCAGGTTGGCTACAACGCAGCCACCGCCTCTGTCGACGACAATGGCAAGGTCAGCACTTACAGTGTGCACTCTTAAGATACCCCACACCAAAAGTTGTAACTGTAGTAGTAGTAACGAATTTCACACCTACCCCGCAGTAGGTTAACAAAATGTCAACAATAAAATAAAATGAGTTTCAAAAATAATAATAATAATACTTTAAAATGTGTTCTTTGCGTTAGTCTTAAACGTCTCCAAATGGATTTTTGATCTTTTTGATTTATAATTGGAACCGTTTTTATTCGGCGCATATCGGAACTGTTAATTCTTTGTTGAATTGAATCATTTTTTCTACACAACCAATAGAGTTATTTTTCAAAGCAGTGTTATTAATATGGAGATGCATTCTTCAGGAGAAGGGCTGCTCCAACTTGCCATCGATGTGCACAGCGTGACTTTTGACTATACCCTTGATTCCAGTGTCACTTCTTCTGTTGGTCTTGCTATCCCGACGACGTCTGTTGTCGGTGCCATATGAGGACATGCAGTAGCAAGGCTTCCAGGAGGGGCGTCGCTGCACCTGGCTCTGTTCATGCGGTGAACGCTCTGTGGTCCACACGGGCACATAGTGTGTCCAGGTTTCCCCGTTGCGATAGATGCTGCCGGCATCCACACCAGTACTCGTATACACATGCTGTGGATAATACTGTGGATAGTAGCCATCTGAACTGGACCGTGATCCACCTCGACTGCCGACATCGTAGCCACGATGCTCGCTGGAGAAGTTGGGATTCCATTGTGACTTGGGATCGTGGTGTGTTCTCGACTTGTGCTTGGCATCGTTGCTGCCAGCACGACCCTTATAAATGGGCACGCTGGCATCCTCTGTTATGTGGCAATAGGGGAGATGGGGATAAGTGAAAGTGAAAGTGAGCTGGCAGGTGATGCAGTATAGCTGCTTACCCTTCTCCCCCTGCTGCTGGGCGGAACTAGTCTCATTTGCGTCCCCCTCGGCCGTTATCTCGAACGTGATGTCCGTGTGGATGCCCACACGTTTCTTGTGTTTACCCAAGTCCGTAATTTCGACACTCTCCTTGGACTCTGCTTTGAAGTTCGCTTTTAGTTGTATTCAGTCTCATTTGCTTTGCATTGCAGTGAGCCAAATTTAATTACCTTTCGTCTGCTGTTGCCCATCGCCCGTATCGACTGTGACACGCACTCCGTGTATCTTTGGCCGATTGCCACTGTTGCCTCCACCAGATCCAGTTGCTCCGCCACCACCTGCATTTGCAGCGCGTCCAGTTCCCGGATCATAGCCACCGCTGCCACTACCCTGTTGCCCCTGTCCTTGTCCCTGTCCCTGTCCCTGTCCGCTTATAACTGGCACACTCGTTTGGTTGTTGTTGTTGCTCTCCATGTCGTCGAAATCCAGCTTGGATGACACTTTATTTGCCTGACCTGCTTACGGTTTACGGCCCGTGTCCACGTACCAGTCGTCATCAGCGTTGTTTGTTTTTCGGTTTAGCATAGAAATTAGATTTAGCAGAGAAATTTCATTTAAGTTATGCAAACACTTCGACCTCCACCCCAACCACAACCCGTCTCCACCCCAACCCAAAAGAGCATCGGATGAACTGGAGCGTGTCCCCAGCAGCATCTATAAGTGGCGCAATTAGCTCACGCTGACTTATTTATGGATACTTCTCTCGTAACCACCGCACACAGTTGACTGCCTACCGAGCGGACCTGGCGCACTTTGACCAATTTTTAATTGCACTTCAATATTAAAAGTTTGCACTGCCAGCTCAAGTTGATTACAGAATGGGGTTAGACTGAACTGGTTGTCGATTCTATTTGAATTCATTGAGCACATTCAAGCACAATAATTATCTAATTAATAGTGAAAGTGAAAAGCAAACTAGAACTGCAGCTCAGCATGGAATAACTTTAATCTTGAATTGTTTTTAAATAGATAACTTGTAGAGTTTATTACAGTAAAAAATTGCAGAAAATATTTCTGTCACATATTTAAAAATTTAAACAAATCTTTAATCGGTGCTCAGCTAATTATTTAATGTTATTAATTAAAAAAGCTAATGAGCAAATAACCTGATGACTTATAAAAATAAATTATATAATTTATTAAATTCAATTAAATTAAATTAAAGATGCGACACTTTTTTCAACTGTACTGTAAATTACAATGGGAAATTCAAATATCCCCGAAATCCCTGATTGCTGAGACAATAAGATGTTCATTTTATAAGTAATTAGTTACCGAAATGCTTATAATTGGGAGAAGAAATTTAACTTCGATTTTATTCCCGATCATTTATCATGTTGTTTACAACATTTTCGAACTAAAGTTCCTTCACCTCTTTTGTTTAATTTTGGCTAGTTTTGTAATGATTCGCAAAGCACTGGAAAAACCCACAATTGATTTGCAAGGGTGGGATTTTGAGATTGGGATCTTTTATCTTTGCATCGAAAACAATGACAGCACTTATCGCTAATTGGCAAATAAGCCATTAAGAATTAAATCTGTTGTACCACCTCGTGCGCAATGATGAGTCAACAGAAAGCAGCACAGTCCCAAATAGACTACAGATCCCAGGAACATTTCAGGAACACACACAAAAAGAGGCTTATATATTAAAAACAAGAAGTTTCGGTTTTTTTATTGACACTTGACACTGGCTTGAGTTATGGGGTTTTTTTTGGCTAAGCACCGTTGAGAACTGGTGGCTTGGATTGAAGCGCGCCTGATGTGCGCACTTGAAAACTGCCGACAAACGACTAAAAAAAATACGTAAAGCGACAGCAAACCGATTTCAAATATCTACCGAGATTCATTAAAAACTTAACTAGCCAACTGCTCAACTGTTCAACTGTTCAACTGTTCAGTTTCTGTTTCTGTTCTGATGTTTTGACGTTTGAGCTTTTGCGATAACATCTTGACTTGGGCCCCTAAGTGAGTCGCTGAGCTTGTTACCGTACCCGGATTGCAGTTGCAGCTGGAGGGAGGAGTGTGTGGCTGGTCAGCCTTAGCAGCAGCTATAGCTTCTAAGTGTAATGCGTATAAAGGCGAACCCCAGCCAGTCACCCCCTCTCTCCATGCCCCGTGCCAAATTGCCAGTAATCGGTTGGCTGGCATCTTTTGTTATTGTTTTAGTGAAGTTTCCGCTGTACATACGTACGAGTTTGTATCTTAAAGATTCCATTGTGTCTGCTTTTTTGTTTTCTTTTTCATTTTTTTTTGTCTAAGTATATTTTTGTTTTTGGTCTTTTCCATAATGCCTCCCATCGTTAATCATGCGCTGGCGATTCGTGTTGCTATCAAAATTATATTTTGCGGCAGTTTTGACAGCACAAACGATTATCTTCATTAGAGATTGGTCGCACAACCACCAAAATAACCAAATAACGCCAAAATCACATTTCAGTTCAAGTTCAAGTTGAGCTTCAAGTTTATTGCGTTGCCAATCTGATCCCTTGGCCAGTCAAACCCCAAGTAAGATAAGCCGCAACGCATTAATGAACTGTGCGAGTCGCAGTCATTTGCCAGCCTACGCCCCCCAATTTGGTCCTTTGCCTTGCGCCAAATTGCATTCGAACAATAAATATATATATAGGATACATATATACATATATATGTATATATAGGAGCACACACATGTTGGAATAATAATATGTCAAGCCGAACAAAGTATAGACCATAAATTCTTTCATTTCGATGGGTCGGGCTCTTGAGTTGTGGCAATTAATTAGCAATTGCATTTGCTGCTGTCATTACGTGTGATAATTAAAAGGGCGCACGAGTCGGCCAAGTGCTCATACAAAAGAAAATTCTGGCAAATGTGTATGGCCATAAATTTGATGACCCGGCTCAGCTCGGCTCGGCTCGGCTCGGCTTGGGTTGGTTTGGATTGGTTTGGTTCTGTTCCTGGTCTTGCCCTCAGCTCAACTGCAAATGCACTTTAATCTCGAATTTATCAAATGTAATAGTTTGGCCAAGGGTTGGACCACGTCTAATGGGGTTGGGATCATGGTTGCCCGTTGCCACAGCTCCAACCTTGCCGCACACTTTTGTAATCTGGCGGATTAGAAGCGCACACCCATCGCAGCACCCACAATCATGTGTGTGCTTGGGCTGGGCCTGTCTTGGCTCTGGTAGATCCATTAAACAGATGGATTTCGTTGTCGACAGTATTTTCTTTTTCTATTCTTTTTGTTTAATATACTTTTGCTAACTAGAATCTCATCTGTCCGGCCGACTGTCCTTCTGCCGTTTGTGTCTTTTTGTTATTTGCATAAAGTTGTGCGCTGCTTGCTTGCAACAATTTAATTTTCATTGTCTCTATGCATTTATGTTGCACTTGCCCAGTGGACGGGGTGGACTCACTCGAGTGTAGCTGGTAAGTTCAAGTGCGGCACATTCGACTCAACGGTTTCTTTGTGCACTTGCATAATTCTCAGCTTCGCTCAGCACCCATCGAGTTATCGAGTTTTGACACTTTTTGCATATTTTGCAGCATACTTTTAGGCATGCATAATAATGGCAGTGATTGCATTTTGCCAGGGTAAGTGACCAATCCAGTCTTCATTTATTTCACACTTAATTTAGTTTCTTTTATTATCTTGATAAAATTCCAAAAACTTTTTTAATGACATATCTCGTTATTCATCAGAATAGTCCTCTTATTAAAAATAATTAAGTAATAGCTTGGGAGTAATAAATAAATAAATATCAAAAAGTCCATTCAATTTATGGCACAAACTAAAAAAAAAAAGAGTTGATTATTTTTTGAATACTTCAACTGCTGAATTTTGTGCTATAAATGCCTTAAAAAGTTGTAACTATGAATATTTTATACAAAATATACTTGTATCTTAATTGAGGATTTATCCATAAATGCCAATAAAAGCCGATTTGAATTTTGTAACAATTATTTAGTGATTTGCTTAAGCCTATAGAAAAAGTATATTTGGAATAGAATACAAGGGTTTTAAGAATATTTATTTAAATTTTCATTGCTGGATTTATTGTGTTGGTATTTCCTGTATTTTCTGTGTCAACTATTGATTGCTAATCTACAAATCTCAATGATATGTAAAATTATATTTTATTCTTGAGTGTGCAAACAAATATATTTTCTCTCTCTGCTAGTCAACTGAGTAAAAATCATATTTCTACGAATTATGGGAATAATCGGAAGCTGGCAATTTTCCTCAGGTTTAGTTTGGCCAAATATGAATATCTCAGGCTTTTGGGCATAAATGTTAATTACAAAAACTAAACACAAACTACGCAAAAGTTGCACAAACATTGCTGAAAGCCTGCTCAGATACAGATGCAAAGATACAACATGTTTGCCCAACAAAGACATAGGGACACAAGGACAGACAGGCAGACAGGCTGACAGGCAGACAGACAAACAGACTGACGGGCATATAGAGTGTGGCAAACAGACAAAGGAGCAAGTGGCAAAGCATGTGGCAGAGTTTACAAACAATTAAAATGGCAAAATCAAAATCGAAATACACAAATTTATGCGTCTAGCTGCCAGTGCCATTTTACAATACTTACGCAACCGAATACAATACTGAAAATAAATTGCACAATTTTCAGAAAGGGGGAGTTGGCTGCCGACGCTCAACTAATGAAATAATGGGCCAGCTGAATTAAATTATGGCCTAACAATTCCCTCGAGTGTCCCGACTCCGACTCCAGAGTCTAGACAATAACTAAATTTGCACCAAGGTAAAGGAAAACGTAAATTTTGATTGCATTGTTACCGTTTGATTTCCACCACCAACACAAATACAAACACCAAAACCAACACCAACACCAACTCCAACATCAACAGCAATAGCAACAGCAACAGCAACACCCTCGAGAGCATCCTGTCACCCACAATGATGCGAAGAAGCATCACTTGATCCGCACCCGACCTGTTTAACCCACCCACCCCACCAGACCAAAAAAAAAACACTCATTGACTATTCACACTCATGTTTTTCATATACAACAACTATATGCGGCATTATTATAATATTTTATTTTCATGTTGTACCGCTTTGCTATATACAATTTTTATTATTTGCTCGTTTACGGCTTTAGCTGTGCAATCGTTGTTGGGTGCTCCGTTTTATCGCTTCGCCTTTCTCGTTTCTCGTTGCTTTTGTAGTGCGAAATTATCACAGAACGCATTGAATTTGCTTTTATTGTTGTCGGGTGTCGGACACCCACCCTCACAATCAGCATCATCCTCATCCTCAACCTCACCCTCACCCTCATCCTCGTTGTGGCTGCAGTGCAGCGGAAGCAATGGGATGGCTGCTGTTTCCCCGATGCCGACTCCAACCCTGACTCTGTCCTTGCGTCTTATCGTTTTCCCGTTTTGAGTGCACAACGCAGACGCCATCGCCGCTGCCGCTGCGGTTGTCGCGTAGCGGGTGGCACAGCCAGCCACAGTGGTACACAACTTTATTTGCGAGATAAGACATTAAGCAGCTGTTGGGGTTAAACAAAAGCCGACTATAAAACTCTGGGCTGAAGAGAAAAATATATTTCTCACATAACATAAATTAAAAATGTTAAAATATATATATAAACTAATTATTAAGAAAGAAAGAAGAATAATAATAATAAATAAATGAAATATAAATTCAAAATCAAAGTTACAAATTAAATGACTTATAATTTTATGATTTAATTTTTAACTTTAGTTTTTATTTTCAATTCTTATTTTATTTTATTTTCAGTTTTTAATTCATATTAAGTAAATGAATAAAAATACACAAAAATTAAGCGATTTGCTAAATTATATTTTTCCATTTTACAGATGATAAGCTTTGTGATTTAGAATAATGTTTTGCGATTAATGTTGCAAGTAAACATTAAAAAAATGATAAATATTTCATATTTTGAGCACGTGTTTGTTTTTAATTTTTATTTTGAGAGATGACAAAAGTTTGCCCCACAGTGCATGCAGGGTTTCTTTTTGCCACCTTACCATCCAAGCGAGCAGGTTGCGCTGAGAGCAAAAAATTTGGTTTAGGGCCCTTGAAAATGAAAATGGTTTTAGCCACTGCAGACACTGCTGATGCTGCTGTTGCTGTTACGGCTACAGCTTGTTGTGCGTCCGAACAAACTGCCCCAACTCCAGCTAGTCATCAACTTCGCCCATTGCCCGGCACTTAGCTGACAATGAGCAGTGACAGCTTCGTGGACAATGATGGCTGGGGTGGCGCCCCTTTGGAGAGCCGCTTGTGGTTTCACCACAGACTCCGGACACGTCTGTTGCATCTGTCGCATACCGGAACTAAACAACAACAGCGGCACCCGAGAGACGAGACCCACCCCCTCGAGCGGATGCGCTCGTATAGCAAACCAGGAGCCCGATCCCGATAATGATGCGTACGCGTTTGGCGATTATGATGGGTTTGATAGAGACGACAACTACTCGACTTGTCATGCATGATTTAGTGCGCTGTTACAACCTGCCCCACAAACAGCATTTGAACTCTCCACCCTTGCCATCTACATCCCCCGTACGAATTCCACTCGACTTTCGCTTCGTTTTCCATTTCGCAAATTGCAAATAAGTCGCCGGGCAGTCGCCGTGTGCCGTGTGACATTTCTCGCAAATTATGTTTTTGGCGAGGCCAGCCAACCTAATCCGATTAATGTCTGCCTCCAGATTCAGCTCCGGCTCGAGGGCTGCACTCGCTGCAGTTTTGGATTGTATTGATGCCAACATATGGCTACCACATGGCCAGAGGTACACCTCTGTCTGCATTTACGACCATTGTCCCTGGACCAGAATTCGGGGTAACACACACACACACACACACACACACAGTCACACGCCCGTACGTAATTGGATTTCGATGACTGCAAATTGGTGATAATTTCGATTCGCTTCCGGGCAGCGCACGTGGTTCGACGCAGTTCGCGAAATGTGAGCATCTGCGCCGAGCTCGGATCCGCACTCCTTGCGCCAGTTCGTGACTGGATAAACATGGCTCCGACTATTGGCAAAGCCGGAGCCAAGAAATATGCCAGCTTGTCAGCTTGTCAGCACTGTGAGCAGCTATTACAATTACTTATCAGCGCAGCTTAAAGCATAAATGTTCAACAATTGACATACACGTATCTTCAGAATATATCTGAAGAGCTAAATATGGCATTAAGTTCGTGTTGGTCGTTGGTTTCCTGAATATACCAACAAATGAGATGGTTGAACTTAACATCAAATGCCTTATCAGATAGCTAAATTATTACTGGGAGTACTGAGATAATTTTACATTTATTTACTTAAATATATTACTATAATTCAATTATATTCAAAACAATATTTCAATTCATAATACATGTAAGAGCACTAATGACTGGACCTTCAGCTCGAAGAGACTCGAATTCATATTCAATGTTCTGGATTGGCTTACATCTTTAGAGCCATCCTGAATACATTTCCTTATGCACACTAAGCCCTTGCATTAAGAGTTATTAAAAATATGTATTCCCATTTAAAAATAGCATTTTTCAACGAGTTTTTGTTCCACAGCAAGGGAGACTAAAAGATACCTTCTGAAAAGATTTTGACCAGATTTAACCATAAAGTAAGCTTCGAAATTAGAGTTAGAAAACAAAATGCAATGTTAGTACAATTATATTTACATAACGTATTTTATTTATTTAGTTAATGTCAAAAAAAGCAGTCGACACAAAAACAGAGAATATAAAAAACAAAAAGTATTTTATAAAAATTATAAATATTAATATTGTAATATTACCCAATCATCTATAATGAGGTGTCAGATTCCCCAAAAATGCAATCAACCAGGAACAACTGAAGCAAGACGAATCAACCCATTTGTAAGGGATAAATTCGTATCAAGGCCAATAAGCATGTTGACCTCATCAGAATTGGAATTAAAAACTTAGTCTGAAAGCACTTGTGGAAACAGGATCAGATCTTTGCTTGATGCGTAGAAATGTTTTCTTTAAATTTGATGGCAGTAGATTGACAGGTCGCGCAAAATGCTTGACTGGAATTGGAGAGAGTCAAATTACGACATTTGACAGTTTCATAATCTCTGTTTACATTGATGGCTATGGTATGTATTTGAAGCGGTTTGGGGTAGCACAATTCTAAATCATTTTGAAATGAAAGTACCCAAGAATCGAACAAAGTTATCGAGGCTGCTGAGAGCGACAGAAATACACACGATACTTGGATTGAGCACGGTTCTTGCTCAGAGCTACTGAATGAGTGTATAGATTTGTGTATGTTTACTTCAGAGTAGAGTGAAGTCAGCAATGCGCATTTAACTTAAATCACACAACCCACTCATTAAAGTTGTCAGATCAGATAATCTATAGTGAAGTTTCTGTTTTATTATTTGAGAAACCAGATAATAATAATAATTAAACAATTTTAATAATTGCTGAATCATTATTTACACATGTAAATATTCCCATCGCTTTTAAAATTCCGGATACTTTTTAATCGCACGTCGCAAATGATATTTTTTATATTTACTACAGATAGAAATGGAAAAGAAAATAAATAGAACGATTTCCGAATGTGTGCAACACTTTCGATTTTGCTCAGCCACATTAATGTCTGAGTCTCATTAGATTGGATTGTGCCCACGGGGCATTTTGTGTCAATTTATGCAACTCTCCTGCAATTTCCGGTATATTAAAGCAATTTCCAGCCCAACGGTTCCGGACATGGTCATGACTTAATGCATATGAATATGTACTCGCTGCTGAGTGGGTGTTTGTGTGTGTGTGTGTGTGTGTGTGTGTGTGTGTGTGTATGACGGAAATGCTCTCCTGGGCATTGGAGTAACCAAGTTGGGGGTGCTCATGCCAACAGCAGCGTACAGATTGAATTCGAAGTGCTCGGAAGTCTAGGCCAGGCGGATAGTTGTAGTAGTCTTTTCCACCTAAATCAGAGTTAAGCGCACCCCCTTTGGAGGCGAACCCTTTGCCCTCGTGCCCTGCCCTGGAAGACACAGCCAGCTATGAGACGCAATAAAAATTGCTCAAAAAGTGTGTAAAAATGTCAAAACGTTTTCAACATCATTGGAAGCAGCAGCCTCTGCAGCAGCCTCAGCAGCAGCCTCAGCAGCAGCCTCAGCAGCAGCAGCAGCATAAGCACAATAAAAATGAAAATTCGCAAGCAGCCAAATGCAATTTATCTGGCGGGTGAGTCGTCAAGTGCCGCTGCACCCAGGGGGACTGCTTGATTTACCGTCAACAGGAGATTAAAAAAAAAAAAACACGCACACACAAAATTCGACGTTATACCCAAAAAGTGAATTAAGAACTTGTGTTGTGGAACGAAGCTACCAATCGGAGGGTGGTTCACCAAAATAGCAAAAATAAAATAAAAACCGTATTGGGGGCAAATTGAGTTGAAACACTTGGCAGGTTTTTATCTACGCACCACAATCAACCAGCCAGCCATCCAGCCAACCAGCCGGGTGGTTTCAAACAGTCAGCAGTCCACACAGTCCGCAGTTTGAAGTTTGGAGTTCACAGGTCGCAATACAAGCCAACAACAAGGACTGACCAACCAGGACAGCAACTGTTTTGCGTTGGCTCGCGCTGATAACAAGATTTGTTTTTCAAAATTATGGAGGGTTGTACTTAATTACGTTGAAAAGCGCAACAGAACCACACAGAAGCCAGAGAAACCGCATCCCATATACCCAAACCACCAAGCTCAGAACCCCATCCCAGTCGCACAGTCGCATTGCCCCCCTTAAGGCGGCAATTTAACTAAATTAATTTTAGAGCGTGCTCGTTCTTCGATTTGTGAAAAGTGCCGGCAGCAGTCAAAAGTTAAGAGTGTGGCCCAATGCTTGATTTTGGCCAGATACGGGAATGGCAGACAGGCAGTCAGACAGATAGAGACAGATAGAGTCAGACATTCAGGCAGGGAGATCGCATAAGCACACAGTAGGGAGGAAGGGACACACCCTCTCTCTGGGCCATTGCACACACGCATCCTTAGACAAATGTGGCTGGCTTCGCTGGCTGACTTTGGCTGGCAGGCAGGCAGACAGGCAGACAAGCATACAGACAGTGAACACTCAACATGGATATTCCATTAAAGTAGCAGGCGAATTGAACAATTTTCACTTTATGATTTATTGTAATGAGCTTTTTATTTACGGCTGCTCGTTTCGTTTGTTGAAAAGTGTCTGCACGGCAGAAGCTTGTTTTGAAAATTAAAAATTAATTAGGCATTTATCATTGGCTCCCCTTGGCGTGGTTGTTGAAATCGAGAATCGCTAACAGATGGCTTGACATTTTCGGGAGAACCACCTACTGCCAGAGAGCTACGACAATTGATGTGGAATGTTGAACAATGTTCATTTTTTTTATAGTATTACAAGGCAATACTGAAGTAGACAATTGTGTTATTTCACAACATATATATATATATATATATATATATATATATTTAAATATATAAATATATATAGATATATATACTTTTACTTCTTCAAGAAAAGTAAAACATAATGATTAAAATGAAGGGACAATATTCATACAATAAATTCCAAATTGGTCTAAGAATTCATAGTTTCGTAGTTAGATTAATCGTGTAGTTTTATAACTAAAATATGATTTTCCTTATAAAAGTTGTACTTTTAATGTTCTTATTTATATTTTGTGCCTAAAATGGCTTAGAGATTGATAAACTGAATATTTATTCTTATTATGGTTTTTGGTTACAACTATTATTTTTAAACAATTATCAAAAACCATTTTTATTTTGTAACAAATAAAATGAAAAATTACTTTATGTATATTTAAACAATTATTTTTAAACAATTATCAAAAACCACTTTTATTTTGTAACGAATAAAATTAAAAATTACTTTATATATATTTAATTGAGAAGTGGACTTTTGACCTGAAGTGAGAGAGGTGAATGGGAACCGGAAGTGGGAATAATTATTAATTGATGCTTTGATGCTAAGAATATCGATTTGTTTTATATGCTGATCGGCCACAAAATCAAAGATATTCTTATCTTAAAAATGTTTGCTAAACGCATGCGAGAACTAGAACTAGGAGTTATTGCAATACTCAAAGTGCAATACAGCGGAAGTAAAGTTTATCTGTTGTAGTTAAGATCCTACGGGGGCCACTTTATAATTGAATTCAGGAAGTTCTTCAGGGATCAGAGATCGTGCTGATTTCATTTATTGCATATAATTTCGAACCAAACTGATGATAATTTGTTTTCAATTGGCGAACTCAGAAACCGAACCAAACAAGTTTGGGAGAATGCGGAAGGAACTGGAACACTTATCACGAAATGGACCCCGCATCTTGCCCAGTGGTAACCTGGCAGCGAGGGAAGACGCTGCTCTCATAGGTCGGCACCATGTACTTAATATTAATGAAGGCATTGGGTCCACCACAGAACTCGAGTAGCTTCAGAGTGTCCTCAATGACATCGCCAATGCGCTTACTGCGATCTGGATCGACGCCCTCGCCGAGATTGACGTTCACATTCTTGTACAGATTGCACACAGCCAGCAGTTGGCGATAGAAGGGCACCAGGGCTTGTCCCACGCAGGGGCCTACATGGAACCACATATGTCAGATCAGTATTAAATTGCTATGGATACAAAAAAAGAAACTAACCCAATCGCACCATCAGTTGCAGCACCTGCAGGGCAGAGATAATGATGCGCTTGTCGCGTGTCTGAAAGGCGCGCTTGAGCGGAAGTATGAGCTTGGGCAGCACGGGGAGCACCTTGTGGGGCTGCCTCATGATCAGATCGACGGCTGCATTCACAGCCAGCAGACGTGTGTCGCTGTCAATGTCGGCCAAGCCATCCAGGAAGATGGGCAGATAGTAGCAGTAGTCGAGAGTTTCGGGCTTGCAGTGCCAGCGCAACGGACGATCCTTGATGGGATCCTGCTTGTTGCTGCGACCGGAGAGAGCCACAGGAATATCGCCACGCATAAAGTAGATCTTGAAGACGGTCTCCTTAACCGGTTGACGTTTAAATATGTCGATTCTGCAAACGTTGATCTTTTATTATACAAAACTACAAAGTGATTAAGCGACTTACTTTTTGGGTGGCTTTACAACGGTGCCCCTCTGCAATGCCTGATAGGTAAACGCGGGCACCTCTCGCTTGACCTTAGAAAGTCCGGATTAGTGCAACTACTCGTAGCCAAATCCTGGGCTACTTACCCGCTTGGCGCGCAAATAGAGCTGCTCGCGACAGACTCGACCCGGTTCGTGAATACGCGTGGCGCGCTCATGAAGATCGGGACACTTATTAGCGTTCATTGTTTGTGAATGAGAATGAAAAATGAGTTTGAAATATAAAAAATATATATATATATATATATATATATTAAGACTTTATGTGACTGCGACCAAAATGTTGTTAGGTGAACGGGCTACTCTGAGCAAATGCCAGTTAAATTTGTACTGAATACTCTTTCCTTAAGGCCAACTTGGATAGCAACTGGCTGTCACCCCAAGGGGCTTGGGGAGGGGGAGGTCTCCCATAACTCTGTCTATCCTTAAACCCAACCGAAATGTATGTAAATAAATTACTCGTATAAATATAGAAATATTCACAGTTATATTTATTTTAACATTTTGCTTATCAAGACGTCGACACGCCAGCAACAGCAACAGCTACAACCGCCCCCAAAAAAATTTGCTTGCTCCATCGACAGGATATAACGAAGTGTATTTAAGGGGCAGGGGGCGGGGGCAGTGGTGTGGTGTGGTGTGGTGGGCAACTCAACACCTAAATGTCTCTAAAGAGTCGTAAAGGGAAAGTGCAAACATTTGCGCACTTTATCATCTTTTTCCATTTCCATGTAACGGTTACTGTAAATATTTTGTAACGCCACCAATTACGGTGTCTGTCAGATCCAACACCTCCCTGCATACCCCCATACCCCTCTCCAGTCCACCCTCGCACAATTTAGCACTCGTAACTTCTAAGCGCATTAACCTACTTTAGTCTCTGGGTGCGAACGAGACACGTGACTTGCCTATCTATCTTGCCATCTAACTCACCAACCTCTCTCCCCTCTCTCTCTGCCCCAGCCTCTGCCTGTGCCTTCGACTGCGCTCTTAATTAATTAAAATTCAGCATGCGAATTAGGTTTCATCTGCCTCCTCGACTCGTTGACTTTTTAATTACCCACGCACAGGTTTTCACTTTTATTCAGCGCCGTTGCACGTCGCGATTTATCCGTTTTAATAATGCGGCGGAGGCAATTCGTATGCTTCACGCCCCATTTCGACCACGCCCCCGGAAAGTAAATTGAGTTAAAAGCGTTTAGGATAATGCCACAAAAAGCCACTGGCATTCGAGATGCCAAACTTAATTGCTTAAATTGGCGCGAGAATATGACAAAAAAAATTACGTGAGATAAGTTTTTATTTGACTAATCGTGATCTTGTCCCTTAAGCAACATACGATTTAGGACAAGAAATATATAATACATATGCTAAACGGAAAACCTAAGAAAACAGATTGCTTAACAGTTAAAGTAATATTTGGAATTTATTTTAAATTAATGATGTTAACTTATAAAGCTGAGAACTGAGAACTGAGAACTGAGAACTAAAAAGTTGTTATTTTTACAAAAAAAAAAAAGTAGCAGCAATTAAACTAAAGTTAAGTCTTCTATTATATGTATAGCTTGATTTATACAGATAATGATAATACGGATATTTCTTAAAATCGAAATAGTTTTGTGTAAATTACAGCACGCCTCAATATTAGTCAATGTGTTTTTTGGTAACTGGCTGCTTTTGCTGACACTTTACTTAGACATGTTTGTGGATTGCCAAGTAAAAATCTCAACATTTTCCCCAAATTCGATTAACAAATTTCGTCATTGATCACAGCGTTAAACAAAAATAACGGTCACAATCCTGTGCAGGACATTTTAATGACACGGAATGCCACACGCTGTTAAGGGCCGATGCATACAAAAGGTCCTCTAAAAATCGGCCTGATCATAATTTATTGGCCAAAATGGAAAGCATTTCAAACAAAGCGCATGACTAGGCGGATGGGGTTGGGCTGTGCTTGGGGCTGGGGTTGGGATTGGGTAGAACGAATGACTGTTCGATGATGTCCTTTGGGTTTGGGTGCGTTTGTCTAGCTGACACTTTCATTAACAAAAAGTCAGAGCGATGACAATCAACCCACTGCTGGTCTGTGTGTGGTGTCTGTGTGTGTGTGTGCCTGTCTGTGTGTGGTGTGTGTGCTGTTGTTGTTTTTTGCATTGTTACAAAGTGCATTGGGTAGGGAAGAGCTGGCTAAGTTGGGGGTGTTTTTGTTTTTGTTTTGGGGTCTGGGGATGCTGTGCCTGTCACACCTCTTGATGGCCATATGTCCGTCTACGTTTGCCATCTAATACTGCTGCACTGCGGCACGTAAATCTAAACAGCCACTGACAGCTTTCAACTTGCCACCGTCGGCTCTTCAAACTCTAACCTCCCCCCACCCCCCGCTTTGTACCGCATGCCCCTTTCCCCATGCCGACCGCATCGTAAGCGCCTTTTTATGTAGCTCGAAATGTGCAATCTGTGGACAGAGTGAAAATCGGTGGGCGGCTGTCACATCTTGAGCGTCACACAAGCCAAACATATATCTATATCCATATGTATATGTATCAATGTGTGTACACAGAGAGAAACAATATATAGTATATTAAACTCACTTGCTTGAGTCAAGTATTTTCAGCTCAAGTATCTTTCGTTGGAAAATTCCAAGTAAATTCAAGTAATTGCCAATAAAAAATAAATTAAATAAAAATCATATTTATAACCTGACCCAAATATGCTTTCTATTTCTTTAAAAAAATATATTGTAACTATTAAAAATGATTTAAACAATTGAAATGTATGATTTCGTCATCTAAACTAAGTTTCAAACTTAACCTTGATTCGAGCTAGGAATGTATGCCTCATTTTTTTCTCTGTATGGCAACGAGTTTGCATATAACCGGATTGTTTGTCTGAAATTGACATCGCTTGTTGCTGGTCCTGGGCCGGACCGAACATTGCCATCAGTTGCTTTTGTTTTGTCACCATCCTCGTTGTCTGGCCAGAGATTTTATGTATGTTCGCATAGACTTTCAGCGCTTTATTGTTTGCTAAAATTCAGGCAGCGAATAATCGAGTATCTGCCTATTGGAGTATCGAGCAGTATCCGAGTATTCCCGAGTATTCAACTTAGTATGTGTAGGTGTTAATCTAATAACTGTCAGATGCAGCATGTTGATACTTCAATCGAAGCCAGGCGATGGATACTTGTTGGTCAAATGGGTTTTGTATTACAACTAAATTGCTCGGCAAATTGATGTGTGAGTCCAACAGCCAAAGGATTGACCAGGGACACACAAAATGGGTTATTACTGTGCGAGGGTAACTCTTGGAAAGGGTAACACAATGTTCACAATGCCCATAAAAGACAACATTTTTGAAAAAAGCTTATTGAATTGTCAAACCTGGACTGCTGCCAGTTGTAAAATATTTTTTTGTTTATCCATTTATTAAATTTGATATTGAATAGATTTATATTTATCATTTAAATTGATTCCATGTATAACTTAATAATGATAAATTTGCGCAGACGAATTTGGATACAATCTGTCATAAATCAGAGTTCAGCCCAGCCTCATTTCTAGCATAACCTTCTAATAGTCTTACAATGCTCGCAGTTTATTTATTTGGTTCGATTGCTGTTGCTAAATAGAGAGCAACATTTCCAAATATTTTCTGCATCACTAAATGGCCATAAAAATCAACGTAGTACATATAAATATATGGTGGAAAAAAAATGTATATAGAGACATTCATGCAACAAACTGTCCTGCAGACAGCAGCAGTGGAGATGGGGCAGGATCAGACCAAGTCAAGCATAAAATCGGAAAAAACAGCACTGACCATTTGAAAGGGGGGGCTTAGAGAAACAGTTACGATGCTGGCGCATATAAAGTTGCTAGCATTTTTATGAGTCGTAAATCGAAGCGATAAAATCACACGACCAAAACAGAGGCCAGCAGCCATCATGGTCGCCACACTCTTGGCCTGGTCTGGTTTGGTCTGGTCTGTACTGGTCAGCTCAGCCCCAGCTCAGCTGTGGTATGTGCAGCTGTTTTCTGCTGCTGCTGCTGCTGCTGCTGCTGCTGCTGCTGTTGTTCGTCTCATAAGTCACACGATAAATTTTGCAACATTGCGCTAATGACAACAAGCACAAGATGGGGCAGGAGCAGCAGCAGCAGTTGCAATCTGTGAGCATTCGAATCCAAAAGTCGGCGCCATTTTGCGACTACAAACGACGGAAGTTCATTATTGTCAGTGATTAATGACATCACAGACGAGTGAAGTGGGAATCGGGTGGCATGCCTCTGCGGATGCCACATAAGTTAGCCAACCAAATGCGCTGACAACAAGCAACGTTTTCCCGTTCGTTGCTGCTCTTGGCAGTCTCTCCCTCTATGACATTTATGGGTTTACTACTTCCGGCAGAGGAACCAAGAAAAAAAGAAGATAAGAACCAAACGGGGAATGCGACTGCTTTCGATTGCCTACACTCACAAAAACAAATCGCTCTAAAACTTAGAAAATCGCCATACTTTTGCCGACAAAAACCAACTCACCTTTATTCTTGTTAGATGCATTTTTAAAATTAGTATTTCTTTTAGAAAAGCGCTTACATTTCTGCCTTTTTTTATATTTTAGCAAATATTTCTGCAAAGTAAAGAAACATCAACTTTGTTTAATCTACGTTTAAAGTCAAACGTTTTAATTAAACAATAATAAATTTTACATACTGCTTGCATTAGGCAGATAGTAGAACGATTTTAGCGTGAAAATTGTTCCGCATGTAGTTGAGGCTCTGTAGAAAGGCCGACAAGCTGTTGACAGTGCTTGATATGTGATTGAGTCAGTGCGAGTCAGTCTGTTGGCGAGCTTGAATGCATTGCACCCGTATACGATTTAAATGATTAGCGAACCGATTTGGCAAGCGATTGAGTGCAAATTGGAACGAGAAGCTCAAGGAGGCGACATCACTCAACTGTAGTCGACTTGTAGTCCTCGGCTCTGGCGTTTCAACTATGCAATGTTGGGCGCCATTGACAGCAACACGCTGCTCACGACACGCACACCGGGCCCGGCCTCCCAATGATGATGATGATGATGAGGAGGAGGAGCAGCAGCAGCAGCTAGCAACGACAAGTGAAATTAATTTCAAACAATGCAGCAAACAGAAGACAAACAGGCAACGAAGACAAGCCAAGCCAGGCCAGCAGCAAACATACGACGACAGTCAAGCAAATTAAATAAAAATTCCAACACGAACTCAACACAACAGACATTGAGCAGGAGCTGGTAGTAGCAACCAAAGGGAGTAGGAGCTAGAGCCGGAATAGGAGCCGGAGCAGGAGGTGCCAAAGTGCTGCGAAGTTTTCATCATATGGCAGACCGTCTAACTGCCGCTACGTGCCAATGTGGTGCCGTCGATGCAAAAGCTGTTAAGAGCCAAAAACACAACAACAACAACAACAAAAACAGCCAACTTGTCGAAAATTATTTCATTTTAATTATGCCAAGGGGCAAACCAAGCCCAAACCCAAATGAAAACTGAACTCAATTCAACTGAACACAGAACCGAACCGAATAATGCTCCGGTACGTGTCGCAATGTGTCGTCATTTGTATGCAGAAATGAAATCACATCACGGCCAGAAGGCAGCCATATTTACACATTAACTCCCTCCCCCCCACCCCCCTTCACCAACCCTTACTTGTCAATTTTCAGACGCCTACAACTTTAGTCGTCGTTATCAATTTGACTTAATTGACGCGTCGCGCCACTTTCCTTCGCCTTGCCTCAACTTGTGGCGTAAAAGTTGCTATTGCTGTTGCTTTTGCGTTGCCTGCTTTGCAGCGCCTGCCTTGTCGTGAGTCAGCGTGACTCGTCGTGAGTCTTGTGCCATGTGCTTGCGACTGCTTAAAAGCGTTTAGTCGAAATTTATTTGTTTTACACAGCGAAAGCCAAATTTAAATTAAGTAAGAAAAGCTGAATAATTAAATTAGACATTCGACAGATTATGACTTGAATTTACAACAGCTTCCGGCAAAAGATGCAAAGTGCTTCAGTAGCAGCCGGAGTCGCTTGGTGTGCGAATGTATTTTATAATCAATAACTATGTATGCACATACATATTTTCATTTTTTAATTGCCGTTTTCAGATGTTATTGTTTATTTATTTTTGGAAATTCTTTAATTGATGAAGCTTTGACAGTCAAGTCAACTATCTAATTTATTGACTATCGAAATATTTTAGTGAGGGCAAACAATATATTTTACATATTTTGTAATATTTAAACTAGGTTTTTCTCTTTTTTGTGATCTCCGTTTTGAGTTATTGAATAATTGTGGCAATCACCGATATTTGTTTTGTAGAGTAGAAATGCACAAGTATTTATTTTACACATTTATTTAACAAGACTTTTCTAACGGGACACGACAATAAGCGTGGGTGAAGAAGAGTAAAGATCGATCGCAGTATCGATATATGATATTGCGATATGTATCGTTAAACTGGTGTGCTGCCAGACCGGTGCTGGGACAAGGTTGCCAGAAAGGCTAAGCAGGTTTGACACAGATTTAATGTTTAACAGTATTGTCCATTAAGTGATAAGAATAAACATTCGACAGAGAAATGCTCTTAATATATTATAATATATGTTTTCAGTTGCCATTGTTTATTTATTTCTATTTCTTCTAAGATTATCAAAAGCTTTAAAAAAACTGATTGAAATTACTGCTATCATTTTTTCATTTGAACGGATCGTAAATAACAAAGAAAAATACCAGAGCTTATCATAATAATATTTATAATTACAAAGTGTCATGCACTTGTTGATTCAATTTCATAATCTTACTTAAATGTTATATATACAGAACAATAACAAATGAGTCGCATTGAAATTGCAAGATAATGAGTGCGAGTTATTACAAGCTAAGGCTAGGCCCAAGGGCGTTTTAAAGGAATCGTCACAGATGCATGACTAAAGCACAAATTCCCTTTTTTTTTGGGGGAGTTACATAGATGCTCATCAATATACAAGGAGGGGAGGCGAGGGCGAATAATGCTTATTCATAGTGGGTTTAAGGGTAATAGCCTGCGGTTATTCCCTTCCACATTAAGTATTGTATTACATACGAATATTCTTCTTTACTCATCTCAATGCAGATACTGATTTATCGACCGTTATCATTTCTTATCCATTGCGATTTCCTTTTGAAGATTTTGTTGTGCAAGACTCTATTGAGATACATTGTGAATGAAACTGTCTTTCACTTGGCACTCAGAAAAACAATCGCTCTTAAAATTATAAAGTTTTTCATGCGTCAGAAATATAAGAAAAATCATTTCTAAAAATTAGAATTTTTTACAAATATATATTTCACAATAATATTTTTATATATTTTTAGAAAAATTCTATCTAATCTTGAGAAATTAGTAATTAGTAAGTAATAATAAGATAATATAACAACAATCGGTTAATTACTAGCAATATGACTATGCGATAAGGAAGTTGTAAAATAATTTTAACAACACTCATAAGTTCGTATGAGGTTTAGGATGAAAAGTAACGACCGCTTTTGAAAATACATCCTAAAATGAATGTAATTTAGTTTAACTTTGCTGTAGTTTTTATATTTTCTTCGTTCGTCTTTGTTTTTTTACTTTTCTTATTTGTTTTCCAAGTTAATTCAAAATTTAATGATGAATGCGAGAACCACTGGGCATTAATGTAAAGGCTGAAGTTGGCAAGCGAATGGCATTTTTTGATTACAACTGGCTGTGGCCATAATCAGCTCACCGCCGATATAATCCAAATAAACGCAAAAACCGGATGCAAAGCGTAAATCATTCGATTTGAGGAAATTGGAGTAGTTCATGGGATACGGCTCGAAGTGCCAGTAATAATTGTCCAGGGTGCTATGATCGGTCTCACTGTGGGACAGACTGCCGCGATGTCCGCCGCTCCAGAAGAATGGTTGGGTGCCCGAGTGGGCATAATGGCGCATATAATTGGCCAGATAGCTCATCTCCTCAACGGACTTTATGGTCAACAGCTGCGCATTGGCGTCGAGTGTCTCGCAGGCAAATCTGGCTTGCAGCCAATCAAGCTACGTTGGAAGAGGGAACTGTAAAATTAAGATTCACGGATGGGGAGAGGGATCGACTTACTTCAGCGGGCACACTGAATATGTGACCCTTGTAGGACACCTTATAGTAATCATAGGTGGGCTGTAATATACTTATATAGGTTGCATATATTGGCGAAGTTAATATTTGTACTTACTGCTTTGTTGGTGGAGAGAAAGTAACAATTGTCGCCAATCTCCACAAAAGGTTGCGTGCAACGCGCTATGAAAGAGCCCCAAATGTGTTAAATACATATAATTATTGTCTATTTAAGCTTGCTGTACTTACATTTCCAGAACTCTAAATAGATGCATACATAACTAGTTAACATAAGGAGTACGAGTAAAAATAGATTCCAGGCTATTCCAATTGGCATTGCCATCTTCCATAGAATAAACGAAAACTGTAAACTAAATCGAAGCTTACATCAGCTTTTATGTAACTTCAAGTGAAAAGCAACAAATTCCAGAGATCTCAACAAAAGTTTCTTGGTATCGGATATCCAGGTGTTCAATTGGCCAAGTGTTTAGGGTACATTACATACAGTGTCTCCCAGCTTAATTAGACCAGTGTCTAGCAAAAAAATTAAAGTGCAATAAATTTTAAACAAAGAAACAAACGCAAAATGTTTCACTGTTAATTTGTTTCATGTTGTTTTAACAATTCGTTTGTTTGGCGTAAGAATGTGGTGTCCGTTTTTCTCGTAGTATTTTAAAACAAATTAATAGAAATAAAACCAATAAAAAGAATATAAGAGAATAAACACTGTTTAGGTGTAACAAAATCGTTTGCCATGTCGTGTCTTCTTCACATATATAAAACTGATCATAGCCCCACGATCTGAACATGAACAGCTCCTTGCCGATCAGTTGCAGACTCACAAAACTCTTTGAGCGCGGATCCTCATTGGGCAGCCATTTGGAGTAGTTAAACCGCTGTTTCACTGCAGCCCAACTGAATGGATATTCCCGATTAAAACTATGCCCGGATGTGGAAAATGTGCTTCCATTCGCATATCCCTGGGCCACAAGATAGTCCTGCAGTTCAAACATCTTCGCTTCCGTCTGCACCGACACCAGCTGGCCATTATGATCCAAACAGCTCTGACGGGCATCGATCCAATCGAATATTTGCTGATCCTAAAGCAATTAAAATTAGTCATTGATTGGGGAAATTAAACAAAAGACTCTACAATAAGACCGTTGCACATCTTTGCTGTTTTGGACTTACCCCAAGTTTTATATTGATTATGAAATGATGGACTTAAATTTTGAAAACTGAAAAAGCTTCAAAACTTGGTCATACATTTAAAGGAATGGTGAGTCTGAAATGCACTTGAATTGTCTGCGTTTCTTCACGCTCTCAGTTTCTCACCGTGCGTTCCAAGCCCACAAAGTAGTAGCCATCGCCAATCCTGTTATAGGTGTAATTGTATTCGCGGGAAATGGCCGTTTCAACCGGCATTAATACGCATGCAGCTAAAAATATTGCGCAAATACTCATTTTTATAACGTCGTTGCCGCGCCAGCTCTGAAACATGACTGAAATGTCTTAACAGCTGCAATCAATTATTTAATCTGACTTTAGTGACTGGTTTGAATTCTGTGATTAAAGACATTAAAACTCATGTCAGTCGACGCAGAAAAATATAAATAGTTGAAATAAATAAATATATTTGGTTTACTTACAAATACATTTTAATAATAAAGTAAATTTTAAAAAATTATATAAGAATAACTAAACTTCATTTTCATAGAATACTGTGACAGTAATATATCCTGAACCCAGCTATTAAATATATTCTAGTCCCATTGACAAATTTTCCTTTAACAAGTTTAGCACACCGAAATTTAAGCATGTGTTAAAAAATCTAAGGCAGTACATATGACTATAACTTGGGTGTTTTTTTAAAATGATTTATCAATAATATGAACCTTTCAAACTTGTTCTTATCACATGTAGTGGTTATCAGCAGACTTGCTATATACTTAATATATTATATTCTTTATGTATGTTTGTGGATATGTTGAATCACAAAGTAGTAATCAAACAACTCATTGTTTGGTTGTTGACGTCAAGTCCGCAATTTATACGATTGCTAGTACATAAATATGATTGACCGTTTATCAATGAAAATAACAAAATAATCTTAGTAATAGTGTAATGGTCGATGGGGGCGATCTCGAGAAAAAAGAAAAAGAGGAAGAAGAGACTGCATGCGCATGCGTTGCAAAAAGATTTATTTAAAAAGAAATTCAAAGAAATTAATTGTGAATAAATTATGAAGTAAATATATATTAAAAAAAATAATATAAAATAAATAAATATAAAGCAAGAGTAGAAAAAGATAAATTAAATAAAAACATACAAACAGGCGGGACTATCCATCGCCACCATCAAGAAGACCATGAGACGACTCGGATTATATCAACACACCTGTGAGTTTGTTCCCGGCTAACTGCGGCAGAGTGAGCCAAAGACAGCTGATCGGCCCTAACCAATGCAATAGTGATGCTCATTTTGTCAGTCAGTGATATATATATATATGAATATACAAACTTAATGTTACTGTTGGCTACTTGGAGCCCTGCGTGGCTAAATGTAAATAGCTTATTGTTGGTCTTAATTACATAGCCACATTATGTTAAGTGCAGTTAAGTGCAGAGTGGCCTAAGCATTTGGCTTCCAGTGGAAATAACTTAGTGTTGTTAATTGGAAAATAAAGCTACCAAAAAGCTGATAGCGCAAACAGTTAATTCGAAAATATAGTTGTAGTAATTATATACAGTCAAAAATTGCTAATGCGAACTAACCAAAATATTAACTTAAAATAAAAAAACAAATAAAAAAAAATCTTTAATCTATATATCACAATTTTCGATCGATAAAGTGTGATATTTTAAGAAATATTTTAATGTTTTGCGGCACAGTCAGATTTTTCGATTAAATGTGATATTTTCAGAACGTTTTGCAACTTATAATTGCCAATTTGACTTGTTTCGACACGAATTACGCAATAAACGCGCCTAGATTTGTTTCGATATAAAGAAAATTTTTAAAGAATTTTCAATTAGATTTGAATAAGGTATTCGATTCGATTTGAAAGTGTGCGCTTTAGTGAAGCCGGACAGTAGTATACGGGAACCGAGAATGCCCAAGTTTATTGAAACCATTTTTCTGGGTAACCATTTCGAATGGATTGCGAGGCATTTAGCGTTGAGTGTTTGTGCAACAGCAGAATCTGGAGTCAGTGCATTATGGTTGGCTCATTGGTGAGCAGCTGTTCGCAGATGTCGACGGCCCGCGTGTGGCATGATTCGGTGGTCATAAAGAGTCCGCCGGCTCGCAGCGTGAGCAGCATACAATTGCGACCCATTTGCGGCGTCGGCTCCCCCTCCAACCAGTTGGTGTAGTTGAGGGCGCGAGCACGCCCAAAGTAATTCCAATAGAAACGCATATCGCCCGGCCAGCGATGGCCAGCGCTCCAGAATTGTGTGCCATTCTGATAGCCATTCGCATACAGATAATTGGCCAGGACGTGCATCTCCTCCTCGCTGTCCAGGCAGACCCGCGAAGTGCGCTTCTCCCGATAGCAAAAGTTGCTAAAAGAGCTCATCTATATATATATATATATATATATATTGATTAGAGTCTGCTCCAATTGGGATAAAGTCACTCACCAGTGGCTCCCCGTCGGCTATAAAGTAGCAGTAATGTTCCTGCACCTTCTCGTATGGCACCTTGCAACGCATGGCAGCAGCTGTGGGAATCAGCGCAGCAAGTCCAAGGCAGAGGAGCAGCGTCCAGCGACGCTCAGATTGACAGCTGTTTGGCATCGCGACGAATAGCGAACTGCACCTGAAATATACATTTCTACACTGGCCTCATGTTGCCGATGAGAAAACGCCTAATCATTAATCGCTCTAATCAGTTATCAGTTTCAGTTCAGTTTTCAGTTTCTCCTGTTTAGCTTGGAATAAAACGCTTTTGTTACATTGTGCTCAAATTCCGTTAAGAGTTACTCTCTCTGTCTCCCTCGCTCTGCATTTCCAGATCTTTGCGTCTCTCTCATTCTTATGTGGTATTTCCTATAGACGCAACTGATAAGCAGCAAGTTATGACTACGTGTTTATCTGTATATACATGTTATATACATCTATATTATACATGCTTTATATACATTTATAATCAACTTTTTGTTTGTATATATATATATATATATATATGTATATATATATATGTATTTCCGTCCTTGGTTTTCAGCACTGTAGTCAATTTAGAAGAGCATATTACTATTAATAAATAAATAAATAGTGACTGAAAAGCTATAAGTACGAATAAAAAAATTAAGATATATTTTATGGAACATTTTTACGACAATCAAAGAATAATATAGTTGTCAAGTTAAGTAAAATTTAATTTAAAATTAAGCGACTTAAAACATTCTTAACATTGATCCTGCTAATCCAACATTTTTAACAGCTGCTCGCGAGTTCAGTTTTTCCCCTACATTTTAAAACTGTACTACGCGGCTTACACATTGCTCAACAAAAAACCATTTCCGACAGATGGCGCATTTGTTACTTTTCTGGCATACAGTCGATTTCTTCGATTTGCTGCCATTCTGTTAGATCAACAGACGCAGAGCGAAAGAGAAAAGAATTTAGTGCGTTGTATTTCTAGCACTTAACAGAAGTGTATTTCTATGCACAATATGCTTAAATAATTTTTTTTAACGAAATAACTCTATAAACTTACGTAGTTAAAATATATTTATTTAAATAATAGCTTAAATAATAAACACAAATGCGTACAAATGTAAGAGTGAAAAATCAGTGTTTGAAAACAGCGCGCCCAAATACGAAAACAGCTGTTTTTAGCAGTGGCTGTGCAGAGCATTAACATTTTAGGTAACTATCGCTGTTAGCTAAACAATTTAGTGTTAACAGGCCTGTTATTCATGAATTTTGTGTTGGAGCGTGTGGTTGTTGCGGCCGGCAAATGAAATGAAAAACGACAAAACATACAACTTTCGCGAGTAAAATTGTGTTAAATATTTACTAAGTGAATTATGCCCAGTGTAAAAAATGTTTTAGCCAATCCAGTGTTGATGTTTTAAAGATTTTCGCTTTTCCCGTGCGACGCCACTGTTATTCCACTGCGCTCTTCGCTCCTCGCTCTTCGCTCTTTTCTCTGCGCGTGTGCTTTGCCAACATATTCGCCGTTTATTCGATTGTTTACGAATTTGTGTGTGTGCTTAAATGTATAAAAACTAGCGGAAAATTTGCGTTTTTTGAATGAAAATGCCAACAACAAGAACCAATATGATTAACAACAACAATAAAATGCTGCTCGCTCTGCTGGCGCTGACTGCGCTGCTGCTGCGCGCTAGCAACGTCGGCGTTGCAGCCCATTTGAATGTGTTCCTCAATCCAGAAGAAGTGATGCGTTTGCTGGGTGAGTCTACCCCTTCCCCCTCCCTTTGTTATTGATTTCTCCACCTCAGAAAATAACAACAACCATAATTTGTGTCAACTAATTATGCGGCAGCTTTAAGTTTTACAACAAATTATTTCATTCATTGAGAACTGAAAACTGAGAAAATGCTTTTTTTTGAGTATGTTGATTTGTTTGCTTTGGCTTAATTTTAGACGGATCTCTTTGACCATCCCGCTCTAGCTCCCTTACAAGCCATCTATCTGCCTCGCTCTTGCATGCTGTGGCTGCTGCTGCAGGTGTTGTTAAACAGTTAAACAAATAAACAAACAACGAGCAAAAGCAAAAGCAAATGCAAAAGCAAAAACAAAAACTGTTTCTTCTATAACATAACTTTCTGTTGGTTCGTTAAGAAATTTTACGCTTCGTAAAAAGAAGCAGCAACAACAACAATACAAATTTACAAGCAGCATTAAATTTATTTCACTGCCAGGGAATATTTTTTGAATATTTCTTGGAATTGAAATTCCACTACCAAAAAAACACACGAGAGACGACACGCAAACGAGATGACAACGCAAAGGAAACAACAACAACAACAACAACGAAAACACTGCATCGGCGAAGGGAACAGGCAAAGGCAAAGACAAAGCCAAAACGTGACTTGGAGCATCCGCAAAACGCAAGCGGAGAAGAGAGATGGCGAAAGAGGGCAGAATCAGAAGTAGCAGGAACGGCAACAATGAGAGCGCAGGCATCTTTGTCAGCTGTGTGTGTGTGTGTGTGTGTGTTATGTGCTGCTGTTGCTGTCGGTGTTTGCTTTTGTGTTGGTGTTAGTGCTTGTGGGGCTATAACAGTGCACAGTGGTCGCCAAGGGACATACACAATTTGGAAACTCAATTCGTGAACGGAAATGTAACAGGAAGAACAGCAATTATTTATAATATATGTATATATTTTTTTATTATTTAAAAAGCTGTTATAATTTTATGTTCTAATAATTATAATTCAAGTATCCTTCTGCCTGCACATTCTGATTGCATTTGAGGCCACTGTGCGACGACGCCTGTGGCTCTCGCTTGGCACTCGTATTTTTGGCAAGTCAAAAACAGCTGCCGCCCACTGCATATGTATCTGTTGTTGTTGTTGTTTGGCATGCTGCCTGCTTGTTAAGTTTAGATATAGTTTTTTTTTTACAACCATGTGTGGGAGCTGCATTTTTTTGACGTCGACGTCGACGACGACGATGCGCATAATTTGCGTATGCATTGTGAATTTTGGGGCGTAAAATCAAATATGCAAAATATCGTATGTTTGGATTTGGATTGTTGTCGCTTGTCGTTTGTCGTTTGTGGGCGCCTTAAGCGCCTTAAGCGCATTCCGTTTTCGCTCAGTGCAGCTTAAGCCAGGCAGCATTGAGACTAATTAAGACTAAGCTAAAAAGTTTGCAGACCACACCAATGCTCTTTTTCTTTCTCTTTGTCCTTATACTTTATCGCTCTTTGCCTTTTTTTTTTGATAAATGAGCGCAATAAAGAGAAGCGCTAAGGCCATAAATCAATTAGGCAGCATAATTTGCATTTGATTTGTGTGTGTGTGTTTCTCATTTTGGCAAAAGGGGAAGTTGAAACTGAGCCCAGGCTTGAATTAATTTTTATTTCCATTGCACTTTTATAAGCATCCCCACAGGGAGTCATCGCGAAGTCGCCTCAGAGTTCAATGCCGCTCGGTTTTATTTTTCATTTTGTAAGCCTTTAGTCATAAAACTGGCATATGATATATGATAATCAGCCAGACAGCTGGGCGGGGCAGGGTCTAAAATCCACACACGATCAATTCGACTTGTCGTTCAGTAAATAATATTCTATTTCCCCTTCTCTCCCTCTTTGTGTGCCACAATTCGTTGCACACAAATTTTATGTGTTTTGCTGTGACACGCGCTACATTTTAAAATGACATTTTTTTTTTCTTGGCTGTGGCATTTTATTTAAATTGAATTTTAATGCCATTTTATTTTGGACATTTTTCGACAATTTTCGTAGTTTTTTTTTCTTTCAACAACTTTTTACGACTTTAACGCTTTGGAATTTTCTGTTTCGTTTCTACACTAAACCAAATGTATTTTATGGGCCCATTGGTCGCTGTGTAATTTTTTGGGTGCTTTGCTTTAATTTTATTGCCCATTTGCTGTGTGCGTTAATGAAGCTGCATTAAAAAAGTTCACTGCACCGCGAGAGAGCTTTGCGAGAAAGACAAAGACAGAGGCGGAAACTTTGGAGTTGAGCTTTACAATTCGAATAGATAAAAGTGATGTGTATTTTATAGAAAACAATTCCTCTTTTATATTAATAATATTATAATATATTATAATGTTGATAGAATTATTTATTAGTAATTGTGTAATTATAAAGCAATATAATCATAATAAAATTACTTGCATTTTACGGGTGAAATTTGTAACATCTCTGTTAAGCTCTCACAAGCGAAAGACCCCATTACGATTTCGATTTGTGTTCTATAATCTATGATCAAAGTAGAGTAAGCTAAGCTGTGCCATTAAAATAATTAAAAGGGATGTTAAAACAGATTGGAAACCACACGTCTGCATTTGTGCACAGATTTTGATGCTGTATGCTGCATACAAGTCTGCATACAAGAGCATTACTAGAGAATGAATTTAGATGAATGAATACAGAACGCATTCGGTAAATATTGTTCATTCACTAGTTCGCTACTGGGTGTCTTTGAAAGTGACTCGCTCTCATTTCTACTACGATTTCTCATCTCTCTGTCTCTCTCTCTCTCTCTCTCTCTCTCCATCTCCCTCTCTCCCTCCTGTCCTACTTGAAAGATAACTGCACTTGCAGCAGTGCCACTTCCCTTAAGGATCGACCCTAACATAACTTGGTGTTCAATGCACGCAGCTGCTAAAACAGGCATGACAACAGCAACAACAACTGTTAAGTCTTTGCGAAGCAGCAGCACAAAAGATAATAATAACACGAACGTGTTAAATTTACCACCAACTGTGTTAAATAAATTAAGGTAAGAGACAAAGCTTCGCGCTAAACGATAAACGGGCTCAAACCGGCAGCTCGCTCTTCTTGGCCAATTCCCAATTTCTATACGTAGACGGATTTGCATATAAATATTGAAACTATTCGGCGCGTCAGTTTGAAGTGGGCTTAGTTCAAGTTTCACACATGGCAAACAAGCTTAAACATTAAGAAGAAAAAAAAGAAGCAAATACACAAAGAGGGGCAGCTGTTGTTGTTGCCACAGTAGCCACATTTAGCACCTAGAAGCTGCCGTTGCCGCTGCTGCTGCTGCTGCTGCTTGGCCATAACAAGCATGCAACCACAATATTATCGTCTCGGCTTTATGGCTTGTTCTTCGCGCTACTTGCCAAGATCATTACAGCTGATTGTAGTTGGCAACAACTTGGCTTCTCCTTTTCCAACTCCAACTCCAACTTCGGCTCCAGGTCTAGCTCCAGCTCTCTCCATCTTCTTGTCTGCGTGCTAAATGCCTTCCACGAACTGCCGCCGATCTCTGGGGGCCAAAGTTGTGTTAACGGTTTGTGGAATCGCTGCGATATCATCAGCCAGCACTCTTTTGCTTCGTTCTCTTGGTATGATCTATATTTTAATTGGTTTGTTGCTGCCTGCCTGCCTGACGACCACAACAACAGCAACAAGAATCTGTTGCGCTTCTGTACTCCAGATCTCTCCATGCTCGCATAATGAAGTGCCCATTAGCTAATGAAGCTATATGTGCGATAAGCACAGCGGATCTCGTGACAACTTATAACCATGTCTTCCCCCACGATGTAAGACAATTAACAGATTATGTGTTGCAGCGAAGTAGGTTTACTGCCCTCAACAGGTGTTGCATCAAACTTGCCATAAATTCTCAGCTAGCTTCATAAAAGGCGCTAAAAATTACCAAGTAGCATTCTTTGGTTGTTTTTTTCATCTCTTAAAATGCACAAAAGGGGTGTAATGAAGTTGTGTAAATATATTTAACAGCCAAAAGAAAGTATCTACGACCTCAAAAACTATATATTCTTCAGCATAAACAGTCGAGTCGATTGTGCCATTTCAGTCTGAGTATAAATTTATGATTGATGCTGGAATTTAGTATCCTAGTTGAGCTCTCTCGACTGACGTATTCCTATTTTGTTTAAGTAGTCAATTGATTATGCACAGCTATTCAAAAATCTTGTGTTATTATTAAATGTAAAATTTTCAAGCTTTCTGTTGTTCTCAACGAATGCCCTTTTTTTTTAAATAGTGCTGTGCAAGTTGAGTGAAGCTAGAAATTAATTCAAACACAGAGGCAACCTACTTAAATAGACCCTAGTCAAGCACTGGCGATAATCGTTATCGGCTGCAGTCTGGTTTTCATTGAACCATCTTGTTCGGAGACAAGATGTCATCCCATTTAGTGCTCATTACTTTTTTTGTATGTGTGTGTGTGTGTTTTTTTTTTGGAATTTGATGCTCAATCTATTTATAATGCTCATCGATCGCTGTGGCCTCGACTGCATTATCGATTACAGCACGTCGCTGGGCAGCTGACAGCTCATAAAGAGTCACATTTTGATGTCTCAAATTACGGCGACATTTTTTTTTTTATGACATTGAAGTGCCTCATTTTGTAAACAGGCGAGGGCCATTTGTATACAAGTTGTTGCCAAGACTTAGCCCTGGCTTAAACGGATTCCAGTATTAAACAAAATACGGCATTTAAATAAATGAAAAATCGCATAAGGCGATTTTGGGCGTGGCCACAAAATCGATTGTAAAATACATCAACTCAAATCAAATAAACGTAAAATCGCAATACGATGTTAAAGTTAGCCGGCGGTGGTGGGTGGATGGTAGGGGGAAGGTGCAGTGGCAGCTTTGTGGGCTTATCAGCGGCAGAGTCAAACTTACCACTGTCAACTGATAACCCCTCCAGGCTACGCGCACGCAGCCGATGTCAATAATAAATAACTTGCATTGTTTGCCAACCGGCAGTCACCGCTCTCTATATATCTGTATATATATATATATATATATATATATAGAGCGCAAAAAGGAATAATCATATTTACATTAAACAATACCAACAAGAACAACAGCGATGTGGCACAATGAATGAATGAAATTTCAAGCTCGTTCACTGTCGCACTTTATTTCCATGCCACACTCTGTGGAGGCAGCTGACAGCAGTGGCAGTAGCAGCAGCAACAACAGCAGCAGCAGCGACTGTGCTCGTAAGTAACAACAACAACTACAATTGTGCAAGTGTGAAACTTTGCAACAGTGCAACTGTTAAGGGGAATAAGAGCTGCGAGCTTTGCGGCAGGCAACTCGAGCGCCGCACTCATTCAGCGTTTCCAATGTGCATGTTGCATCTTTTGTTATGTTTATTGAGCTGTACGAGCATGTTTATTTTGGGGGAGTCTGTGGGAATTTGGCACAGCGCACAAACCTAACTCACAGCTACCCAAAGCCATCGGAAAAGCTGCTTGAGCATGAATATGTATATATATATATATATATATATATATATATATATATATATGCTATAGATACAAGTGAATAAAATCGAGCGTTTGCCTTCCATCTGTGAGAAATGTGCAAATAGGTTTTAGTGCAATTTCCCTTGGAGACAGCAGCGTTAATCATGAATATGTTTGATTTACACAGGTTCATATCTTTACCAGCTCTTATTTCTTTCCCCTCTCTCTCTCTCTCTCTCTCTCTCTCTCTCTTCTCCCTGCTTTTGCTCTGTCTTTATTATTACCATTCTATTTTATTATATATTGGTGTATGACTAATTCATAACTAATTTTCTGGGTTTCCCCAATCCTTGCAGTGAATGTTTGAACATTTTATATTTTAATACGCTTTCCGTTTTATATTTAACATTTTACGTTTTTTATTTTATAATTTATGTTTTATATTTTACGTTTTTTATTTAATATTTGACGTTTTTTATTTTATATTTCATAGTTTATATTTTACATCTAATATTACTTGAAACATTTTACATTTCAACTTAACCGTTGTTTTTAATTTCACACCAATTATTAGTTTGTTATTATTATTTTTTTTTTAATCTTTAATCCTCTAAAGTTGGTTTGTGTTTACGTAATTTTAGTATACTCTTAGTATATATAAGTATATATAATACTTAGTACTCAAATCAAGTGCTGAGGCATCTTTATATATCTTTATATATTTTAAATAACCAATTTAATCAGTTGCATTCTAAAATTTAAATGCTGTCTGATTTGTTAAGCAGTTGTCATGCAAGAGGGCAGCTCAAAGTTGGCAATTTTGGTTTGAGGATTTTCGTATTTTGGTTGAACCTGACTTGAATTTGTTAATAACAACAGACGCTTATAATTTTTCAGACGTTCGAAAAAAACACCATTATTAACATTTCGATGAGTTGGTTTTCATGTAAACATTTAAAATAAAAAAAAAAAATTGACAGATTTTGAAGTTGATGATTTGGAGTTTTGAAAAGTTCCATCCTCCCGCATTTGGCTAATGGTTAATGGTTAATGGCTAACAGTTTAGTTGGCCTCCGTTGGCAGCTTCTACAAGTCAACACTTGGACTCGAGGCGATTAAGGTTAATTACTATTGATTTTGGGCATTACAAACCAGCCGCTTTGCCGTCGACCAATAACTTTTGTCAGGCGCAAAAATTTGTATGATTAATTTGAGCCAATTTGCGAGGCAACGAGCCGAGAGGCAAACCAAAAAAAAAAGAGAAAAAAGGCAAGCAGAAATCTGTGCCAAATGGTTGCCAAACAACTGAAGACGAGACGAGGCCCTAAAAACATGGCTAAATTAGCTGGCACAAATTTGTTACAATCAAAGCTGTAAACGAGTAACAAGAAACGAGAACGCTGCGCCCGCGGCTCCCAGAGCGGTATAAGCAGTGCGAAAAACAAGCCAGCTAAACACAAAACAGTAAAAGCGGACAGCGAACAAAATATTAGGCAAAATAGCAACAACAAAAACAACAAACACAACAAAAACAGCAACAGCAACAGCAATAACAAGAAGAAGAAGATAAAGGCGCATCATTTATCATAACGAAGACGTGAGTCTGCAAACGGCAAAGACACAGCTACGGCTAAGGCAACAACAGTTGTAGCTGTTAGCTATATAACTATAGATACAGCTATATAGCAATACACTTAGAAAAAAATCAAACCAAAAATTTCGAAAATCTACTTACTTTTAGCGTCTGTTATATAACAAAAGATTGCCTAATTCTAAAGGTGTTTTTATTCTAAAAAGTATGTCCAATATCCAAAGGTGTTTTTTCTTTATATTTTATTGCATCCTTTATTTTAATTTTTTTCTCTTAATGTATATATTTGTTATTTAATTTCTCTTTGTTTTATTAATATAAATTCATTACTAACTTTAATTTTAAATTGGAACCTTTTTAAGAACTGTGAACTGTTTTAGACCACATTATTTAAATAGTAAAATAAAATATAAATAAGATTAACTCATTCATTACACGGCCCCTAAATCAGAGATTTATTAAATTTTTTTATAAATCGGAACATTTTTCTAGCTTTCAGTGCGATTTTTAGGCGCAACTTAAACTTCAATGCGATCTTTTACCTGAGTGTAGATACATGTTGCAGATAGATGGAAATACAGACGTGGCTCAAAGCTTAAAAACATGTTAAATGTTGACATGTGGTAGGCGTTTTGGTTCTTTGCTGTAAGCTTGTAAGCGAGATTGGTTTGCGTGATAAGCTTACACATATTAGAAGAGAGAGAGAGAGAGAGAGAGAGAGTGAGAGAGAGGAGAGTGTGGCCTGAGGGGGGATTGGTGTGATTTGGGTATAGTAGCAACCTGGCTAACTGCTGCTGTCCTCCGACCGGGCAACAGATCATTTGTTTTATTTATTTTTCGATTTGGCCAGAGCAATGTAGAAATGCAGCCAAGTGACATATTAGCCATTAGATAAGCTTAACTTGCCTATGGACACCAAAGTTCAATGCGGAACGTGCACATCATTTGTCAACGATTGCAATTCGCTGTGCTTCAAAGGACGACGATGATGCTGATGGTGAAGTTGCCACATAAAGCTGTTGCCGGCAAGTGAGAAATCCAACCCTGCACCAGATGAAAAAATGTATCATTTGCTGTGTAACTTGAACCTTCTCAAACATTTTGCCCAAAAATCATCAAATCAGCATCAGCTACAGAAAAAAAGTAAAAAAAAAAAACAAACTTCACGAACTGCAACGCTAATTACAAGAAAATGGCAAACCACATTCAAAGTTACAGCTAAAAAAAAAAACAAACAATTTTTGAGTGTCTAGCTTAGAGTTGGCAGTTGGCTAGTTGGCTAGATTTACTTGCCTTTGCCTGGGAGTCCTCTAAACTTGGTTTGTTGTTGCCTGCAACAATGGTCACGACTCGGTTCGGTAGCAAGCTATTAAAAAATACTGCCATCCAACAACAACAGCAACACAACAACAACAAGAGCAACAACAATAACAATAGCTATAACAATAACATCAGCGAGACAACAACGACAACGTCATGACTGCACGCTCTGAAAAATTCGACATACGTTATGGCTACGTACTCGGCTCTGTACCTGGGCACCTATCGTCCTCCTACTCCTGCTTCTGCTCCTGCTGCAACAAACTGTAGCTACAAGGCACGCCCCACCAAAATTTCGACAAAAAAAAAATATATATATAGAAGAAAAACTGCTAGAAAAAAATATACAGCTAGTTATGAACATGGCGCACACAAAAGGTTAAAAAAGTTCAAGAGCCGTCGAGTTGGGCACATGCGAGTGACATTTGCTCGTGACATGAAGGTAGACGACGGCGACGACGGCGACGACGACGGCGACGACGCCGCCGACACCACTTCAAGACAGCCTCAACTAAGAGCCTACACTCAACAAAAATATAATCACCTTGAATTGCATGAATTCGCCATACTTTTGACGCCAAGGGTTATGTTTTTATTTTCTTAAATAGAGAAAAATTGTATAATTTAGAGTTTGTTTTTTCACATGCACATTTGTACAAGGAACTCTAAAATTAGCTTTCTGGTCGCTTACATTAATAACAATTTGTATTTAAAAGTTGCACATATTCAAACCATTTTATTAAAATAAATATAGTTTTGAATAAATGGCGAAATGATTGCTTATTTTTTAATTTTAGGAACTATATTTTCTAAAAGTAAAGGTTCCAATTTTATCAAGAAGATGTTCTAAAATTCAGATCGATTTTTTTTTGACTGTAGCCCCTTCTCCTTCCCTCACTCAAGTGCAACACAGCGGCAACTTTCACATGAACCTGTGAACTGTGCCTCCTTTCTGCTGCTGCTGTTACATGGGAATCGAATAGCTGCCTCTACACTAAGCCTAGCAAAGTCACAGTCAAAGGGTCAATGGAAGCGTGCGGCCTGTACAGTTTGCCCTCGCTCCCTTTCTCCCTTTCACCCTTTCTCTCTCTCTCACTCTCTCTCACTCTCTCTCTCTCTCAGTCTGTGTGTCTAACTGCATTTGATTAAGCTATGGACGCTATTTTTAAACTCTAGCGTGGAATTTGTCGCAGCTACATGCATGTACAAACGTGCAACATGTTGCACATTCAAGAGGAAGTCGCACCGACGACGCTGTCTGCCCCTGCCCCAGCCTCTCTCTCTCTCACTCCATCCATATGCATCTGCGTCTCCATCGTATGCCTACATCTCTGCTTGCCTCCTACTGTGGGCCAACAACGTGTCTATGCCTGACACAATTTATGCCCGCCAAGTTGAGACATTTGAGGCAAGCGCAGAGTTCTCTGTCAACCAACCTACATGTTCACTGATTTTTATTGTTATTGCCAGTTGTCAAAGGAAGTGCGCCCCGTTCTGCCTCGCAGTCTCTCTCAATTCTCTGTCTCTCAATTCTCTGTCAGCTTTATCCATTTTTCGTAAATTATTTCCTTTGCTTTTTTGTGCAGCTCAGCAGAGTTGAATGCACCAAATAACAGGCTTAAAGCTTCAGAGATATGCTCAAATCTTTATATGCGATTTGAATTTTACAATTTAGTTTAGAATAATCAATTTTTGACTGCAACGCAGGCGTTTCTGTTAATTTACAATTTTGTTTCACAGTGTGTGTGGTCGTTGGCTGGCAATCATTTGAACTACTTATAGTCTACTCAAAGACTACCTGCACTTTTCACAATCATTAACATAAACAACCATAATACACACACACACACACACACACACACACACCCATACTCATATACACACACGAAATGAGTTGGCAATCGTTGGCAGACATCTCTCGGCAGTTGGCGTTGCCTCATTAACTTGATTTTTGGTCAAACCGCAAATAAAACTCAACAAAACGAAAAAAACAACAACAACAATAACGGCAATGATATTGAGATTGAGTTGAATAATAAGAATAAGCATAAGAATAATAACCAACTCGTCGAACGAACCAATCTCAGACATGCTCATGGCTCATTTCTGTTTATCTTCTTATACCCTGAGCTCATTAAAAATGGGTATGAAGGGTGTAATAATGTTGTGCAGGAGTATGTAACTGGTGGAAGGAAGTGCCTCCGAGCCGATAAAGTTTCTCTATATATATTTTTCACCAGCATCAATGGCCAAATCGTTATGGTCATGTGCGCCTGTCCATCCAATCTCAGCGTCCATAAAAGTTAGTGAATTCAAATTTGGAATATAAATTCTAGTGTACCCCGCGCAGTTCAAGCTCATTTCAATTTATAAAAGCAACAATTTTAAAAGCAGAGCATTCCAATTGACACATAATATACTTTAAACTCTTTACAATCAGCAGGCGACAGCATTTTCTGTATATTCAACACAAAAGTTGCTCAGGTATCAGTTGGCGCTAATTTTGCGGGCATTGCCCTGCGACGATATCTGTTTGAATCGACTCAATAGTAGGTTCAATGGCTGGGCTTAGGGTATCTCCTAGTCGAGCTCTCTCGACTGTCGCATTCATACTTGTTACCTTTTTTTCTTTTTGCTACTTCTCCTTTAAAACTGAATGTGAATCTTGACCCGGCGACATGAGGAGTGGCTGTTGTTGTTAATCTTGTTGTTGTTAGTTTGTTTTGCTGTTACACATAGATCCACATACAGATGCAGATACAGATACAAATACAGATGCAGATGCAGATGCAGATGCAGTTACAGATACTGATAAACTCGAAAATAGTTTCGAGGAATTCCCTAAACTCGGCCGCGCATGTTTATTTATACAAAACGTAGCCCTCTCTCTCTCTCTCTCTCTGTCTGTCTCTCTCTGTCTACCCCTCTCTCTTTCTCTTTCCCGGTCCGTAAGCAAACAATTCTCATGTTTGTATATGAGTCTGCATCTAGATAAATTTACATGTAAAGTGCATGAGTTTGTTTTATAAATTTGTTGGGTGGCGCACGTGACGAACGAGAATGGCTTGTTTGCACTGGAATTGAATAGGTTAAGCGAGTTTCGCATTCTTGCGAATCGAGTGAGTTCTTTTCCAAACAAGCTTATCGAGTGGAAAGCGCATCCCAAAGCATTTCAATCTGATTGGTAACAAACTGATGGAATTTGTCTGGTTACGTATGTGTTTATTTAATATAAAGGAATTATCTATTAGCAGTTGATTCTCATAAGCAATTTTGTGCAGTTAATTTCAAATTTAAAGGAATTATTTATAAGTAACTTATTCAGTTAAGTAATTTTGCAAAGTTGATTTCAATTTAAATTCACTAGAAATTCCATATAAAATTGTAATTGAATTTTGTTCACTGACAGCTTTTGGTTTGTTTAATATTACGCAAAGCATTCCAAACACGCAATTGATTTCCTTAAGCAACTTTGTGAGGTTAATTTCAATTTAAATCGACAAGGAATTGTTATTGAAATTGGCCCACTAACAGTTTTTATTCAGTCTGATATTAAACAAGAGTTAGCAAAGCATTCCAGCTGCTCATTCAATTCTCTCTTTTAGTTATTGATCTAAGAACTTAAACCTATTCTAATGAATTTGTAAAATATCTTAAGTGGCTTAAATGACTTAAAAAGCACTAACTAAACAAACATAATTTTCTTCTCGTGCTTTTCAGGCGTTTCCGCAGAGGTGTACTATGTGCGGGAGGGTCACATCAACAACTATGCGCTGAACTTCATTGTGCCGGTGCCATCGAGTGTGCGGGATGTCACCTTTACGTGGCAGTCGCTGTCTGGTCGCCCGCTGCCCTATAGTCTCAATGTGGTCAGTTCGGATCCGGAGATGTTACCGCGACCGGCGATCAATGTGTCACAGATTGGCGAGATTCCTACGCACATTCAGACGTGGGCCGTGGCGCTCAAGTGCAGTGGATTGCGTGCCGGGGCGGTGGACATCACAATCAGCTTGGAGGTGATGCTGAATCGTGCCCTGAATAATGTGACCCATTTGGTATTTCGACGCAAAAAGATTTGTCTGCTCAGCGAGAGCGGGGAAGAGCTACAGCAGACGTTGGGCAATGATCTCGACGATCCGCAGCTGCTCGAAACGGTGCTGCCACCGCCCACAGGTCTAATCACCCTGGTGGTCGGCGTCACGGTGGCAATGAGTGCTGTCTGCATCCTGCTGGTGATTGCGTATTGTGTTCGTGGCGCGGCTGCAAAGCGCCAGCATCATCAGCATGGCGGTCAACCAATGCGCACCTCCAGTTTCCAGCGGCTCAACACACAGCCTCCGTGCCAATCCTCGATGGGCTCCGCCGCCTACATGACGCCATCGCTCATTGGTCCCGTGCACGCGTCCAGTTTACCCCGCAAGGTGGCCGTGCCAATGGAGCCGCAACAGCAGCCAGAGGAACTTCATCGTCGCATCTCCGAGCTGACCGTGGAACGTTGTCGTGTGCGACTCTCCAGTCTGCTCCAGGAAGGCACATTTGGTCGCGTCTATCGCGGCACCTACAACGACAGCCAGGATGTGCTGGTCAAGACGGTCGCCCAGCATGCCAGCCAAATGCAAGTGCTGCTCCTGCTCCAAGAGGGCATGCTACTGTATGGCGCCTCCCATTCGGGCATACTCTCCGTTCTGGGTGTGTCCATTGAGGATCACACAACGCCCTTTGTTCTCTATCCCGCGCTGAATAACACACGAAATCTGAAACTGTTTCTGCTGGATCCGGCCTGTGCTCGCACCGTTACCACCATACAGATTGTGATGATGGCCTCCCAGCTATCTATGGCTCTGGATCATCTGCACAGTCACGGCGTGGTGCACAAGGACATTGCGGCAAGGAACTGCATGTGAGTAGCAAAGAAAGGAGAAGAAACACATAACAGCTCCTTTGCCCCTAATGATAATAGTATCGTAAAGTTGTATATCAAGTTTAGACAGCTATGTCTAAAATAATATTAAATTAAACAGTTCGAATATAGTTTAAAACTATAAATATTTTATTTGAACACAAGGAAACATATAAAAATTATTTATTTATATATTGTAATTATTATTAGCTTTACTACGAAGCTTTCCCTGAAATAATAATATTAAATAATATAAAAAATTAGATTTGATCGTAATACGTTTAGTATTTATAAATAGCCGCCATTTGGTGTTGTTCAAGACGATGTGCAAGACCATTTTACTGTCTCACAAAACTTATTGATTAACAACATTACATTCGCAACCCAAATTCTCTGTCGGGTTGAGATCTGACAAAGCCATCATCTTGAACGATTCTGTAGATTCATCTGTTAACAGATTATGAGCGAGGTGATCGTCTTATATACTGTTGAGATCCTAGGCCATCATATATAATATCAATCTCAATTAGGAATAAATATTCACGTTTGTCGGAGCTGCATTTTTTAATTGAGTCCCGTATAATATTGAGATGACTAGACACATTTTCTATATATATATATTTATTTATCTTTATGTTTGTAATTTTTCTCTCTCGCAGCATCGACGATCAGCTGCGCGTTAAACTCTCGGATAGCTCGCTCTCGCGCGATCTGTTCCCCGCGGACTATAATTGCTTGGGGGACAGCGAGAATCGACCGATCAAGTGGATGTCACTCGAGGCACTGCAGCATAAGCAATTCTCTGAGGCCAGCGATTCGTGGGCATTCGGTGTGCTCATGTGGGAGCTGTGCACATCGGCCAAGCAGCCATACGCTGAGGTGGATCCCTTTGAAATGGAGCACTATCTAAAGGATGGCTATCGTCTCGCACAGCCCTTCAATTGCCCCGATGAGCTGTGAGTATAGAGCTTTAGAAATTCGAGCTATTCTTTGATACTCATACATCAATTGCTTTCTCTCTCTCTCTCTCTCTCTCTCTTTCTCCTTTCTATTATTTCCCCTCTCTCTCCCTTTTTTTCTCTACAGGTTCACAATCATGGCTTACTGCTGGGCTCTGCTGCCCGGAGAGCGTCCAACGTTTGCTCAACTGCAATCCTGCCTCTCGGACTTTTACTCACAGATTACACGCTACGTTTAGGTAGTTCAGGGTGCCACTCACACACACACACACACACATACACATACATATGCAGCTTGTCGTTGGGGGCACGCACTTGTAAAGTGTGTGTCTAGTCCATTGAACTTATCAGCTTCGGCGTTGCATCAACTCGAATCCTCGAATTCCACACACTCACTTACCATAGTTAGCCGAAGTCCAATTAGTCCATGTACATTGTTATATTGCCAAAACTTATGTTTAGAGTCTCATTCAGCGGTTGGACGTGCTTTTGTATATAGTACATATTGTAGTTACTCGATTTATGTTCTAAGTTCTTGTTTAGTTCAACAACGAAAGACTCAGATACACACACACACACACACACACACACACACATATACATATACACATGCATACATATTGTGTAGATTGTACAGGTTTTTGTGCATTCTGCAAGCATTTTTATATCGAAACAACAAATTAATTAAGTTATATCTAGCGAAAGAACCTTGAACCGAAATCAAATATAGTGATATTTATCTATAGAATTATGTAGTTATACATACCTATATCTAATGTAATAAGTTTTAAAAGTATACAACTATAAACATGATAATAACACACATATTTATAAAACAGCACAATTATATCTATTAGATAAAAGAAAAAAAACTAAAATATAAATAAATTGATTTTTTGAAAATTTACGTAAGAAAAAAAATAAATTTATAAATAAAATACAGAAATAAATCGAAAATTCCACAAAATCAAACGAAACCGTCTTTGCTTTGTTCGTTTAACAGCCGATCTAAATCGGATTTTATTATTTCCAGTAAACAAGGGTATTACAGCCGATAAGCCCATTAAAGCTGAGTCATCTATTTTCCATATTCCGGCGAAAACAACAAAAACGAAGAAAAAGAGTGCGAAAATTTATGAGCTCCGAACTAAACTCGGACAGTGCCTGGAAACTCGAAATTGGAAGAGGCGTAGCCTTGGCATGGACCAAAAAAAAAAAAAAAAAAAAAAACAACAAATATCAAGGATACGCTGCCGATGAGAAATAAAAATGCTTCGGTCACACAAATTAGCCATAAATTTTAATTTTACATGACAATGGAAGGCACTAAGAAGATAAAGGCATGCCCGGCAAGTGTTGGTTAGCGCCTACGCCAAGCCAACAGGAAGACAAATCAATTTTGTTTTTTCTCTCTCGCTCTCTCTCTCTCTCTCTCTCTCATTCCAAATCTCTTTGTCCTTGGCCACAAACACACACACACACGTACACACTTACAGCGAAGGATAATGGCCCATGTAGGAGGCTAAGATGAGCATATCCATATATATCTTATGGGCAAATTGCGAGAATTGCGCTAAGTAGGTGAGTCTGTGTGTGTGTGTGTGTGTGTGTGTGTGTGTGTGTGCGACTCGACAAAACATGTCCGTGTGCTCCCTGCATGTGTGTGCGTACGTGTGTGTGCGTGCGTGTGTGTTCTTACAATTTAACAGCCATTGCCAGAACCATATCGTAAATATTTTGACAGAATCGCTTTTGCGATTGCCTTCCGTGTTGGCCATTGTGTTAGCCAGCTTCACCTCGAATGTTTGTTATTGTTGCTGTTGCTGTTGTTGTTGTTTTTGTTGTCTTTGGGCAGTGGGCGGCACCAGCTGTCTCAGTTTGCCTTTGGCCTTGCCTTGCCTTGCCTTGTCCTGGCTTGCGGTAATCCTTGTGTTTGTGAGTTGACCTGCTTCGTTTGCCATGGCATTTGGTTATAGCCTTAAGCGGCTTTAAAGTTACATTTACCGTTGCCTGTTGCTTTTGACTTTGTCCCTCAAGCAGCTAAACCCAAAGCAGCCATGTGATATATGAGGCATTAGCCACACACACACACACACACACACACACAGGACACACAAGCAGCCATTGTAAACAGTTTGCTTAAGCACATAGTTTGTTTATACTTATTACTTTGATAATAGCCGGGTTATTCTCACTTTATGGCAACTGGCTAATCTGACAGCTGCAGTTATTCGTATATTGATAGATATAGATACATATATATATATATATATATATATATACATTTATAAATATAATGCACATGTTTTATTTAGTTTTGTTTTGCAGTTGCAACATCATTTCCAAAACATGGCCAATAAACAGTTCAATTTCATAAGCAAGAAGACTGTCTTATATTTCCGGCTGCCAGGGCGCCAACAATCAGCGACAACCAGTCAGTCAGACGATCAGACGGACAGACGGACAGACAGGCAGACAGTCAGACCGATGCTTGAATTTCCGTGGAAGCTGTGGAAGCATGGGGATCGAAGGGGTTTCTTGGTTGGGGCTCCATTTTCATTTCACATGGCCATGCGATTTCCACGTATACGTCTGCTGCTCAAGTGGTACCCGGCTGAACGCGCCCCAATGGGTTGCCCTGCCCACCCCTGAACGCTCCTCATGTGAGGCACACACTTGCAGTGCGCCTCGGTGATAATTTAAAAAGTTTATTTGCCGTCGACTGTGCTGCCTAGGCACGAATCCAATGCCAGCCAGGCAGAGAGAGCTGCAGAGCTGCGGAGCTGTAGATGGAGCTGCTGCACAATTCTAATGACAACTTAAATAAACAACTGCACAATGGCAGGAAAGGAAGCGGAGCAGTTCAAGTTGTTGTATTTTTCTTGTTTTCTTTTTTTTTCTTGTGTTTCCCCATCGACGGCGCATTGTGTGGAAATATTTATTTTCTATAAATTATTTTCGATTATCGCGAGCTGAGTGAAGTAAAGCTTCCCCACGCCGCAGTCCAGTGTTCCAACCCATCCAACGTAGAAAACTAAATAAATACAGTGAGCTGCAATTAAACCAAACAAAATGCATAATTTCTGGTCATTTGCCCGGTGCCGGGCGATAAGGCCCCCCTATATCGCCAGACCGCGAGGGAGCGGGTTGGAGTCTCCAAATTTATGTGAAACGCATCCGCTAATGGAATTTTAATGTTTCATTTGAAAATAGTCGCTGTCGACGCATAAATTTTGCTTTTGCTCAAATATTGAATAAAGCACTTATTGCCTCTTCTTCTTTTTTCGACTATTTAGTGAAACATTATTGTTGTTAATAAGTGAAAATGTGCCTTTGTAGCTCAATTGGCAGCGCAGTTCCAAAGAAATTAAATATGTTCAATTGCTGAGAAAAACTCGGTTAATAATCGTGCGCGGAATAATAATAATTTAAATAAACACAACAAATAAAAAAGAAGTTAACAATACATAAAGTTAACATAATTCTTGTCACTTCTTGTTGGTCAGCACTGAAAGCGATTATAAAAAATAAAATAACTTGATACACTTTATTTGTAAAAAGATAATTAATCTTAAACTTAGCACAGTAGATAAGAAGCGATCTGAAATTGATTACACATTGTGCTCAGTATTGACAGTTTATATATAATTTACTCACATAAATGTCAATAATATATGAGAAGAAATTAAAATCATGTAAGAATATCTTTTCTAGCAATCGTTATGAGTGCTTTGAGGTTCAATACAACAAATTGAAATACATATTCTGAAAGGGAAGCATGCATATATAACATATTCAGATGCTATTATTCAATATAATCAGTCAATCATTCGAATACAGAGTTTGCTTATAATACATCAAGTATAAGAAACTGAGATATTTCAATCTCACTTCTTAGTACTTCAATTAATTATTCATGTCTTAATACATTTCTAATCAAGCATAATTCTTTTATTTAAATATTAGATATTTAATCCAAAAATTCCTATGCGAATACTTCGATTTTATGTAGAGTTGGCTTATGTACATATTGCGTAGAAGAAGCAATTGCTGTGAGCATTTCGTCCATGCCATCATGTTAAATAAAAGCCGGCAGCAACTTCTTGCTTAACCGGCAAGTTTGGGCAACTCTTTCAACTATGCCAACTATGCAATGTAAGCCGTAAGTTTCCTATTCACGCAAATCCTTTAATGCCATTTACCGTACAAGGTGCACACATCTGAAATGCATGCAAAATATAACGCGCCCTGGCTGATCTCTGGCAAAACAACATTAAATTGAAACAAATTGAACATAAAAAACATTAAAAATACTGCAAACACCTCAACGAAGACAAAGTTGACGATGATGATGAAGCAGCGTTACGGCCAGGAGCTAGTGCTGGCGCTGGATCTAACACTAGAAGCAGCAACTAGGATGAGATGCCAAAGTAAACACACAGTCTGACATCGGCACACACACACACACAAAGTTTGATGGGTGTAGGGGTTAAGGGGTGGAGGGATGAAAAGGAAAGGCAAGGTAGGGCGACTTGTTGGATGGGTTACTTTGGTACTTTCAAAATAAAACGCAAAATCAAGCAGAGGTACACAACAGACTAAATAGAAGAGCAAGCCAAAAGAGTGATGGAGAGAGAGAGAGAGAGAGAGAGAGAGAGAGAGAGAGAGAGAGAGAGAGAGAGAGAGCGAGACAGAGGGATGGAGAGGGGGTAAGAGCGAGAGACGGAAAACTGACAGACTGGCAGGGTAGGAAACGGAAGTATTTTCTGTTGATACTGAACTCAATTTAGACGAAATCAAGTCAAACATGGCAACAGCTACCGGGCGAGGCAGAGTTTGCGGGTGGCTCCGGAAAATGTTGTAGTAAATCATGTAAGAGCCAAAGGTAAATGGAGGAGCCAGGAGGTGCCAGGAGCCAGAAGCGAATGCGAGCTGGAGCCAATGCAATGCACTTGGCGTGTGTCCAACATAATGCTCAAGACGATGTCGGAGGTGTACCACACCCGCTCAACTCCAGCACCTATCGAGTGAGTTCCTTGACAATGTCGAGCGTCAAAGAGAAAATGTTGAAAATGGAAGGGAAAAAACCTGGGTCTTGATTGATGTTTGTGCTCTTAGTTGTTGTTTGCCAACAGGACAACCAATTCGAGACCGAACATGGCATTCAATTTTCGATTAAAGTTTCGGTAGCTGGCAGCAAATTGGTTTGCCCGTTGGTCCCATTGCTCGCTCTAATCAGTCCCATGTCCAAATATTTATGCCCAGCTCCGAGTGTCAAGCACCAGACAATAATACATCGCCGCGTCAGACGCTCAATGGAAAGTGAAAGTCAGCGCAAAGGACAAGCACAATATAAAAATAGTGCAAGTCCAGCAAATAGGATGTTGTTTTCTTCCCATCGTTTCCCGTTGTGTGAATATACCCAGCACTTGAGGTATAGGGTATGCTCAGCAGCAAAGAACACTTGCCTTGCTGCGCTGAGTCTTGCTTAATAGTAGTGTGGACGGTTTAGGGTATCCTTTAGATGAGCCAATTTGTCTGGTGTTTTAGTCAATCCAATTGTTTTTTGTTCGGTCTTCGTTGGCCAGGCACATTTAATGGGTTTAGCAGTGACTATTTTTTCATCTCGGTTTTGCCTCGAACAAAACGTTTTCCTTTCGTGGGTTGGGTGCGGGGTACAATTGCGATGGCCAGACAATGGATCCAGGGTATAGAGAATACCCGGACACCGATACCGATACCAGCGCCCACAGGCAGGCCAGATAGAGACTCAGCATGTGTTGGTGTAAGAATTTGTGTCCTTTTGTGAGCCTCTTTCACTCTCGTGTGGGCTGTCCGCACTTTCACTGGCCGCTCTATTTACAGTTTAGACCAGTAAGCAGCGCTGGATTTGCTGGGAATTGTGTTTTGTAAACAATTTCGACTCTGTTGTTTTTAATAAGAAAATTGGCCAAAGGCCACACACAAAAGCAGCAGTAACAACAACAAAAAATAAAAATAAAGAACGAAACAGAAGGACAACGAGGAGGTGTAGGAGTAACCGGACTTTGGGCGACTGCCTGGCAGATTGCTTTTAAATTTCAGACCCGCTCCGTTTCAGTTTTTATTCCAAACCATTTCTGTGAGTTTTCTGGTGATTTATGTTTGTTTGTTTTGGGCTTGTGCATGGATTTGTGGGTCAAGCCGAGCGAGGACGAGTGATGCGTTTACTAGAATTAGTTGGTCCGCACATTGATGGAGTTTCGAAAGGATAGCAGATGAAATGGAAACGAATGAATTTTTCTATGCTAGCTGAAGGCCAAAGCCAAACCAAACCAAAACAAAACTTAAACCTAAACCAAACCAATCCAAACAATCAACAACAAAATCTAGATGACATTTGCATTATGGATAAGAGATTTTCTAATAAACTGCGATAAAAATCTGTGCGTTCTCATATTTTATTTGTGGAAAACTAATTCCCAAATGAAATGCAAATATGCATTGAATATTTCCATATTAAAATGTAAATAAATAAAATATGAAAACAAAATATGTATGTGCAGTGAAGAGCAAACGAGATGAGAACATCAAAAGACAGCCAACGATAAAAATCACAGTCACAATAATCACTGGGGAGCCTTCCTGCCAGTGCGGAGTTATTCCCTTCCCATCCCTTCCCTTCCCTTCCCATTACCCTTCCCCACTGCGCATATGCTTAGCAAGTCGGCTTATCGCCCAGACATCGCATGCAGAGAAGGGTAACAACAGAAACAAGAATCAAAACATGAACCGAACAGATTCTCAACTAAACGTGATTTGGTTTTGAAAGATGGAGCCAAAAAGATGTTGCTGTTGCTGCTGCTGATGCTGCTGATGCTGCTGCTGCTGGCTGCTGCTGGCTGCTGTTGCTGCTGCAGTTGTTCTTGATGATGAGGATGATAAAGTTGGAGGCTCGCTTTTTGGGCGTAATCAATTAGGCGGCTCCAAAGGTAAACACGCAGAGTCTCGTTGCTGACAGTGGGAGCCTCGGGGCACAGAGCAGAGCAACAGATGTGTGGCAGCCCAGTTAAACGCTGGCTAAACGCACTTATCGATAATCTCTTTCGCTGATTAATGTCGATTATTATTTTGGGTTTTAAATTAATGAGCCAAAAATGTCCGCGGCTTGTGAGTTTTCTGTTTTTTTTTTTTTTAAGTTTTCATTTGTTTAGCTGGTTTCGTTTGATAAATGATCCAATTATGGAAGAGCACTTACCCTTCTGACATGCCCCAGTGAAAAGATCGTGCGTTAATGTGGAGGGTCATTATCTATTCAGTGGTGGCTGCCATTTTCTGTATGGCCTGCAAAGTGTCAATTAATGAAGGAAGGTTTGCAAATCCCTTTGGCTGACTGCACCCGAACAGTAGGCTAACAAAATGATAAATGGCCTTTGGATAGCTTGATGCAAGTGATTAGAATCGCCTTAAGGATGCAAGTAGTTTGTCGCGAAAGAATCGCGTTTGTCAACCACGTCACTTTGGAATCTTTTCAACAACTCAACAACGATACTCGTGCACGTATAATAGAAACAAAAAACACAATGCACTTTGGTCCCTTGATAACCTCAAGGCAGTGGCGAGCGAAATAGCCAACTAAGTATATACTAACTATTAATATACAGCTGTCAGCCATCAACGGCCAAAGTGTTGACAAAAGCAGCCGACAACATCAGACGTCAGCAGCTGTGGTCCACGAGCAACTAGGAGATGACTTTGACAAACCCTCCACTCCGCTCTGCTACCGCCTCCACCCTCAAGGATATCCTCCATCAACAACAGCAACAAATCCAAGGTATTTGCAACGGAAATAAACTGCGCATTTTGCAAAAACTGTTGAGTTTTTATGGCAGCACGGAAAATTGTCTGTGGCAGTAGGGAATGTAGATGGGTAGGGTGTTTGTGGGGGGTGTTGGAGGTGTATTACGTGAAGTATACTAAACACATTAAAAAAGAGTAGAAGATATACTCTGGCGAAGAGCAACTGTAAAAATTTTTGGCGTCAACTGAAATAAAATAAATAGAGGAAAATTTCTCAGTACAAAAAAGCAGTTGAAGTTGTCTCGTTTCAACTACACTCCGCTCACACACACACACTCCGCACACACACCCCTCTCTTATTCACCCGCCACGCCCAGCATTGAAGTCTAAGCAGTTGCTTTAATGGCCAGAAAGTTTTGCAGCGCTTGCAGCTGCGTCTCAGCCAGAAATCACTTCTACTGTGGGCGGTGGGGTGTGGCGTGGCACTGGCTTATTTAGCATAAGCTTGGCACAACTGCGACTCCAACTGCAACTGCAGCAATGGCAACAACGCCAAACATGGCAAACTAATTCCGTATGCAAACTTGCCCCCCAAAAGCCATTGGATTTTGTGCAGGGAGAACGCCAACGAGAGTTGAGAATCGAGAATCCAGTTCTCAGCACGATGGCATAGCTCTCGAGAGAACTAACTGAATTTTATGGCCAAATAATCATTGGCACTTGTGTGGCCTATTGATTAGCATGTTGCTTAGACAACACTGCCACTACCGTCTTCACACCCCTCCCCCTCTGTTGCTGCTATGCTGCCACGCATTTGGCCAGCTGCTGATCTGCATACACCTAACACATCTATGTCCAATCATCGATATCTATAGGTCTGCTTATGCTAATGCTGCAGGTGCAACGCGTTTTGGCATTTGCATGCAAATTAGTTGCGTCACTCGATGGTCGATTGGTATTTTAAGACCCCTACATACAATACTATTGTACACACACAAAAATAATCGATGTTTTTGGCTCTAAAGATAACTCACCTATTTATTCAGAAAGTATATACCTAAAACGGAATGTTGGACCTATTTAAAAAGTGTTTTTCTTTTATAAATTCTAGCGTACATTTCTCTAAAATACATGGTGATTTTTATATATGTGTATTTCTTTTTGTTATATATATATATCTATATAAAAAATGAAAATTTCATTAAAATTTTTTGAATTTTAGAACGTATTTAATATCAGGACTTTTGTTTGTTACTTTCTACTTCTAGAAATATTTCGTATTACTAAGAAATATTTTTTTTTAAACAAGCAGAAATTCTTTCTAAAATTTAAGTCGATTTTCTGAGTGTATGATTGTATGTACTTATGTCCGAAAGGTGCTAACAGCACTGATTACAGTGTATGAAATCAGAGTCTCATTTCTGTCCATTAGTCGATGAATAGAAAAGTAAACTTTATTGAATCAGGTTAATTCTCGAACCACTGTTATGCTTAAAATTAAATCAAGAGAACAGCAGGGTTTGAAACTTTTTACTCCAGCACTTTTAAAATTTCCATCAATTTATTAGTTCCTCAGAAGGTAAATGCAATGATTATGGAGATATCTTCATATATATCTCTGTAGTCATTGGTAGATGTTCTATTTTCGTCTTGCAAAGAATTAAACAATTTGCTAGCTATTTTGACACATTTATACTTGTATTAAATCAGTTTTGCATATAAGTGCATGATTTGGGAATTTTTAATTGCAAAAAAGCTGGATAAATGACTGCCTTGATTGCTGACAAAAAAATAAAATTTAAAAATTGGTTATAAATTAATTTTTTCTCTTTTTTTCGCTAACAATGTCAGCTTTAGTTTTTTGTAAGCAAACATTCATAATTTCTCGAATTTATGAAAGCTTTAATAAAAAATTTAAGCTCACTCCTTTTATTTTTTTTACGACCGTCGACTGCGACCAAAATAAAAATCAATTCAAATAAAAGTTTACTTAGAACGTTTTATTTTTTATATGTTTCGTATGTTTTTTGGTGAATGGTTTTTCAGTTTAAAAATCGGTTGCAAATGAATGCTACGAATGCGCTTTCAGCACCTAAAATTGTAAAGCGAAAATTAAATCTTTAGTTCATCAGTACTTATAATTCAAGCCATAAGGGCGAAATACCATGAAACATTTTGGAATATATTTGGCCTATTTCACGACAATCACGTTTTATTCACGCGTCCATCTCGAATGGAAATCTTTCTGGCCATGCAAATGGAAACCCACGTGGCTTCATTTGCATTGAAAAACCTTTAGTTGGAGCCAATGCTATGCATGTTGTATTCTTTTGGGCAGATTTGTGAGCCGGCCTAGACTAAAGCGACGCCTTGCAATGGTTTTTTAATCAATTTCTGTCAGTTGGCTGTCAGAGGCAAATCAGGCAACTTCCTCGGCCCAACTGCAGCGTTCCAGCAACTGGCAAATTATGCGCATAGATTTGAAAGATTTGCAGAGTCCACAGTAAGGTTGAGAGTTGCTGGTGACACTGTCTAACATGTGAGTTTGAATTTTCTATTACACTGCACAACATGAACTTGGCCAGTTGCTATTGCTGCTGCTGATTTTTAATTATGATAAGTCACAAGTGTAGCACAAATTTTCATGGCCCATTGACAAGGACGAACCGGAGCTGGTATAGCATTTCCGCCATTGCGATTAGAATCTAAAGCAAATTGTTCTCAAAGCGGAAAATGTTTTCCGTATTTGTCAGGCAACATTGACGAGCATTTGATGACTGCACAGATGGAGGGTGCCTCGAGCTGGCTGATGCCACTGACCCAATGGGTTAGTTTTGGTTCGGTTCAACTGAGTATTGATTGGGAAGCGCAGCAGAAAATGGACCTCGGCATGGGTATAGAAAAAAAGAGGTGATTGACATACGCTCAGTTTTATAAATCATTAAATAATTTATTATTTATTGTTGATTTATTTATAGAACACATAAAATACATAGATAGTTTTTTAAACTTTAATTATTTCCATGTGTCAGTTTCACAGAATATATTTATTATCATTTATTGCTTATAGTTTGGCGACAAATTTTTATAATTTAAATGTATTTTTCGATATATTTAAAATTGATTAATCTTTAATTTCAAAAGCTTTTCACCAAATTGTCAAAGGTATATTTTATAGAGATAAATAAATATATATTTTAAAAAAATTGTTTGTTATATCTTTTCTTAAATGACCCATCAGTCTTAGCCCATGCTTAGTCATACATTGTGTTCCGGGTTAAATTGGTTCCTCACTGTCCTTACAGTAAGAATTCTTGGTAATGCCAAAAGTTATCACTTTTGAAGCGGACACGAAACTTCACTCAAGTTGGATTCTACGGATCAGTCTTGTTTGCCATTTCTTAGCGTGGGCTTCGGAGACAACGCCTTCCATTCCAGCGCCTCCTTCTCCACCCACTAATCTCTGACACCCACAACTCTCTCGCCCTGGATTGTCATGCTGCATGCTGTGCGTGCATGACGCATTGCCTCGTTGCCATAATGGCCATAATGGCTCAAGTGATCGTGTTTGGGAGGCAACATCATCATCGTCATCGTCGTCATCATCGTCATCATCATCCAGCCGGCCAGCCTGGAGACTGTAGGCTTGTTGCATTGCGTATCGCGTTACTTATGCAAATATAATTTCAATGGAAATGAGGAGACGAGAAATCTGTTGCTTCCCCTACCCTTTACCCCATGCCCCTCATGAGTGCCTTGCGTCTTGCGTCTCGCGTTTTTGAGCAATATAATTTTGTGTCTTTTTCACTTTTGTGCGGCGGTTGTTGTAATTTAATAACCAAGCAAGTTATATTTTGCCTCCCGCTGCTAACCCCGAGGCTCCATTCGGAGACGAAGGAGATTTAGCTGGGACTGGGAGTGGGTGTTGTCGAGAGGGGGGAGGGGGTTGGAGATGGGAGCTGTTGTTTGTCGTAGGCTTTTGTTGTTGTTGCTGTGGTCTTTTAAAACACTTGCGCAATAAATTAAAAAGGCGATTTCGTGTCGCCGTTGCTGTTTCTGTTGGTGGAGCAGCAAGTGGTGGCAGACATGCAGATTTTTGACATACTTGTTTCCATTTTGCTGCCGTGGCGGCTGCTGCTGCTGCTGCTGCATCAGCATCAGCATCAAGCGGCAGTTGCAACAGCAGAATCTGAAGCAAGTACAAAAGAAAATAAAAATGTTGCAGTTTTGCTGTTGCTTTTAGCGTCTGAATTTTGCTACGTCATTTCAGTACTGTGTTGAATGTGCACTGTGAGAAAATTATGCACATATGTTAAGTCAAGTTTATACATGTATGTAAATTATCAGACTGAGTGTCTGCATAAAAAATCACTCTGCCACTTGAGTCTTAAAGAAATCAGGTGATTCTCAAGGTTACTGCAAATGCTCTTTAATTCAAATTTTATGAAGACATTTCTCTTTCGGTTTATTTCACAGTGGCGCTGAAACTTGGATTGAATTAGATTAACAACAGTTCGCTTATTAACTTTGCGCAAAAATAATAGACAAAGTATATAATTAATATTGTTTTTCTTTTTTTGTGGAGGTTCATAAAATGTAGGGATTCGCCTTGGTTTGATTAGCAGCTGTAGTTGAACTTTTGGTTACTTCAGTCATTAGTTTGTAAGAATCCCAAATTGATTTCGAAAACTTTCTCTCAGTATACGAAAGATATGCCCCGCCCAAGTGGCATTGCAGCCATGTCGTTGCTCTTGCTTTGCCAAAGTCGTCTCTGAATCTGAACGGACGCCTGCTGGAGCTGGAGCTGGAGCGGGTTCTGGACTGCTGGTTGCAACGGCTTGGGTGTCGTTGTCAGCTCATGTCCCCAACGAGATGTTTAACATACCCGTAGAAAATTGTTTTTCAGCTGCAGTGTCAGGATTTATGTGCAGTCAACCCGGCTGACCACAGAGGCATGCTGGCCATGTGCTCTGGCAATGGCTATTTAGTGAATGCTGCAGCTGTCACGCTATGATTTGACCCACATTTCAATGGGCTATCATGGCAAGAGGATTTACAGATGGCGCTCTAAGCTGGCACGTAATGGGCTCGGGCTGCAAGTGGCCAGCAACGAGTGAGAAGGCACCTGTAATCTGCAGTCCCCCAAGTGCATTGGCACCTGCGGAGGTGCTACCTGTAAACTGGTCGCCAGTCGCCAGTCGTTGGTCGCCGGTCGCTTGTCACCCAGCAATAACTTGATAGCATTTTTGCATTTACTCTGCGCCAAAAGCCAAACAACTTGGCACAAGTCACAGCAGGCCGCCAGCCGCACAAATTGTCCCAGGCGAGTTTCACATTGGTGACTAGCAAAAACAGCAACAGCAACAGCAACAGCAGCAGCAGCGGCTTCCAGTGAAATGCAAAATTATGACAACTGCATTTGCAGAGTAAGCCAACGCCAACGTAACTGAGCAAAGTCTCTGCTTTTGCCACTCTGGGCGAACCTTAGCATCCTGGCATGTTTCCTGGCAGGAGGTCCTGTTCTGTTATGTTCTGTCCCATTCTGTGTTGTCCGCCCGTTTTGCAAGTGTCAAAGTTAACTCGAAATTATTGTTGGCTAAACTTTTGTGGCGGTTAGGCCCCTCGGCCAGCAACCCTCGACTCGAGCCGGGAATTTATTGTTTGTGGTGTTCGCTGCACATTCAGTTGTTGGCCTGGCCCGTACCAAGTGCTTGGCCTTAGCATCCGACTCGCTCTCGACCTCAGCTTAATCAACTGCAATTGGTGCAATTTTTGTGTTCAGTATTTTTGCATTCTCATTCAGTTGGCTTTTCAGTGTTTTTTTATTGTCCATAGTTTCTCGTTGCTGTCTGTTGCATTGTTTTGGCTTCAATTTCAAGCCTGACTGCAGTTACATTAAAACTTTTGATTGCTGCTGCTGCGGTCTGCATGGGAATATGGTCAAGATTAGAGTAGACGTTAACAACAAGCAGACCTCCCGATTTGCAGCAACATAATTGGAACAATTGCCTCTTCCCAACTTCCCAACTTTAGAATTTCCACTTCTCTCTTCTCAACCAATTAAACATTTATGTCAAATGCAAAAGTCCATTTTTGTTTTTAAGTGCGAAATGCTGTTTTTGAAAAGGTCAATTGCTGTTTACCATTCAAAGGTTAATTGAATCAATTAAATCATAGCATTTTCCGCCGTGGGCTATTTCAATTTTCCACACACGCTTTACTGACGCTTGACCTCAATTAGACCTTATCTAATCCATTTTCCACTCGCTTTGTTTTGAACTAATCACCTTTGCGGCTCATCTGTGAGGGTTTCTCAACTACCTGAGCATCGGTACCCTGATAAATATGTGAAAAGCAATCCAACCTTCATAAAGACAGCGTGACACTTTCTACGCACTCATCCTCCTCGAATGTAGCATTTGTTCTGGGTACATTTTCAGCAAACGACTAATTCCGAGAGGTAATCATTGACAGGGTTACGCCCTCCAAAAAATATTATGACTGCTGCTGCGTTTGAAGTTGATGTTTGTTTAAGCGAGTCCTTGCGGGAATTTGTATACGCTTTGTCCTGGCGTATTCTTGGAAACTCTATAAACTGAAGTTTGGGTATTCTCTTTGGTATGTGTTTGGGCTATAATAATAAGTTTATGTTTAAAAGGTTGCATACACATAAGGAATTACAATTGGCTTCAGTTCAATGAACATTAACTATTTTCTCTATGATATTCTGTGGTATCACTACAAATTCTAAAGTCTGACAAGTCAAACATGAAATGCGTTTGGCTATTTCTAACATTGATTTAGTGCGTGCAATGAAAATGCAATTTAGAATTCATGTCAAGCTTTATTTTTAGCATATTATGGATCAGACCAAGGCTAAAATATTCGCAGCTTCACAGCCACAATATGCCATTAAATGAAATGCCAGAGTTGTTAAAGTCAAATGCTAACCAATAATGAAGATCGATATATGCATACGCATCGAGGATGACAACCACTAAAACCGCTGCATAAAAATGCACAAAGTTGCATGCCATAGGCACAGTGGCAAAGGCTCCACAGTCTCGACGTCAACTTATACTTTGGCTTTCGAATGCAACTCAATGGCAACTGATAATAATGACACTGCATATATTGCCTTTTAATGTCAACACAGAGACAAATATTAAAATATCCCAACTCGATACTCGACGCGAGTCTGTCTCAGCCAGTCTGAGGCTGTCGCTGGCAGTTGCAGCCCCCTGGCCAGATGTCAAAGTGCGAGCTCAAACGTGGAGAATTATTTGCGGCTGTCGAAAGATATTTCCTGAAGCAGCTTTTTATGCCACATGCAACTTGTTGTCGTTGATATCGCGTTGTTGGTGTTATTATTGTTGTTGCTGTTGTTGCCGCAATCTAATGGAAATTTATGTTGAAAGCATGCTCCGTCTTTGTTCATGCCATCAACTAAAAGTCCACTACTCATCTCTCACTTCCCACACCCTCGCAGCCCCACATCTGAACCTAGTTGACCAGCCAGCCAACAATTTGTAGGCATTTTCATATTGAACTGCCCCAAACATCGACCTTAAAAGTTACACTAGGCAACATAGAACTATTTTATGAATATTTTCTTCGAAATGTTGCAGAAGTCATATTTTACTCAAATTAAAAAGATGTCAAAGCATTTGAATGCAATTTAAATAAATAACCTAATTCATTAATGAAGTTTCGGATTCGTGTTCCCAGATGACTCCTGTCTTAATAACCAAATTAGGATTTTATTAATAATTTGAAACATAGAATGCTTAATGAGCAGATGATTGCATTAAATTAAATAACTAAATAGAAATCGAATATTTGAATATTGGCGCAACCCTTGTTGATATGTGTTATTTGTTGCCAATTGATGGCGAAACAAAATTGCAGTCAAAGTCCCAGTCTCAACTAGACACAGAAGAGGGGGTGTGGTTGGGGGTGGGGTGGTACTACAGCTGGACTGTAATTTTGCAATTATTTGCTTGGCGCGGTCATAACTCACAGCGAACGTGGCTGAGTGCCATCACTGCCCCACTACGCCGCACTCGCTGGTTGTGGCCGTTTTCCTTTCACGTTTCCTATGCTTGAACTTTGACACACATTTTGCATTGGACTCCCAGTTTGAGCTCGTCCAACTCCGCAGCGCTGATAATCGCATGGCATGCACAGAAATATGCTCGATGTTTGCGCCTTTGGGGCGTTGGCGCGGCCCAGTCGGTCGATCTGTCCGTTTGGCTAGAAAAGGCCAAGTTGCTGTGAAAGTTTTAGCGGTAAGCAAAAATGTTTGTGAAGCTGAAAGGCTTACAGCCAAATGGCTCTGCCATTTGAATTGGAAATGTGTATGCGGCAGGGGGGTAGGGAGGTAGGGGGGTCTGCGAGATAATGTAGGTACCTGCATTCCTGGCTTATCCCTGTCGTATCTGTTGCTCTGCTCACCCATGGCTATCTGCCCTGCCAACAGCACACACGATCTGGCTGCACAGATAAGGATTATAAATCATTTTTATAATATTTTCCACACAAGCCAAGACAATAAATCAACTGCAAAATGTCACTTGGCGCCAGGCAACAACCACCACAAGGACTGAGAAACATTCTTTTTCGTTTCTCTCTCATTTTCTTCTGTTTGTGTGTGTGTGTTTTTTAAACAGATTCTTACATATGCATGACGTTGTAACCATCTAATAGATGATTAATGCAAGTGCTACGCGCTCTTGATAAACGCCTTAAGCTAATTTGCATAATTCGTATCGCTTTGTTTCAGGAAATCAGTTGTGCATGTAGACAGACGTCGACCTTGTCAGAGCATTTCCTTTTCCTTTCCCACGTTTTTCCCATGCTTTTTGACATTTGCGTAAACGAGCGACTTGGCAGCGCCGCGAGCTACTCAAATGACAGGCAACTGTACCAGCCAAGTAGGAGTAGAGGTAGGGGCTATTCGGAGTGAGGGGCATTAGTTTGTTAGCTTGTAAATATTATCGATAATCGCATCGCATCGATAGCTGCACAATTGTTGCACTTGCCATAAATCACAGCGTCCGCAGTTGCTGCCCCTTATCAGCTGGCCCCAGCTGTTTGCACTCCAATGTGTGAGTGTGTTTGTGTGTGTATTTGTGTCCTACATGACGCGATAACACAAACGATTTATAAGACTACACAACATATAAAAAAAAAAGTATACCTAAACAGAATTCGACATTTGTAATCGCTGCCTCGAAATCTCCGGTAGAAATTGCTTCATTACAGCTCGACTTCGATTCCCGGGAAGTTTTTGCCAGGCCCGGCAACCATAAAAAAAGGTGCTGCCTGGCTGCTGCTGCCTTTTTAATTGATTGCTCTCTGCTCTTTCGTACAGTATGTGTGTCTCACATTATCACAACAAGGCAATCGCAGCTTGCAACACACACACACACACACATGAACAATAAATAACAGCACGCAGCGGGCACTCTAGTTGGGTCCACTACGTGCGCTGCCTGTTTAAGGTTAGGCCATAAAGGCCTGTAATGAACCCTTTCTTTGGGCCATCTTGCCTCGACTTGCCACAGCCGATAAGCATCGCCAAGAAATTGTGTGTGCCCATCGTTAGTGTTGCTGTTGCTCTTGCTCTTGCTCTTCCTCTTGCTCTTCATCTTCATCTTCACCTTTATCTTCATCTTTGGTGTTGGGCCTTGTTTTGACTGCCGTTTGGCTTTGGTTTGCTTTGCTTTCATCTCTCGTATTTAGTTTCGGCTGTTTCGACTACGAGCTAACGAGCCTCTTCCTACCTGCTGCAGTCGATCGATTGAGCGATTCCGATCGGATCATTGACCACCACTGACTTGTCCATTGCTTCAATCTCGCTTATCACAGCAGCCACACAACTCACACAGCTCACAGGAAGCATGTAATTAAGTGTTTTTGTAATTTGTTTAAGTCCCGACCAAGTTCATAGTTCAGTGTGCCACAAATTGCTTTGTGGCTTTGTCTGCCACTAAACTGTCTCTGTCTGCGGCTTACTCAGCTGTCATCAGTTGATAGTTGAGCACCACAAAAACACATCCACAGAGCCCAAGTCAGGGATAGAACCAGGCCGCACCCAGAGAACCCAGTGCCACACATGTGTTGTCATTCGCGTCGTCACTTGCATTATTTTGACAGTTCATTTGTCACATCTTTTGATTTGACTGCGGTCTGGATCTGGGTATATAAACATATATATACATATACGTATGTACATATATACATATGGGTATATGGGTATGCTTACATATGGCGACCACCATGTAACATAATTGGTGCAGATGTGTTGAAAACTAAACCCACACACATCATCATATGACACTCGCAGTTGCATCAACTTCCAACTTGCAACTTGTGACTTTGAGCAGCATCTTAATTGAGTGACACACATAAATATGACCAGTTTGTGAACACAACTATAAATACATATATACTAAATAACTAAATGATACGAACTGCTTCTCTTATCTAAAGATATTCAATCAATTTTAACTAATATTTCTAGCTATGCATACTTAAATTTGCATATATGTATGTAAAATATTATTAACAAATTATACATATCGAATTCAATTCAGTCTCCAACGGTTTGCTTTTTCAATCAGCTTATCAAACTCCTTTGATCAAAAGAAAGTCTACTAATAACTAACTAAATCAAAATGTTCAAAAGAATCTGTTAAAGCAGCTAATCCAAGCTTTGTCGTATAAATATCCAAGAACAAAATAACACACTGTATATGTATTTGTAGATATTTATATTTATATTTATATGTATGGACATGTACGTATGCAGATGTATGCATTCAAATTTATTACCCCCTCATATTTGTTTTTTTCTCTTTTGTGGCATCGTCAGTCGGAGCTCGACAATGACCCCTTGGATTTGTTAGCAAAATCACCTGCAGTGCTGGTCAAGCAGCCAAGCGGAGGTTTTAATAATGCAGTCAGAGGGTTCTGTTGCTCTTAACTGGTAACTGGTAACTGGCAACTGGCAACGTTCTCCTTTGCTGGCTGCTGCTCCCTGCTGCTCAATATGTCGAACTGATTTTGAATGATGCATTTGCTTTGTTACTTGGGGCTTTTTAGCTTTGGGCCGGGTAGATATGCATATGAAATATTGGACGCATGTCTGGGTTAAGTTAAGTTATTGATGCTACCACACCAAAACAACTACGCCTCATACATCTTGTAAGCGAAAGAGAAATAATTAAAAAACAGTCAAATAAATACTATTAACTAAACTTCTTAATGTTTGCTTCACTACAACAGCTCCCGTACTTTTCCACTTGTATTTCCATTTGAACACATAAAAAAACGGACAGCAATATTAAATTTACTTCATAAGAATCGAGGCGAATCTTTACTATAAGTACGAAAAAAAGTAAACCAAGAGTTATTTACACTGCATTTTTTTGGTTTATTCTGGCATCTGCCATTTTCATTTGGCCTTTTATACAACTGCTGATTGAATTGCAACATTTACTTGACAGGTGAAACAAACAATCGACCCCTGTAAGAGTTGGCAAGTTTGATTAATTGTCTGGCAAACTTACTTTTTATGTTATCTTTAATTAGTTTTCTCAATAGCACATGAATTAAATTTAGTTTAAATAATTAATCTACAAGAAAGAGTTTTAAAAAGACTTGGCTTTTGTTTCGAATCATAACATGTAATCTGGATTATCTTTAATTATAAATCTTAATACTCTCTCGTTAGCAATTATGGAAGTGGTATTTATAAAAAAGTTGAGCGAAAGTTGAGTGAAGTGAATCAATAATAAGGAAAAATTCACTTTCACAAATTATCAAAATAGAAATAAAGGAATGTACATCTATTTCATAATTCTATGAATCTCTAAAGACCTGTATTCCTTGAAAAGAATTCACTTTAATTTGCTCAAAAAAAAAAACTCTTAACATTCCAAAGATATACAAATTTAAGAGATCATTAAAACAAATAGCGCTATACAATTTTCAGCAGAATAGCGAGATTATTGATATATCACTTAGCGATCGTAAGTATTTTGACCCACGGCCAAAGTTCTACTTCACAGCATTATCTCAAGAAGTGCTCATAAAGGGCATTGTTTAGGGCAAAATGAAGGAGAACAAGTTCATTTTATGTCCACAATAAACACGCAACATGTGATTTTGATTCTGAATGCGAGACATGCCATGGAAAATTATGTAAATTTGTGGGTCTAACAATGGGAAAACTGTAAACATGTCGCATAAATTTAATTAATTACAATTTCTTTATCCAATCGACCCAGATTGGGGGCCTTGTTTCCCCACTGCCCCATGCCGCATGATAATCGTTTTATGGCCGCACAGCAGCCGCCTACAGATCTTCTCGAGATTAGACGACGACACATAGCCAAAGGCCGAAATCACTTGATCACATCCAGTCCAATCGAACAGGGCCATTCGATTCGATTTTTACAACGAGCGGGATCATTTCTTATTCAAATTTGATTTAGTTTTTCGGCTAAGGGGAAATGCAACTAGGGGAGGGGAGGGGGGAGGGGGAGGTAGGAGTGGATGGTCTGACCGCCTTTGGCAGCTCATTAAGAAAGTTGTTCCGCATTAATTTTTTATCGCCGTTGTCGCCCCGTTGCCGTTGATTATCTGAACTTTTCTCCAGCTTGTCTCGCATTTTATTGTCTGGCGTTTATTTTACCTAAATGTTTTGATAAGTTTACGTAAAGCCCGCCTGTTGTTGCCTTTGGTAGTTCACAATTTATGTGGCATCGTTTGTCATTCGGTTTATGGCTTGTTTAGCGTACGGGCGATGTGTGTGTGTGATGAACCCAACTCCGAGATAATACCACATTTTCTTCACGACTGAACTTAAGATTGATCTCACCAAATATCTGCTAGAAGTCGCTTATCTGGACGTTTTCTCTGATTATCAAAGCAACCACAGCGAATATCATAACGTCAACAGAATCACGGCTACTACTTGCTGGACACTTTCTTTATGCACAACGGTCACATAAACCATCATTTTTTTTTATAGGCAACTTCTCCAACCGCCTGGTAGCTATATATTTATGTGAGCCATAATTTCAACATTAGTGCATCATAAAAACGTCATGATTATTTTAGAACTCATTTTCGTTTATTTTGTTCGTAAGCACAAATTACAAAAAACGTTCAATGGAAGGCAATGAAAAGGCGGCGCAAAGAATAATATTTTATTAACACTTCGTTCCAATGAAGATCAATATTATTTTTAAACGTGAGCTGCGCGGAGCGCCAGCCACTTCCTCGCACGGGTTGAGGTCTTTGGGGGCTGCTGGCATATTTCAAACAACGAGACGGAAAATAATTTCAATTTATTTGGATTGCATTTCCATTTCCACACTAGGCCGCTTTTAATTGTACAATAAAACCATCAGCAGCCTGTCGATGAGTTGCAGGCCTGCAACTATCTACGGTAATTTGTTTATTTTAAATTATATATGTTGAAGTTTTTATTTATTCCACTTCCATCATAAAATCGGCCAAGTAACGAGTATGTGCACCGGTTTATAAACAAATAAATCGCTCGTCGAAACCCAAACCCAAACCCAAAAACCAATCTTTACTTTTCTTTCTCTCTCTCTCTCTGGGGGTGGCCCATGGGCCATTAGCTCGAGAAATCGGACTACAATTGCAGCAGCGCCCTCAGTCCGGCTATTTGTGCCATTTCTCATAGAGCTCTCCTTCTTTCTCCACCTATATTTCTCTCTACCTCTCTTTCTCTGCCTAGGTAATTACCGGTCATTAATAATATGCAGATGTGCCGTTTGTTGCCACAACGAACGCAACTCGAATTTCATTTGCCTGTTTTGTACACAATTTTTCGGTGATGTTGTGTTTATGTTTTTATGGGCAACATTTTCAAATGCCCAAGTATTTTCAAGTGGCAGTTAAAATTATATAAAAATGAAAGAATATTTTGCCGTTGCGCCCCCCCCCCCCCCACTTCCTTCCCATGAACCCAAGGGAGTTTTTTGCCGCCGCAACATTTTTACGACGCGAAGATTCCTGAGCAACGTTTTATGAAAGTATATATATATATATATATATAAATGTATATATATATATATATATATGGCCACTTATTACCTGAGTAGGCTCTCGGGGCCACAGCGAGGAAGTCAAACATCTGAGCCGTTGAATTGGGAGTTAAGGCGGGGGCTTGTCGGAATTGGGGTTGTTGTATTTAATGTACAGTCGCAGACTCAGTTGCAATGCCATAAAAGCCAAACTTTGTTTCAGTTAAAAAAAAAAAATTGTGCACTCCATTCAATAACCAAACATATAGAATATATAATGGACACTTTTGCCAGCTGTGTGCTTGCAATTTTTACTGCCCGGTATACAGTACACAACTAGTATCTCTTGGTTAATGAATTGTATGTCCGCATAATAAAATAAAATTTTATTACAGCTGCAGCTGTTGCATGTTGCATGTTGCAACTAATGAATAAGTGTAAATTCTAATGAAAAAGCGTTAAAGCTGCAACAACAGTCGCAAAAAGAGCAAAAGAAGACATCTCTAAAGAATACCAACTATGGCGAAAATTCAATTAAAAATGTAAAACAACTCTAAAGCGCAAACGGCATGGAGGCGTACCAAAGGGGTGGGACAATGTTGGGACAGTGCGGCAGTGGGGCAGGGCGACAGTCCGGCAGTGGAATGGCCAGCTGATGGAGCACAAGAGCTGCGACAACGCAAACGAGCAACACAGCATGCAATTAGAGAAGGAGGAGGAGATGGAGATGGCGGCCAGGACAAACGCAACGGATGAAATGAGGCACAGACGCAGTTGGCTTTGATTGCTCAATATGCCACACGCCACACGCCTTCCTCACACCAAGTTGTTCACTTTGTAGCGTATTTATTGTAACTGCGGCTTTAGTGCGAATAGTTGCCGTTCACATGATGCCCATGGAATGGGCAGCTGGCCGACTGGCTGTCCAACAAACTTGACAAAGAACTTGGCTAAGCCGAATAGCATCTGCGGGCAGCGGCGATTGCATTGCAAATCATCGCAGGCCGGGTCCAACAATCAGCGGGGGCTGGGGGCTGGGGGCTGGGACTCGCTGCTATGCTACTTGCAACGAAATAGAAAAAACATGGCACAATATGGGGATGAAGGTAAATGTAGTATCACTATGCTATTGTTTTTATGATTATGGGTTCGTTTGTAAAGGGTAATAATTCCAAGTAGCCCAAGAAGTGGAAACTGATTGACTAGCTTTTACTGCCTAATATTAAGTTAGCTGTAGACCTCTCTTACGGGAAAGTGGACTATGTTAAACTCCCAATACTAAGTTAAATTTTTGTGCTAATAAATGTAAGTATGTACAATTGTTTAAACATTTTTCGCCTACTCCAAACTCATTTTCTGGCTGAACGCTTTTAACAGTAGCCTTATCGATTTTTAGCATTAGCATTATCTATACTTGTCGAGCTTTGCTCCAAAGTCAATCTTTTATTATCCTGTTTAAACAAATTAAATTTAGCGTAATTTGGAGTAAATCCCTTTTTCGGCTTCTGCTTTCCGTTTACAAATCACAACACTTTTACCCGAGGCTATAATTTAAACCGGAATAAAGAACTTTTACGTATCTCCCTCGCTTTCTCTGTCTCACTCTCTCGCATTTTGTCTGCTTGGCCTTTTTAAGCAGTTTGTTGGCAAGATTTATTTGTCGAGATTTGAAAAGAGTTGCCGCAGTTCCCAGTCGCGTGATTATCCAGTGCATTGAACGCGGCCAGCCATTAATTACCAGCAGCTGTTGCTGCGCAGGTGCAGATGATCAGATCAGAGATTCCCCAATGCCTCTCTGCCCATTATGAAATATTATTTTAGTGGCAGTAACTAGAATGAGGTGAGCATTTCTCTTCGATGCAACAAACCAAAGGAATTTCCGTGTCATATTTTTCTTGCGGTTGCTCGCCCCAAGAGAAAATCTAAGCAAATATGCGTGTAGGTGTAGGGCGCCTCGGATTTCCATAATTGTCTTGTGGATTGTGTTTTTGTACATTGACTTGATGTTGAGGCGTGTTCCACCCGTTTATGGGGCTTCTGTTTTTATGGTGCTAAAGACATTAAAACTGTCATAGCAGCGGGCACTTAATTTGATATTCGAGTGCAGCATAATTGGAACAGACCCCGACAACATGTGTAGGAATGGGTATACAAACATCCAAACATGGGGTAAAAACTGTTTCGTGTGGCGACGAGTATTAATTCTGACGTGTTTGGGGTTTCATGGGTGGCCCACTCACACTCACACTCACACACACACACATACACTGAGCGGGGGATGGCGTGGGAGTGACTTTCACTGTGGGGGCCACTCGACATTGAAGTGGCTGTGGGGATGATGCTCTATTTTTGTTTTGCGCCTTGTTTTGGTTTCAGGATGCTGATACCTGAATAAGCATTTGACATGTTTATATTTAATGCCTGTTTACTGGCGGTAATGTGAAACGAACACCACGAAAATTACGCACATATTGTCAATATTAATTATTGGTTTTTTTATTCGATAAAAAGTCGTCATATTTCATAGGAAATGACAAGCTTTAACGTGCCTTTAACCCAAACATCATTAACGGCAGTAAAACTCAACAACTGCTGACTCAAGCAGAAGTATTCTTACTTGTTACTTTTCCTCAATCGAATTTACACAGAATACACAGCTGTAATTAACGCTCGTTTATGTCCATTTAATAACTTTTTATGTAGTTGATTTCAGATAGTCATTCTTCCTGGAACTTGTTCACATTCTTATTCTAGTTGATTTTGGTTTTTTTTTTTTATGGATTAGCTAAGTAAAAAATATGTGAAACAAATATAAAAAATTGTTAGGCTGCAAAGTAAATACTTGTTGCCAAGAAGAACTGCTAAATATAATTTATCTACATTTAAACTAGATGATAGCACTTTAAAAAATGTTTTACTGTCATCTCATTGTAGCATTTAACTATAATCAATATTTAATGCTGAGAGACTTCATTTTGGTATTATTTTAAAATTTGCCCTTGACTCAAGTTGCAGCTAGTAAAGTTAGGAGTAGAAAGTACTCAGACATGAATTTATTTATAACAACATTAGTTGGGTTAATAAGTAATTAAGCTCGACGATAGCACGACCGACTGCTTCCATCACTATCTTTCTTTCTCGCAGTGCAGACAGTGTTCCAGCTTGGGCACATTCTTATCGAAATCTCTGGCATAAATCAGAATCACAATCCTCACTAGCTGGCATGGCATAAGCAAGGCCTCACATGACCATGAGCCATGAGCGGCGACTATTCCCACACTTTGGCACACACAGTCATAAAGTCTGCCACCCAAATGGTTTGCGAGCCGTCAGCAACTGGGTGGAGCTGTCCACACACTAAGACACACTGAGGGAGGTGAGGGTTGGGTGGTGGGGGCGACCATGCTGTTGGTCATAAAACAAACAACGCAAAAACGCAATGTCCTCGATGAGTGAAGCACACATAAAAAAAAGTTCTTCAACAATATAATAAACAATTTCCTGATAAATCGACAAAGACTGGCATTCAAGTCAACCTCAACCTCCACCTTAAACTCCACCTCTACGTCCACCTCCACCTCCACCTGCTCGTACTGCTCCTCTGTCTCATTGGCATGCCGAGTGACGAGTACGAGTCAAAATTTATGGCGCACACAAATTTATGCATTTTAAAATGTAAGCGAAATATTTAGAAGCCAAATACGAGGCGTACGTGTCTAATGTGCGAATAGGCCAATGGGCTCTAATGAGTGTTGAAACTGGCCCCCTCCAAGTGCCTGTGCTGGGCCAATTCATTGGTCGATTGGTTTGCCTGCTGCACGCTGCATTGTTGCACAAATAACTCAAGTTGCAACTAATTACGACGCATTTCGTACTTTACAACTGTGGCAATAAATTTCAAGCGTGTCCCCTGACACGACATCGCCCATGAAGCAACTCTCGGCTCCACACTCCACACTCCACACTGCCACTGCCACCAGCGACTGCCAACTGCCAACAGTCAACTGCCAATTTGCAGCCGGCGACGGCCGACTGGCGACTGGGGGCCGTTGCCAGGCGGATTTCAGAAACTCCTCTTCTTTAATTTTTTTTTTTTGTTACAGCATTTAACACGCCTCGTCATCATATTCGGAAGCAATGCATCATTCGGCGAGGCAGGCCAGCATCAGCTACGCAGAGGCCGAGGCAGCCGAGGCATGTGTCATGGCAACCCAGGCACTTGCCGCAAATTGATTTGCATTTCGCTGAGAATCGCTACGAGGCAGTGGGCTGCATCAGTGCGTTAGTTATGTTGCATGTGTAAATTTTGCGCATGTTGCGCTTTTTACATGACACGTTGAAGGAAGAGCGGAAACGAGGATTGTGGCAGAGCAGGGGTAGTATGCATCAGGTACGCCAGCAAGCTGTAAATGAGTTTAATGCTGATGAAGAAGCTGGCGACACGACAACTACTCAGACAGCATCCATTGCGGAAGCCTGGCCAAGATGTCATTGTCACGCTGACAGCGCACACATTCAAATGTAATTGGGCCTAATGCAACATGTTCGATGTGCAACGAGTTGAGGTAAGAGTGGAGGCGGTGCAGTAACTGTTGCACTTAACAAGAGAGATAATTAAGCGGACATAATACTGCAATACATTGCATGGTAAACATCCATTAATTATTATTGTTATTGTATTATCCGATTTGCCAGCCCATCCTAAAATGCAATTCAATCAAAATGCATCGCACCAGTAAAACAACATTTTTCGCACCTGACCACAACACTTGCAGCCCACACAAGTCCCGCCCCTTTTATCATATAACAACATGGTGTACAAATTCGCGACAAATTTGATAATGAGTTGTGTGTGGTAAATGCATATACGTATATATATTTGTGTGTGTATGTCCGTGTATGTGTGTACACATACATACATACATTCGCTATTAATTGTAAGTCAAACATCGCAACAACTGCCGGTCACGCACAGACCCAGACCCCAGCACAGACCAAGACCCAGAGCTGGAGACGCGTGGAGCTGCATACGAATCGACAGCAGCGACTGCTGCCACGCCCACCTATCGCCTAATCAGGCAAACACATGTGTGCTCCATAATTACATTGGAGCTGTATACGTGCCCGCCACCGAAACCCAAAATTAAGAGCACTGCAACAGCAACAGTGACAACAAAAACAACAACAGCAACAATGGCAACAACAACAGTAATAGTAACAGCAACAACCGCATCAGCAACAACAACACCAAATGCAGCATGGCATTATTTTGTCCAAAATGAGCTACTCTGGAATAGTGCAGTGGAAACGGCAACGGTAAAGGTGTTGCATAGTTGAGCACTCTCGTGTCCCTTTTTGGCTCGGGGATGTGCACAAAATCACAGAACTTGTGGTTTTTCATGGCAAAAGTTTCCAATCGAAGTGCCCAAAAAATCACTGAATATGAATAACATTTTTTACTCTAATTCTGGTGAAAGTTTTTGTCCGTTGACCAGAATTTAAACTAAGCATTGTTTGTGTCTGAAATGCAACAGCTAACAAAAAAAAAATGTTAAAGTTTAACTAGACTCTTGATGCTAGAGCGTGAGCAAACCATAAAAAATATTTAAAAGTGAAGCACTTTTATGACTTGATAATTCAATAATGGTTTGTGGTTGACATTAAAAATATAAAATAATATTTCATAATTGTAATAGTTGTAGTCATAACCATTGAAAAATTTAAAAAAAAATAAATATTTAGCTGCTAATTAAGTTGAATGAATGAAACCACATTAACTGTATAACATAAATATTTTGTAAATATTTTAGGATGTGAATAGCTGTGTATTATTAAGCGCAATTGTTGCAGCATTCATTATTTAGGCGTATGTTGAAAAATGACATTGTTTGCAAAATCACAGTTGCCAGAATGACTCATCCCTGTTGCCCTCGGTTGCACGTGCAAGCAGCAACAACAAGAACAACAGCATCAGCAGCAGCAGCAGCAGCAACAACCAGAACAACAACAGCAGCAATAACAATGACTACAATTGTAACAACAACCGCACAATCAGTTGACACTCGTTGAGCCCCCTCCAATCCCGCCCCCCCCCCCCCCTCGCACATTCATGGCCATCTCCTGGTAGCACTTCCTATAATTCGGCTGCGTAAAATCACTCAGTGAGGAACATCGGGTCGACGAGGCTATTGAAGTTTTATTGGGCAATGCCGGCGGCGCTGCTGCCGTCGCCGAGTTTCCGTTTGACATTTTGTTAACAATTTCGACCACAATGCGTTTTCATTGCAACGCATATTGGGCCAGGGGGATTGGGTGGGGGGATCGGGTCGGGACTTGCGTGTGAATGCGAATGAATGCATGAATGAGTGCGACGCACGCTGCAATGGGACACAGGTCGAGAGGGGCTTCCATGGGTTGTGGGAGCACAATCAAAGGGCCGTTGGCCGGGAGCTGATTGGAAAAACGGTGGGGGTGGGGGTGGCGGGTGGGGGGTAAGGGAGATGGATGGGGGCAAGCAAAGTTATTGCCCGAGTGAAATCAAACGACAAATGTCACGAAGCTAATGAATTGAAACGTGCCAAAGATTTGTTCGCATGTGACTGCAACCGCGACTCCGATGTTGATGATGATGATGATGATTATGTGAATGTGGATGTGGATGTGGCATGTACAATGTGGCTGATGTGGGCGTTTTAAAGTGAGAGTGGCATGGGAGGAAAGCGAAAAGTGTCAATAGAATTGCTCTTGATTAGATGAGCGAAAAGTTGTTAGATTGTTGTGCTTACTGAATGCAGTCAGTTTGAATGTATAGAATCAACTGGCGCAGTTCTTATTTACACGTAGCTACTTATTGAAATTTAAAAACTCATTAACATGTAAAAAGTCGGTGGTGGCAAGGCTAACGAATGGAAGGGCCAAATGGCATGGAGGATAGAGAATAAAAAATCGTTGATAGAAGGGCAAATTTCTAAGCGGCGAGCCCGCGAAAGTGGCCCGGCTAAATAAATGTTAAACGCAACGAAGAAGTGTTAAAATATTCACTAACTTTGTAACTCTTTTTAACGAGGAATCCGGTAGGCGGTGGGCGTGGCAACTAAAATAAACACACTTAAAGCGAAACTTTATGCAGAGCCAAACTCATTTGCATGTTAAATATTTTACCAACGGCTGTCAAGAGGTGGGGCAATCGACTACAAGGGATAGCAGAGATTCCAGGGTGGTAGAATCTCCATCTAGGAGCTGGAAAAGTGTCTCGGAACTTCACACTTTAAGGCCAGAATGAACGAGAACGAGAACTTCCACGAGGAAAAAAAACGACAAAGCGCTACGAAAATTTTAATTAAAATTTGCGCTCAAGACGAGCGCGATGTGCGTAGAAAAGTGGGCGGGGTCGGAGCTGGGTGGGCGTGTTGGGAAATTTCAATTAAATGTGCACATGCCAAAAAAGAAGGAACCAACAGCCAAACAGCCAAATAGCCAAACAACCGACTACCGACTAACGACAACCAACAACTGAAAACCGAAAGCCGAAAACCAAAACAACAACAAATTGAGTGCAGGAACTCGCAAAGGATTCGAAGGGAGTCGAACACTCGAGTTTGCGGTAAGCGATATAGATAAACACTTCAAATGACTAAAGGATTTTGGCTTTTAAGCTGCTCTGGGGTGTGGCTCCAAAATGGAAATGAGCCAAAGCTTTAAAGTCAAGCGAAAGTTGAGATGAGAAGCGGTCATGTTAAAGACCGTCGAGGTAATCCAAGCCAAGGCTGCACCATCCACTCGGGAGGAGACTCACGGAGACTCACTGGCAGTAGCCGGGTCTGCAGTCAAGCGCTAGTCAACTGTCTGCTTTGCGTGCGCGGAACAACTGCAGCCTGATGGGTTGTTGTGGGCTACACGGTCGCATGGATGGATGGTGGGGTCGACCTGGCTTGCTCAGGCAGTTGGCAGTTGGCAGTTGGCAGCTGGCAGCCACTTGACAATGCTCAAGTGTTCCGCTGGCATGTTTAAGATTAAAGCAATGCGCCTTGCAACAAAAGTTGCACTGACAATGGGCGGCCGGGCATGCGACGACGCTTACAAGTGGGACCAGGCTAAGGGAAGGACCCACAATGAAAGTGCTTCAAGCATTTTGCAAAAGAATGGCAACGCAATTGCAATGGCATTTTGGAGTGTGACAGAGGGAGCTACAACAGCCAGCAAGGGTCTATTGCATTGTTGCAAGCAAATGGGTGCCCACTGGGCACGAGGGTTGCTGGGATGCAAACGGATGTGTTGCGGATGTTGGTGCGTGTCCTTGTCCTTGCTCAACCAGCTGGCAGAGCCGATGGGTGCCAAACCAAGCAGATCTGACGTCACTCACTTTGTAGATATGCTCTGCGATAAGTAGTATAAAACTGAAAGGTTTCCACGGATCAGCACTTGGATGTACTGCACACTACATGGAGGTTCTACCACAAGGGTCCTCGCCTATGATTTTCGTATATCTGTTTTAAGATTTGGCTCAAGTGCTTATATAATTTTGGCAGTAAAAATATTGAGTTGCAGACTTACAGACATAAGAACAATTTTGATAAGCTAGGTGAGGGAGTACTTAAGTACTTGATTATTATTAACCTAATCCATGTATAAAACAATAATAGGTATCAAAGCCATTTAGATCAATAATCGTTATTGCTCCTTATTATTGTATTCCTTACACATTCTGAGTTGCTCCCAGACAATTTCATCGTGTTCTTAATTTAATTTTTATTCAGAGCCAAAGAGTGCAAGGTGTTTCGTTGAGCAATGAAAATAGAAAATAATTTAAGGCATATTTTATATTAGAAATAATGTTTAATGGAACTTAAAGTTGCTGTGACCGTCACAGTAAAGCTCATTTAAAATTGAAGTGTTGGCCTCACTTGAAATCTTGTCTTTATAATTTAAATCATTTCGTGTTCGCAGCGATTTGCACAATTGATTAATAGATGACACCATGACACATCTATAACAACAAGAACAGCAACAATAACAAGAACAACAATAAAATCTTTGGTTTAGGCCCCACCCAGGAAACTCTTCGAAAGCCACAGCTAGGCGTTAACATTACGCTTAGCTAAGGCCAAAACTTTTTGCATTAGCAGCTGCTTGCATGCAACTTGGCCAACTCAGCAGACTCGCCTCCCACATTCTGTCCTCTACCGTCTTCTCTTTCCCCTCTCTCCATGGCGTATGGTACTTTACTGCAGCTTTGCTCCCTTGGACCTGATTGCAACTGGTGTCTGTGGCATAATTGATTCAGCAGACACTGCTCGGTAATACGTGTGGGTGTTGGTCTATGTGTGTGTGCTTGTGTTTGTGTGGGTAGTTAGAATAACTCTCTCTATGTGTGAGAGTGAGTGTGTGAGTGTGTTGGTGTGTTTGGGTTTGCCACTAAACGTTTTGCTGACAAGCAGTCACTGCATCTGTCCATGTATGCAACTCAAACTTCAACTCCAACTGCATGTCGGCAACTTTTGCCTCAATGCCTGTCCTGTTAGTCAATCAGTGACTTTTCCTCGGCAACAAATTTTCTAAATGAAAATGCAACATCATTTATCAACATCAAAGGGCAAACGGCAGCACATTGGCCACATCAAGTGGATGCCAGCTGGACGCCTGTGAAGTGACTAAGGCTGTGGCTGAGGCTAAACTTTAACTTTTGAAGAATGGCATTATGGAGTTGATGTTGCTGCTGGTAAAGTTGGATAAACTCTTGAGCAGTTTGGTGCCACACCTTCGACCGCAGCTCGAACTCATTAGCTGAAAATCAGAGGCGAGTCTCATCTCTCACCAGTGGATTTGCATGCACTTCATTAGCCACAGCATTCAAACGCCCACAGGACCAAGAGAGAGAGCTAGAGGAAGATGAACTTAAAGTGCTCATCGGTGGAGTCGTTACCACATCAATGCCCAAAATTGCAAGTTGTCTTGGCTGTCTGTTTGCCTTTGTCTCCACGCCGGGGTAAGTCAACATGCCAACATACCAACCGGCAACAGTCAACAACAGCTAAGAGGCAGAGGAAATAAATTACAGACGACTTTGTCATGTTGTTCACTTTACTCACAGCTCACAACACTTGGGCAGGACGAAGAAGCCACTGCCTTCTTCATCGCATCGCACATTTTGGCTAAATAATTGCAATTTTTATCAGAGCGCACAATAAATGCCAGGCGACCAGTCACTTAGGAATAGTATCCACCATCTCATCTCATCTCATCTCAGCTCAGCTCATCTTCTCCCCCATCGAGATAGTTATTATCCTCATAGACATCGATGATGTTGTCGGTGAAAGTTGTCGTTGTGGTTTTGTGTTTTATTTGCCGCTTGGATGGTGTGGTGCTGTGGTGACTGCTCCCATCTGGCATCGGGCATTTAATTGGATTTCTGCCCAAATTGCGTTTATTACTGCGGTCTTTATGAGGTGTGAAGGGGCCAATCATGGACAACATTTTTGGACTAGCCGCTGACCAGAGAGTAATTAAGTTCCTCGACGCTGTCCATTAGATGGCATTTGGTTGGCTTGTGGTTTGGCGGTGCACATAATGAGAGACAACTGCTTAAGACGAATTGTCAATAGGCAACTTCCTTAAAGTTCAAATTGATATATGGATATTTATTCTTAGTGACTTCCTTCCTAGGCAAAATGTCACTTCATCAATCTGACAGCCGAAAAATGTAATGTCAATTGCAAGACATAAGTCAGCGGAAGCAGGCAGCAGCTAGCTGCTAGCTGATGCTATAAAATGTAAATATAAATGTAAATGCTTTGAAAGCCACCCAGGCATGGCCTCCATTTATCTCACATGTTATCTACGACCGTGGCTCTAAGTGGGGCGACTGCGGCTCATCTCGTCTTGTCGTGCACAGCAAATGGCGACAATTTGTGAAAAGAGTCGAGAGAGCCAAATGAAAAAGAAAAAGAAAAAAAGAAAACAGAGGGAAAAACTTCAATGGAAACTGCGTTGGATTGCAAATACTTTCATGTTCATGCCACATGCTCGTATGAGGAAGAGATGACATGCTACCTCTGCTCTTGCCCCCACACGACCCTCCCTCGAGCCTTTGGATTTTTATTTGACTGACCCACTTTGCGGAGCAACGACTTGATTATAGTTTTCAATGCATGCGACTTGAATGGCGTTTTGATAGCCTCTAATGCAGCTATCTGGCATCGCGATGCAGTCCACTTAGTGTCAGTTAAGCTTGTAACCTCCTCACCTCACCTCCAACGCACAAACCCCTTCCCACTCAGCCTCAACAAATACCCCCTTCAGCAAATACCTCGCAGACACTTTCACTGCCAGTTTGGAATACATTTCACTTATCTTTAGCAACAAATTCTCTGCACTTGCGTGCAAATCCTTGCAGGCCGCATAGTCCTTGAGCTACGAGCAGTTGTGGACTCAACTAGATACAACTGCTTCCCCTCCAGCCCATATATATATCTCTCTCTCTCTCTCTCTTTCTCTCCCTGCCCACATTTGTTACAGAGTCGCCTCGCACTCAGCTGCCATAATGTACTTGAAATATTTTTGCATCTTCTCGACGTTGTTTCATTTGTGACAAAGTGTCCACATCCGGATCCGTACAGCTGTCATTCTGCTAGCATATCTCTGAGTTATATATATTAAAAACTGCCGCTTCGTGTTTAGCTTTGGCTTTAGCTTGTGTTTTTATGGTAGAGAGAAGCACTTGAAATTTATTGTCCTGTGATTATTGCTTCACTTGTCTGCAGATATCGCAGCCTGCCTGCACATAAATCCTTAGCTCTGTCGCATTCGTCTAGCACTGAAATAAGGGCATTAGACTTGTTTAAAGTTTAAGCCGACAACTTCCTTTCTCTCTCTCTTTCTTTCTCAGTGTCTCTCTGGGTCTTTACCTCTACCTCTCTCTTCCTCTGTATCGTTTCTGTTACCTCTTACCACGTGGCCATGCATTCATCCAATTAGACGCTTAATTGTCTGACAAGCAAATTGCTTTGTCAATATTTTCATCAAGTCATCTCTCGTTCTCTCTGTATGCTATTTGCCCGCACCCGCCCCCGGCTTCCGCCACACCTCCTACGACTGTCTGACACACGCACTTACTTCTGACAGTTTCAAGTATCGGACTTTATTACCCAACCCACCAGCTGGCTCCGTGAGTAACCATCAAACAGGCTTTCAAGATTGACCACAAGTGTTGTTGTTGTTGTTGCTGTTATTATTGCTGTTGCCTTGCCCAAAAAGCTTCCTTTTTTTAGGGGGGTGTCGGGAGCCAGACTCGTGTCACTTATAAACTTCACTTTAAGTTGTCAATATTTATAAATATTTACACGCCCAAGAGGCAGACGCTTGAAGGGATGAAGGCTTGTCATTGTATAATGCCACTGCTTGAGATGTCTCTCTGCTTTATATCAGTCAGCAACAGAAGCTATTTTCAAACTGACATCGAAGAGAATTAAAGGTCGCTGGCACCAATCCAACAACTCATACAAGTACAACTAGATAATCCCAGAGAGAGCTCCTCATGTTTGTTGAAACGAAATAAAGGGGTCAATTTACATACCTGCTGCGCCATAATTAGATATAATAAATTTTCTTTCACATCTATGCTAAGCCATTGTGGCTCCTTTTTTTATGTGCCCAGATAGCCCATTTTGAAATTACAAAAGAAACCATAAACAGCAACATTTCACTTCCTTAAACCCGGTTCAATAGCCGTAAAAACCGAACATAATTTCCAGGCCTCAACGATGATTTTATGCAAATCGTAATCAAGAGTGAAAAAAGGGAGCACACATATGCCCAGCAATTCGGTTCAATAAAAGGCAACAAATGCCTCTTGATAAGTGTAAAATTTACAATTTCAATTTTTACAACAGTTGTGCAGAGTCTTTAAAATGCCCGACACACGAACCACTCCCCCTCCCCTCAAAAAAAATAGGACTTAACAATGATATGAAAAAATTGCCTAGGCTTACAAAATGCGCCGTTAAATACAACGTTTGTATTCGCAGCTTGAGGCCCAACAAAGGGCCCGCAATTCAATTGAAAAATCTGTCGGAAAAGGGGTTGGGCCGTGGAAATTCTCTCAGTCACCTAATGCACAGCTGTTATACTGCAAGAACATTCGTACATAATTCTCAATTGTCTGAGCTGTTGCTTTTGACGCCCGGCAATCAAATTAAAAATTAAGATACACTTTTTTCTCTATCCCTCCCTTTCGCCCCGCATAGACAGGGCGGATCAGCGGACTTAAGATAGTCGACTTGATTGCCGGCATTGTCGAAAAGGGGTGGTTGCTCAGCTCCTTTAATGAAGTCATTAAGGGTAGCTGCCAGTCATAAGTTCTCTATGCATATCTACTACATCCTAAAAACATGTGTGTGAATGCCAGTGTGTGCCAGTGTGTGTTTGTGTGCGGTTAACTTTGAGCAACTGAGGTCCATAAATGTTGTTGCTGATGTCGGCAAATGAATAAATTATCAACTATGCGAAGGTACTTACGAATAGAATGAGTGCTTCTGTAGTGGCTGTTGCTTTTTGAGGGTAGTAGTAATTGCGAGCGGCTTGTCGTCTAGGCCATTAGAACCTGGCACTAATGGGCCTGTTGCCTGTTGCCTTTTGCCGCTTACCACCCAACTTGCGACTTGCGACTCCTAACTAAAGGTGGGTGGTTGGTGTTGGTTGCCAAATTTAAGTTAAGTTGCTACCCAAAAGCCACAGCGATATTAGCGCATAAAAAAGGCATTTGTAAGACATGAAAGGCACTCAGTCAATGGCGGGCAGGTGGCTTTTAAGGCAGATGCTTCGTGGGGCGACCCAGGGATACCCAGGTCCGGGGACAAAAAGGAATACAAATCAATGCAGGTGTCACAAATGTCAGACGACAGCTTTGGCCCGCCCGTGAGGATATTAATGTCGCTGGCTGAATTGATGATGACGATTGTTGTTTGCTTGTTTGTCGGGACGAGATGGGATGAGATGCGGAGAAGCAGGAGAGTGATGCGGCAGACGAACCTGAACTTAAGCCGATTTGCCATCTTATCACAGGCGCACGAGCAAAAGCGATTCCGATACCAATCTCCGCCTGAAGCGCCTCAGTCAGCTTTCATAATGTGCTTTTCCTGCCTGGCTGCCTAGCTGCCTGCCTTCCTGCCTTCCTGCCAGCCAGCCAGCCCGCCTGCATGCCTGCCTGACTGCCTGCCTGTCAATTGACAGGCATAATAAATCATGTGTTATAGTATTAATCAACTTGAAGCCTTCTTGTTGCGCCCGTCTTTGTAGATGTTCCGTGTGTTGCTGTTGTTGTTGTTGCGGTAATCGCATGACATTTATTGCAGTTACCGTTCTGCCTGCCACTCAAACAGCCTTCACTTTAAACTTTCTTAAAGCCAACTTTGTCTTTGACTTCAAGTAGCGTTTAATTGTGTCTCGCTGCTCTCTGCTCATTGTCCTGCTGCTCGAGCATTGCCATTGTCTTGAATGGTTTCTGTAGTTGCCACTTGTCGCAAAGTCTTCTTGGGGTTACCCTTTCTCTCTGCCACACCCATACCTCAGCTGTCTGGCCGGCACATTAAGAACTTGTAAAGTTAAATTAAGTGTTTCGTCTTCTATGCAAGAAATTAAAAGGCAGCTGAATCGTGTGTGGCCAGAAAAGTTTCAACAACTATTATTCAGTAGGGGTAAAAGGGAGTTGGCCGTTTGTTTAGTGTTTGAATAGGACTTGCCTACTTTATGTGTAGTTAGTTAGGAATGTGAACAATTCTTCGATATTTTGGGTACCAGTGAATTGCTTGTCTTCGTTCCATAACATTTGAGTCAACCCACGCTAATTACTGCAAAATTATTCTTCTGCTGCCACGCTTTGCCAACTACAATTGAAAATAGCTTATTATTTAATTTGCAGACTGTAAAATGTAATGCAATTAAAGGATTAACAGGGAATGCCATTAGGCTTTATTGTCATCAACACACTTACCGCTAGCGACAGGTTGGACGGGCACCAAACAATTCACACGGACTTCCCCGTCTGCTCCTAATGAATGGGACTATTGAAATATTCTTTTCCATCTTAAGTTCCTGAACAATTGGCCACAATTTGGCTTGCTTTTGCAACAATTTCGCTTCAGTATTGCTGACAATTGATATATTTTCAATTATTGAAATGACAAGCTACAAATCTTAAGTGCTTAGACAAATTGTCCAAAAAGTGACAACCCGACACAAAAAAGGGCAAAACTGAAACTATCTGAGCCTTAATGTAATTTCTGCCCCTCGCCTCGCCTCGACTCGTCCCGCCCCACCCCGCCCCGTCTCCATTCGTCTCGCTTCGGTGCTTGGGGACACGACACGCAGTAGGACCACAAACCGAAACGAATACCTACCCGGGGTGGGAGTTGTGGGCGGTCAGATGGCGGCATTTAAATAAACCAACGTTGACTTTACCAACTACTGACAACTACACAAATACACACAAATATGTACGACACAATTTTTCTAAAGGAAAATAAATTTCTTTGCATTTTATTCTGTTGCAAGCAAATTTGATTTGATTTTTAGGCGAGAGTTGGTTCTCCGTTCCCCGTTCGTTGAGCTTAGTTCTTCAGCGGATATCGGCAAAAGTCGCAAATCAAATAAAGTAAATTGAATAAAGACAAACGACACGCCCCCTCCCATCCAAATGCATCTCAACCAAAGAGGCGAAACTTCTATGGAAGTGGGCGTGGCAACGGCGGCATGAAATTAGTTGCTAGTTCTCTGACTCGTGCCGCCCTTCTTGAGCATCGAGCTTTGAGCTTCCAGCTCCGAGCTCCGACTTGTAAAGGCGAGGACACAAATCGAAATCAAAATGTTCCCATAAAAGAATTATCTGTGCTTAAGTTAGATTATCTCTGGCCATAGAATCCAATTGCCAATTGAATGGAAAGATGCAAGAGATTCGATTTGTCGAGTTGCCGCCGAACGTAAAATTTATTCGCCCCCCAATCGACAGCCACTTGAGAAGTTGTCCATATTCTTCTTAAATGTTTGTTCGTCTCTGTCTTTTTATCGATTGTCATTTGATTTGGTTCGGTCTAAGCACAAATTTATGAGACACAAACATATGTTTTGGGATTTGAGGGTAGTTAAGGGTTAGTCTGACATTAAATAAAAGTCTTTAAGGCAATGAGATGACGTAAGACAGTATTTTTTTTTGCTCAATAGAATTAACAAAGCTTTCAACTTTAATCATTATTCACACATAAATTCTTCTTCGATATCGGCAGATTTGCCGCCTTTGTCTTTGTCTGTGTCCAGTTCATGCAAGACGAGCGTTAGAAGCTCGAATTCACGCTTAATAAAATCTAAGCATTTCTCCACTTCGCGCCTATTAAAAGTGGCGTCGATATCTATGTGAACATCATTGTCAGGTCATAAAGTCTAGGGTGTTAAGGTGTTGTGAGGCAATTAATGAGAAACGCACCACGACGCTTGCACAGCATTCGATAGATTATTTGAATGCCATCGAGTGCACGTTCCTTGTCCAAATCATTGCTCCTTACAGTGTCCTTGCAGATGCTCAATGTCTTCTCCCACTTGAGGCCTAAAGCGCGCGATTCGTTATAGGATCGCTCCAGCTTGGCCAGATCATTCTTAAGGCCCAGCACTGTGAGAGCCGCTTCATTGGTGATCTTCACCATGCTCTTGCGCATCCCCTCGATCTCCTGCAGCTTTTTGTTTTCCAGCTCAGTGATCTCAACCTGGGCAAGCACTGTGCAGCAAATTTAAGCAAGGTATAAGGATCTGCAAACGGATTCTCTAAGATGTACTCACTCAAGGCATCACAACGATCAATGCAATCTTTGGGCGATACGAAAATATCGGATGCGTCCACCACATCATCCAGGACTCGCTCGTATTGCACAAATTCGCTGACAGTTTGCTTGAGAGCAGCTCGAAACGTATTTAGCGAGCTGAGCGATTTTCGGAACTCATCAATGCCAATGGTCAGCTCGTCATGCTGGGCTTCCTGCTCTCGAATGATCTTCTCGGCAGAACGCTTTTTGTCCGCACAATCCTTAATGAAGCCATTCACCTCAATGAAGCGCTTCCGCAGCCGCTCCTGCATCTTGTACATCTGTGCGATGCGCTGATTATTCAGCTCCTCCTGATGCTGGGCATCCTCCAGCAGCTGACGTTGCAGCACTAACATGGCCTCATGCTCGCGACTATTGGCTATGTACAACATCTCAACGGAGTCACCAGCCGAGTCCCAGTTGGGCGGTTTCCTACGTTAGGATGACGTTGAGTCCCTCAAACAAACAGACTGAACAGTTAGAGCTTACACGAAGAAACGATCCTGTTGGCGAGATATCATATATTCGCCAACCGCCGTCTCAGGACTTAGATCCAGATTGCCGAGGACATCGGTCTTCGTGGTGGGCTTACGGCGCGGCATTTTTCGAAAATCTCACCCGAACTTTATTTGAAAAGATATAATATTTATATTTGTTTTCAGCGATCTGTTGTCGACTGTTTGTTTGTGTGTGGTATGAACAATGTGAGCAGGTTTTAACTATTTGACAATAATCACACATATGACAGTTGTGGGGAAAGAAAGCTAGAAAGTTAAACTTAAGTTAGTAAGATGGGAAAAGGGTAGCGAAAAGTCAGTTGTATATATTTTATGATATTGCGTATATAATAAAGATTTGATGTTATGCTTGAAAATCGTGAATAAACTGCGCTGTACTTTCACCATTTTGCAGCTAATTCTAGATAATGCTATATGAAAATTAGTATAAACTAATATGAATGCCGGATGCATTAAAATAAACACGATTATCTGGAGATGATTGAGAAAATTGCTTGTTGGCAAAATTGGCTGAATTTCTGATGTTCCCTGGTTACCCAGTTAGAAACTACCCAGGCATGGATAAATGTTATAAATAGTCGTTGCCATTAACTCAACATTGTCCAGGCAACCAATGTTGTTGGAAATAAAACACAGCTTGGTTGGCAACGTAAAACATGTTACTTATACGTTTAATCACTTTGAACACTTACAGAGTTTGTTTTTTCTCGTTACTTTATATTGCAATTTTGGAATGCCACGCACTAAGCCAACAAAGACTCTCGATGTCCTGGGCAATCTGGATTTGCGACCCGAGGAGGCGGTGGGCGACTACTTGCTATCGAAGATACAGGACAAGTATTTTATGTAAGTGATTCGTTTATAAATGCCCCAGCAACAGCCATTGTTAAGTACATTCCAACATTCCACAGCAAGCCGCCGCTTGTGGATTCCGCTGGCGATTCTATCGAACTCCTCCACATACACAATACCCGTGAGCATGATAAAATGCTCGAGCTGCAACAGGAAATGCTGGAGAATTCAAAGCGCCAGTCTCAAATAAATGAGGATCGAGTGAAGCAGATGTATCAGACTCAGGAGGAACTCAGACAACGCTTTATCGATGTGAACAGCTTTATCAAGGATTGCGCTGACAAGAAGCGAATCGCTGAGAAGGCCATTCATGACGAAGAGCAGTTGCACGAGGAACTCAGCGAGGATATCAAGAAGTTCAAGACTTCTATTAGCGAGTTAACGACTTTTCGAGAGGCGCTCAAGGGCACCGTGGAGGAGTTCCAACCCTATGAGAAGGTTCTCGAGGAGGTGGTGAAGGTCTCTGATATATTCAGCTCGCCCAAAGATTGCATGGATCGCTGCGATGCACTCAGTAAGTGTGGAATAGGCATTAATAAACCTGAACTAACTAATACCCTGTGGCTTAGTGCTCGCCCAGATCGAGATCAGTGAATTGGAGAACAAGAAGCTGCAGGAGATCGAAGAGATGCGTCAGCACATGGTTAAAATAACAAACGAGGCGGCTCTTACCGTGCTGGGCCTCAAGAACGATCTTTCCAAGCTGGAACGATCCTATAATGAATCGCGCGCCTTATGCTTCAGGTGGGAGAAAATCCTTGCGCGCACTAAGGATGTTATAGCCGCCAATTTCTTGGACAAGCAGCGAAGTCTTGGGGCGGTTAATGCATTATATGGTATTCTATGTCGCCGACGCGGTAAGTTAACTATTCATTGCCAATATCTTTGACTTTTTCTGAGCTCATCGAAAATACAATCACAGGTATTAGTACTGATATTCGACCCCAACATATGGAAGCACAATTGGATTTCATCAAGATTGAGCTGGAGCTGCTACAAGAGCTACTGAGGGAGTTTGAAGAGGAAAATGAATCAAAAGGCAGATTGGAAAATTCAAAGGGCATTGAGCCTTACTGTTGACTTGGGACAATCAAATTTCTTGCATTATATTAAATAAATATATGGGAGATAGAAAAGGTTATCGTGTTTAGCTCGTGGAATTTGGCTTGCTTAACTTGTTCTTAAATAACCTTTCAACTTTTTATTCCTCTTCCTCTCTCTGTCTCTCTCTCACTCTGTTTCCCTATTACACTTTCTGCTTTGTGCTTTCACCCTTGCTGTAGCTCTTAAACGTTATTAATAGTGCCCCACTGCAATCGCTTGTTGATGCTACTTTCTAATTGCTTTTACCTCATAAATCTTGCTCCACTCGGACGCTGGCTATTCTTTCCCATCCTCCATTTTTTTGTTGGAGTTTGTGTTCCACTCGGAGTTTTGCCGCTCTCTCCCTCTCTTTGTCCCGCTCTGTCTCGCTCTATCTAGCTCTGCAGCTACAGTCGTCATAAGTCACAAAATTGTCGGACACTCAAGACAAATGTGTCGCTGCATTGGCCGTTGGCTCATTTAATTAGAAATCTGGAGACAAGCTGAAGAAAAGAGCTGGAGAGTAGTCGGTTCTATGCGAGACTGCAGTTAACGGCCTGTCGCATCAATTGCACATTACGAAGTGCACAAAACTCCGCTTGACGGCATTTTAATTACGTCAGCCCAGCAATTTCCCAACACTGCTCTTTTCCAATTCCCTCTACCTAGCTTACAATTAGCGGAACGGCTGAGAAAAGCTAAAAACAGAAAACAAAAACGCAAAAAAAAAACATTATCAATTGCACCAGTTGACACCCGTCGGAGGCATATTGAAAAACTTTTTTAATTACCCCTGAAAAAAAAAACGACGGTCGCTGGATTTCAATTATTCATTGACAGGCCTTCGTTGAGCCATTTAACCTGTCGACCACTTGACATTGTGGCACGAACGATGCCCCAATAAAATTCAACAAAAGCAACAAAGTTCTAACCAAAAATCAGTGGCTAAAGTGTTAAGCTGACGACTTCTGGTTAAAAGTTGAATGCATTTTTGGCCTTAACTTGACTCTTATTGTTGAATTCTCAGCCATAAATGATATTTAATATTTTTATTAACTGCCAGTTTTGTTATTAAGAGAAAAATGAAAAAAAAAAAATTAGCTTCCAAACTGAAAATAATTAAATTAAGAATTCGATTACTTAATTCTGACAATTTCCATTCAGCCGAGCAGATATTGAAAAATTGGTTTGCTCCAACGCAGCGACAAATTCAGTGCCCAAAATAAATTTCAAATCTCCAACTCTTTTGGCTGGGAGTTGGGGTATGGGGGAGTTTGACATTTTTATGCCATGTCGTCTTGTGTTCGTGTTTTGATTCCCATTGCCGAAGACATTTCCGCCCGTTGGAGCTTGAAAGGTGTTAGAATTCAGTCGTTGCCGCCGCCGTTGATATATAGACGAGTTTGGAGTATATGAAAACATTTTAATTAATGCTGACAGCTGAAAAAGTCGCGGTTGCTTTTGTTGTGTAAATTTCTCAACTCATCGAGGCATTGGGGTCGGTAATTATTATTGGATTTCCTTCTGCATTCACTACTGGTTTTCTTTTCGCTTCGGCTTGTGTGTGTGTGCTTCTTTTTTTTTCTTTGCTCTTTATTCGCTTTTCTATTGAGCAACACGTCAACAAATTAATCCGCTTAGCCTCGCATTTTTACCTTATTGAGTGGGTGCTCCCGCTGGGGTTGCCAGACTAGACAACTGCCAGACCCCGAACATGATTCAGAACCCAGAACGCAGAACCCAGACGTATTGCCAGACGGCTAAGCTTTAATCCTTAATAGTTGGCTCTGGCTCTGGCTCTGGCTCAGGTTAGATGGGGGTAAACCAGGGGCTAGTGTTCGAGTTCAGGTTTTCCTAGGGTTTCCTTTTGTTGTCGCCTGGTGTCAAGGTGAATGATTGAGCCACTGGGGAATGTACCATGCAGCAGCAGCTCAGTTAATTAATGATTTCGATTGTTAAAGCATACAACCATAAATTGTTGCGATAAGCAGGATTTCTTGATTATATTTATCAAATGACTAAGCAGTCCACATAAATACATAAATAAATCACGTATTCAAAGTATAGGATAAGGTTTGAAGCATTAGAATTCAGAAATTCTAGAAATATTCTTGAATAACTTTGTATTTAATAGGAACGAATTATAATTCTGGTTGGATATGGCTTAAGCTTTACAGTATTCATCGCATCTGATAGGATAGTGGTAAATTTTTTAAAATAATATCTTTATATTCTTGGATAGTGGATAGTAGTTTGTGTGGTATCAAATAAGCATTCATAATTCTGCCAATGTACACTATTCTGAATCTTAGTAATTTCGGCAAACTACACATAAAATTTTATATTTGCTGATGCAAGGTTTAAGTAATGTAAAGAATCGAAGTAGAGTTGCCAACTTCAATGGACGTCTATAAAATCGACTTGTCATGTCATTTGGTTGCTAACAACAACATTTGCCTGTCGGCCAATGCACTCTCCTAGGGTGCAGACACAGCAACTACAATTTTCACTCTAATAACAATATATAACACACAAATTTGAATAACAAATTAACTTGCACACATACACACACACATACACTCACTCTGCTATGCAGTTGGTAAGCCAGTCAGTCCGTCAGTCGAGGCTCCGTCTTGCGGTCACAACATAATTGAATGCCTGCAGGACACACACGACAAAGCAGCGCAGGAGCAGTGTAGAAATACATAGAGCAATAGCCACAAAATATTTGCTTATGTCGCTGACTGGGCTGGCATAAGGCAGCCACAGCCAGAGTCAGAGCCAGAGTCAGAGCCAGAGTCACAGTCACAGTCGCAGCAACGGCCACAGGCTGGTCATGAAACGTTCCAGTCGCACAACCACCAGATTACACCATCCAACGTCCATCAAGCATCGAGCCATCGGCCAATGCGACTTGCAGCAAAGTCAACGTCAACGTTGCATAAATCAACACAACGACAGCAGCGACTACTGCGATGGCAGCAGCAACAATGTTGCAAAGGCAACTGCGCTGCCAATTTCGATGCAGTCAGTTGCTGGCCCCAAAGTTGATTGAATATTTCAAACTATGCATCTTTAATAAAGCACAACAATAACAGCAGCAACAACAACAGCAACAAGGACGCCTGTGGATATTTGTGGGCGCAAATGCAAATGCCCAGCAGCAACAACAGCAACAGCAGCAGCAACAACAACAGCAGCTACAGCTGCGGCGACCCTTAGTCAATGTAATTTAGACTTTTGACTAACTGACCGTTGGCCTAAACAGGCCCATTCCGACTTGGCCTTAGACTGGCTGTCTATCTGTCTGTCTAGTTGACTGACATCCAAGACGCCTCCTAATCAAATGGCCAACTGGAGAAAGATTTGCTGGCATTTTTTTTGCCGGCTAAAAGTTGAAGCCATGTCTGGAACTTGGCCGCTACTGAGCAGCATCTAATTGAATCCGACCGCATCAAGATGAAGTTTGTCGTCTTTTGGCGACAGTTTTGTTTGGGACGAAAGGCTGTTGGTTGGGTTGGTTTTCTCTAGCACTTTGTGTTTGTTTAGTTGACCACAGTCAAAAATAGCTTTGAAAAAGTTTCTACTACGAAACTCTCGACGTTGCTTGACGCTGATTATGCGTCCCGTCCAAAAGATTCCTTCGCATCTTTGTCAAAGTCAGAAAGTTTGCCATAGTTCAAGTTAATGTTGTGTGACTTTTGTGTACTTTCGACCACTGCTGTCAGGCAATGAACCATGTTTGATGCCTTCAATGATGCCCTAACTGACACGGTATTGGCAAAAAGTTTCAATAACTTGGCCAATTGCCTGCATGAATTCTGTGTTGGCTAATACAAAGTTTTCAATATCATTGGCCAATGGAATGCATCGATCTACAATTGCATACCCTGTGATCATGAAGCGAATAAGACTGCATATCAAATCATATTTAATTTTAAACTATAATGTGCTCCAATGCTCATTAGCAGACTCTTCAAGGTTAATCATCGACAGCTTATATTTCAATCTTCAGTCTTTAAAAAGGACAAATCAGCTATAAGCAATAGATAAGAGTCCTGGGTATCTCTCAGTCATACAGCAACATTATTAGCTGTGGCTCTTTCTGTGTGAATGGTGTGGCAAGGGAACGATGAAAACCATTTTATGACCATAGACAACAAGCGCTTAATTAAAATGCTGTATTAAAATTAACTACTGCGGCAGCTAATGCGAAATAATTCCAAGCGCTGCTCGCGTCGTATACGCAACGTGGCAAATGTCTGGCCAAAAGTTGCACTGCGGCAACCCAAACCCATCCACAGAGAGCCAAGCAAATCAGCTTAATGCGGCTCAGCTCAGGAAACCTGGCTGACTGGGTTGCTGGCTGGCTGGTTGGCAGTCCATCTCAGCATTTTACTGGCAAATGAAAAACAAAATGAGGAAAAAAAGAAACTAAAATTTGCTCACAATGCGAAAATTTAATTTAGCTTTTGCTTTTCTCGTTGTTAGCACCATGAATAGGTGGCTGTGGCAACAGCAACAGCAATTCACTCGCAACATGAGACGCATTACACATACGCAGTGTTATCCGTTCGAGTCTCTATTTTACCTCTGCCCCCCTCTATCTACGTCCTCCTTTCTATGTGTACTCGCAACTGTGTGCGAAACCACAGGAGATTAATTTCGTGTCTGTGCATTCTTTTTACAATAGAGCATGGACAAACCACCGACAACAATGGGTCGAACGACTGAACACGCCCTAAGTCCAAAACGGGGCAGGGTCAAAGACGCATTGAAGTCAATAGTTGCGACATGAAAGCCACGCCCATCCGTCACAAACATTTCAAAATTATTGAATAATTCCAAGAAAATTACAAATTTCTTGAGAACTGCTGACAGTCAGTTGCAATTAAAATTTCTTTACAGACTGTTGCAGACAACTTTCCTCCCCCCACGCCACCCGTGTAATAGTGTTGAAGGACCCTTGAAATGCCTGATAAATATCACACTCAGGCACAGCAGGTGTCCATTAAGTAGCAATTAGCTGCACGTCCGTTCAGTGGCTGCCTTGATTACTGCTGCTGTCATGTGGATAAGTGGGCGTCTGGTTGAGTGGGCGTGCCCGGTAGGCTCAATCAAAATTACACGCTTTCCAATATTATAAACACGCACCAGCCCAACCTCAGTGGGGGAATAAGCTCCTGCTGTGCATTGCTGCTGCTGCTGATTTTGATGTTGATGACATCCTGCTGCTGATACTTTCGTGCGCCACAATCTCAGGCACCCTCCCGACTTTGATATGGGCAACTGTGTGTGCTGCGGTCCAAAAGGTGTGACCAGTGGACACTGGATACTGTGCATAATTGCCAAATTGGGAAATAGTTGACCAGCATCTCAGAGCGGCTGCCTGCTGCTATGAAACTGTTAAGTGGCTTTTGCCCAGAAGGCAATGCACAAATCCTTTGGTTAGTGGTCACCTAATTAGTATTTGCTTCAAGAGGAACTGATATCGATTTGAAGTACTGCCGAGTCGACATTAAGCAAGTATGATATTGTTATCAGAAGATAATCCAAGAAAATAACATTATGAACTCTTATTATTGTTTATTCTTTTTTGCATCAGCACATTTGTCTCCCTCTCTCTCTCTCTCTGCTAGGAACCATCTGCAAAACTTTATGATATCAACATTTGTATTTTAATAAAATATATCGAGCAACTAATACACATCTACAAAGCTAATGATTATTTGGCGAAAAACCACCTTTCAGCTAATTGCCGTTGAGCACATCAAACATTATTCTTGCCAAACTTTGGCATCTCTTCCAAACAAGTCTAGAAAAGTTTTAGCCCTTCGCAGCTTTTGCCAAATTCAACTAAAAAAGTTTGTCGGCGTTGGCTCATAAATTTCAGATTTTGGGCATAAAAATAAGTTGCCAATTTCAAAGTGTGGCATCTATTAAAGCCTCCCACAGGACGTAAATCCAAAAACTCATTACGATAATTAAGCATTGGTCGGATGGCGGATAACAAACGTAAAGAGGCAATAGATAATAGGCGACTGTGGTTCCAGGACATTCAAAATATCCAATATTGAAATGGATTTTTGGCCACAAATCGATCTAATGAGTTTGGCTATCATTTAGACCAATTGGCCATACCCACAAAGAGATGCGCTAGCAAATTGAGAAATTTCGAGTATGATCAACAAGCTCTTGGACAGTATATCGAGTGGCAAACTATATACACATATTACCACAGAGTGCATCGAATTTCAGTTGCATTCTGACACGATTCGGCAACCGAGCACTTTATAAATAATTATTTATTGCAGTTGTTGTTAACGACAATTGGATTATAATTATGAGTTTACATCGATAAAAGCGATATAAATTGTATTTAAATCCGTTCCCTTCAATTCATGTTAATGTTAATAAAAATGTCGTATTATTATTGCTCATTATCGTTGTAGTAGTTGCGCCTTAATCGCATTTAAACTAAAGTGACTTTTACAGACAATAATTAAGCGGTTTAATTGCATGACAGGCCATTGAACTGTGAAAATGAATTCGACACCACACGCACTTATATTTCGAGGTACTTACATACTTGGTAGAGAGCCGCAGAGTTGCTCTTCAAGTTTCAATTCTTCTCATAGCTGGCAGCTATGGTGGAATGGACTGTCGCTCGCAGCTTTTGTTTGCCTTCGCCTCTTCAATGGGCGCCATTATGTTGTTAATATCTGTGCAGGCAACGGACAGAAGGACTACAGCCATGGCCACGCCCATAGTTGCATGCAGCGCTTTACAGTTGGCTTTTGTTCCCAGTGGTGCAGCGGCAAACCGCATTAAAATTAACTTTAGTGCCATTTAAAGTTATGCGCTTCATAAATTGCGAAAACAGTTTCAATTAAAATGCGGCCATCATAAAAGGGAAATGCTGTCGACTAGCACAGCTCCTACAAATGCGTTGTTCTCGTTGTTGCGGCTAGAAACAAAAGGCATCAGCCGCCGCTCGACGCTCTAGCCAATAATGCATAAAATGCAGTGGCGTCGACCCCCATTTGCACTCCCAAAAGGGGTTAACGCAAGCACGGCATTGTCTGCATATTTCAGCCATTGCAGAACACAAATGAGAAGCTGAATTTCATATATATTATGTGTGAGCCCCTCTTCCCCGTTAAAGCACTGCCTCTGGTAGCTGGTGTGTGTGTTCTGCGAACAGTTGGCTCTTCCGTCATGGTCATCGGCATAATTTGAATGCAACGCATTTAATTGCAAACTTGCATTAATTATTATTGAAAATTTTTTTAAAATGCGAATGCGCACAAAGCGTGCCCAAGGCATCAACTTTTTGCGGTACCTGTTATCTAACGCCCACCTTAACCAGCCCGCTCCACTCCAATTCCATTGTCTGCTTATCGGCGCTTCGCAAGAAATTCAAAGAGCCCGCGGCGACGCGCTCAAGTTTTGATTTCCGCTTTTACGTGTTTCGGGCACATTTCTCGCTTATCGGCCATGAAATTGTGTAGGCTTTTCACTTCCTTGTTCTTCCCGCAGTAATTGTTGCTGATGTTGTTGTTATTTACTTTGGCATCGCCGCCGGCACTTATTTCGATAAAATGCGACCAAGTTCGGTGGTAACATTTTTTGAGTTACTTGTCCTAGTTAAGCGAGTCTCGCAAATGTATTGAATTTTACAATGTGGCCAAACTTTTGAAATGGGTGTGTGCTTTATCTGTGGAGAGGGATGACAGAATATTTAAAACTTTACACAGCTTACTACACAGTTAATACTTGATACTTACCGAAAGGATAGTTGCTATACATAGTAAAAACAAACACAAATAAGCCATTTAAAGCCATACAACATATTTCAATAGTATTCAATTAAGGATGATATAAAGCTCTCAATGTTCATGGATTATCAGGCTAATGAAATTATATGTGTCCACAACGTGAAACCTTCGACCTAGCACACATAACTTGCAACTGCAACAGACGCAACCTGTTAAGAGTTGCTGCTGGTCCAATCTCTACCGACACCACCAACCAACCAATTGCATTCACAGTTGTCTGCATCCACAAATGTTGCACTCGGAGAACATTCACTTTGTAAAAGACTATGACAAACAGGCCAAATGCTTGTTAAAAATATTAATTCCGTATTCACTTCTGTTCATGTTGTGTAGAGTTATTCAAAGAAGAGTATAACTCTAGATTTAGTATAACAATTCTGTAAAGAGTATTCGTTTGTCGACAGACATTTTAAATATTCACTACTCTCTGCACTTGCTAAAAATTATAAAAATTAAATTTACAGTTAATCTGCTATAAACAAACAGAAAAACGAAATGAAAAACCTGGCTAACGATGTAGACACTCGTTTATCCCTCTTAACAAAAGGGATTGGGGGGTTGGCTATCGATAGGCAACCATTGCGCACTTTCTGCAAAGCAGCTGCCCTCAGCTGAACGACTTCTGTATTCGCTTGCCACCCACTTCCACTTCCACATCCCACCTACCAACTCCCACCTGCCATCAACCAACCCGCTTTTCCGCCTGCCAACGAGCGCCGCACATTGAAAGTCATAATTGTTGAATTTGCCATGGAGGCTGCCTATAAAATAAATCAAGGATAATGCTGAGCGGAATTAAAAATTAAACGAAGTGCGCCATTTACTTTTGCACACGGCATCGATCCTGAAGCTGGAGCTGATGCTGATGCTGATGCTGGAATCCCAACTGGATGAGGATGCGGGCATTCTCATATTGCATATATCGGGTGCGTGCGTGTGCGAGTGTATGTCAGTGTAATCGAGCATGTGTGTGTGTGTGTGTTTATGTGTGTGCATTGCCGATTTTTATAGACGATTTTTATTGCGCATTTCCATTGATGTTGAAATTTTCGCCAATTTTTTTTTTTTCTGCTTGTCTTTCGATGAAATTTTTTCCATTGCCCGCTGATTTTATTTGAATGAAAATTGGCGAATTGTATGATAGACGTTGGTGTGGGCGTTGCCGATATGGGCGTGGCGCAGCGTATGCGTAATATTTTACCAACTGATAGGGTCTAGAGTGTGAGTGGGAAGGGAAAGGGAGGGGAGGAGACAGCAAATGTGGGCATTGAATTGAGTGGCAAGCATCGAAGAACGAAGTGCGGATAAACATTTGCTTCGGTGCGCATCTGTTCAAGTGGCTGATTATATTTAAACTCGTGGATTGGCAAGCTTACATACAGCGATGAAGGATGTACTGGAATGGACAGGCAGTTGTTGATCTATTCGTAAGGAGTCTGCATCAATTTTAGATGCGCATCGATAACAAAAATATAAAACGCTTACACAACTCGAATGTGTACCATTCGATTCGGGTGCTCTTTTTGCTCCCCATTCAAAAGTTGGCAATGGCCATTTGCAGCGCCTCGCCCGCATCTCAATTTATAACGCAGCAAATTTGTGGCAAAGACAAATTTGTCAAAGCGAGCTCACAAATGTGTGCAAACAAATAACTTAAAGGACACACACACCACTCACCCACTCACCCACTTATTCACTCGTCCCCAAGCTGCTCCCCACGCGCTGCGCCCATCCGCCTCTGCTCGCCTGTATGGCTTATGCTAAATGACCCTCATTATTTTGTCTTATTACCAAAATAAATTGAGTTTGGCTTAAAAACTGTGTGTGGGGGATAGTACAGACTGTGCAGACTGTGGTCTGTCATATGTAGAGCCAAAAGTGGTTGGGTGGGCTTGCATTGAGACAAATGGCACCTACGCAGATTGAAGGCAAGTTTTGTGGGACAAAAAATTAAATATAAAATTTCTTATGAAATTGCTCTGAAATTGAAATGAAATTGAATTTACCTGAGTGGGCTCGCCCCGCAGAGGCGCATTGTAAATCCATCAGGGTAGCTATCAAAACGGCGCTCCCTCCCCAAGCCACCGCCCTTTCCACACCTATCAAAAGGCACGCACTTTAATTGATGTTGCCATTGCCTTTGCCTGTAGGCCGGGCTGTCAGTAAGTGGCAGAAATGCTAAATCAAATATTGACGAAAGTAAGTAATATTTTAGACTGCTGCAGGGTATCTTCTACTTCTTCGGCTTCTTCCGCATCTGGTAAGTAAATTCGATTAAGCGCCACGCCCCGAAGCCATTAGAAAGGCCTTGTGCGAAATTGAATTAAAAATGCATCATGAAAAGGCCGAAGATTTGATTAATGGCGCCTACCAGCGTACGGTAAAAATGGAAACGAAATGAAAAGTGTCATGGAGAAAAGGTCCTCGAAATAAATGGCATAGCAGGCATGTCGGACCGACAGGACAACTAATCATAAAATGGTCGCCAACTTCTCAACGGCAAACATCCCGACAAATGGCAAATGGGAAATGGGAAATGGAAAATGGGAAATGGCAGCATCCCAAGTAAAAAACAGCAGCCCTATCACTTGGCTAATGAAGCCATTCCACTGCCTTTTCAGTGTTGACTTTCAGAAACTTGAGCTTCTAAGTTTCAGGGGAAGGCGCATCGTAAAAATCAACAGCCATATGGTGAGGTAACAAAAATAACAAGCCCTCGTAACGGGTTCCCTGAATTGCCAGCTACCCCTAGCGACACATTACAGTTCCTGGACTATTACCCGTTCCTGTCGTCCTGGCGTCCTGGCGTTCTGGCGTCATTGTCCCTGCTGCTCACAGGAGGCGTGCGTCTCAACCGTAAAAATATAAAAAACGTATATACATATATTTCAATTAGTTGCGTTTATTTTCTGTGAGTGTTTCGACTCAAATGAGACCATAAAATGTCTCTGGAGTGGTTTCCAGTTCATTTGTCGGAGTCCCTCGTAAATTATGCCAAGGCGATCGTAAATAATTTTGACTTGTAATAGGTTTTTTCTCTCGACAAAACAGATGTTCCCCTCAATAAAAAGAAAATGTCGCCTGATACGAATAGACGAAAAAAAAGTTCATGGAAATGAGAGGTACATAGATATAAAACAGACTGTTCAAATCATATTTTATATCGAATTTGCCAGCACATTAAGCGCATTATAAGGCTATCGCTCATAACAGCCAGCCAGCCACACCCCTCCCAGCGGTGGGATGCCGCTTAAACCTGTCAAAGCAATGCAAATAAAATCAAATCGAATTATTTTCATCTACAGGACAAACTAATGCAGATATGTCCTCTCAGCAAACACATAAATGTTGCCCCGCAACTATCAGCCGACAACTGGCAAACTGGCAACTGGCAACGGGTGCAGGCTGAAATTGTATTTTGTGTGCATTGAAAATTCGCAGCAAATAAATTCAATTTGTGCGTTTAGAGAGAGAAAAAATGCCCATCACAGCCCAAACCCAATCAATCGAGCGAGCGACTGACAACATTTTGATATGCCCAAAACAAATTGAATTTGTCGTAACCGAAAAGCTTTATAGTTGTGTATCAGATCCCCATCCGCCCCTTATTCACCTGCCCGTCTCCCAACCGGCAGGTTGGGTTCTTGCTCAGAAATCACGGCAGTTTCATGTCTGGACAGCGTCTAGGCCGCAAGGTTCCGTTGGGCAGGCATTGGGTAAGCCAATTTTATGCAAAATTGCCTGAGAAATTGAAAAGCAAAATAAAATAGGTTTCCTTGTTGTTATTTTTATTATTTTGTCCTGTTTTGTTTTCGGGTTTTACGCCACTTATGTCATTATTTTCATGATGTTGACTGCGGTTCGGTGATGAAAGTAAATAGAAAACACGGCAATAGATATAATAACGCAGAGGCACATCAACTTGGGCGTGTGCTTCTGATGAGCCTGTAGTGTGGCCGCAAAACTTGGGGTTGTTCTAGCTCTAAGCACTGTGCACATTCGAGCACCCAGTGGTGAATGAGCTAGAAACAGAATTGGATAGAGCCGAACATACAATCATTTTACTCTCTTGATTCAACAATCTTGAATGAAAATAAAGAATTTTAACTTACAATTCAAATTCCGAATCTGTACAAAAGGTGGTTAGGTCTAGAATAAACGGACTCATGACTTAAATTAAAAATAAAATTCTTTATATGCAATAAAAGTGGCAATAAAAGTGGCAATTATGCTTTGTAGATAGTATAATCTCTCAATAATAGTTAAGTGAATAATAATACTTTTCATCTAAGACCTATTGAAATGTATCTCTTTCTCAACTTCTTTCACTCAATATTCTTTATTGCAGTGCATTATATTTCCAACTGGGATCTTTGGCTCTGCTCTGTTCAGTTGTACTCTGCTACTGGCTTTGCTGCAGCAGGCAGTAGGCAATTTCAGTAACGACAGTCAGCAAAATAAAATGATTTCTTTTAGAGGTTGAGCGGCGCGTTTGCTAAAAGAGGAATATCATAAAATACGTAACGACGATTTGCCTGCCATCTACACGACCGTTTTTTCTTCCCAGCTTTCTGTGTGGAGGCCCACATGCGTGTCCTGTGGCTGGTCGTAGTCCTAGTTCCCGTTCTGCTTCGGGTTCCGTTTGGTTTATTTCTTTTTGTTGCTCTCGGTTTTTGCATGCTCAGGCAGTCGACAGATAGAATTTTAGCTTTGTGTAAAAGTTTTTTTCCCAACCGCCCCCTACTCATGCCCAGCGAAGCGCATAAATGACGCTGACAATGGACGAGGGACATGAGTATTACGTGGAGGGAGGGGGACTGTGGGATGCGGTGGAGCAACATCAGCGACAGTGGGAAAATTCCATCTATCAACAAATCAGCTGCCAAATTCTTGTTGACGCGTGTAGCCGTTGACAATAGAGTTTCCCGTTTCCCGCTTCCCGCTTCCCGCTTCCCGCTTCCCGCTTGCCGGTCCCGGATTCGCGCCTTTCGTTTTCCAGCTCTCCAGTTTCCGATTCCTGCTGGTTATGCAATATCATCGCCTAGTCTTTCACTGCCTCTCCCTCTAGCTTGCCCGCTGCGCTGTCTCTTGTCTCACACAAACTGCTGACGCATGCGGCTGGCAAAAAACAAAAAAAAAAATTCAACAAAAAGCGCAAAAACAATGGCAAAATGGCGATTGGCGAAATCAAATAAAATCGTTAAATTGAATTAAAATCGTGAGCTGAAAAACTGAAAAATATCTGCGCATTTAATGCAACTGACAGCCAGTGGCTCTCCCGGAGCCTCAGCTGGAGGCCAGATGCTACATTTTGACCAAACGAAAAAAATGATTGCGTAATTAATGGCCTCTCCCCCAGTCTGTTGGGCAACTACATTAAGGCCCACATTAAGCAAATGACCAGGCTACATTGTAGCTGTGGAAAAACTCAAGCTGAAGTAGTGGAACAGGTGGGCAAGTATCAAAAGGTAATTTGAGGTGATTTGCAGACTAAAGATTAAAATGATCAAAGAAGGCTTGAAATAAGCTACGCAGTTCTTTTAGTTAAGCTTGGAATAATAGCAGCGTCTGCTACTGTGTTAAGAACTGTGCGGGAAATATTTGACTTAGCTCTTGCTCGTATTTTTTCAAAAAAGCTTCCTAAACAATTATTTCAACAACATATCTTTAAGTAGAGAATAATTTCTATTGGATTTAATTTAATTTACGTAATTTATATTGAACTTCTTAAAATTTTGTTCCTGAATTTACTCCATTGCGTTTAAGTGGTCAACTACGCTCCTTCGAGACTCTCGATTCAAAACTTTAACCTGTACTCTGTGTAATTAAGCTCGAGCAGCTGTGGTCAAAAGTTTTTTCTTGATTAAGCACATTCAGAGGCGTACATTTGTTTTTCTATTTCAACGCAACTACAAATTGTATTTACAATTGCAACTGCCAGGCTCTGAAGCGACGTTGGGGTTCTTGAAAAAAGCTGAAGTCCAGAACTTATTCGATTCAAGTTCAAGTCATTAAAGTTGCGGTAAAAACAAAAAATCAAAATGGAAGCGAAGTCTTTCGAAAAGTTCATCGCGTCCCGAATTCATCTCAATCTGGAGAGACAAGTCTCAAGCGGCGATGTACACAGTTTTTTGGCCGTAGTCTCAAGCAGTTCGTGCAATAAATGCCACAAAAAGGCGATGCGGCGTTGAAGACGAATCCGAAAAGTGATGTTTCTTCAACCTCAGGCCAACATCAACGCAGCAAAATCGTCAAAAATCGCACTTATCGCCGCCCAGCGCAAAAGTGTCTGGCGTGGAGCGCAATACAACGAATGGGTCGATGGAAGGAATAAAAAGGCTGTGATGGTCCCCCCTTGAAACTTAATTTCCGCCTTGACTGTGTGGGGCGTGGGTAAAGTTTATGGCACAGCCGAGTCCTTGGAACAACAAAATGAAACTTAAAATAACAACAACTATTTGCTCGTAAACAAGAAATTTCGCTCAACGCCAGACACTCGAAAATGAAAGAAGTCTGGAGTCTTGGGACTAGCTTATTCCGAGTTTTATAGATGAACTTTGAACGAAAAAAGCAGAGGCAACAGCAACAGCAACAACAACAACAACAAAGAATTCACAAGCCAGACCAACAGCAACAGCAACACCAAAACCAAACTCTGAATTTGTTTGCCGGAAATCCGCAGGAAATCGCTGGATTTTGTCTCTTGTTTCGAGACATGAGACAAACTACAAGTTAAACTGAAGGGTTGTCCACGTCTCTGACAAATCGACTGCACTTTCCCTTGGTTACCCCGCAAATTGTCTGGTATTTAGTTGAATTTCTTGGCCTTTCCTCACGTTCGCCTCGTAATTATGCGACCAACAATTGCCGTTTGTTGCTTGAATTGGATTGCCAAACATCAGCATTAGCATCCAGTCCAGCAATCAAACAGACAAACAATCATACAAACAGCTAAGCAGCCAAACATACAATCAGCCAAACAGACAAAGAGCCAAACCATTTTCCCTCTAATCGTTTGACGTACAAATAATTTCCAATGAGTTTGCAGCTCATTGAGTCCTGGACGTGAGCAGTGAATTCGGCCAGCAGCTCCTTTGTCCAGCATTGAGGAAATACTCATGATTATTTCAGCCAGAGATAGAATGAAAGACAGCTTCATTTAAGCACAAAGCTTGGAATTGCTTAATTCTTTTAAATGGAGATCTTCCATCTCGTTAGCATTGCTTGCTAAATGAATGAATGTCTTCATTTGTGTGCCAACTTTAGTTTTGTGGAAATCCAAAAACATACCTTTTTTTTAGAGGCAGTCAACTGATTTAAATATTCATATATTATATTATCTAATATTATTTTATTTTAATAACAATTATTTTATAGTTAATATAGTTAAAAATGTATTTATATTTTATACAAATTTCAAGCTAAGCTTAAATAAAGATTTATAAAACGGCCCGAGAGAAACTAAATACGCCTGATAATACGCATGATGAAGAGAGGGAGAGAGACAGCTTATCTAAAGCACAAGTGTTAAAATTACTAATTCTAAATTAATGTCTTTATTTCTAGCCATAATAAAATCATTCAATCAATTAGTATCTAAGATATTTTGTTTATGTATTTTGTACAACTTTCAAGATTAGCTACATTAATTTCATTAAAGAGACCCAAAAGGAAACTAGATACGACTAGACTGATTATAACAATAGAGGATATAATGTTCGTATCTTATTGCATTTATATATATTTTTTTGATTGCCTGATTCATATCAACTAAAACTCAGCTCGCCATCTGTTAAGTTATAAGGTCGGCAAGTTAAAAAACATTTACTTAACTTATCACATACACCACTTGTACTCATTATTCGACAATGTTATAGTTACTTCACACCTAGCTACTAGAAATTTGCGCCAGGCCACTCGCCATTCCCCTTGAGTCTCATGGAAAACTGCCACTTCTGAAGTGTCGCGACACAAATAAGCTGAAGAAGAAGCAGCAGCAGCAGCAGCAGCAGCAGCTGCAAATGCAGGGCTCTGAGTTTTGCATTTTCATAAATGCCATAACATAAAGGAAAGTTGCTGAAGCTGTTATTAAGTACATAATTTTCGCAGGCATGCCACGCCCACCTGCTCACACTCTCGCACACACACACACACACACTCATTGCAGCATTTTTTCATGCATTTTGTTGTTTCTATTTAATATTTTATGAAATTGCAACGCGACCAAAGCTGCCAAAAGGAGGCGAAACTTTTGCCATGGAGGTCGTTAACACGTTTACTCCACAGACCCTCCCCACCCCCACTCTCACCCACCCAAACTGCTCTTGTTTTACGTTGCAACGTTTTCGACGTAGGAGCAACAGTTAACGTGGCGTATGCGCAACGCATGCATTTAATTTAATTTCATTATATTTATGCGCATCTATAGAATTGTGGGATGCTACCGTTAAATATGGGAGAGAGTGGGTGGATGAGTGGCCATATGGCTGCAAGCGTGGCATGCATATTGTAAAACTTTTGCTCACTTTGTTAAATAATTGATGCATCAGTTTAAGAGCAACGTTTATGAATTTAAGATTAAAGCATAATGTAATTGCAATTTCAATATACAAATTTATTAGCTCGGTTTTTTCTCTTTTTCTATTTTTAAATGGTAGTAAACATGCTTATCGTACAATTAAATGAACTAGCAACAAGTTTGTGCTTTAAAAAGCTACTAATACTACATAGATTGCTCCACAGCTTCCATTAAAAACATTTTCGAAATTTTAAATGTGGATTTGAATTTAATTAGGCGTCCAAGAACCCAAACCATACCAAACAGTTTGTTAATTTTCATTTAGATTTTAACACTCATAGAATACCATATTTGAATATGCATTTATCTGACCTTATCCTCATCCATAAATTTACCCCGAGCGTGAATAGGCAAATTTGCCATCAAAGTTGGGTGTCATCTTTAGAGGCTAGCGACACTTTCATAAATAAACATTTAACGAGCAAATTTATGCAGTGGAATTGCGAATGCATTTGGCTTTTAACTCCTTTCTATGCATTAATGTTATTGCAATTTAAATTATGAATCAAGCCTTTGGAATGCTAAAGAGGCGCCTGCCAAAGAGTTTCACATAATTCTAAGGACACAGGAAATTGCTTGGTGGAATTTGTTTAAAGAGATAACGACAACTTCGAGTTGCCAACTTCTAAGTGATTAGCGGTCTCTGTTTCTCTCTCAGTTTGACTCGTTCGCTCTCATGTCATAGCTCCGTTTGACCAACTTATTCACAAGAGAATTAACTTATTATCCATAAAGTAAACCTCATTTGGAAGCTTTTAATGTAACAAGCAAATGCTGCTCTCGACGCTGCCTTACTTTTCTTTACCTCATTGTTCGAGTTGCCAGCGACTGCAGTTTTCAGGCCACAATGGAGCAGCCCTGCCAACGACGTTGATGCCGATTTTGGAATTCACAGGAGTCGTGGAAGTCAAGCCAAGCGGAAATGCAGCTCTTAGCTAGTTTTTAGCTCGCTTCCACCAGCAGTTGTTTCATTGTTTTTTATTTTTTTTTCTCTCCACGACTAACACAGTTTTTCAGCTCTTCAGAAGCTATAGTTATGGCTTTCTATTTTTGTAGTTTTTCATACAAGTCACTTTTTAAGGCTGCTGCTGTTATTATATAGATTGTTATTTGGCAACAAAGTGGCCAACGGATAGCATTAGGGGCGTGGCAGACCGGTGGCACATGTAAATGTGAATGATTTAATGCGCGAGTGGAAGCGCTAAGCACGCTTTTAGCTAAATTAAGCATCCGCCACGTTCGCCACAGATGTGACAACTATTTTAACATGTCAACAAAGCACTCAAGCCTTGAATCACTTCTTTCTCTCTCTCTCTCTCTATTTGTTTAAATACGTATATTAATTGTACAGAGAAACTACATGTAAGTCCAGAAAACATGCTGAAAAGCTCATTTGATTGCTTAACCCCAAAAACAATTCCCTTAATAATTGAATTTCAACTGGTTGGCATTGTTTATTTCTCTTTTTCCATCCTTTCTTTCTCCCTCTCTCTTTCTCTCTCTCTCTCTCTCTATCTCTCATTGTATATTTGCTATCTTGTTTTTGGTCCAAACAAAAGCCATAAATGCGCGGCAAACTTTTTAATTACTTTATGTTCAAACATTTTTTTGTTGATTTAAATAAATTTTCAATTGTATTTTTGTTGTTATTCTTTCTTGTGAGTGAAATATTATCATAAATTTGTATAGCTCGACAGTTCCATCCCTCGTTCTCTTGTTTTATTTTTGTTATTTTTATTTTCCCACTAATTAGAAGTGTTTTTCTGTGTGGGCGTGTCACCAACCGCCCTCATGACCCCCGAGTACGTGTCCGGAAGTTTTTCCACAAACTTTTCCACATTTCTCTGTTGATTGCTTTGACACTTTTGAGTAAGTTACTTGTTATGTTTTGTTGCTGTTTTTTTTTTTTTCAAATTCAATTGAGTTGTTTAACAAAATGAAATATGGATATGATTGCCTGGCATTGTTTTCCGCATCCTTGCAAGGCAGACAGAGAAAAACTTTTTCTTTTCCGTGCTTGGCAGTGAGGAAAATTCAGATGAGATATAAGATATTAGCTCTTCATAATTTGATTTTGAATGATTTTAAGACATTGCTTGAAGATTTCACCAGCAACTCAAATTATATTTGCTAATTCGCAACATAGCCAACTTGATTTGTCACTGGCACTGATTTTGAATTCAGGCATGAAGCAACAGCTAGAACATTGAAAAACTTTGCATTCCAGCTCATTAACTGGGACAAAGTGCAAACATTCCGTAAAATAGGAATGCTCAGCTTAAACGGTCCCAAACCACACGTATTTGACCTTCTAACAACAACGCTGGCAAATAACTGCAAAACTAAACACATATTTTAAGAGCCTGGCTGCCAACTTGTTTGAAACCAGAAATACCTTAAAACACAATTGGGGTAGTGGGGGAGGGGCAAATGGGCAGAGGGGACAGGGGAGAGGAGAACAGTTTTGGAACTTTCTAAGCTGCACAAACTTGTTCAGAAATTGATAAAATATCTTTAAGTTGCCCCGGCTGGCATGCCGAGAGATCAGGGACCTGATTCTCACTCGCACTAAGTTTAAATACTTATGCAAGCAAAGCGCATAATCATTTGCAAGTCTCATTTGTGCCAAGCAGTGGAAATGATGGCTCTGGGCGCGGGGTGTCGTTGGTGGCACGGAGATTGCAACCGCACGCAGTCGCAGCAGCAGCTGAAAATTTGCATTTAAAACTGTTGACGGCATTTTATTAAGTTGAAGATAAAACCAGGAAAGCCACAAACTAAAAGTAAAACACGAAACTTTGCCAAAAACCTTCCAAGCGAAGCTGTGAAACAACAACAGTAACAGCAACAGCAACATCCACAGCAGTTCAAAGCGAAACTCTGAGAGGAACGGGGTGCAGAGAACAGCTGGAGAGCCGCAGAGGCAGCGACGCGCTCTGGTCGCTCCTTCAGCGACCGGCTCAGCGGTCGGCTGTGTGTAAAAGGATATGTAACTTGTGGGCTGCCTTACACAACCGCCACACCGATTCCCCCTTCCCAGCCAACCCCATACCAGCTCCATGATCCCGTGGCTGCTCGTACATTGGTTGCTGTTTTCGGGTTCTTTTGGGTGCACAAAAAAGTTGCATGTAAACGAAAGTGTTTACAAAATGAAGTTGCCACTTGAGCGAGTAAACAAATGAATGAATTCATTGCTTCCTGTAAAACCAACACAACACCCCTCGTCCCTATCCCAGCACACAGGGTTGTGTTGTATTTGCCCGACTCGTAGGTGTCAAAAGTTAAAGCATCGGAGCGCAAAAGTTGAGCAAATTTAAATGCTTTCGCATTTATACATTTGTGAACGTTCAACTTTTGGGTCGGCTCCAGGCAGGAAATAGGTCTTAGCGCAGGCAGGATGTGTCCGGGGTGTGCGGTCATTGCTCGAGTGTGTGTGCCAAAGCAATTATTTTAGCTGACAGCAATTTGCATTTGTCTTCCAGATACGTTAATAGATGAAGTGGGGCCAGCAATCTGCCAGATGTTAAAGCGCTAATATCGAGTATGGACTGGATAACAGAGACCACCTCACATATAGGAGACTTAATTAAACTTAGGGACCCCTACATAAATATATTACATGAGGGTCGCCTTTGCTGCGGCGAATTAGCAAGTCAAATCTCAAGGAAATTACATTTTAGGGGAGCTCCAATCTCCATTCAAGCTTGAAGGCCAATTTGTATTTGTGTTTGATTCAATATAATTCATATTCTTTTCGGGCTCATATTCTTGCCCAAGTCTCTTAGATAACTTTGTTAACTTCAAGCGCTTTGTTCAGAGATTAGCTGCAATTCTTTTACTGATTAGTTCTAAACTAATTTGAGAATGATGCCATCTGCAAGTTGAAAACAGTTTCATATTTTCCACTTTCGCACTTCATGACAATAAAGCAATTGCTTTACGCCACGCTAACGAATTAGACCAAACCCAACAAGCCAACATTTACAACCCAAACAAAACCCCAGAGCTGAACTGAACTGAACAGAACAGAGCCAAACTAAGCTGAAAAGAACAGACTGGAGAAGCAAAGCTGAATACGGAACCAACTTGAACTTTCGCCCCGAAATTGCGCAACAAAATGCAAAAGTCAAATTCTGCGGTGCCTCTACAGGAAGTAGGTGGCTATAGGGGTGGTAGGAAAGGGGCGTGGCTATAAAATGAGCGTTGCCAAAAATTCGGTGCTGTTGAAACCAAATGCATGCATAATCAACTTTGTTTAAACTTGAGCTCCATTTTCATAGTGGCTGTTATTGTTGTTATTGTTGTTGTTGTTTGTGTTGTTCATATTGCTGTTGTTATTGTTGTTGTTGCTACTGTGTTTGCTCCAATTGCTGTCAGCTTCATTGTTGTTGCTGTAACTGTCGCTGTTGTTCCTGTTGTTGTTGCTGCTGGCGCCTTATCTCTGGCAAAAGGCGCCAAGTTAAACTCAAGTTAAAGGTTCATTTCATTAATTTGCAAGTCGCATTTAGTGCGTCGATGTCGACTGAAATTTGCATTTAAATCCCGTGGCAAAACGAGCAGAAAAAGCGACGACGTCAAAAACGACTTGAACGACTTTGCCTGGCTGCTTGGCTGCTTGGCTGATGCTGCTCAATGGACGGTTGCCTGGGAGTTGCACTTGGCCTTCGACTTATCAGGGGAATTGGGGAACTTACAAGGAGAATGGGGCTGTGGGGCAGGATTGTGGGTAATCATATGATGAACTGAGCACTGCTTAGCAACTTGAGCCGTTGGCAACATTTTGATACCCTAGCCAAAATCATTAGTATGATAACTTTGTCAGTGTGTGTTAATCACAACCTATTACGGCAATGTCAGACAGAGACAAATTGGGGCTTTATTATCATAGTATGAAATTGACACTAGCTGTAAGTAAGTTTGTTGAGGAATAGCAATGAAAGCAAGATTTGTTTTATCAGTTAAATATTTAGTATTCTACAGCATGTCATATATGCATATTCTCTTATTGTTTATTTCATATTTAAAAAAATTCCTATTCTATTTAAAGATTTAGATAGTAGATAAAAATAATATCGTGCTCTGTAAATTCAATTAAAATAATAATCAAGGTTGAAATAGTTGGGAGTTTACATTCCATTATAGAAATATATTTATGAGATAAAATTAAATAAGAGTACATCCATATATATGTGTGTCTAACTAACTTAATTGATGGATTTATTTTAGGACTAAGCTTACTGAATAATGTAAATTTATTGTGCAGAGCATCCTGATTTCGTATAGCGAAAATAGTTTTCGTCTCATCCTCACTGGCTTATTTTAAGGCAAATTGTTTACCAAATAAAGTTGTTACTTGAGCGGATTGTATGTCTCCTCTCTTGCACTCTCTTTATCTGCTTATTAGCCATTAATAACTTGATATCGATGAGCTGGCCAAGCCAAGGACCGGATATGGGGTCAAATGAGAGGGGGACAGTGCTGCTGGGGCAAGCGGATGCCTGCGGTTACACACAAAATTATATTTGTACGGAGTGCGCGTAGTGGCCAGGCTTTCGTAATTGACTGGCATTTAAGGCTTTAAGCTGGACAACACGCATACGACGCGTGTACCATTACTGGACGAGCAGTCCACTTGGCAGTTGATGCGCGCGACGTTCCTTTGCATAATCAGTGGAGGTCCAGCTGCCGACAGTGGTGCAGTGCTGAAGTCGTCTCCTTTTAGCTGGAGGCCATTAAGTGCCGCGTGGGAAGCGACGCAGCTGTAGGAGCCTTTGGGATATTAAGCGTCGCAGTAGCTGTTAAAATAAACACAAATTATTTGTGTAAACTTTGCACAGATCTCTCGCACTCGTCCACTCAAGTCCCCACACCCATCTCCATCACTTCCCATCTAGACAACCCCCGCTCCAAGTTGAATGAATAAAAGGTTTTTGGTGATGGCTAAGTGCCTGCTTCTGGTTAAGGCCTCCAGCATTTTGGGTACGGAGAGAGCATGACTTTGATATGGGGATGGCGAGGCATTCATCCAGCAGTTGATTGATTGAAATTGATCGTCTAGTTGTACGAGATGGACGGTCGGAGATGGGGCAATACCCTTTTTTGGTACTTTTTTAGCCGTATTGATAGCAACTGAAAAGCAACTGAAGTTGGCGTGCGCCTGTTCGCAGTTCCAGTTTTGGTTAGACCGATGTATTACTTTCCCTTGTCTGGCTGTGCTAAACATGCAAATCGATACGTCAATTTGTCATGCTATTAGCAAGTATGTCAGCTGTTGGAACGGACATGCAAACGGAACTAAACCAGCTCAGCAAACTACTTTTGAATAGTTGTTCTCCTGGTTATTGGGTCTGTTTCTGGATCTGGTTCTGGTTCTGCTTCTAGATCTTGTTATTGTCTTTATGCTGTTTGTTTGCCGCTCAACTTAATTGACTTCTTCTACACTTTGTGCTGTATTCGGTTTTGGATAAGACAACACCCACGCAATGGAAAATTCACTCGTAACTCATTCACATTATAAACGATGACAGGCACGGTGCGTAACAGCCAAGCACCTAAGCCATTTTCACACAAATCTCCGACAAATGTCAAATTCTACACCAATTTTCCGATCCGCCTTCCCCTTGCCCTGCCCCTGCCCCTGTCCCTGTCCCTGTCCAGTCCCTATTCGAGTGTCGGTTCGCTTCTTGTTCTTTAAAACAACGCCGCATATTGTTGTCATTAATTAAAACGTTTTATGGATTACATGGCCAAGAGAGCGTGGAGCAGCGGGGAGCGTGTGTGTCTTTGTCTGCATTCACGGTCTGTGCTATGTTTTTCCACCTATCCGACGATTTTTCACAATTTTTCAACTTGGCGTCGGTCGAACACTAAATCACTTTAATATTCAACAATTTCAGCAGTTGAATACGCAACGAACAAAAAAAAAAAAACAGAAAAAGACACACCAAATTCAAACAATAAAACATAAAAATGTCAGACAAGCGCCCGCGACAGGAAATCACCAAATGCAGCCCGAAACTTTGCCCCGGCAGTGCTCGATGTGTGTTCAATGCCGGCTAGTAAGGGGGTTTGGGGGGAAGCCCGTGTCAGAGAGCGCGCAATGCTCGCTATAAAAATGTCACAATAAATACCCAAAATGCCAAGACGAACTCTCGTCCAGGGCGCGTAGTTTTCGGGTATTGGCTGTGACCCAGTTTTCTTGGGGCTGGGTATTTGGCTGGTTGTGAAGAGCGCAGGAATTTCAATTTAGCCCAGCGGGATGTCTGCATGTCTCAGCTGCCTCGTTGCCCCAATGCCTCGATGCCATTACCGGCGGCAGCGGAAATTAAACCCAATGACAGGCAGACCACGTGGTGAGCCAAAGGAAGGATGTGCGCCCACATGAGCGTTTTAACCCTTTGTTAACGCCAAGCAACTTCGCTCACACACGCCTCTCATGTCAATGCCTGACTGACTGCCTGACTGACTGCCTGCTGCCTGCCTGTTTGCCAGCCTGCCTGTCTGCCTAAAGGACTCCTTCACCTGTCACCTGTTCCGTATTATGCTTATGAAAAATGCCAAGCCCGCAAAACGCTGAACTACTTTTTGCCCACTCCATTAAGTGTACATCAAAGGCAATTCCAGGTAGACTTCGCTGACAACAAACGCAAACACTTTGTCGTTGTCGAATAACAACAGGTCTAAGGTTTGAAGCTGCTTTTCGGTGGCCAACTCATTTACTCTGTGCTGAAAGTGACACGACAAAGGCAAAATGCAAATGCAAAGTGTTTTCCATAAAGCAGTTCCCATCTTTTTTTTTTTTAATTTATTTTATGCAACTTGCGAAAATGTCAAAGGCATCTATTTCCAAACCCACCCACAAAGTTCTTTCATCGACTACAATTTTTAGACAGAAAATGCAAAGCTCTTCCGAAGTTTGGGAGCCACTTGACAAGTCGGCAGTTTTTAGCTCTTTCAGAAAAATAATGAGCGATAAATTAAAGTTAAGAAATCAAGGCCATAATAAGAATTGAATTATTACCGAATTGGTTCTGTATGATTGGCTACTGTTACATTGCTGCTGATTACTTTTCATTTACTCACAATCATTGACTTATTTAATTTAAATAAAGTTTAAGTTGTGATGTCGAATTTCAAAAATCTGTTAATGTCACTTTTGACTGGGTTCAACTCAGATCTTCATAATCACCTTTTATCTAGAAGTGTTGCATTTTTATAGTTGTTTCTCATCTCAATGCAAACAGTTTTTCAAAAGCTATCGTTGTTCACATTATCTGATACAAGCACTCCACATGTAAGTTTCAGGCGCGGACTGCAAGTGTCAAAAACTTAATTAAAAGCGCGCTGCCTCAGCTGCTGCTGCTGCTGCCTCAAATGCAGCTTCTTCTGCTTCTTCTTCAACTTCGACTACTTGGCGCACTTGATAGCGGTGGGAAAACAAACTTAAAGATACTTCTTCGCCAGGCACTTAATTAGACGTTAAACACTTGTAAAATGCTCAAGGATAATGGATGCGAGTGAGCTAAGGAGTCGACAGCCAGGACCAAGCTAGTGGCTTGGGTAATGCGAATGCAATTGAGTCGACTGAATTGATGAGGAGAACTGAAAATCTGATACTGACAGACCAATGGAACTGGAAACTGGATGTAGTTGTCTGTTGTTTAAGGCCAGATTTAATAGACTGACCAATTAGCAAATTTTAGTGATGTATAATAGTTTTTAAATATAATCTATGTGGCAACTAAGTTAATTAATTACATGTATGCATGGCCGTGTTGCTCACGCTCCACTGATTACCCTACCAGGACAGGTTCACCCTACTCTGATATAATATGTACATACATACATGTTCTTTCTGTGTATAATGCGTGTATGCAAAGTTGGTCATTAGTTAATTCACTGCACATACAACTAGCTAACCATCTAACCATAAATGCGAAGGGGAAACGGAGAGGTGGAGGTGGGCGATATTAGAAGCAGCTATTGGCCAGCAGTTAGCAGCAGCAATACCAAATGCTACAAGCACCAGATGCCAAAGTGAAATCGTGTAAATTGGACCACACAGACACCAAAACAAGCCAACATGACGACCAGACCAGATCCAACCAGACATACATTCCAGGCTGTAAGCACCACCTCCGAAACTGTGGAAAGTTCTGCATGCATTCAAGTTGCATGAGAGTGACTCTGAGACAAAGAGTGAGTGGCTCATATGCACCACATATTCACGGGGAGTCAGGCCATGCATATCTATATATTTTGCATAAATTATCATCAGAGACCTGGCCACAGAGGAGTGCGGCACAGCAAACAAGATAATGCTACAGCGGCGCAACATCATTAAGGAAATTACTTGTAATTCACCAAACCAGCAATATCAGGTACTTACTACCCTGCTTCCACTCCACTCACACCACATACACTACACCGCCTGGGCACGAGGGCGGACCTGAAGCTCAACCTGGACATGGATGGCGACTAGTGGCTATCAAACAGCTCGCTCCACTAACAACTGAAGGCAGCCCCATTCCTGGCATGGGGGACATGGAAAATTATCATAACTGCGACGCAAGACAAACTCCGTACTCAATATTTTAGATGCGAAAATAATTAATGTGAGAAGCTTCAGGTCTCCCTGGTTCGCATCTGCTGTGCTCGCTGGGTACCCAGCTCCCTAGTTAGTCTGCTTCGACTTAGCCGTGTTACCGTCGTCTTAACGTGGGTAGCCTAATTAGTTGACTGCACGTACTCTTTGCTCTGTGAATATATGCGGCTGTGGCAAAAGGCTTACAAATTAAGCTATTTGCCATAGTTGTTACGTTAATTAGCTCGGGTAGACAACTGCAGCCAGAGGGGCTAGAGGCAATGCGAGTGCGAATAAAACCAGCACGATTAAGAAACTTGCTTAAGATTACGGCTAAAAGTTGCTTGCTAACTGAAATTGGGAATGTTTAAGATTTGATCTCTAGTTGATATCAATGCCAGAAGGAAACCAAAAAATGATTTGTCAGAATATAATAATTTGTACATTTTATACCTGGCTTATACTTAATACATAAAGTTTCATTGGTTTCTGCTTGCCTATAATTAAATATATATACAAGTTTGGCAAATGCAGCCCGCATAAAAATGAAAAACATTAAGGCAAAATGTAAAATTGGGCAACTTAAAGGCAAAGTGAATGGCAGCTAAATAATATTTGTTTGATCAGAAACCAAAACCTCTGTCAATATCAAACCATTTTGAGGCTCTCTGACCAATGTGTCACAGCACACAACGCATCCAGCACTTTCGCTAAGCCACAAAACCACGACACAGATTCCCAATCACTTGCCAAACACAAAGATGCTGGAATAGCAACAACAACAACAACAACAATGCAAAAGCATTCAACAAAACTGCAATAACAAATATGCAAATGATTCAGAAGGAACGTCGAACATTTGGTTTGTTGCTCCGTTGGCTTTGAGTTGCCTCGGTACATGAAATTTGTGCTGCAAATTACATGAGAAATTAAATGCATGAATAATTCGAATGGTTGCTGTGGTCTCAACAGCACAAAATGGCCATAGCTAATCAGGGGTAGGGTTCCATTTTGTTGGATGGTGGGTGGCGGTCGGGTTGGTCAAGGGAGTGCTCCTGCTTTGTATTTACACTGCATTTTATCGCTTTAACACTCTGACACAATGAATATAAATATTTAGACAGCAAAAACAGCAGCAGCAGAAACAAGTCCAGGCAGCAGCAGCAGCAGCAGCAAAATCAGCAGCAGGACGGGACCAGCAGATATGCACACTCTGTGTGCGTCTATATTTTGTATGTGTGTGTGTGTCTGAGTGTATGTGTGTGCGTATTTGTGGACTTGACCTGTGCATAAATTTCAATATAAATGAAAGGTTGTCTGTCCCTTTTGGAAATGTACATTTCTCGCCAATTTATATTTTATTTTTATTTGTCATGTTCATTTCCCAAATATTTCATTTCGAAAAACTACGTAACGTTAGTTTGCATTACGTTACGTTGCGTTGTGGCACTTTACGCTACGTTATTAAAGATGCCCATCGATCGATGGAATGGCCCTGAAACGGTATGCGGTATTTGGAATCCGGAAACCGGAAACCGGTTGCGACTACAAATTTATTGTTTACCATTAAAATTGACGCAAAAAGTCTTGTTTATGTGCCCTTTTAGTTAACAAACTCATAGACCCATAAATTGAGTGCCGAACATGAAGTCAAAGTTCGCTTAAGAGGCACAGGCTCCCAACAGTTTGTCCACTTGTGCCCTTACCCCTCAACCCCTGCCACACTCGATTGGCAAATTTGTCCCAGGAAATGTATGCGTATATTGCCGGCACAACTGAGGATGCCGAGTCCTTGCTATAGGTGCCACCAGTTCGGCTTTTTGCAGTGCCGCCTCAAAGCGAAATCAATTTCCGTTACAGAACTGGTTTCGTCCTCTTCCTTGGCTAGAAGTTTCTTCCTGTTGCACAAATAAATATTTTGTACCGGATGTTTGGGTCACAATCGCGTATCGCAGCCAATGGCAGATGTGTTTGCTTTGGCTTCTGAAATTTTAAGTCCTGCGCCTCCATATGAACAACAATTGCATTCCAGGGAAATCGAATTGAATTTGTATTCGATTTCTTTTCTTTTCTTTTCATTTGGCTCATTTTGGGAATACAGGAGATATTTTTATATATATTTGATTTCGTTTTCATTCACTTTGAAATAATATTATTATTAAATAATAAAAATTCATTTTCAGTGTTGCAAGAAGTGGTGACTTACTTGGCAGAGACGCGTAAGCATGTTTTCATTACTTATCCAATGAAGTTTTCATTTTGATAAAATTATAGCAGGTCTCAGTATGTCTACAACAAATAAACCCAGTTTTTATTAGTAGCAGCGAAACTTTTTAAAAAATAAAAACATCCGTTTAACAGGAATACAGTTTCAATAATAAAATTAAGCATTTTATATTAAATTATGATGTAGCACATTTTTTATCAGACTCTTTTATTCAGAATGCAATTCGTGCTCTGACCCGTGACAGCAGATATTGTTGGCGTATTCAAATCTCTTTTTTTTTAATTTCAGTCCACTTGCAAATAGAGCTGATTATTTACACTGTGCAAGTGCGCTCAAAAATTCGCCAATTTTTAAATTAAATCAATATATTTTTTCTTTACATTTAAAATTAGTCATCCATTTATCCACAAATATTTATATTTATTTATGTGCCACATTTTAATTTAAATGCCATGAATCAAATTCCAAAAAAATTGCTGCGATTAAAATGCGGTCACATGACAATATATTCATTTATATGTTTATGAATATATTTGATGAAGCATCGTTTAGCTCCTGGTGGCAACCGGTGGTTCCAGGCTATTTCATATGGAGGTATGGTATACCATACTGCAGGTCCTGGTAACGGCAGTTCGCCAGTGAAACAGCTTCATTAGTTGAACAACACGCAGTCTTTGAGGTCAGGATAAAAACCACAAAACTTTAAGGCACGCACATCCCAAACCAATTTCAGTCTATTCGTATCCTTAGCCTGATGTGTCTTGGCAGTCTCTGCTCAGTTTTCACTGCTCAACGTCTTAAATCACAAAAAGTAGCAAACTTTTTTACTCAACTTTTTTTTCGTTTTTTTTCATGCTTTGTTGTGTTTTTTCGTAGTCCTTGGAATGTTACTCAAAGTTTTATTATGATTTTGTGCCACTGCTATTTTATGTATGTTTTTTTTTTTTTTTGTATGTAATTTTTTTTTATTGTGTGCGTTTTTCCTGTTTGTGACTTTGTGTTGACAATTGGAATTGATTTTGCGGTTCCTGACACCGCCCCACTCTGTTGCTGTGGCCACAATGGAATCTGTTGATTTTTGAGCGTATTCGATGGAAAATAATCACAGATTGCAGTTGAGTTTGCTCTTGATTGCCATATCAGGCATTCTCAAAACAATTTAAATGAGTTTTAAATTGCAATCACAACAGAAACAGAACAGCATCAACATCAGAATACAAACGCACCTGAATTAAATCAAACTGTGCATGCTTTGGGGAAGTTCATTTATTGTTTGCTCGATATAAAACATAGCAAAAATAAATCATAAAATTGTCTGCATTAATTCAGCTTAATTTAAAGGGTGTTAGATGGCAATTGGATGGAAGGATCGAGGGTGTGAGGTAACAAGCCGAAAGATTATGTTCAACATAATTGACATTTTAATGCGCTGATAGTTGGAAAATGATAACAACAGATTTCATATTCTGATAATTTGCACAATAATTATGCAACTTAATCGAATTGTCAGCTGCATTACGCATGTGGCACTTCAGACTCACTGTCAGTGCACCCAATGCACAACATCTACATGAAACGGATATTCGCTAAACGAACAAATTGGCAATAAATTGAATGGTCGATCGAATGGTAATGAATGATACATGGGTTGCCGCCCAAATGAAATGCATTGCCAACAATAGAGAGAAAAAAAATGAAGTGGCCATATTTAGATAATAATCTACTGGATAGCATTCGATTGTCTAAATTGCCAGCAACATTTTGATAAATCGAATTAAATGCTGTTGGCTCGTTTATTAAGCATAAATACATTTTTGGACTGCACAAAAGAATTGTTTAACTTTCCCAATAAATTTGTTATCTAGTTAAGAATTTAACGATGCCCCCCTGCTAACAGCATCTGAATGCAGCGCCTCATTTAACGAGACAATTTCCACAACGCATTCTTTTCCATTCAGTGTCGGCATGGGATCGCTTTTGGATGTGATCATTGTTTAACTTTTGGTCTATGTAGTATTTAGGGGGACCCCCTCTAGCTGTCATTGCAGCACTGTCCATGTTGTGACATTCATCTTAAAAGGGGCGCAGCTATAGCTTAATGAAAAGTAGCTCTACCAAAACACATACCTTTTCAAGCCAATTAAGTGCTTAATTTTGTGCAAACACATTTAAGTTGTAAAAATCATGTAGTGAGTTGTGCTTTTGTGTATGCACCCGAAACTCACCTGGTTCAAACGACTGCGGCTGTCTTTGGTTGAATCATTTCATTGCCCATATTCACATGAGGCGTTCATGCATTTTATTTGTTTGTTTGTCGCTTGCATTAAATTGAAATGGAAATGCCGCAGACCGCACTATAGGAATGACAGTCAAACATACAGATGGACAGACAGACAGACAGATAGACAATGGGAGACAGACGGACAAATGTCTGCTGTTGCTGTTCTGATGATGACAGTCGGCGTCAGTCGCCGAAATATAAGTACAGTACAACCTCTGCATATACGGACTGCTGCTGCTGCTACTGTGGAGTGTCTGTTTGCCTTTGGTGCTCACTGTGCCCAATGAAATCGCTCATACGCCACCGCAGCAATCTATACGCGATATGCTGCTCTGGTCGAGAGCGAGGCATTGTTGCCAAGGGTTGGGGTAAAACGGGACGGCGGGTAAAACAAACGAAATGAGAGCACATAGTTTCATTATCCCTCGGCTGGTAGACGGAGCAAGGACGTGGCACAGACCTGCCGCTACATGCGGCGCATTACAAATTTTCGAAACGAAACTGAAATCAAATAAGAGACAACGTTACTAGACTGAAAGATACACCCACACACACACACACACACAAGCACACGTACGAGAACAAAAGCAACAACAATGCAATGCAATTAAAATTGGCTGTGTAAAAAAAAAACAAGATGGAAGACAAAAAAGCCAAATGTGGAATGACAAACATGCTGCGAATTTGTAATTTGTAATTTGTAATCTGTAATATGAATTCGAGTTTAAAACATACATATTTCGACCAGGTATGCCAGGTGAATATGCTGTAGAATATGATTGCAGCTCCATTTAATTGAGTTGCTTGAATATCTTTGCCAGCTATGCGCATCAATCGGATACGGCAACTCAAACAAAATGGCATCAATCCAATCAGCAGTATTGTAATTGGTAAAATATAGGATGTTGAATGTGCGAATAATCGAATGTTTGAACACTTTTTGCGGCGTTTGATTGAAACCGGAAATTGGCAAAATAATGCAATGATATATGTATGTGTAGTTTATATGTAAAAATTTCACGATTTTTTCCAATTAAATCGAGTGGAAATTGTCAACGATTGTATAAAATATCTTCAATTAAATTAATTGTGTGTTATTCTTTCGTTGGTTTGTGAAAGTGTAATTAAATTGGCTATTGTAATTGAAACGAACTATTTATATGTAGTGTCTCTGTACATAATTAAGCATATATTAAAATGCAAAAGCAACACAATTTTTTTCTTCTCAGAAAAAGTCTACGAATCAATCAAAAACTAAAAAAACAATTATGAATCAATCATTTAAATTATTTTTTTTTATATATTTTCGCATTTCTCTACATAAGTTAATTTAATACGTTTTTTTTAAAGTTCTTTCAAATATCCCCTATTAATAATATGTTGTTTTTTTACAGTCCATTCATAATGGATATATGTACATATATATGTTTTCCAGATTTTCCGGCTTTGCTCGGAAAATTAGAAAGAAAACCTAACTTAATCCATAAAAAAGTGTTCGATTGAATTAAAGTGTATACGAAATACGACTGTCATCAATTCTGGTTCACAATTAATCGAATCGATCTTGCTCAGCCTATTGCTATAGCTCCAACTGGCAATTATAAGAGCCTCCTGGCAAGTCCTTGCAAACATTTTCGCTTTTGCCTCTTTGCTGCTGCTGTTGCCAGCTGCCATTAGTTGGTTGACTGACTGATTGCTTTGTCTTATCATGTGGCACAGGCCCCATTCCCAATGTCGAATACAATTCAATTTGCTTTACTGCCACACCTACCGAACGCCCTTTTCCCTTTTTGGGTATTTTCATTCTTTTTTTCATCATCAGGCTGTTTGTTGTTGCCTGCTGGTGCTTCTAATCAGAATTTGTTAACAATTTTGGGTGCTGCGTGCATTTGTTTCTCTTTTCTTTGACACTCTCTGCAATCACCCAGAGCGGCAGCCAGGCATCAAGGACATCAATTCAAATGATGCAGCGAGGCTAAGCCAGAGAGCAGCATTTGATTTTGCGATTGAATCAAACAATCAATTATCTTGTCTTCTGTAGCTGCTGCCTTTTTGCGATTGTCTTGTTGCGACCCAGTCAACTGCAATTTTCATTGCCAACATTTTTGCCTAAATGGCAAAATGCCAGAACCAAAGACAGTATTACCTACTGACAGCCACAGAGAGATAGTAAAAATGTTCCAGATGACTGATAAATTGGCAATATTCGTTTGCTTTAGGTTATTTTCAAAAATGTAGTTATTTGTTGGGGAATATAAGCTATGTGCAGCACTCTTGAAATTAATGTATTATTTTAGTTTAAATATACAATAATTTCCATCTCAAGCTGTTTGCGTACAAACGTATTTTAGGATACCATATTTCAAGTACATATTCATCTTCAATAATATTTGCTTTGCCATCTACTTTGTGTGTTGTATCAAATTGCAACTGTCAGGTTTTCCTTTCCAGCGTTTGTCTCTGCGCGTTTATCGAACACACACTTAACTATGTCAACAGGAAGTCAAATGGCGCACACAGACACACACACATGTATACACACATACATACAACAACATGGCGATGGCAAAATGGCGAGCATAAATATCCGGACCGCCAACCGAGAGCGTTTTATGAGCGTGCGACTGAGCCGAAGATTGTTTATGGCGGCCAACAGTTGATTCATCGTATTTAATGGGTAATGCTTGCATATTCCGCAAAAAAAACGGAAGCGATACAGCAAAAATATAGCAAAACATGAAGAGAAATGGAAGCGAAGAAGAGATGCCTTGCCCCTAAGCATATGAGAAGTTTTTATTCTGAAAATGCAGCATATTTTATCGAGTTGAGTATCTGTAAAATATGACTTTGCTACAAGCTGAAGCAATTTACTTTTTCTTACTTTCTCCTCTGTTGCTTGCAGCCTTTTTGGCCAGGACTTTGGTAGCTAGCCTTATTGTTTTTGGCAAGAGGCGCAAATTGTGTTGTAAGACCAGCGAGCTCCATTCAATGCCAATCCCCAATTGTCAAGCAATGTCGATGGCTTATCATTTAATGAACTGCACAACAACAGCAACAACAACATAAACACCACATCAATATATAACATACTGTGTGTGTGTGTGTGTGTGTGTGTGTGTGTGTGTATATATGGGACATATATCAAGTGAGTTGGCCTTTACTTAATATAAGATCTTATTTGGGTCAACTTTATTATATGCACATAATTACAAAAGCCAACAGACTGGTAGCTGTGGCGTGTGTTGGCCAGAGATAAAGCATTTATGATGACAGACATGTGGGAATTGCTGCTGGCTGTTTCAACAGACAGCCAGCCTGGGAGGCGGGCAGGCGAGTGTACAAACAAAGAAGTCGTCGGGTTGACTCAGTCCAAATTCTTAGAATTATCCCGGCCGGCTTGGCCTGCACACTTCCGTCATTCGTTGTCACCAAATGTCGATTCTCATTTATTTGCGCTGCTCTAATAATAAGAAATAATGTCATCTTCTGTGTATTCGTATTCCTAGAGCCTATTGTCTATGTCCTCATGTACAGATTGAAGGGAGGGTGTTGAAAGGAGGACAAGGACTTGGCCTTTAGTTTGCTTTACTGTTCAGCCACAGGCTAAAATATTTATGCGACAAACGACAATTTTGGATTTATGTTTGTGTTTTTTTAGAGTCGGGCCCCAGCCGGTTCATACTGGCTACATACATACATATACAAAAGTAGCTGGGTTTCGTTTTTCTTTTTATTTATTTATTTTTTGTTTTTTGGTTTATTTTTTATTTCTGTGTATATAGCAGGAACTGGTCCATAAATAGCAGCGCCATGGAAACAGCTCTTGTGTGCGAATTAAAGTGGCAATGGGCAGGAAATTGTGTGGGTTTGTCCTTGCAGATGGGGAGGGTTTGCAGTAGCAGGGATAAAGACTGTGTTGGGTGAGGGTGGAGGGGCCAGTAGGATTATACGTGCGGTTAGAAATTGGAACAGAAAACGAAAGTGGTTTATATTAATTGAAGTACATTTTAAATAATGCGATTTTACAACTGCGGAGCAATTTCGTAACTTAAATTCCCAATTGAAATATTTTAATATGTCCAAGTCAGAGTCGGAAAAGTTCATAATTTAGAAAATGTTCGGTTTTTCCCCTAACTGTTGTCTTAAGCGTTGCTCAGCCAAGATTTTGTTCTTTTTTCGTTTTGGCTTCGCTCCTAATCGTTTCCTTGTTACTACAAACAATCTTATGGCGCATTATGCCACTCAGCAAACAACACTCAAGCAAACACACTTAAAAAGCATCTTCATTGGAGCTTCACTTCATATTCAATATCAAATTTCCCAAAAATTTTGCCAAACAGCAGCCGCAAACACTTGAAAATGTTCCCAGAGCTCAATTAAAAGCCATTAGCTGAATATCGAAAAAAGCTTTGCATCACCAACTTCCACCCCAATCCACCACATCCCATCGCACACCCCTCGTTGTTGGCTGTGTTGTTTATGGCCAAAGGATATACACGCATTGAATTACGCAGACAAAAGGCCAAGGCATTCTAAAATTTCCATATGCGAGATTTCTCATAAGACATACATACATACAAAAATACTCACTGCCTTGCCGTAGAACCAGTTTTGCCCGGGGCATAACACTAGAGGAAAAACCCACTCCCTGTCGAGTAATTAAAGTTTTGCACAAGTGTCGATAAATTATGCGGAAGATAGAAGATGGAAAATGCCGAGTAGGAAGCTGCTATGCAAATCACTCACAACATACAACTTACAATGCACAGCTGGGAGCGAGACGGGAGCCGTGAGTCGAGAGCAGAGCGACAGATGGACATTCTTTTGGCTTTCGAATGACAGGCACTTCATCATCGTGTCCTTCGGCGAGTGTGTAATTCATCACGCGAACAACCGCAGACCCCGCTGCCCCCACCGTCTCCGTTTGACATGACATGTTGAGCCTGCATTTAAGCTGGCCATCTCAGGAAGGGGTGGGAAGGAACTGGGCCTAGACTGGAAATTACTGTGGCTGTATGTTGCCCGTCTTGGCAGGCCCGTTGAGTTTTGGGAGCCGCTTTGTAAGCGCAACCTGGCTGAAATGCTATTAACAAAGTTGACATTAATCGCTCTGACTTTCTGCAAGAACAGCAGCAGCAACAGCAGCAGCATCAGCTAAAAGAGGCAGGCGTTACACATGTGTGTATTTAAAAGAGGCACAAGCAGGCTTCCGGCAAGCTTGTAATGTGAAAACAATTAAGTATGTAAAATGTAAATGGGTTCGGGCCCTGAACGCTAGTCAACGAAAGCATCTGAAAGCCAGAGCAGTCAACAAAAATAATTGCTATGAAAAGTGGCGAGACTCACTCTGACATCAACCAGCTTCTGACTTGTGCCCTTTGGCAAAAGAGCATGTTTTGAATGACATTGATTCCTAATACCAAATCCTCAGTGAACTGACACTGCATGTCATTCGAAATGATTTTGATGGCGGTATATCAGATTATAAAGTAAGTACATAAAGTAAAGAATAAAATTAATGTTTTCCTTGTATTACGCAACATATAGTTCTGAGCAATAACACTACATTCTTTTCAACATTTTATTTCTGATTTGCCCTCACAACTCTCCATGTCTAAGTAGATTCTTGTAAGCTACTTACAATGAACACATAAAGGAAATATTGGTTTGGTGGTGCTATAAAATGGGATCAAGTAACTATAGTCACATAATCTGAAACGTGCTGAATTAGATTTATTTGCGCGTTGAATGCACATTGAATGATCACAGCACATCATTCTCAGTGACTGATGCAAACATATTTTCCTAACATAGGTCATAATTTGGTATTCAATAATTTAAATATTCGAATTGATAGTTCATAAACAACCTGCTGTTTTTGTATAGAATGTATATTAATTCAAATGCATACAAGCGAAAATATAGTCATAATTCTTGACTTTTTCTGCTTTGTGCTTTTCATTGACTCAATTCCAAGCAACCAATAAATTCAACTCAACATACACTCACACACAAATACACACATATAAACATAATCACATAAATATGCATACCATTTAGCTGCTGTCAGTTTTATGAATTGGATTTGTATGCTTAGCCAACTGACCAATCTCTGGCTCCAGTCTCATACGCATACACACATACTCATAAATAGGAAGTTAAACCCTATTAATTTATGGTGCTGCTGGGAAAATAGTTAACATAGCCCAGAGACTAAGCTGCCAGACAATAAATGCTGTTGATACATTAAACAAGATTAAGCATACGACACATGAACTCAGTCCCCGTCACAGTCCTAATTGCTATTATTGTTATTGTAATTGTTGTTGTTCTCATTATGAAATATATAGCTTCTATAGTTTACTGCGCTATTAATGAACAACGAATGCACCCCTGACCATCATCCAACCCCCCCTGCAAGAAGTACACAATTTCCTCTTGCCATTAGTTCGCATGGGGTCGCTTTGAAATTGACCTGCTGCAAGCCACCTGCTGTTGCAGTGTTGCATTCAGGCATAATTGCACTAAATCGAATGCATTGGATCCTTAATGAACATTAATAGATTTACAATTTATTGTTTAATGCACCCCCTCCCCCCCCCCCCTCTGGCCTGTTATTTGTGTATTAATGTTAATGCAATTATGATATTCGCATCTGTCTACTAATAAATGCGAGGTATGCAAATATTATTGCTGCCAACTTGAGATTTGGGATGTTTCAAATGCCAAAAGCCAGAAAGATAAGCAAGCAGAAACTAAGACAATTTCCCAATGTCTGACATTCGATTGGTGAAATATGTGTAATTATAAAAGATAATAGCTGCAGGCAAATGTAAACAGACAGCCACAGAGCTTGGAGCAGAAGGACGAATTGATACTTACAGAAATCGTTATTTGATGCACATACATTCCAATATCTCCCATTTATTTCCATGACCCATCAAATTTGATGCCCAAAACGCCTGGCGGCTTTCTTCTTCCTACTTACTTTTTATCGGCATCGTATTCCATTCCCATTCCCAATATTTTATGTGCACCTCATCCGCAAAACATTATCAAAAATCGCTTACAACCAATTTGATTTTATTAAAACGAGTACCCTAAAGCGTGCCAAGCCCCTCCCACTCCGCCTCCATTCGACTCTCTTTAAGTTGCGCTAATCATGCGAACCGTTGGTGAAACTTGCACCAACATTTGGCCAGTTTATACTCCAATACGACTCTGACGACGATGACGACGACGATTAGCATTAAAGTTAGTTGCGAGCTGGAGGCCCCACATAAAACCGTTTTATGTACGCCCATAAACAGGTGAGAGGCGTTTACCCACCTGGTGGCTACCGAAATTTCGCACCAATGTTCTTGTCTTCTTCCGGTGGCGCCCACTTTGCCAGGTGGCATTGATGGGAGATGCCTTTAGAGTGCCGTTGACTCTTCAAAATGGCCGCACATAAAAATTATATTAAGCCATAAAACTGAAAAAGGACACATACTCATCCAGGATAAAGCACTTATTTTATATGCGGTCAAGGCAATTCAATTCACATTTGCGGAGTGCGCAAAATGCTTTATTGCCTTTGTCATGCCGGAAAGCATTAACTATTTTAACAGAAATGAACCTGTCAAAGTTCAGATTTGTTAAGGCTAATGGAATGACTATAAACGGAACATAGTTACAACATTACAATTGCAGCGATTTTTTATTGTACTCAAGAAATGGCGCAATGGTCTCGTTTTTATTATAAACTTCATACAGAACATGGCTATGAGTTTGTGTGTGGGTGTGGGTGTGGGTGTGTGTGCAAACATGGCAAATATGATTGAACAAGCTATAAGAAGAATGCTCATAGATTTGAGAGATGCATAAATGCAATGCTCTGGGGATTACTTGAAAGTAAACTATGTCTGCATTTGCCCCAAATAAGATTTCAATTCTTTTTTGCAAGCGCATTTCAATTTATGTTCATTCGCTGGCCTGTTCAATATGCCAGTTACATGCAGATGTCATGCCCCCTATATGTTGCCCCACTGCCGCACGCCACACGCCCCACGCCCACAGCTTGCGGCAGCATAAATCGCAGAGCATATTACACAATGCGATGCGTGCCTGGATGCCTCAATGGAGACGCCCACAAAACGGGCAGCGACGTTTTCGGTTCGCCTTTTGCCTTGCTCAATCGTTCTGTTTGCATTTGCTCTCGCCCCCGGCTGGGCGGTGTGATAGTTGAAGATGAGATGATAGTGTGTGTATGAGGAGGGAGGGGCCGATTGTATTTGCAGGGTAACAATGAAAGAGGGGCACAAACTTTTTATTCAGCATTTGTCCTGTTGCTGCGCACAGGAGCAGATAGTAGTTGGAGAATAGACGACGAAGGTAGAGTCACTGGATAGAGTACATCCTCCTGGTGAATCCTTGCCCGTTTCGCCTCTCCGACTCTTCCGACTGCCGTGCTACGTGTTCTGCCTGCAAATACATTCAAATTGTTTACCGTATGAGCGGCGCGCACGTGAAAGCCAAAAGAAAATTGTAGTAAATTTTAAATGGAACGGCTGGAACAGCAAAAATGTGCAGCGTCTCCTCGATCCCCGATCCCCGATCCCCAATCCCCGATACCCGATGCACGACCTACTAGCTGCTGTTTGCCTTGACGCAGTGTAATTTATTGGCAGCACGTTTATCATGCCGTCGTCTCCGTCTCTGACAGACTGTACTCAGAGTCTACGGCTCAGTCATCTGCTGCTCTCCACTGGTAAGCCCAAAAAATGCAACCATGCGGTGCATGCAAAAATGCCTATGCCACAGCGCAGGATGCTCGACTAGAGTGGCTGCACTAGTGCTCCGGATCTGCTTGCCCAGCTGCCTGCAAGCTTGTCTGCTAGCCTGGTTGCCTAGCTGCCTGGCTGCCTCGTTGTTGCTTGCCACAACATTTGCACAAATTGCATCCACAGCCTTTCCACATCCTTTCTTACTTACTTTTATCCTTGGCCAATGTTTGCTAACCGTTTTGCCAGTCAAGCCAGTCGACCTCGGTGTGGGGAGAGGCCTTTTTATTGTTTGCTTTTTTGGTGCCTCCTGCGCCTGATGCAACATTCATTAAAATGTTGCCAATGTGTTTTTGTGGCAAATTGAAGCTGCTGAACCTTATAACGCCAGGCGCCCGAAGGCTCAAGCCCCTTAAAAACATTTGGATATGCATTTTCCGAGTAGTTGCCTGTGCATGCAAAGGATTAGGCACATCCCAAACAAAGTGCGCCACTTTGTGATACATCTGAAAGGGAAAGAAAAATAGTGCAACGATAAGAATAGTAAAAGTGAGTATGAAGTAAGGACAAACACAGACACATCTTTGGCAAAGAACACCAGAATCCAATCTTAATGTATGCCTTAGTGAACATTCTAAATTATTCGTCAGTCCCTTTGAAGGGACATTGAATTCATGTTTGCTCAAAAAACCCAAACACTCATTGCACCATATGTGGAATAAAGTGAAGCAGAATTGGTCTAGTGATGTGATTATTCTAAGCTATGCACTAGTCTGTCCAAGACAGTTTGAGCATTTTTCCTTTTCTTTCTTTGCTAACACTAAACTGACAAACAAATTGCTTGGTGTCAAGCGGAAGCGACTGTATCTAATTGTTCTTTAAATTAATCATAAGCGCTTGCAATTTGGCGGTTTCCCACTACTTCATGTTGGCCAGGACACTCTACTGAACGTTGTTCGCAACTGTTGACACTTTGTTCGCAATTAGTTTGGCCAACACGGTCAATGTGGTAAGAGGGGTGTGGGTTGGAGTCAGTGGGTTGTGATGCAGCCTTAAATAAAGAAAATTGCAGCATTTTTTTCAACTAATTGGCCAGTCCCAAAGAACACAGCTACAGAGTGAGAGTGAATGGGAGAATGAGAAAATTGGGTACTGCTGGTGGAATATTAATTAAAATGCTGTTGTCTTTGGTATTTACTCAACAAATTGCTTCAAATGCGCATAAATCAAATTGTTCACACCGTTCGATTGGGGCTCCCAGATCCCCGTACTCCATATTAATATCGAGTGAATTCAATTTTACGTGCATATTTCATTTATTTTGTGGCTATGGGTGTATGTTTGTGTGTGTATTTAAAGCCACCGTCGACTATCGCTGCTTGTAAGGGAGTCTCTGGCTTGCCAGGGCTTTTACCAATGGAAAACAGAAATAATAAGAATACACTGAATGAACACAAGAGCAGTCCTGGAAATGTTGCGAGTGTGTGTGTGTGTGTGTGTGTGTGTTTGGCTATGTGCCTGACAGCCTGACTGTCGGCCTGGTTTTGATTCATGCGTTAAATGAAAATTAATCCGATTTAATCTGTCGCTAATTAGGTTTACTCTGGGATTTGTTTCGCACCTCTCATGCCCTCATGGCCAAATGTTTGGTGTCGATTTCTGTTTGTGCCATTTGTATTGTGTATATTGGCATGTAGCCATCAATTAGAGATGGCCAACCAATTAAATGCTAACCATGAGTAATACCATGGATAATACCATTCATTATGGGTCCATTCCATTTGGCGCTCTCTCGCTCTTAAAGAGTCGTTTGCTTTAAATAACAATTTGATTCGCAACTCTCGACCACCCGATATAACCCAAATCAACGCTGATGATGACACTCATACGCACTGTTGCCTCTCAATCTGTTCCTCAACCGAATCACCCACCTACTCAAACCAACCGACACCCCCACACCTCCCCCTTACCCACACACACACACACACACCCTGCACTAAAAAGCATATTTTGCACCTGCAATGCTTTCATAGTTGCTGCTGTTGACAACATTGTTTCACTGGTTGGCTGCCTGGCTGGCTGGTTGGCTGACTGGCTTGCTGGTCCCTAGTCTGGTCTAGTCCTTGTCACTGCCTCATTTCCATAAAGCACACACACGCATTCGCACAGTGAAAGCAAAACAAAGCCAAAAATCTGAAGTTTCATTACGAAAGGATGTGCTGCGACTCCTTCTCCTACAAACAGTCCTCGCATGTTTGTGCTTTCGTTTTTGGTCATGTCAAAAACCGGCAAAGCCAGAACAGATTCTGCTCATCGTCATTGCCATCGTTGTTGTCGTTGTCGTCTGGCTGGTGTCTGCTGTGCCTGCCCAGATAATATGCTTAATACGTTTTTATGTGCCTGGCAGGCGGGCTGCCTAGCTAGCTGGTTGGTTGCGACAGCCGCCTGCCCCAAAGACTCCCCTCTCCCGCCACCCACTTTTCATTGTTATTGCCAACTGGTATTGACTGTTGCCTCGCGTGAAATCAAATTTCCACTGTGATGACTTTTGGGCCCACAACAAAAAGTTTTTGGTTTTTGCTTTCGCACAAATACCATGAATTATGCAAAGGACTCTTGGCAGGCGTTGCGACGTCTGTTGGCTTCTCTACTCCAGCCACTGTTGCTGTTTCTGTTGCTGGCTTTATTTATCAAAAGCTATTGACCCATTAACAGTCTTTAGTGTATTTGGCAGAGTCACTTGAGAGCGACGCCTGCGTTACAAACTAATTAACATAACGCATTAAGCCAGCAAACACTTTAAAATTATGTCAAGTGTCAAGTGGCAATAGCAGCATTGCCATCAAAGGATTATGCTTCACTGCATCGCTGACTGGATGCCAGCTAAGATTTTTTGGAACGGACAACCCATTTTTGCCCTCATCGATGGGTGCAGTGTGAGAGGCAAAGCGAATTGGACGCGCGCTTTGACACGAGCTCCCGACACTTCATGCAACGCGGCAACTACTCAAAGCAACAACTCAAAGCAGCGACTCCGACGCAGACGACTGATGTCAAATAGCTCGCCGCCATTGACGTCTTAAGTCGCGAGCAGACTGCATGGTGCAGGGAGCAGCCTCGAGATGCCTAGCTGCATATTAAACACCCAGACTCAAGTGGCGCCACTTCGAAGTAAGTCAAAGGCGAGTGCATCAAGTTGAAGCAACTGCATGTGCATTCCAGACTTCAGCTAATGAAATCCGTCAAGTATGTTGTGCCAAAGGCTAAATAAAGATTCCTCTAAAGACTTTGGTTGTAAGTTGGTGGGTAAGTTGACATTTGGATACGATTTCAAAGCTAGTTATAAGATAGGTAAGTTGACATTTGGATAAGATATCAACGCTGAGACATGCTTATTAACATCGATCAATCAAAGAGTGAAAGGAGACTTACATAATGCTGTAATTTATGAACTGCTGTTTAAAAATCACGTAATTTACAATAAATCAGTTAATTCAGTTAATTTATTTAATTAATTTATTCAGTTAATTTATTTAATTACCAGTCTCTCAATTTCATCAATAAAACTTCATGTAAGAAACAAAAATAAAAATTACGCACTTGATTTTATATTTTCTTTAAAATTGGATACACATTTTCATCTGAGTCACAGTTGTGAATACAGCTGACCCTATTTAATATTTAGATTAACAATGCACTACTATTTAAAGCAATTTATCTGGATTAATTGATCAGATTTTTATACAAAGAGAAAAAAACAATAATTTGTCGTGATTTTAGATGTCCAAAAGATTTACATGTTTGTCATAGATATTAAATATATCTATATTATTTATTTAATTTAATTGTTGATTTAATTTCTCATATTTTTATCTGAAACTTTTTAAACCCTGTGGACTATTCTCAGTCAATATTAATTAAATAAATAAAAAATCAATCTTTTTTTGATTTTATTAAATTTGAGAGTTGAATATCACATTTGCTTCTACAGATATCTGAATCCGTATAAATGTTGAACAACTTTTATCAAATTTGAGAAACTTATAGATATTTTAAAATCTTGTTGCTGCGTGGAAATTTTATCATTACATATTAAATAATATTTTCAAACATATTTCATTTTCATTACTACCTATTTTTTGGCAACTGATTGTGCATTTCTGCGATGTTGTCACATTTGTCGACTTTTCGGACGGTTAATTAATGGAACACAAAGCCGGACATAATAAGCAATTACATAAATGCTGATGTAATTATCAATTATTTAATGTAAATATATGTAGCTATGAAGAAAAGTGTGCATAAATAAATGTGTGGCACGCTGTTACTGGCGACTCTTCGTTAGTCCTGTCGCATGTGTGACGGGCAATAAATGTATTTAAATTAATTGCATAATAAAGATTAAATATTTATTTACACAACGTTTCAATTAACTTTCGGCTTTGCTGAAGCCCTTGCTGCGATGCCTGCCACGCCTTGTTGCGGTCTCATTGCTTTTGTTTCTGTTTCGCACCAATTTAATTATACAATTTATTGCTTAAAATCGCGCACAACTACAAAATGGCGGCCTATAACCGGAAGTAAACAAGTTGAACGACCTTCCCGCATCCGGATACTGGCTACAGAGTCGCATGTGCACCACCCTGGCTGGGAATGTGCCACATATTATGCGACCGGCTATATAGAGGATGCTAGTGCGACCGTGTGGACCGTGGCACCCAGAAACCCAGTAACTTGCCATAAATTTTAGCACCGCACGCGCAAATCCAAATGGTAAATGGGTTAAGGATTCCCACAGGCGGCAAACACCAGTACGAGTACGAGAACGGGGACGAAGGACGGTTGGCAGCAATTGCAAAATTTTTGTGTAAATTTAACTCAATTGACATTGGCTATGAGTCGAGTTGAGTGGAGCGCCGTTGAGTTGAGTTGAATTGGGTTGAGACTGGGGAATTGCATTTGTGCTGCCTCTTTTTGGAGTACTTCAAAGTCAATGCAGCTGCTGCCCGGAAAAAATGCGGAAACTGTACGGAAACGGAAGTCGCAGTGGCAGTAGCAGCACCGCCACCATCCCCTACAACAATGGCATCAGCTGCGCTGACCAGTGCCACACTTTACTCTCGTCTCCCCCCTTCCCCTTCCCCCACCGGGAGCAGCCGTTGCCGTCCAAATGCCTGTGGAGACAGCCAACGGCTCAGAGGCGACGTGTGGCACGAGAGGAGCGTAGGAAGCGCGGCTGCCGTCGCTTTCAAAAATTCATATTCGTAATTGTTGACTGTATTGTCGGTGGCATTGTTGCCAGCCAGCTAGAGGATGACCACAGTGCACACTCCGCAAATGCGCCAGTAATTTGTAAACTTATTAAAGTTCCTTGCGAAGGGGAAAATTAAAATTAGTATTGCAACTAATAGGATTATTTGAAGAATTATTTAACTTTGTTCATCAAATCACAAGCTTGACAAATAAAGAAACTTTATTATGTTGTATACATACAAATTTAATTATTTATTTAAATATCTAAGTAGCTAAAAGTTGTTAGACTTCATTTTTAAAATCGGAAGACGAATTTAGATGTACAATTGTTGCCAAGTATGATTAGTTGATCAATCACATAGCTAATCTCTACTGTATCTTTAAAGCCGCTTTTGCATTTTGCACTTTATCTCTGACATTTTTGAGTATGCGAAAATAAAATATTTTCCTGCTAATCTCTTGCAGCGGAACTTTCGACTTCCTGCTCAGTTTTCGAAACACTTTCCGTTTTGACAAACTTATATATTTTTTGGCATATGTCTTGCATATTCTATCTCTGGCAAAAGCATGTACGGATTAGATTTAGGACCGTTGAAACCTTATGGACGAAGACTTTACATACTTATGCTCCATATGTATTTGTTGAAATTTTCCAATAATTATGGCTCTTTTGGCTATCATAAATTGTCAAATGAATTTCGCTTTTAGATCGACCCCCCCATACTGAGAACATATATATTTTTAGCTTTTCGCTGATAAGCGAGCACCGAGAATAGTTGAAACTTGTAGCCCAATGCATTCGATTGCACTTAAGAGAGTGCGCAGAGTGCCGCCTGCATTATTTATTATTATAAGATATAACGACCACACATCATATTTATGCTTATAGAGGCCCATGCACACCCGCACTCGACTCCGGGCCGGAGTCAAGTGTAGAGTCGCCGCCGTTCAGTTAATTGCAGCGGAGGCCGTCGCTGATGAGTTTAATTGAAATAATGCGCACTTCTCTCTCGGCGGGGGCAGTGCCGGAAAGTGTTTTCTTGTATTCGGAGCATTAATAATATTTCTGCTGTCGGGTTTTATATTTTCCTTCTTTTTGTTATTCTTTCGACTGTCTAATGAAGTTTGTGCCGAAAAAAAGCGAACAAGAAATGAAAGCGACGCTGTCAAAATGTTTAATTGCCAGCAGCGGGAAGCAAAAAATATATACAATGCTGAAGAGAGTGTGGGGAGACAAGGGGAGGGGCTCTGAAGGCGGGTCGAACCATTAGCCAAATGAAGCGTATGATTTGTCACAATTCAGAATTATAGTTCTATTCCTGCAGTTGCTCACTGAGCAGCTTGAAGTGGAATAAGTCACTTGTGAGCAAAGCTCAAGCTAAAAGAAGTAGGGGGGTGGACATAGACATTAATGGGTTAAAGCTCTTTGACATATGACTTAATGCATTACAGCGAATTCGCACTAAATGTAATTGTGCCCCAAATGCGCTTGAGCTGATAATAATTGCACGTCGACTCGTTGCAAGTTTCTGCAGAACTTTGTGCATATTTTTGGCCCAGCCGCGTGCAACTTGAAATGATCTATTGTGCTTAAGAGGTGTGTGGGGGGGGGGGGGTAGGCGGAGCGACTTGGGCGTGTCTGCGCTAGGTGTTGCTATCAGAACTCGCAAAGTGAACGCACAATAAATGGGTTACCCAAAAACCATTCGACGACGATGTCGTTGCCAAAAACTTGCGACGGCGTCGGCTGCCCGAAAAGTTAAGTGAATTGCGCAAAAGTTTTTCGCTTTTGGGTTCCAGCAAATTTGTGCACTGTTCAAAAGTTTCTACCTCTGTGTGTCAGTGTGTGTGATAAAAATAAAAAGTGCCTTCATACCATACCAGTGACCGGCTAAAAGGTAAATATGCCCCAGCAGCACCAACAATAACAACAACTGTTTCAACAACAGCCAACAACAACGACGAGCAACAATGGCTTTGGCAATGACCATACAATAGGACCCCATAAAATGTGCTACAAAATGCAAAATGGCTTCTGCGGTTTCAATAGTAACTGCGACGTCGACTACGACGGCAACGGCAACGTCGACGGCGACTACGATTTTAAACCGCTGACGCAGTGAAATTTAACGTTGTGAACTTTTATGGTGAATGCGCTGCAGGTTGCCGTCAGGTGGCTAGGTGGCAGGGTGGCAGGGTGACGCCTGTTCCATGCAGCCACCAGTTGCATGGCCAAATAACATTAAATGTAAGTACTTATTTTGCTTCCCCATTCCCGGGCAGACGCAATTTGCCTTTGTTGCGGATGCGGATGCTGCTGCACTGCCTCTGACTTTGGCCCAGATGAAGTAATAAATGTTGCATTTAATTTATTAGCATGGGCCCATATGATGTGAATTGAGGTGTGTCTGCACAAGCACTCAAACTGATTTGATCTGGCCGAGTTGAGTGTGAAAAAGTTTCTAATTACGATAAAAACTTATTCGAATTTGACAGTGCAGATTGGCGAATACATTCTATTCAAATGTTCATGATTAATAAATAACTTCAACAAATCGTTTAAGCAGACAAATGTATATATTTGAAAATTTATTATTGCGTGAATAATAAGGATATAAATTTGATAAGTTCAGTAAAACATTATTTATTCCATTAAGTACAATATTTATAAATAACGCTTTATTTTCGTTTGCATTTAATCTTAGGCTACTCAAAATAATTAATTAATTGCAGATATTTTTTTATAAGTACGAAGAATAGTTTCTTTTTCGAATACTCATTTTGATCATTTATGTAAAATAATTCTTTAGGCAACGAATTCAAAACGTTTGAGTTAATTTTGCTTCGAGTTAAGAAGACAAATTGTTAAAATAAATAAATCAAAATTATTTAGGTAATAGTATAACAATTCTTAAATCAATCCTGATGGTCTTCCTAAATACTAATCCAGCTTATACCATACAAGTATCTTATTCAAACATAATATAAATTTTCATTAGTCATTTTTAAAGCGATCTTTAAGCTTGTTTTGTTTTACTGTAGCTGCATAATGGGGATTATGGTGTCTTCTTACACCCAATGTCGAAAATGACCACAAAATATTTCGATAGGTAAAAACATACAGCAGAAGCTCTAGATATGCTGAAGAGTCAATCACATGTATAGCGAGCACTATAATCGCATATTGAATACGGACACCGGGACACACTCACTGCCCCTTATGAGCTTCCATTGAATGGTTTTAGGGGCTTATGGCCAAAAACTTGTTCCAGCTTTGGCAGCTTTAGGGTTTCACGAAAGCAATTTAAAGACATTACAAGATGATTGTATCGGGCTAACAGGTACATGGCAAGGTATTTCAAATATGTGCGAACGTAACTCAATACCATAAATCAAGTTGCACACTTCAACTAAGCTACTCGGTTCTTCGGTCCCCGTCTCCGACTCAGACTGCGACTCCTTGTTCCCCCTCAATTCCGACAATGCAGTAAGCCGGCTCGGCAGTCGATTAATTGATTGTCTAAATGCACTTGTAAGCAACTCGACAAATCAATGAAGTGTAGAAAACAAGTCAAAGCTGCAAACAATGTCCAACAGTTTCGCCCCAACCCAATGCCAATCCATGCTCAGCTCTAGTCCGCCCACACATGACGCTGCTAACTGCCAACCAGTGATGAGTGAAGAACGTAATGGAGAAGGTAACTCGAAAAAATTGCTGCTGTCTGGGAATTGGATTTTGCGGTTTCACGTTTCGAATTACCATCGACAGCAGCTGACAGATACCTCCGCGCCCATCCCCGTTAAAAGCAAAAGTCCGACTCCGCGACTGTGTTAGCCATGGTTAATTGTCGCTATCGTCGCTGATTCTGCCTCATTCTCCTTCTCCGCTTTCGGTACGCAATTATGCCATGTTGCAATATTGTGGGCGTATGTGTGTGAGTGTATGGCAGGAATACTCAAGGATGCGGCAAGATCGAGGGGCAGTGACAGTGGCAGTGCCAGTGCCAGTACTCTTGACGTAACTCAATCGCAGTCATTGCTGACAATTTGCCAGAATTCACAAGCGAGTGACTTTGGCTGGAATCCGCTTGGAATTCGACTGGGTCACGCTTCGTTGGCTGCTCGGCCAGGCAGCTCAGTTTGTTGGCAAGTTCATCAACTTGTTAAATATTTTAAATTTTTCACATCTTTCTCCCAATCCCTTGCCACCACTTCTTCTTACGTCCTTTCTGCCATTCTCTGCGCACTGCAGCACGTTTAATCGTGTTAAACATTTTATGAACGTTACCCCACGTTTGCCCCACTTTGCAACCATTCTGACTGCAGTTCGCCGTTCTCAGTTCGCAGCTTGTCTTTTTTGTTGGTGCACCAGAAAACCTTTTTGCGGTTGTCATAATTGTAATTTTGGTCACTGCAGGCTGTAGAGAGTGCATGAATTTATGATGAACGACGAGCTCTTGCCAGGCCACCCTGCCCCACCAGCACCCACCGCAACCACCGCACAACTCTTCCTGACACACAAATTCAGCAACGTCGCCTGTGTCATAAATGCCAGAGAATTGTATTTATATATATATATCTTTATGTATATAGATATATATATATATATGTATTTATAAATTTATATTCAGCTTTGACTAGTCAAAGACAGAAAGTAAAGGCTAAAAAGGTCCGTAGGATGTGGCTAAGTGCCTGCTGAGTACAATTTTTATATTTATTATTTCTGATTGAAAGCAAAAGTTTTGATGTGCTATTAAAATTAAGTGCTATGTAAATTGGTATGATTTTCCAACTGTAGCCAATATGGAAAACCGCAGCTTTTATTCTGTAACTCACACTGAAATCTATATAAATAAAAATGATTGTTTTAAATGACTGACTGAATAAATTATCCATCGAACTGGCAAATGTTGCAATTTAAAACAATTTATTTATATAGATTTTTTAGCTTGACATATTTCATTCATTAGTGAATAATTAATCACTCAAAATTCAAAATCTATAATGTTAATGTGAGTCAAACATACATCTCGATTTAACCTTTTTACTTTACCAAAACTTAATCATTTTAAACTAAATAATTTCAGACCCACTAAAAACCTGCCTGCTCTTATGGGACTCACAGAATGGCATCAGTTTAACTAAGCTTCTTGTTTATGAACAAAATCAGTGTTGACATGCTAAGGGAGTCTTGATTGCCATTCATTTAGATTCAACTTCGTGCCCACAGCGGAAGTAACAATTGATCCCATTTTGCTGTTGGTATCTCGAGACCTGCCTCAATTTAAACAGCAAACTTTTCAGCCTGTGCAGCCATGCAATTATTTTTGCCACACATTGTCAAATTGGAGTAAACTGTCATCCCCACATCCGTTTTTATTGTTGGCTGAACATTTGCACAATTTATACATCAACTTTTATTTTATTTAATACGAAAACAATTTACAATGGCTTAGAACTGGGCAAAAAACCAACGACCATATATGCCAGATAGTTAGTGATATGCAAAAATAGCAAAAATTGCATCAACTGAAATTGTTATCCTCGTCTGGCTTCCACTTGTCCCGTTGTCGGGTTGTCCGGCTAGATGGTTGTTATCAATATCTAAACATGGCTGAATTGCTCTTAAATAACCAAACAATAACTATACAAAAATTGGGGGTAAAGATGGCAAGTGAATTGCTGTCCTTGTGATCGTTTGGTTGTTGTTTGTATTGCGCTACAATGGATGCAATAAAATAAAATAAAACTCGGCAATATAAATAGAAGTGGTCGCTTCTCTGTAGGCATCAAATATAAAGAGCATATCGACTCACTCAATTGCTGTAAGTGTTTTTAGATTAATTAACTACTCATGTCTTGATATTGAACAAATTCCAAGTGTATTTTGCCAAATATTTATTGAGTTGCTAATAAAGTGGCAATGTTATTGAAAGGTATTGTTTGCTTTAACGTTAATAATTATTAACTCATAAATATATCAAATTATATATTATAATCAAAGTTAAATATAATTTCTTTAAAAAATCAAAAGGTGATATAATTTTAAAATATCTGAAAACACATTTTCTCTTTATCTGCAATTCGAATATATACTACGCTTTTAGTGCATGCAAAGGACAGCAATTTAGACAGAGGAACCCTCTACGGAGTGTGTAGAGCCTCAATTTATTTTAACGCTAAAAATACAAATAAAATACGCTCATGCTCATCTAAAAAGTGGTCGGTGGAGGGAATGGATGGAGTAGGTCTAGTCCCGCTTCATCCAACGAAGCCCGCATCAATTTGCAGCCGCCACCAAACAGTTTACGTTAGATATTGTAAATTTTCATAGGACCCGACCACGGTCTAAAAAACAACAACTGAAAACCAAACACCATAAAAAAAAAACGGGAAAGAGAAAAAGAAGGGGAAACGGGATGGTCGAGCCGAAAAAATATGTCTATTTAAATTTGTTCTGTGGTCTCGTTGTGTTCGTCTGCGGTTCTTTTAGGTAATTTGCACATTTTACACGCAGACACGAGGATATCGAATCGGCGGATCGCCGGTTGCGGGTTGCGGGTCGAGGGTGTAGCCTAGTAACGTAAATATTGAAATATATTTGGCAGCTGCGCCCAAATTCTGGTGAAAAGTAAATAAGAGCGATGACTGTTCCGGCGGCGACAGGAGAAGTGGGGCAAAATACATATGTGGCATGTTCGAGTGGTACGTGATTTGCATTTTAAAGTGATTCCTCCTCCGCAACCTCGCCCTCTCTGTCGCTCTAATATGTAATATGTAATCATAATGCAGCGCGAATTAAAGAGAAGCCCAAATATTAATCATACGCCGCGTGGCCCTCATTATGCGGCACTTGAGAAAATTTGTTAGCAAACGCGAAGAGCGCTCAGGGAAAATACTGCGGCTGTGGCCATATTGAAAAGTGAAAGGCTCCAGGATGTGAGGAACAAGGCTGTTGCTGCTGCTGTTGCTGTAGCTGCTGCTGCTGTTGCTGCTGCTACGAGGGCGGCTTCCAGTCAAGCACAAACGGAAGTAGGAAAAATTTAATTAAAGCTGGCTACGCTACCAGAAGAGGAACTTCTTTCAGCCAAGAAAGAAAAGTGGCCAAGTGGAGCTACCTGAAGCTGATTTCATTTTAAGCGTTGCGATAGCAAAAGGAGCATGAGTTGAAGTTGCACTCATATTTTGGAAGGGAGGGGGAGAGCGGCCAAGCAAGCAAGTTTGAAAAGCCCTTAGGCACAAAATAATAACAGACATCGTCGGGAAGGGGTGTGGTGTTAAGAAAGCAGATGCAAGAAATTGTTATAAAATACATGGTCTATCGATAGCCAAATTGTAAGACTAAAGACTCTGGCAGTATTTCACCTGCAGTTGGACACTTGCATACTTAATTGCTGTCGCAGTGGCAGCTCAACCCACATGTGGAGACGTGGACGTGTGTGTGTGTGTGGGTGGGTGGGAGGGTGGTTGGCTTGTGTGCATGTCGGTTAATAACGTCATTTATTATGCACTTCTTTCCGGTATTTCCGGTATTTACCGCGCACGCGACACGACACATAAATGTTGCCATAAATTTTAGCACTGGTACGCCACAGGAGTTTGGGGAGAGGGCGGACGAGTCGAAATGCAACACACGTAGCAACTGCAACATTTACGACGGCGACGTTGAGTACGTCTCCACTGCGGTCTCAGGTACTGAGCTCTGTGCCCGGCGACTGCAGCAACTTTTGCTCAAATAACTTGCAATTTATTTGGTGTGTTGCGAAAAGCAACTTCCGTTGACGCCTCCGCCATTTTGTTGGTGCGCCGCGAACGCCATTTTGTAAAGGCAACAACATGGCGGCAGCCACGCTAAAAGAAATGCAAATGGGTATGCGAATACGAATATGAATGCGAATAAGAATGGTGATTTCGACGAGGAGAGCATGTCGAGGGGCACTCGGGGGAATGGCAAACGCGTGCCAGGCACCTGGCTGGCATCTTCGTAGCACCTGCTCACCGCTGCACTTATTTTTATGTATATGTGTATATTTTTGCGGTTTATAAATTTTTACATTTCACTTGGTGTTTTTTGGATTTAACAGCATAAACTTTACGACATTTTATGTGGTGAAAGTGGCTATAAATCGAACAAGGCAAACTTGCCAAGGGATAGGTGGGAGGAGGCAGGGAGGTGATGAAACTTGAACTGTTCCTGCAGAGTTCGGTTAGCTTTGGCTTATGTGGCGCAGATAAATTTCCATTTCCATTTCGTTGCAGGCATTTGGTTTCACATAGAAATTGAGTAGATACTCATAAATCTTGGTGAGTTCAATAACATAAATACCAAATTGAAGGTTGAACTTTTTTCACTTTACTGCATTTGCATTTATATTATGCAGACTGCTCAGCTGAAAATGGTATCGGAATATCGGAAGTGCATTAGCTGTATGTCCGTGTGCTGGTGCGTGGGTATGTGTTAGCCAGAGTGAACTTAACCTAAACTTTGAAAAAGTGTATATGGATTCTGGGGCTGGTATTTTAAATCGAGCTCAAATCAGCTGCAAAGTTTTTAGCCTCTAAAAGTTAAGTACGATAACTAAAGTGCCACTGAGTTGAAAAAAAGTCAACAGAACGAAAAAAAGAGAACGTTTTTAAATTATTCCAATAGTTTTGCCCAGTTCTACTTCTACTTACTTGCTGGCATCTTAAAATGCTGCTTGAACAAAAGAAAGTGTAGCTTCAGCATATTTTTTTTACTCATTTCGATGGATTTTCAGAAATAGTTTGATTTTTACATTGCTCTTTCAAGCCTATCGAAATGATATATTAAATAGAAATAATCACCCAATTTCCGAACGAGTAGCTTAACTTTATAAAAGCAGACAAATGAAATCAAATCTTTCAAGAGAGTAGGTAGTGTCTTGAACGCTAAAGATATTCAGGGTTATTCAGTGCTATCAATAACAGCAGAAAAGAGGCCACACACGCAGTCGTTGTGTGGACTAATTAACTTTGAGTTAGGGGGCCACCAGCGGCGTTGCTCAATTGAAGAACATCAATATTCACACATACATACATAGATACGTACATTCTTACATATATGTATGTTATATGGCATTATATATCCATTTGCCGCCCACTGGGCAGAAATTGACATAAATTACTATCAAAACAAATTAAAACTTGCCAACAACAACCACAGCAACAAGCTGCAACTCAAGCGGCGCATGCTTCTTCTTCTTCTTCTTCTTCTTCGCTGGCTCTTACACTTTTCCCCGTTTGCTCTTCATATTGCTCTATGTTTTATTTATTACCATAATTCAAACTCAATTTTTATCATTCTGTGCTCGTAATTTGTGCGCAGCCTAATAAAATATGCAAAAATAATTATGCGCAAAGTTCAACAAGACAACAAAACAGCTTGCTTCGGTATTGCATCTATTCTGTTTTGCAACCCTGCCTCCCTCACAATGGCAGGGGAGGGGTAAGGAGATAGGCATGCCTGCCTACACCGGCACCACCACCAGCACTAGCAGCACCAGCAGCACCACTCACAGCAGTAAATGCAGTTGTAAATATGTCCGTTTATTTGTCTGGCTATCTGGCGGCTCCTGCCATTTGTTGCCCTGTTTATTTGTTAGTCTGTTTTGCATTGTTTGTTGTTGTTGCTGGTTTGCACATTGAAAGATTTAAAAATCATTTGATTTGCATGAAATTGCAAGCGCCGCTTTGGCTACGTGGTCCTTGGATCATTTGATTTGCCATTCAGTTCGCCAAAATGTCCAAAGACTACAACAACAAAAACAATATCAACTAGCTAAATCCACAACAACTAAAACAACAACAACTTAAATGGATGCGCATTTATAATTGTTTCGCATTGTGTATTCCACGCAGAGAGCTCATTTTATCTAGAATGCACAACCAGAGCAGACCTAAAATAATGAAAATGTAATTTCATTTGCGAACAGATCTGCCAATTCATTCAATCATTCTAATTTACCATTCAACCAGCCCAACCACACCCAACCTCCCCAAACATTTGTTTGCTTTTGGATACTGTTGGTTTTGCTTATGAAATTAATTTTCATTGATTTGGCAATGTTGAATTCATAATTTTGACGCATTATTTTTGTGTGAATTTCGAATTGTGTTTATCCCAAACGATGCTGCATTAAAAGATAATGAACTGAACGCTATCTGTTGTATGCCACAAAATTTGCATTTGAATGGGACCACTTAAAATCGTTGTTAAGTATATAAATTCATGCCTAATGAGCCATGATGCAAACATAAGAAACTTGTAGCTATACTTTCTATAGAAATATTTGGTTAATTATTTAAATTCCATTTTCAGAATGCCGAATCAAAAATCTGATTATTTATTAAGAAGCTGTCAAGTAATTGTGGCAAGCTTTTGCGAACAGTTGTATGAAGTGTTAAGTTATGACAGCGCGAAACTTTTCATGTTTCCCAAAATTCTTTTATTTTATTAAGAAAATTTGTTTAACAAATATTTAGTTGATGTCTTTAAGCATCTGTAAGTAGGCAATAAATTGCACCCATATCAAATACTTTTCTGTGTATTTGGCTTACCTTTATTTAACTTTATGAATGAAAATCTTATGAAATAATTTAAAAGATATCGGAAAATATGTTTATCTTATTAAGCAATACATTAAAAGTGTTACCATTTAATTTATTACTAACACAATTGGGCAATTTTAAACAACGAAAAGAAAATGTTCGAATATTCTTGCATATAGTTCATACTATTCCATATTTAAAAGGCCCAAAAAAGTTTAGCTACTAAATTAGATTTCAAGGAATTTATGTACTTTACAGCAAAGTATACAGAAAAGTAGAAGATAAATATCTCTATATTAAACACCCCCAACAAGCGATGTCAGCCCCAAGTAACAGAGCAACCTTGACATCTTAATTAACCAACTTGGCAGCTGCTTCATGCCACTCAAATGGGCAAAGAAGCGTGGCTACTTCTCCAGCGACCCCAATGAGCAGTTGAAATTTCAAGAACATTTAACACATTGCCAAATCTAGCGTAACCCAAGCCAGAGCCAAGGAAACTAAAAAATACCCACGCAAGAAGTTCATGAAAATTTTATTTACACGCTGCCAAACGGTCCGAATTAATCTCTTGGCAAATTTATTTGAAAATTTGTGCCATAAAAATGCATACAAAAAGCAGGCAAACAGCCTTTCTACCCTTCGCCACAAACGGATCGCAGCGAGGGTTGCTGGTCCAGGGCGAAGGCTGTTCAAACAAGCTCTGTACAATTTTCTTGCGATTTCCCTGTTTCCTCCAATAGACTTCTGTATGCCGCTTGATTTTCGATTTGTTTCTTAATTTTCACGAATTTGTTCTATGCTCGTGGATTTGCGCAAACACACAGCGACGAAACGCAGTGGGTGAAAGAGGCGGATGCAGGGGGGAGGGTGTGGGGAGGGGGTTACATCTCGAGGGATGCGAAAGCCTGCGGCGTCCACTCGTTCTTGCCACATTGAACCATAAATACTTCCCCTGTCAGCAACTGATTTACTTCTGATTTATTTGCAAATGCGAATTTGCTTTTTATGTTTTTATTTTTGTTTACTTTATATTCGCACCACGATTTCGACGTCAGCCCGCAAATGGGAGAGGTTGAACCACCACCCCCCACCACCCAGCTCTCCAACCAAATTCCCTCTTCGGAGGTGTGAATGTGTTTTCCTTTGCTCAGCTATCCACCCCCCTCACAATTGGGCAATTTTCATTCATTTGGTGCAGCACTTTCACTTGGCTTCCTCTTCGGCTCTCGCTTTTCACTGTTGCCCAAGCAAAACACACAATAATCATTTCAATTTTAATGCTCCAATAATTTGAAATAGCTACGAAGGGTTATTTAACTTTTTTGCTCGTTTTCTCGTTTTTTCTTCGCGTTTTTTTCTGACGATAGAACTAGTTGTAAGTAAGTTCGCCAAAGTACATATATATATATCAAAGTATATATATCAAAGTAAAACCTTGAGTTCATTAGGCAACTGGCGTTTTTCTTGTTCGTTCGCTGATTTCTGTTTGCACTAGCTGCGAAAAGTGGGTCAAATGTTCGTCCCATCTCAGATAATGGTCGCACGACTTGTAATTAAGCTGATTTTAAATTGATTCTTCAAAAATATTTGGCTAAAACTCGATAGTACCTTCACAATATATATATATATATATATAAATATATATATATAATAATATGCTCTAATGAAGCAATTTCAACCCTTCGCAGCGGCCAACAGAAATGAGTCATATGTTGGGTTGAGTTCAGCTAACTAGGAAATCACAGTTTACGATTATATCACAGACACGCACCCCCAAGAACCAAAGCCGAGTTTTGTATTCCCGATGCTGGCATCCCAATGAATAAATGCGACAAATGTCAGTTAACGCCTAACGCCTACCAGGAATACAATATATAGAGAAAAAAAACAACAAAAAAGAGTCACGATGTCTAAATAAATTTGCATTAGCGGCAATGGCGATGTCAGCGGCGCCTGACAAGGATATGCAACGGAGGTGGGGGGGGGTTGCTTGACAGGAAGGGGCCTTCGCGTCGTAATGTTCATATGCATAAATTATCCAACGAAGGACGTACGCAACATTTTCATTATGGGTAGCCAAAGTAGAACTTGTTTATATTCAAATTAGTAGGCAACACAAACAGCAATAGCAAGCAGCACAAACACAAACACAAAGGCAACCAAACAAGGACCAACGATGGCGCCCATGACTCTGTAACTGTTTTTATTGTCTGCAAGGACGAAAGGGTGACAACGACTAACGCACAGGACCTTGAGCTTTAACATTAACCATTTGCTATTTGATTTGTTTTGGTTTGGTTGGGTTGGGTTGGCTTTGTCGCAATAATGAGCATTTTATGAGGATGCTCCTCCTAACCGGAATGAGCGAACTGACAACTTAATTAAGATTTTATTGTGTGCGTTAGGTGGGGGAATGGGGCACAGACATTGGTTAGTTTTGTAGCCCATATAGCAGTTTCTGGGCAATCAGCGCACATTGTAAAGAGCTTCACACCCCAACTGTCACTGACGCAACTCCAACAAAAACCCACGCCGCAGTTGAGTGCCACTCGAACACCAAACGACAACTCCAAGCTCCAATTCGACCCACCAAAGCGGTTCGGCGTCGCCTCGTTATGATCGATCAGCAGAGTGAAAGCCGTTCCGCGCCAGAGCAGGGCAGAGTATGGCAGCTGACTGTGCAACAAATGAGTGCAATTAATTTGAACGTTCGTTAATTAATTAATAACTGTGTCTGCCACAGCAGCACCAACCCACTCTTCTCCGCTGCCATCCTCTGCCCAACTATCTTTTTGCATAACGACTGTAAGTGCAACAACGACAACAACAACGACGGCGACTGGGGCAACAAGTGGACATTTAAACGTTGTTGAGATGTTGTCCCTGGCAGCCGTTCAGCTTTCTGCTATTTCTGCCGTTCTGCCGTTCTGCCGTTGTTGGTATTACTCATTAGAGTGCAATTGAAATATGATTGTTGCAATGAAAATACGACAGATGATCAATCAAGCTGGTTCGAAGTTGCTGCCAGACCGAGTAACGAGAAGGTGTTGTTGTCGCTGACAGCCAAGATATTGTACAACTGACATTAAGTGTAATCATTGGATACTATTAGATTGTGTACATGTTTATTACAGATTGTGGGAAAACTGATTTTGTCACTTAACCCGTTAATCGACTACACCGCAAGTGCTGTAGAAAATGTTGTATTATAATTGAAATTAACAGTATACCCGTTAATTGAAATGAAAATTCCTTTCGATTTTAGCCATTTTCGTGGTATATTTTTGAATGCCCACAACAAAGTACTGTTTACAGAGTATGTCTTGGTTGTGCTGTCTTAAGTAAGGCACGTTTGCATGTTAAGCCTAATTATAATTAAAACATTATTACTTTTCATTATTAGGGCAGAGGCTAAACCAAATAAACCCATTGTCAGGTTCATTTAAATTTTAATGCCGTTGACGAGGGTATTAGACTCTTGGCAGCGATTGTGTTGAAGACATGCCCGAACCGAAGAGTGGGGAAATTTTGGAAAAACCGATTTTAATTGAATTCAATTAAAACACACAATTCAATTAAACACCCAATTAAAACCCACTTTTATATACAAACCTGTTTGTATGCTTGCTTGTACTTCATTTTAATAAATAACAAAAAAAAGATAATCCTAAACTCGTTTTGATTTTCTATGAGCCTTCATCCAAACAAAAGTGCGAGCGCTTTATTTCTCTTAATCTCCTTGCACAGCTTAGCGGATTTGATAAGTTTGTAGAACATCCACACATTGAGCAACACACAACACTTTTTCGTTACGCCCCAAACAATCATTGTGGCGATGCTCAGCAGAACAAAGATTTTAATAAAGTACCCAAAACTGTCAGTGACAAAAACTGAAATGACACTCTCCTCCCAACCGCCCGGCCCGTTTTGAGGAAATGTAAAATGCAAATACTCAAAGGCATTGTCTGATGCACGCCCCAAACTGGACTCATATTTATTTAAGCAATCAACAGACCGCTGCTGGGCTGAGCTTGGTGTGGTGTCATCTCTGCTCCTTGTGCAAATCAAAAACACAAAACTAATTCCTTTGACAATGCCACACGCCGGCACCAGCCACCAAGCTGGATAGGAACACAATTGGGAATGGGAGATGCTAGCTGGTAGCTGGTAGCTGGGTCTGTCAGGCTTAACGAGAATGGTGAACTGAGTGGAATTGAGATGAGTTGTTTCCCTGCAACCGGGGCGAGGAGCCTGTCAAAGATGCATTCAAGGATTAAATTAATGTCATAGCAAGTGGACAATAGCCCCGTTCCCGGAGGGCATCAACAACTCGGCAATATTAACGCTTAATTGTTTGTAGGTGAGATGAGGTGAGGTGAGGTGAAGCTACCTGCTACGTACTGCTCGGGCTGCCATTGAGATGAAGTCATAAAGAACTGGCAGCTGTATAACCTTTAAATATGGAAATATATGCTTAGGGTCGTAGATTGCCCCCGGGGATCTTTTGGCCTCGTCTATTGCTGCTGCTGCTGCTGCTGCTGCTTCTGCTGATGATGATGCTGCTTGTGATGCTTGTGCTGCTTCTTCTTCTTCTTCGTCTTCTTCTGGTTTTGCTTATGCTTTTGCCTTTTCATTCTTTAAATCAAATCGCATTAACATTTCTTTACAATTTTCTGCTCAGCATCGTGACAAAAAATAAAGTGTTTGTTGGTCGGGGGCCAAAGCGCATAAAAAGGATATTTGACACTTTTAAATGTGCGCTTATTGTGACTGCCCCTCTCTCTCACACTCTGGTCGTTTCTTTTGTCTGTTGAACTATTTGCTGCCTGGCTTCTTGAATTTTTGTTATATTTTTCTCTGGCGTTCTCTTTTTTATTGTTTGCTTTTGTGTCTTGGCCTTTGCTGACTTGCCTGCCAATCCCATTCCCATTGCCATTGCCTTTCCCATTCCCCGTCCCAGTCCCATTCCGCTTCCTGCCTTCGAAAATCAAATCTATTGTCATTTTGCCAGCTCCCAACTCTAGGTTCGTTCTAGTCTTCATCCTCGTCTTCGTACTCGTCCTGTGCCTGAGCCTGTTCTTGGCCCTGTGTCTCAGCACTTTGTCGGCGTGTCGTTCACGTCAACATCATCGTCCTTGCAGCGTTTAAAAGCCATAAGCGTTTGCTTTTATTGAGTTTTTATTGTTTTTTATACGCTTTTTATTCTTCGTCTTATTATTTCTATTCGCTTTGCGGTACGATGCTGCGCTGCGTAGTCACTGGTGATAGTTTTATTATCAGGAATCAATGATCTATAAGTATTTTCACGTCACGTTTCTGGCTACAGTAAGTTCCCTCGATGACAAACATCTTTGAGCTGAGCCATCTAAGTAGCTCAGTTCAAGTTAAACCTATCAGAGCCATGAAATACTTGAGCATTTTATTGATACTTCACAAAGTAGAACAATTCCAGTTTTTATTTATGTATTTATTTTGAATGTGAAAATATGTAGAGGAAAACGCCCTTATGAAAACACCTTTGCCCATCGATGCTTATGATGGGTTGATGGTAATCCCCTTCAATGGCAGAGCGTCTGTTACATTCAGCATCTGCAGACGTTTCTTCAAAGCCCCCGATGAGCTCCTGAGACGTCGCACTTCATTGCCAGACAATGCACACTGTGCTCAACACATCAAATGTATGTCAATAACACTGGCCAACACGGCATTGAGCTGCTGTCAACATGGTCCATAGAGATGTTGGTCTCTCTCACTCACTGTTTGTTTCTTTCTCCGTCTCTCTCACACACACACACATTCGCTTTTAGCTATTAGTTTGAAGCAATGCCGCAAATCGCATCTCGAAAATTCATTCAATTTCATTTCCAAGAAAAAATATTACAAAACGTGGCACACAGCAAGGAGCTCCATAAAATGGTGAAATGAGAAATATTTCGCAATCATTCGTTGAAATTATAAAAACGCATTGCTGAGCTGTCGCATTGATTGAATTTTCTTTGGCCATTCTTCGTAGCTACCTACCCACAACTCACCCTCCATCCTTGGAGTTCCTGTGCATCTATTGTGCTCGGACTTTTACACCTTTCAACATCACGAAGCCGGATTAAAAATCTATGTCAGTTGTGTTCGGCTTGTTTGAATTTCATTTTCGGTTTGCTGTTGCAGTTGCAGTTGCATTTCCATTTCCATCTTCGTCTCCACTTCCATTCCACTTCCATGCCCATTGTTCAGTCGACACCTTTCCCTATTGAGCCCATAATGAGGTATTCCGATCTCTCGCCGACAGCTACAACTGCATATTATAGAGCGCTTAAAAATCAATTAAAGAGATTTTCGCTGCGAAATGTTTACAGCTGGTCTTTGTGGGCTGCCATTGAATACACCTTTGTGGATATGTCACGCGGTAAATGAGATTTCCAAGCATTAGTTATACTGAGCGTAGATAACATTCATGTACACACATATGAGGGTTCGTATCTTTTTTTCGATGACAGTTACTTGTCTGAGGAAATTTGTGTCCTTCTTCAAAAGGAGTTTTCCAAATACGCTGATTTTTTTTACAATTGTGCTGGTACTTAATCCACCGACCAACCAAACCACCCAATACCATCCGTAACTGCCTTTAATTGACTTTGACATTTGAGTGTTTCGGAGTGCCTTCGAAATCAATTTTCATAAATATTAAGACAGGCGCATAATTGAAGACCTCGCTCCTACCCTTCCTCTGCTCCAGGGGAGGCAGAACTATTTACATTGCCTCAGATACATAGTTGCAAGTTGATTGATGGATGGATTGAAAGCAGCGGCAGTCCAAAATTGACTTTCTGTTTGCCAAGACAGCCTCAGTAGCCTACAAACATCGTTGGCAGTCCCATAATTTATTATCTATTTACAAAGTATTTGTAGCAGAAATTTGGATGCCAGTCGGTTGTCTTATCAGCCCCCTTCCACCTGTCCAGAGTCGAGCTAAGGTCCGACTCATTTCTGTGGGCATATCAAAATGACTACTAATTGACTGATTTCCCCAACTCCCGGATTCTTGGCCTATCTCGCTCACTCTCTATCTCCTTCATTTTTTGTGTCTTTGTGAATGCTTTCGGGTTTTGTTTTCTCTGCGAGACTTTTTGTTTTATTAATTCGACTGTGGTAGATTAAAATCCGCCTGCCCGTTCTTTCCCCTCGCCCACCCACAGTAACGGTCATTTCTGTGCATTCAAGTGATCAATCATTTGATTGACGCCACGTTGCTCAGCATGAAGGATATGTCGGACGCCTTTGCCTGTTTGGCTGTTGGTCTATTTACACTGGCTGGTAATGGAAAAGGCGCCGGCGGCTTTGAAGCTGGAGACGGCGGCACCTGTTTCAACAAAACTAAAACAGAAAGTTGTTTGGTCAACCAACTGATGCCTTTTTTTTTGCTGCCAAAGAGAAAGTGCAAAAGATGATATTGGTTATATCGAATGACAGAATGCTAAAGAGTCGATAGACTGCGTTTGACACAGTTCCAATTGATTCCACAATTAAAAATTATTATGTTTAAGAGCCACATCCATTAATTAAGTGAATGAGAGCGAAGCCAGGCAGATAGCTGTTGTTAAATGTCGGAAAATTATAAATTGTGCACACACGAGACTGACTTGGATATTTAATTGCTTGTCAAAATATTCTACATTTTAATTTTATAAAATAGCATCATTTTTATTTTAATATTTTCTAACTTTATCTAAATATTAATATTGTGTTTTTTGATAAAAAGATTTTACAGTTGTGCCATTCGAAATTAATTGAGGGTTATACGAGCAGCATAGCAATTAGTAAAGTCGCCCACTAACCCCTAGCTGAACATTTAACATCAAAGGAAGCCTGTGCACTCTTGTTGGCTCTAAAAAACGCTCTTGATTAAAGTGCAGTGTAGTAGCTGACAGCTTTTGACAGGCTGCTGCACAAAGCAGATGTAATTGAATTGCTGCAAATTAATTGAGACAAAAGCTTTGCAACTAATCATGAAACAAAGTGCATTGACATGTAAATAACACACCAGTTCATCTATGTTCTATTCTCATTCTCTCTCTAAGTCTCTCTCTCTCTCTCTCTGTTAGTATGTCTCGCTTCTCTGTTACTATTACTTTTTGTTACACATAAGTTATAACAAAACGAAATGCGACGAGCCAAAATGGAACGAGCCTTTTTGTATATTATAGTATCAAGAGCGGCAAGTGGCGGGGAATCGGCTGTCTAAAGATGGGGGACAAGGGTCGGGGGATGTTGTTCGTCACGTGACCGCGCCATTTTGTTGTTAGCTTTGGCAGCACATTTTTTTGTTTTGCCCGAATGCACACACACACACACACACACACACACACATACACACAGAGAACAGCAAGAACAAAGCAGCAAACAGGCCGTTAACGACAACTTTTGCTTTCTTTTATTATTGAAAATCGCCAGCACAACAAAAAAAAAAATGTATATAATGGAAGAAAAGCAAAAACAACGTTGCCAAAAAATGCGCTGCTAATTGCTTTTAAAATGCAAAGGCCAGAAGCAAGGAGAGAGGCGCAGAGGGATAGGGCATCAGCAGGACCAACATTGACTTTGGGCAGGACATGCGAAAAAGCCGCAGCTGCCTGGCAGGCAATAATTGTTTATGGCAAAGCCCAGCGCGAACAGGACGCACAGGAGAGGCGGATAGACCAGCAGGATACACACATAAATCAAGGATAATGGGCAGCGTCGTCGAGTCGGCGTGCGGTTAAAATTCGTAATTCGATGCTTTTGCATTTGCTTGGATTTTGCTCTTAATGCCTGTTATAACCTTGTGGAAGGTATTACTATTTAGTCGTGAAGTTTGTAACTTTATGAAACTTGGCAAATATCAGTCTCTTTGCAGGCAGTAAATATGTATATGAGAGCCGTCGAAACCTATAGCTGCCATAGGAATTATCTGTCGAAAGATGATTTCTTATTTTTGGTTACAAAGTTATCCTAACCAAACTCATCAGTTATGCGTGCTATTAGTCTCATAATATTTGAACAACAACACTGTCAGCATCAGACACCTATAACAAATAGTTTTCATAGGAAGAATAGTTTGGTATTTTAAATTATGAGTAAAATTCAGATGATGGCAATTTGTTTCCGGTCTACAAGGGTGTGTAATCCTCGGCGTGACTAAGATGGCCGTGCTTTCTTGTTTTGTATTATTTTGGGCTTTATTAAAAATTGAAAACGCATTCAATTTATTCAGTCGCCAGCCAACAACAAGGTCGTCTCCTCATTCAACCAAATCGATTGAACGGCTCCGCGGCGGGGGTTGCGCCGAGATTGGATGCGACTCGGAGTTTGGGATTAGGGCGTCGTCTGAGTGACGTTTCGTGGCAGTTGTGTGATATGCCGTTGGCCCCTCGTCGCAGTTGCGACGTCGCATTTTTGTCTTTAAATCAATGTTAAAGCAATTTGTCACGGCCGCCGCATAGTGACAATAAACGAAACAGATGCGGCAGGCAGGGCTGAAGGGGTTGCCACTCACCATCACAGGAGCACAGCAGCACAGGAGCACAGAACAAAAGCACCATTGTCTGCCAAGAGAGAGAAATACACACAGAGTGAAAGAGAGGAAGAGAGAGATCTCAGCATTGCCATTACCTGTCAAGTGAGTTGAAAACAAATCGCAATGGGAATGTCAATAGGCCAACCGCCCAATCGAGAATGCAAAGTGGCGGCAAAAAGGGCGATGACGATAGGGGACAGCAGCTCAATTGATTTGGGATTTAAACTGAATAGGAGAGTTCAATAATGATAAACGAGAACCATGGCAAGAGCAACAGCCAATGCAAAAGCCAAAGCGTCTCGATAAAATCTGTCAACGCAACGCAACCGACTAATTTAACCCAAATGAAAACTGTCAAGTGGTCACGATACACTACTTTTAACAGCTCAATCTGTAAATTATGTGGAAAATTACGAATGAAATTACAAAATTCGAATGACTTTCAGAATTTTAATTAACTTAATATCAATCCTAATAAAACCATTCCTAATTCAATTATTTCACATCACAGAAAACATGTATCTAAGCAATTCATCACATACATTTTTTGGGTATTTAAAATAACTTTATTTCTGCAGACACAGTAATTCCACCAATTAGAATTTGTTAATTTGATAAGTTTTATATTCTGTAGGATGTTTCCCTCAAGGCTATGCTTTACTCACAGGTTGCCAAAACTCTCATGTAAGTCACCAAATTTACAGTCTGCGTAATTGAGCCGAATTCTCACACACCAAACATAAAAACTCCATTAAAGGGAGCTGATGATGAACAGTTGGGGACAGGGAGATAGTGCAGACACACGTTTATATAATATAGTTGGACAAACAACAAACTAAAATTTCAATTAAATGAAACAACAACAGAAACTTCATAATATAGCTGAGATTTAAAAACATTAAAGTGTTTTTGTTTTGGAAGCGTCGTCGTTGTCATTGTTAGCCAGCGGGGCGTCGGCATTGCCAAAGGCATTTGCGGCATACCGAAAAGCCGCAGATGCAACGGGTGGGGAGGAGGAGGAGGAGAAGGGAGTCATAAACAACGCACCAGCGGATTTCCCGCACAAGGAAAGCAACGTCAAAAAGGCGGCAAAGGCAAACGCGTGCAACTCGCATCGATAGCGATAATTATGTGGGCGTGGCTGGCAAAGGCGGCATCGGCAACCTGCTGCTGTTGAATCTCTCACTCTCTCTGCCAGTCTCTGTCTCTGCATCAAACGCAAATGCCGCACGTGGCAGTGGCATCGTTGCGACGTTCACCCATTCCGATTCCCATGCCCATTTGCAATTCGCAGCGTGGGTGCAGTCAACCAACCACAACAACCAACGCCGATAATCGCGGCTGATCGGCAACGTTGTTGGCGTCGTCGTCGTCGTCGTCGGCCTTTTTGCAACAGCGACAACTTTGACTCATCCTCCGCGATTTGCCAATGTTTCTCCAACCGTCGAGTCAACTTGCACTTCACTTAATTAAATTGCAGCCCAGCGCCGGTGCACGGATGTGCTGCAACACTGCCACGCTGCCACACTAGAGGCAGCTCCTCCGGCAATTTGCACACCCGCAAAAACGGTGCGACGTCACTTGAAAGTCGCCGGCACCATAATCGAATAATGCGGCAAGTGCCGGCAAGAAGAATTACGATGGCAAAGCAAAAACATTATTAAAAGCTCATCAGCAATTGACATTCAACGTGGGTCGCCGTCATCAGCACCAGTGGCAGGGGCAGATGTCTGGCAACAACAAACCCATGGCGATAGGCCCCAAAGCGAAATCCACAAAGAACCAACGACCCACAATTAAACGGAAGCAGCAACTAGAAAATGACTTCATTCACTAACATTTTAAGCATGTCGAGAACAATGACAGGTTTAAAGAAACACAAACAGTGCGCATGCAAATGGTTGTTAGGGGGAGCACAGGAAGTGCACAGTTGGATGACCAATAAAAAACCCTACAATGGTTTGATCAAGCTACACGTCAAAGTTCAGCACACACTTTATATAAAAACATTTTTGAGCAAATTTTAATAAACCAAATTCAGTGGGAAAACGCTCTTAATTTGTTGGTGCTCAAGTTGCCTAGGAATTTCCAGAGTTTTCCTTTCTTTTCAATACGAATAATGCATTACCAAAAACTGTATCTTATCTTCTTTATTACTGTTAGTAAATGTTTGTTTTAAATGTTTCTGAAATCTAAATTTAACTTATGTATATAAATTGACAACTTAATAAATATCATTCAAACCTATCTCAAACTCATTCGAATATAAATAATGGTTGTTCCGTGTCCTTAATGACTCGGTCTCTTAAGCAAATCATCTAGCGAGATGAGCATGAAGGTCATCTAGTAAGTATGTATTCAAAAATAACAACAGTAATTCGAATCGAATTTTGTTTGAGGCTCATACCAGTGTCACCTACTACCTCGAGCTACGTGCAATGTGCAATTGAAATTGGAATTGGAATTGCAATGCAATTGAATTGAAACGAAGCCAAATCAAGCACTCGCATGCCCGTGCCCGCATCCCAAATAAGTACTCACAAATGTGCATATAACGTGTGCACATTGCCATGGCCATTATCGGTAACATCAGCCTCATCACTAACAGCAACAACAATAACAACAACAGGCAATGAGGCGCAGGAGTAGGAGCAGGAGCCGGAGCAGGAGAGAAGGAGCATCAACCATCACCATCACCATCAGCATCAGCATCATCATCAGCGTTAACATCAGCTTCAGCCACAGCAGCATCTGTGATGCAATTCACGTGCAAGTGTTTTTATGTTTGTTGTTTTTAGACTCCTCTCGTTCGCTTGGGTCTCGCCATGAATTGAATGCGACAGCAAAATTATGTCCACACATTAAATTGAAGGTAACAGGGAGAGTGAGAGGGAGATAGACGAAGGCAACTCGCAACTAGCTCGCTTGCTTTGGGCGTTGCACTCACTGGTGCAGCAGCAGCAGCAGCAGCAGCAGCAGCAGCAGCGGAACTACATGAAACACGTTTGTACTACTCGCAGCCCAGAGCTTGTCAACTTAATTTATGCTCGATTCCGCCCTGCTCCCTCCCCTTGCAGCGCCAGCTCACAGAGTGTGCCCTTAGCCGGTCCTGCCGCATTTGGCAAGACTGCTCAACTATTGCAATGGCTATTCATCCATCGGTTACGATCACATTCACTGGGCCCGCTAGTCGTCATCATCGCTCAGGCGCTGTTGTGGCGACATTTTTCATGTCTTCATGTGATCGAAGGCATAAATTATGCACGCGGCGAGATCGCAGATCACAAGCAGAGTCAAACCAGCGTCAGGACAGGGCCAATGGCAATGGCCAGGAGGGAGGGTGTAGTAAGAGCCAGCCAGTTTGTCTCAGCCCGAGGCATTCAATCTTTGTGTCAACAGAAATTATTTTTAACAGCAACTACAACAACTGCAGCAGCAGCAGCAAAGATCAGAGTTGTCGACTTGGAGTACGTTGCTGGCATAAGATTAATTGGCCCTGATTACAAATGTATTTTGTATGGCAAATGCAATGGCACTAGGAACTCTCGACTCTCGACTCCGCATTCGTATTCGTATTCGTAAAATATGCATTTGGATCTATTAATGCTAAAAAGTGATAATGTTTGACATAAATATATGTTGGCAGCCAGTTTTTCAGCAACAAGCTCAGTGATAGAAAACTCAATAGAAATTGTGATTAGTATTTGAATGCTTGAGCAAAAATTGTCGAGACAATTTCTGGCTGGTTTTTATATTATAAATAAATATGAATATATTATATTAAGAAACATGTTAAAGTATCATTTATAATAATTTACTTATCAGCAGTCGGTTAGTTTTTACTCACTTTTGTAGAAAATGCATAAAATTTTAAGTCGATAAGCGTAAATAATAAAACTGGAAATAAATGCTGTTGGATTGTGGATCTCATGGGCTTAGTAGATTAAAGGTATTAAGGTATTATCACCAAATTTATAAAGTAGCTTCTTGTAAATCCTAAGCAAATCCAGACCAGTTTTTATAACGCTCACTCTTCCAAACTATTTTTCCTCTGTTCAGGTATTCCATTAATTTTAAATACATGCATTTGTATAATTTATGACTATCAACCTCTCAACTTTCTTTTTGCTTTAAGGCAGCGAAATTAATATTTTCTTTGCAAATTTAAGCTTCATCTTTAATGTACAATATCCTCTTTATCCCATTTGCTTAAGCAGCTTCCCATAATTTCCATTCCAACCAAAGCGACTTTGTGGCTTACCCATATTAAGTTGCATTGTCTATCAAAGTTTCTGAGCCACGTCTCTCTCCTCGAACCCCCTAAAAGAAATACTGTAATAGTTTATTAATGATTTTGTTGCTGCTCGTGCTGATACTGAAAGTTTATTAAAGTGTATGCGGCTCTAGTGCCTTGACTACCAGGAAAAGTATCTGCAACTATCAAACCAGGCCAACACTTTGCTTTCACGTTTCCTTCACGTTTTTTAAACCAATTATAAGAGTATGCAGTACCAGAACACCGGAGGAACACAAGCTGCCTGCCAACTGAAGCTGCTGCCTGGCAATACTTCCACTGCTCTGACCCTGCCACCCTACCCCATCCCATACGCCATCGCACGGTCCATTCCCGTTCCCTGCCTGTGCCCGGTGGCGTCTATGAAGCCATCATGTGGAAAAACACTTAATTACTTTAGAAGAGCTGGTGCACAAAAGTGTAAAGTGCCCGGCCACGCCCCTTCCATTTGGTATGGGGCGGATAGAGGCTGGCCAGGGGTATGCTTCCATAAACAGTTAACTAACTAAAGTAACTGACAGTCGGTACGGAACAGTAGTTCTCAGCCAGTATAGAAGCCATCAAAGGTTGCCAGCCTGCCTCTCTGCCTAACCTCTCTATACTCAATCGTCGCTGTGTGTTTCCCTCGGCTGATGTGTAGTCGTATTTAAATTAGATTTGCCTGAAATCGTGCGTGATTGTCAACGAGAACCCGTAACTGGAACTGGTTGGGGGCGCTGGGTAAACATCAGGCCGAAGAATTTTTCGTGTGTGTGCACTCGAAAAACTTGCAAATTGGATTTTGGTTTTTGAGTTTTGCTCGAGCTCAAGACAAGTCCCAGAACTTTTGCGCGCTCATAGCTCGCACTCGGCTCAACTGTTAAAGTTTGCTGATGGCGTTCTCAGCTACGTGGGTGCCTTATAAGTAGGGCCTTCACAAATAATGTACCCATCCCATCCCATCCCATTCCACCCCACGTCAACCACTCCCAATCTACGCTCATTTGCCAGTGTCTTTAATTTAAATCTTTCAAATTTTGGGTCAATTAAACTGAAGCCTGCTCTTAATCAATTAAACACAACTGCTGCAATTGTCTGAAGTGGCCCTCGAACTGAACGCGACATAGTTAAATATGTACGTATTTATTTATGTTCTTTAAAACGCTTCGAGAGTCGAGAGGAAGGAAATGAATAATTTGGTCACTCGGCCAGTGCCAAAGCACATGGTAGAAAATTGCTTAAACGATACGAGAATTTGTCTTAATCAGCATTTGAGTTGTGTGCGGCTGGGTGGGGCACGTCAGTCCGAATTTCGATTTAAAAATGTGCTGGGAATTAATTATGTAAAAAAAACTAGCAGCCGGTAAATGCGAGGGAGCGATGAGGAGTCGATTCCCAGGCACTAACTCAATAATAATAAATTCCAATTTCACGTTCCATTATCATATCAAAAAACAATTGCAAAGTTGAACTCAAACTCAAAGTGGAAGTCAAACTGAAACGGAAGCATAAATAAGAAACAATTATAGGCATTTTAACGCGCATTTCATGCCCAGGCACCGCAGGATGCCCAGACTAAGGAGCTCTCTCTCTCTCTCTTTCTATTCCTTGGCGAACACAACTCTGATAATAAATGACGTTCTTAGGGAACGCATGGGGGGAGGGGGGGTTGAAGAGCTAAACTGTTTTGACTTTGTTAATAAATTGAAAAATTATGATAATGCTCGGGTAGCGAACTGTGTTGTGTGGGTACAGTAAATTTAAGCACAAGGACACAGAAGGACGTGCAGTAAGCAACGCAACATTAAACAGGCGACACGAAACTGCCAACTGCCAACTGGCAAGGACATTAAGGCCACGGGCGAGCGATGATGCAACATATTCTCGTATTCTCGTTGTCTACCCCCTCCCCCTCCGTCCGACCCCCTCCAACCCCCTCCAACCTCTATGTCTCGGTTAAGGTCTACCCCTCGCATTGTAAGCAAGACGCCGCAAGTGCGCAATTACATTCGACCGTGTCCTGCGTGCATATCCTGCAGCCGGCGTGCCGGCGGCTTCAGTTGCAATAAAGTGTCACTATAAATAAATAATAACGCCCACGAAAACGCTCCCAACACGAAGCAAACACGGTGCTCAGTACACAGAGCTCAACGGCTGCTGCCACGGCCCGCTGTGCAAAAATATTGAAAAATTGTAATTGTATCTCATAGATACAATTACGGCACGGCCCGCGACACGTGACTGTCTCGACGCATAGTATAGCATCGAGTGCGAAAAGTCACCAACGGCATTTGGCCGCCGGCGACTGCCGTCGACGACGTCACTTAATGGACCAGAGTTCCGAAAAGCAAACAACAGTAACGCTTGATTGCAAACGTGGATCAGACGGGGAATATTTAGTTGACGCTCTGCTCCGCAAAAGGGCAAACTGGCCCAAAGGGCAACTGCGATGCTGGGCAGTGCGTGGCAAAAGGCGAGGAATGCAAACAAACACACACACACACACAGGGACACACACACACAGGGACATACACACAGACAGGGACACACACACACAAATACACACAAGCAGAACCGGAAGCGGCTAACGTTGGAGGGCAGCGGCAAGAGTTGAGTGCCTCGGGGACCAGGACAACGGGATGTGTTAAATGTGAGAGATGTGAATTGCTTGGAACGGGTGAAAGTGTGAAGTCGAAAGTGAAAAGCAAATATGGGCGACAGACAGGGTAAAAAAGATATTCCTTTTATGGTCTTAGAGGTTAAGCTAGCATAGTCTAATGTGAATTTCTTTATTTGTTACTCCAATATTTATACTTTATTTATATTGTCAAATGACAAGTCTGAGAGCAAATGCAATCATTGCTTTCCTGTATAGGATAGGACTGGTCCAAGAGCTATGGCTCACTTATCAGTCACGGCACAAAAGATCAAAATGGTTGCAGATCGCTTAATCCATCCATCAAATTCAAAACAATATTAAATTTATATGACAATATCTATTTCATTGATACAAACCTGTATTTCACAAATGGGATTTTTATTTATTTACTCATATACAAAATTTTGACTTACCAATAAGTAATAAGCATAATGTTTTATTAACTAGTACTAACCTAGGTTCGATTCGAGATGATTACTTAATTCGATTTTAAAATTTAACTTATTTATAAATTTACTATCGACGGATCTGTCGTAAATGTGGTTTAAGTTTCAGTTTTCTCAACCCTAAACTCATATTGAATTTCGAATGAAAGACAAGCTTATTCTTTGGGGTTAGGCAGTTCTCACACATATAATTCTGATTTCATATCAGACTAGCATTGGGTACATATATCAAGAACATTTGTAAATAGTAGTCAAACTAAACACAATGATCTCCGTTAGACTCGCTCAATTATGCCAAGCCTGCTTGTGCAACCCAATTTCCACGCTCAGCTCACAATTTGTGTTGGAAATGCTTAGCGCTAAAGGAGACTCTCGCACATGACCATTGGCAGGGCAGTGCTCATAACACAAGCTTATCGCAGGCATTGCTAATAACGCGCAAAGCCATTGGAACATGCATGAAACTAAAGGCGGCAGCAGAGGCGACGACGGAACGCTTCGTGCGGAAGTTAACTTGAAAATCCAATCTCACAAAAGCAAAACCCAGCAGCCATATACCACAAGCAGTGACTGAGCAAGGGGCATGGTCTTGGGCCTGGGTTTGGTCAGTCGCAGATTTGAATGCGAGGGGAGTAGGGGTGGGGCGCCACAGCGAATCAATTCTGCTTGTGGGTCTCTGACATTAATATGACATTTATTTGTCACAAGGCATTTGCTGCGGCAGCCATTTGGGATGTTTCGATAAACCCGCCAGACGCAGGCAACGACAAACCCAGTCCGTGCCCCCGCACCTACCCTCAAGACGTTGCCAGCTACCCCGAAGAAGGAGCAGAGGGCCAGACGCATAAATTCAGTTGCCGTTAAGCACTTGGCCGGTTATCAATGGGTTAATAAACGTTATAATATATGAGTTCATTATGGCCCAGTTATAAATTTTTGTGCTTGTTGCACTCGACTCGCCGCTCTATAGCACTGCAGGGGCTATAAATTCGTGACGCCTGCAGAGACGCCACCAGACGCGGCAGTAACAGCGCCAGAAGAGAATGGGTAAGAGCAACAGCATATGCCATAAGGCTGGGCTGTGCTGCTGGGTCGCTTTTGTTGCAATTGTAATGAGAGATTATATTGCTTTATGCGACTTGGCATTGGGCACACGCGTGTCCTTGGCAGCGGCATGTGCTTGACTTGATCCTGCGTCTCTGAGCCGGGGCTTAAGTTGGACAAGTCACAACCACAGAGTCCTTCACAGTGCCTTCGCCTGGGGTTGTTTTTGGATAATGAATGAATTGAAATGATAAATTAATCGAATGTACAATTTAAATTAAATACTTAATGCTGTCATAAGCTGACATATTGCATATTATAACTAAACTAAACGCAACTAATGCTATGATTAAAAATAACGCTTTAAAATACTATATTTAGTTATTGGGATATACTCTAATATGCTCACAACAATAATTGATTGAATACAATATATGGAATGTATCTAACAAATAACAGAATGGCTTAATAATTTCGAATAACGACATGCAATGGACCTTAATTTGCAATTTAAATAAAATACATAATAATGTTCAAAGTTTAGCTGGACATATTGAATATATTAATTAAGCTAACTAGATCAAATCAAATTAATAAAAAAAATATCCCTAAGCTTTTATGAATATAAAATATATTTATACCAAATCTAATCTTTATAGATTAAGATTAGAAATACCAACGCTCACATTAATTATTTCTTTATTATAAATGGAATATGTCTAACAAATAATAGAAGACCTTAACCTTAACCCCTCGGAATAAATGCGAAAAACGAAATACAATAGCTCCTAATTTATATATTGTTTTTCTGGGCAAAAACAAAAAAAGAAAATAACTCAAATTACCTATTGTAGTCAAACATTTCACTATGTGTGGCTTATGCACGTATTTAGTTGCCAGATTGGCAATACTAATCACGAGCATCAGCGGACAATGGAAACTGATGCCATAATTGGTACTGAAGTCTGAAAACAATGCATATCCGTTGGCCAGCACCAAGATTTGCCCAGATAATGAGCATGGATAATACGCGTAAAATGAGCCAATCCTAAAAATGAAGTTGTCCGTCGACCTTCTGCTTGTTTTATGATTTGTGTTGTGCTCTGCGTAATCTGGGTCTACCTTTTGGCACCTGCACGAACAACTTTACTAAGCTGTGACTGAGACTGAGACTGGAACTAGTGACCGGGTTCTTGGTAACATTTGTGTGGTCTCTCGCAATGGAATACAGAGAAAGAAACCGGGACCTGATTGTCAGACAAAAGAAATGAAAAGAAAAGAAAAGCAAACAAGTAACAGACAATAAACAAACAATTGATTGGTTCCCCGTATTCATGGGCATGTTGTCCTCGCGCGCCCAGGACATGTGTTTTGAATTTGTCGCCTGCATAAATTTTCCTCGACTGATCCTTTTTTCTTTTCCTTTCCTTTCCTTTCCTTCTATTTATTTTTTTTTTTTTTTGAGTTTTTGAGTGCGTGTTGTGCCTTACAAATTTCATGCTAATGCCCATTTCCTTTACATCTTCCTATCCAATATCCAATATTGTGTAAACAAATGATGCCAGTAGGTGTCACCTTACAATTGCTCCCTTTCCCACTCAGGGGATAAACAAACGGTAGAGGCAGGCTCTCAAGTATGTGTCGCATAGATCAACTGTTTGTTGGATTCAGGCCTCGTCTGCCCCATATGCGTAGTCTGGCATTAGTTTTGACTCATCCACTCATTGACAGTCGCCGGCAGCTGTTTCCCCGTCCCTACCTATTTGCTGGGCATTATCGTCTGTGTTTATCTCCTGGTCGCCGTTGCTCCTCGACTGAAATGCGGGTGAACTATTGACACAATTGTTTTTGCCAGCCGGCCAGCTAGACCTTTTTTCTTCCACAATCCCCACACACTTCACTCACATTGTCAATGACATTGTCTCCGGCTATTTTTAATTATTTGTATTATGTTTCAGTTGCTTATGTCGCGGGTTTTGTTTGTCGCTTGTCGTTTGTTTTTGGGTTACTCCGCAGCGCAGTCTCTGCCGTTAATTATGTTTCAGATAATGTCAGGGGAAAACATCGGACGCTTTTTCAATATTTGTCAATGGTTGAGGTTATGGTTACGCAGTTGGCCACTTAACCGACACGGTGGTCTGGGTTTCAGTTTCAGTTTCAGTTGCCGTTTCAAAATCGGTAACATTACTTTAGTGGGGTTGGGGAGGGGCTAATGTGGTTACTGTGTTAGGTCAACACAAGGTTCGATGATTGTTATATTACAAAGTCAATTCCCTTTTATTTCGTACGCTTCAATTAAGTCTCTGACTTTCACTCACGCCCTATTGGACTCTACCCTTAACATTTCCCAATCCCCTCATTGCCTCTTTGCCTCATCCATCATCAAAACAAATTCAGGCGAGCCAACAAAAATCACGCTAATACCTTCAAAATTGCAGCTCCCACGAATATATAACGCTTTATTGCCAGATAATTTAATTATTTAGCCAAAACATAATCAAATGCGCCATATCCATCACATCAAAAGGTAAGCACACACACACACACACACACACACACACACACATGAATATACAATTAATTTCATAAGCTCATAAAAACGTGTGAAGGAAGGAAAAAACCGCACAGAGAGTTACAATAATCAGATAAAGCCACATAAATAGGCACCTGGAAAGGGGATAGGGATGGCATAGAGTGTTGACGGCGATTGCATGTGAGAGTGTGAAAGAGAGGGAGACGGGAGGCGGGAGACGGCGAGCGGAGAGGGGTAAAAAACCGAAGAGAAATTATACATAATCCCGATGCGCAATCAGCGTGTAAATTATAAGCGGGCCTTACCTCGATGGGCGGTGCTGTGGGCGAGGCCATGCTAAAGTACCGCAAACTTGCTGCAAGCGCTTGTGAAAATAAAGTAATGCGAAATAATCCTTGGGTTGTTATCACAAACACACAGACACACATATACATAGTGTATATAGTATGTGCACAGCACGACATTTGCTGAGCTCGCGTGGCACACAAAAGCCTAAAGAGCACCCGTATTTGAGCACAGCGTAGGGGTAGTCGATAGCAGGACAGGGTGGAGTAGGGCAGGGGGGGTCGAAAATGGAAAATGCAAAATGGAAGCGAAGCCATGACATGGACAGGAACAGCGACAGCGACAGCGACAGGCACTGGGACAGGATATTTACACAACGGGGATATTTGCTTAGACGTCTTTGCACATGTATTTGTGTGTCTGCCAGTGTATGTGTGTATAGCGGTAATTTGAGCAGAGCAAAAGATGTTATATATGTGGTGAATACATTGTATTGGGCATGTGTGGAAAATATATCAGATTGTCGGTGCGCTACATTGGTAAAGTTGATCCAATTGCGGTGTAGAAATAAATCATAAATTATTATCGAATGAAATTGGATACTTTGTCAGTTTATTGATCGACTGAAGATTATAAATTACTATGGAATGAGGGCATATTAATTACATTATATGGAATTTGAAGAGAAAAGTGAAAGTGAATATGTTGCATCTTTCTAATCTTATAATAGACAATAAGTATAACTAATAATTAATTATTTCTTCGTTTACTAAAACGACCACGTTGAATTAATAATTTAGGTAATGACATTATTCCTAGATGTATGTCTAACCTACTTCATTAATTTTAACATATTATATATATATATTTGTTAACCAACAGTTTGTACTCCACCAATATCTACCCTTCATTATCAGCTGAATTCATGGGGGACTCTCCCTTAAGAGTACAATATTTGGACCATCTATCATCAGCTATTTATGAAGAGATTTTCTTTTAGAACTTTGATAATATCATTTATACCGAAGTTCTCACTCAAAAGTACCGCCCTCGATAGGCGGTTACTGCCAAGATATTTTTTATTGCGACCTCGCTTAGGTATCATCCTTTTTTGTTGCATCTTTGAAGGCAGTTATAATGGTTTTAATGAAATTTTTATCTTTTGTTGCAGGAAGCCCGTCAGCAGCTGGATCTGGAGCTGGAGCAGCAGGATCAACAGCCACCGAAGCCGGCGAGGCGTTGACAAGCCGCATTGTCATCAATTTTGCTTTTGAGAAAATATACATACAACACAACAGGGTGGACGACGGTAACAAGTGAAAGGTGGTTGGTCACCCGTTTCATGGGCTTATAGTTTATATTATGAAACATTTTTTTAATTTATGCACAATTTCGCTTAGCTCCACAAACTCATTTTGAGCTGGGTGAGGGGCTGGTCAACCGATAGGGAAGAGGTACCCACAAGTAGGTCATTGTCACTAAATATTAAGGCGACACAAGCAATTGGCTTTGGTTGATAAAAAAAAAGGTGCGAGCCCTGCATGAAACTGGCCCCTAAATCCGATTAGATGTGCGTGCAACCAATTGTGACCCTCGGTCTAAACTGGCAGAAGAAGAATGGACCTAAATGGATTAACGCTTCAATGAGAATTCATTTAAAAACTCAATTGAAGCGGCACACAAACAACACAACGAACTCTCTGTCCCAGCCTCGAACGAATCCTTTTTTCCAATCAATTGTTCACACAGCCAGAGCCCAGACTCCAGACTCCGTATCGAGTGCTGAGTGGTTTTGAATTACACGATGTCTGAAATTCGAGCATGAGTAATTCTTCAATGTTGGCAGTGTTGTGTCGCATTTTCGGGTACTTCCAGATACAAGATACGCTCCGTTCGAGCGCAAAATCTTTAATAATTCGTGGAAATAACATGTTAATTGAGTTATCAATGGATGCACTACACCTACAAGATCTCGTTTGAAACTGATTACCAGGTATTGTCTGGAAGGAGATCTTTGAATTGTTGTCTCATTAAAGCTACAAAGGTTCTCGAGTGCTGTTTTCCGGCAGGCCCAATATGATAGGATCTTTTCTTTTACTAAGGATTGTATTTCACGGCATGTTCTCTTTGAGCGCTGACAGCTGGGAAATCGATAGTTTCTATTACCCAGTTGATTTATTACTTGAATTAATTTGTTGCATTTTATGAGCTCGCTTATAAATCTCATCCGTCTATCCGTCTTGTAAACTTTAAACCTTTGCTTAGTCCACAAATGCTGTTTGAACCGAACGAAGTCTCACATAAATATTTCATATGGCACAAAAAGTTTGCGTGACTATAAGTCAAGCATATCCAGATGTCCCGGCCTCAAAGCATTCATGCAAAAGAAATAACTCGTGTTCTTTTGTATGCCACAGCATTTTATTGATAAACTTGGCCCACAGTTACCGACCCCGGCAAGCCGAAGGACCACCGCAGTCCACAGTCCACAGTCGACAGTCCAATGAACAGTGAGCAATGAGCAATGAGCAATGAGCAATGGGCACACACAAAAAGCCAACTGAGCTCCGAACATGACTTCTGCAATAGCAGCTTCAATTGAACCAAGCGCTGCTTCTCCCTCAAGACCCGGGCGCAATCAGAAACCCAGTTGTCGCAGACTGAAGAAGCCTCAAGATATACTTTTATTTTTTTCAATAAGCACCCAGAGAGAGCTCAAACTTTATGGCACTTGCTCTGCCTAGACGCAGAAGGACGAAGGCAAGGAAGAAGAAGGCGGCACGATGCTGAGACATAGGGGCAGACAACACCTTTGGCAGGTCGAGACAACGCGAAACAGTTATGCGCTCCCCATGCTCCGTCTTTGATTAACCAGTATGCATATGTAGACCGGCTGGAGAAGTTGAGTTATGCTGTCGCAGTTGGGTAGCTTTTGGTGCTGCTCAAGAAAAATGAATTAAATTCAATAAAAAAAATGTATAAAAAAATAAACAGTTGCTTGTCTCAAGCAGCAGTCGCAGCTCTTACACACTTGCACAGCGTTGCGGTAAAAACTAATGAGCATTTATTTGCCTACACGTTCAACGCTTATGGCCAAAAGCCAGCCTCCAGACACCTGCAGATGTTGGTTCTCCTGGGCGTACGTGAGGACATTTGGTCTCGACTGCCTCTCAATGGAGTGTTTAATTTATGCGCCACATATGTCACCCGAGAATGCGAAAGGAAGCGCGGGGCATGAGAGGGGTAGATCAACGCGCACTAACTGCTAAGGCACAGGTAGGAGAACTCCTTGCTTGAGGCTCGCACGTAGGCTGCCCGACCAGTCTTGGCCAAAAATTTAATTAAATTGCACGATGCACGAGTGCTTCCATTATTATTATTATTATTATTATTATTATACAAGTTCATATTCGAGTCTTGACACTTGCCCAGTTTGGGTTCTGTTTCTGCTGCTAGTTCTGGTTTTATAGTAGGATCATGTGCCAAAATACACAATAAACAAGTTGGCAACCCACGGATTTTCCAGTGGAGTCCATCTGCTCGGACGTGTGTCAGCAGAAGTGAGTCCAACTTTCAGCAGGTAGTGTTACAGAGTCTGTGCTTATTTTTGTGGCCAGCAATTCCAAAAATACAGTTTAGTTTCATAACAAAAACAAAAATAAAACTAAAATGGAAACTTGTTTGTAGACACTTGCAAAACTATAATTGAATATTGTCAACACTCGCAATAATTTAATTCATTAATTTGTTTAATTAAAGCGTAACTAGACAATTTTGATTAGTTGGAATTTAATGCAGCTCGGAGCATGACTAAACTACGACATTCGTGCAAAAGTTTGCATGTTCCTGAATAGCAAAAGATTCAAAATTGACAATTTTTCGAAAGTAGACTAATTATTCCCTAAGTATATTCAAATCAAATGCAACAATTATGTTGTTGTCAAGGCTAATGCATAAAAGATGATTTTCTTTTTGAGATCTGCTAACTAAACTGTTACCAGGGTGGGTGCAATATGAAAAGCAGAAGAAGCAGAAATAAACTCGCCCAGCTGCGAGGATTACCATTCCCAATGCCAGACAGACAATATTAGAAAATAGTAAATGGCGCAACTTGTAGCGATACAAGAGCCAGAGCCCAGGAACAGAGCTAGTCACAGACAGAGATACCAAGAGCAAGGGCATCATTAATCTTCGACCACATTCAATAATCATATATTGAGGGAGCAGATAGCCGAGCTGCCAGACAAGCTAAATTTTAGCCTGGCAGCCTGGCAGCCTGCCACACTACCCACTGCAATGCCTGACTGCGTGGCATGCATGCTGCGCACACATAACCCCACAATGCCCCCAAAAGTAACGCAAGAGACAAGAGGCACAGAGCAACGAAAGAACTGAGCACTAAGCACTGAGCATCTAGTATTAGTATCGAGCGAAGCTTTAAATTATGCCAATGATTTGTTGCATAAAAGCAAGTGGCAATGTGGCAATATAGCAGCTTGGCGATATGCTTGCAAGCGGATAGCCAAAAATGAAAGCCGACAAATTGTGCAACTGCAGTCGAGGCCGGAGCAAAGCCAAGTCAACTTGTCTGCAACACACACTCGACCTCTATATGTCTGTGTGTTTGTACTGATTTTGGCAGCAAGTGGCATGGCCACATTTGTCGCTCCAATGGTCCGCCCAATGCCATCGCCTGTTGTCTGTAAAATTTTTATTCTATGAATGCCTTGGCAACGCTTCTGTTGCATTGTACAGCCACATTATACAGCCGTCCAAAAAGGCCTCTGCATTCCAACAATAACAATAACAGCAACAATAACAAGAACAACAATAGCAACAGTTCCATTGACAATGCCAAATGATTAAGTTGCTTATTCGACAAATTGATGTTGCATATGCTGGCGTTTGGGGCACAAAGCCATCAGAGCATAATGCAGCCATACACTTTGAAAATTTTAAACAAATGCACATTCAAATTTGGTACGTTAAGTTTTCTTTGATTTAAAACCCACAACTGTAACAATCAATAAATATTTTTTATGAGTTTTATTAATTTTTATTCGATATAGATAACTTTATGCGCATGCAAGACTATAAATAATATTTGATTAGTAATATGCTTAATGCAGACAATGTTTAACAGATTACATCTTCCAATCGCTACCTAACTAAATGCACGCTTTCAGTGTGTTGTGCCATAAAACATCCAAAGCCCACTCCTATCCCTTGGATCCTATGTGGTGTGGAGTGGTTTACGAGCCACTGGCCAAGAATTTTGTGTCGATGTCAATAACTCAACTGGCGAAACAGTCGAACCAAACCCCCACTGGGGCAGCCTTAGTAAGAGCAGCACCAGCAGCAACAGCAGCAGCACTTGCAACAATTAATCACACGTGGACCTTGGGCCAGTCCACAGTTGGCAGTTGGCGACATATGTGGGAAATTTGGAAAGTTTGGGCTGGCAACATGCTTGCCTAGCTAAGCGAAAACATTTTGGATGAATAATGACAGCTGGCAAAAAGTCAAAGGCGAGTCAAAGGCGCAAAACGGCAACACGACAAACGACTGTGCAAAATGAAAAATGATTGCAGGTGCCACAGTTCCCCATGTGCCTTCTTCTCTTCACAATCGATTGACAGTGGCAAACAAGAAAAAGGAAAAAAAAGTTTTAATGAATTTGGAGAGGCGCGATAATCAAGAGAGAAGCCAACTCCCATTATCGGCAACGATGTCGTCGTCATCATCCGCAACACCTCTCTCCCTCTTACTCTCTCTCTCTCTCTCTCTCTCTGTCTTGGTCTTCACATCAAACGCTGCTCACGGCAGATCCGAGGCACGCCCGAGTAATTCAATAAAACTTTGCGACAAATGAGGCACCCGCCGCGGAGTTGCAGCTAACTTCAACCGACAGCCAATGACGAAAATTAAGCTAAGCTCCGCCAGTGTAAAAGGGAATGGTAAGAATTTTGGGTTTGGGTTTGGGTTTGGGTTTGAGTTTGGGCATAGGACGCAATGAAGCGAAGGCTTGCAAAATGAAAATGATTTCCTTCCATGTCATTATTATGTATTTTGCCTCGACGCGACTGTTTTCACTTTTGTCTGGTCTCAACTTCGACTCCGGCGTCGTTCCCTCAACCCTCAACCCTACATCGTTGGCAATTCGAATTGCAAGTGCTTAGCTCATCGACAGTCCCGTCGAGAGATAAAAAGGCAATGGCAATTCGGCGATTCCTCTTAGCCAGCATTGAATTTGTTGGCGTTTGTCTGCGTTGTATGCTTTCCGTTTCCGCTTCCTTAGCCTTGCAGTTTGTTACTTTGCTGTCTTGTTCTTTCTCTGTTCAACCCTTGGTGGGTTTTTGAAAATTTTTCACATAAAAATAATAAGAAAAGTTGTATGCTAATGTTGCTTGCGCTTCGGCTTCGGCTTTGGCTTCTGCTTCTACTTTTCCTTCTGCTACTGCTTGTTTTGTGTATTGCCAACTAGAAAAGAAATTGAAAAACAATTTTCGTATTTGGCATTTTGCAGCTGGGGCAGGGGTGGAGCGTTGGAAACTTTGCAAGACGAGCGCCTTAAGAGAGTTCAATGAGCAACTTAAGTCAAATTCTTAGACATTGATTATGTGCATTCTTAAAGTTGAGCACGTCGTTGAAAAGTTGTGATTAGCTATCGCTGGAACAGCAGGTTGCACCTTGGCAACCATTAAATAAAAACTCTCAATTGCACCCTTGCCACAGCGAATTAAATCTTTAAGGCAATTCCAAATGAGTTTCATCAACTTTTTAATTAGTTTTGCAATCAGAAAAACATCAAACTTTCCTGCAACTTAGAACAATCATTGCCCCAAACTCAAACAGGGTAACTAACCAACCAGTTTGACATTCTACCTGTGCCACACAGTTAACCACTGATATCAAAAAACTTTGCTTAATAATTTCAATAGTAAATATTTATGTTACAGCTAATACCTTGTGGCCATAATCAACAGCTTCAAAATGCCAGCCAAAAAACTCAAACTGGCTTCGTGCATCGCGCGTCGCGCTTCGCTCTACAAAGTAATCAATTTTGAGGCCATGAGTCCAAACGACCGACCCACTCTGACAAAAAGTTGCAGCACTTGCGTTGCGAACCCATTCCACCAGGCCACTGGTCGAGCTCATCTGTTGAAAGTTCAAAAATCACCCCAGCAAAGCCGCAGGGCTGCCAATGGCTCCGCGGGGACCAACTGCGTCCCTTACAATGCCCACTGACGACTACCTGTCGTCATTTTGTTTGTTGTTCTTATTGTTGTTGCTACTGTTGGCTTTTTGGAGTGTGTCGTGGGCGTGGCTTTTTTTTTTGTTTTTGTTTAGGACGCTGTCAAACTTTTTTTGACGCTCACCACACAGCAACTGAAAAATTGAAATGCTACCTCACGTGCTATGAAATTTTTTATATTTGTTGATTTTTGGCTTAGAGTGTTGACCAACAACAAAGTTGCCCAGTTGCCCAGTTTGCCTTTTGTTTTTCAATTTTGCACTTTTCTCATGCCATTTTCCGTTCATTTTCCCTCCGCTTGTGTGTGTTAGTTCAAGTTTCAATGAGTTCAGCCCATTCTGCTAAAAAATAAATATAAAAAAATTCCCGTTCTGCTCGCGTCGTTTTTAATAACTTAATATCATTTGTCAATTTGCTGGAGCGCTTTAATTTGATTGAAACGAAACTGTTCAAAGTTTGACTTTCGACTGTTCGATTCAGCTACTCGCTGTGAGAGCACTCAATAAAGCAACGAAAACTCTTTGAATGGAGCAGCTATCTTTATAGTGCTTTGATGCCGCTTTGAGAAAAAAGGGGTCAAATTATGGAGTATAAAATATGCCAACCAAATTGGAATCAGCTAACCAAAAAGTTCGAAGTTAAAAGCATTTGTATGATTATTTCCTAAAGTAATTCCTGCAATATATATTTGTTCATGTCGTTAATCACTATAAATCATCTAACAGAGCAGAGCAGTTTTTAACATTAATTTTATTACACTAGGCTCATGCGCATAAAAAGTCTTTAACACAATTGAACCTAACTCAAATAAAGATAGTTTGAGCATTTACTTATAATCTCCTTGGCACTTTAACCTTACAGTTATGTGTGTGGCAAGTATTCAGTGGATTTGCCGAAACTGCTTTTCCCATTAGCTTTTGATTTGGGATAGTGGCTTTAGTTAAATGCTACGCATTTCAGCTGTGGCACGTGCCCAACGAGCTCTGAGCTCTTTGAGCACTTTTTAAAGACGAGCAAGTCAAAAAAAATGGGAAACAAAAAAAATAGATAAACGAAAACAGGAGGGACACGAAACTAGTCGCTGTCCTGACGCTGTGACAGGCATATTAAAAAGGACACAGCCAGCATCGTGCCGGGTGCCATGACGTGCCAAAAACTAAGTAGTGTCAGCGCAACCATCAAAGAGCATGCCTTCCAAATAGCGTATCTACCTCATAAGCTCTGCACGCGCTCCACTGGCTGCTTCACGTACAGGTGTGGGCAGACACCTCCTACTCCTGCTCCTGCTCCTACTTCTAATCTGACTTCGCTACAGCTCCTCAAATAGGCTGTGGGCATTACATGCCTTTTGTGTTGCCAGCACGCTTGGCCTGGCAAAGAGATTGCCTCGAGGCTCTGCGTGTGTGTGTTTGGGTTAGAGATGGTTAACCCAACCCAACCACCCGTCGCGTCGTTGTGGCAGCCGTGTTCGCCATGGTGCAAAACCCAAACAACACATTGCTCTTAGGCGAGTTGTTTTAGGGTAAGTGTTAGGCGGAGCTGGCTCAATTGTTAGCGATATACTTACACTCGAATATTTTACATAAATGTCGCACCATTTCCCGTTCTCGTTCTCGTTCCCGTTCTCGTTCCCGTTCCCGTTCCAATTTCCATTCACAACTGCATTTGTTTGGTTTTTGAATGTTATGCACGGACGTTTATTGAAATCGTTTTTATTTTTTTCATTTTTTCCAGAAATAAAAATCATAAGAGAAACTTAAAACTAATGCGAAATGCTTAAGTATATTACAAAACTTTCTTGACACGGCTGTATATGTAACACAAATAATGGGTTCGACTCGAAAGTGCCTCCTTTTTTCTAGCTGGTGGTTGGAAGGCGGTTCAACTAAATTGGGAAGTTTTGCAGTGCACCGTTGGTTTTTTTGTTTTTTTGTTTACTAACATTAGTTAAATACAATAGATTCGAACTTACTAGCACTACGGTCTTAGACATAGATATACATACACATATAAATACATTTACATAGATATATATATTTATATATACCATTTACTCGATAATATATATATTTTTGCTGTTATTATATATACGTCGAATGTATAATCGAGCTCCTCAAAACTACAACAGGGCGTCCCGTTGATGCCTAGCCTAGGGGAGTGTACTATATTATGGATCTTGTCTTTAGGTATGTATCTATATAATGTTAAGTTATGCAAAATGCTTAAGGTCATTTGGGGATCCACAAGGAATCTAACCTAACTGGGTTTATCTGTTAATGTGTGCCTTCAACATTTATGTGGGTGTTTAAGTTTAACTACTACGTTTCTTGCATCGAAATGTCGCATTTTTGTTTTTTTATGTTAATATACTAACCTAAACCTAACTGCTAATTATAGAGGGCAGAGGGTAGTCAACCGCTTCCAGACTGTTATCATCCATTCGAAATTGTCTCCAAACGCCCGCGTTATACATAGGTAAGTAACTATTTATTGTGGGGGACAAACAATGGGCCCACACTTGTAACCACATCTCCACCACACTATCGCTTCTTAGGCGCCCTATTTAGGCGCTATAATTTAAATATGTCTTTGGAAACAGAGTTGCAGACGTCGTCTGTTGTGAAATCTTCCGACGTCGCCTCTTGTTGTATTTACAAGTCTTGGTGTGCTTCATTACCGCAGGTTAAACATATCTGGTGATCTGTGTATGGAACTCAGATAGGCAGATCTGTAGCTGGCTAAATGAGGGTCGCTCGGCAGGCATGGAAGCCCAACAATAGGCCATAATAGTAAAACTGTAAGTAAAAGAGCAAAAAACACACAAGGTATTTGTTGAGTTTGCTGCGAGTCTTGGAGAGGAACTTGGTAGTTTGATACTCACAGTTCATCGGGACAGTTGAAGGGCTGGGCCAATCTGTAACCATCCTTTAGATAATGCTCCATTTCATAGGGATCTATCTCGGCATAGGGTAGCTTGCCCAGCGTGCACATCTCCCACATGAGCACACCAAATGACCAAACGTCGCTACCCTCGTTATAGTGAGACTTCTGAAGGGCCTCCAACGACAACCACTTGATGGGTCGGTATTCTCCATCCCCCAAGCAGTTGTAGTCACCGGAGAAAAGGTCGCGACTCAGGGCGCTATCGGTTAACTTCACGCGCAGTTGATCATCAATGCTAAAGTAAACCGATGATGAAAACAGAAGAGGGTTGCAAGTGGTCGATTAGACATATTACAAATTACAGATTGGGCTGCACTCTCTTTCTCTCTCTTTCTCTCTCTCTCTCTATCTCTTCAGACAAAGAGCTAATCTCTACTTACACACAGTTCCTGGCCGCAATGTCCTTGTGAATAACACCATGGTTGTGCAGATGCTCCATGGCCATGGCTAGTTGGGAGGCCATTAGCACTGTTTGAATCGTGGTCACGCTTCTGGCATATGAGGGGTCCTGCAGGAAAGTCTTCAAATTGCGAACACTGCCCGTGGCAGCATAGAGCACAAAGGGTGTGGCAAAGTCTTCGATGGAAATGCCGAGTACGGTCATCAGATTGGGATGTGTGGCCTCGTAGAGCATCATGGATTCCTGGAGCAGGAGATTCACTTGTAGCTGGCTTGCATGCTGTGCCACAGTCTTGACCAGAACCTCCTGACAGTCGTTGTAAGTGCCGCGATAGATGCGCCCAAAGTTGCCCTCCTGAACGAGACAGGAGAGGCGAACGCGGCACTTTTGGACTGTCAGCTCTTGGAGACGGCGGTTGAACTCCTCAGGCTCATGCTCATATTCGCGAAAGGGCCGCGTCAATGTCGCATATGTTGGTGTTATGGTCGAGGGGCAGACATAGATCGAATTGTGGGCCGTAGACGAGATGGTTGGCAGACGCTGGAAACTGGAGGTTTTAATCAGATGCACCCCGTTGGAGGGATGACGCTTTGAGGGACCCTTGGCACAGTACGCAATCAAAATTAGTGTGGAGACAAGGACCAAGGCCAGAATACCACCCACAATCAGAGTGATTAGGCCACTGGTTGGTGGCACGAGAGTCTCCCGCAACAGTGGATCGTACTCATTGTTTGTGTTTGCACCACCCGAACCGCGACCCACAATTACAGTGGGCTCCGTTACCAGCACTCGATGTCTGTCAGTGCCCTTGCCATGCTCCACATTCGATGGCAAATGGCCATCGGATATGACATGCTCCGCCGTATCCTCATTGTGTTCCGTATAGTGGACGTCATCGTGACCACTCAGATCTGGATGCAATGGCTCCTCATCGTCGTATTCCTCGCGTGCATCGTTGTGCTCGTCCTTCAGGCAAATCTTTTTGCGTTTAAAGATCAAATTCGTATTATTGTTGGTCGCTCGATCCAGGATCACTTCCACACTAATAGTGACGGTCACTTCGGCCGCCCGCGTGCCTGAACACTTCAGACTAACGCCCCATGTCTGCGGCTCCTGAGGCACGTCGCCGATGCGCGAGATGTTCAACATGGGGCGCGGCAACACACCCACATCCGAAGTGGCCACACTGATGCTGTAGGGCAGCGGATGCTCCACCAGCGACTGCCAGGTGAAGGTAACATCGCTAATGTTCGCCGGCACGGGTACTGCAAAGTTCAGGGCGTAATCATTGATGGCCCCCTCCCGCACATAGTACAGCTCCGCGGAGACGCCTGCAATGAAGGGAAAACATTTGAGATGCATGTCCGAACTGGCTGCTTACATCGCATTCAATGACACCCTTCCCGCCCGATTTTATTTGTGTTGTATCCCGCCGTTGTGGAAATTAATGATACGCTTGGTGACCCAATCGAAATCGAGCAGCTTTTGGCCAGTCACTCGACTCGACTGCATAATCAATCACCAGGGATAACAGTTTTCTTTACTTTGTCAAATTGATTTTCTTTGAACGGTCTCACGATGCCTGCAGCCTGCTTTTTCAGGATGCTTGCCGCTAGACTCCGCATTATCTGTCCACTTAGACACTTTGGTGACATATTGAAGGAGTTAAATAGCTGAACCCCCGCAACGGCTTCGAATGCCAAACAAGCGTTTCTTACATTTCCCCTTAATCAATCAAAAGCGACAAACAAGTTGGCAGCAAAAAAAAAAGCTGAGGTAATTTTAAGAATTCCACTTTAAAGAGCTAAACTGTGCAATTGATAATGTTAATACTTGATTTTACTTTACCAAAGTGTTCCAAAAGTATTTCTCCTAACATATCTCTAACATCTAATGTTAACTAACAGTTATTAGTTAATGGAACTCTTTTAGTTTATCCTATATTCTGTTAGATGTCAGTTAACTAACAGTTTACTAACACAACCAACACTAATTTAGCCATCTAATATTTGCAACTGTATGTTCAGTTAAGTTTCTTATACTAAAATCCATATTATTTGAAGCAAACACATGTCAACAAAGCAATTAAATATATCGCAATAAAGAAAAACCTAGTCGTTTATCTGATAACACAATTCTAATAAATATTCATACACATTTAATTTTATTTCTACAGCTAGATTTTTATGTTAGCCAGTTGATTTCAATAACATTGGCTTGGCATATAAAATAACTGTGAGTTAATTGCACTCTTACATGAACATGAGCAATAATTAAACCTATAAGTCCGATATCTACCCCCAAAAATTCACCTGACTATAAATGGGCCTATTTACGATTACTATTTCATGTTGCAATAAGATTTGCATTTTATGTTAATTAGTTGGCCGTTATTTAATATCACTTTCACATGCTCCACACTAATCTAACACATAGTCAAAGGCCTCGACATATATTTAGAATATGTTTCAATAAGTGTCTACCACAATAGCAGCTGGTAATCTATCAGATACATATAACTGATAGTTGTGACAGCTATGTTGCAACCAGTTGTTGCTCGCTGTTGCATGCTCAATGCTCACTTGCCACGGTGCCCCTCGCAATGCATTTAATTAAATTAACTGAAAGAATATGAGTCGCTCTCCTGGGGATCGGCCTACAGCTGGCGCCCTTAACGGATACCTGCTCTGGCTGCACTTGCCGCTTGCTGCATTCCTCTGCAGCTCTGGCGTGGGCCCAATAAATCAATCAAATTATGTATACAAACGAAAAAAAAAAAAAAAACGAAACAAAAAGGCGACTTGAACAAAACACAAAGCGGACCCTTCCATGAGTCGCGGACACGCGACGCTCTGTCGGAGGCGTGTCTCGGGGCAGGTTAAATGTTTATGCTTAATTAATGTGGATGGTTGTTGTTGCTGTTTTTGCTGCTGTTACTTCGTTGCCTCACTGCTGTTGCAGCACATATGTTGCATGGCTCAGTTCGCTCACGGGGCCGCGGCTTGCCGCAGCGAGCGGTGTTTATTTTAGATTTTTATCGCAGTCGACGTCGCAGTTACATTTTATACTTGTACATTTTATTTTAATTTATGCCACTTATTCATCCACATACTATGCACATACACACATATATAAATATATATATATATATCGTACTAATTAGTGGAGCATACTCAGTCCCTGCTACGTTCTAGTTCCCTTTTCTCGTTGCTCGCACGCTTCGTTTGCACTCTGAAAATGTAATTAGTGAAAGCGGCTGCTGGTGGACCACACTTTTTTATTTAAAAGAAGGGGCGGACGAGTGTTGGGGAGGGGGGGAAGGATGGGGTTGGTGAAATATAATGACGTTTTGCAGTTATGAATACTGTCGCATAATGAACTAAGGTAGATAGATAGCAAAGTTGTGATAACGCTGCAAAGGGTTAATGGGCAGCAGACATGTGAGCTGCAAAAGCAGCGCATTTAATCACGAAAAATATAAAGCAGGAAAAGCAAAAATATAAAAGCTAATCGCTTAAAGGCCAAAGAAGTCAAGCAGTTGCCACTCTACTGGCTTGTACATTGTGTTAAACATTTGCAATTAAAATTCCACAGGCATCAAAACTTTTGCAGCCCCCCTGCCCCACGCACACGCAATTATAGACAAATAATAGCAAATTATTCAGTTGACCCACACCATTCGAGGCAAACCCGCTTTGCATCTCAAGTGCCTGGACTAATTAGAGCTGATTGCTCAACAAATGAAGTCGATGCCACCCCACACTCTTTAACACTTTTCGAATACCATCTACTGTGCCCGATTCCACTTCCGCCTGTCACCTGCCCAGACGAAGGCAAAATCGATTTTCATTAACCAGAACGAGACACCTTCACCCTTAGCTGCTGCTCGCAACTTCGTCGAGTGATACTGACATAAATTTGTGTGTGCAAGAAAAGTAAAAGTTGCCCCAAAAGTGTAGGAGAAGCTGCGAAAATATGCTTAAAGTGCTACAAATTTCAAAAGCGTGAAAATGTGGAAGCTGACAAGCGAATGGACCAAACAGAAGAGAACAGAGAATGGAGTTGAGCAGATAGCAGATAGTAGATAGGAATAATGTTTGGCAAGATGCTGATAAAGTGAAATGCAAAAGTGGCAACCAAAAAGGGGGTGGCTTTAAGTGAAAGCAACTCGGTGTCTACACTATAAATACACACTCCGAGACCAGCAAGCAAGTGTGTTTAGCCCCAAGGATCAATGTACCGTGTATAGTTAAGATTATACGAACATATTTGTGTGCAGAAATGGGTTGCCTGAAATTCCTGAAGCTATTGTTTATGGCACTCTACTGTGGAATAATTTAATTTGTGCATGTAACACTTTGGGTAAAGTAAGATAAGACTAGTTACGATAAATGAAAGGAGTTAAATGTGTGTTGTGCACAAAGCTTATATGGGTATACCAAAATAAGATAAGTTAGGATAAATTAAAGGAGTTAAATTAGAATGTAATTCAACTTGTAAGTTGAAAATAGCATTTAGTCATTCTTCAAAATTTCTATTGTTTCAGAACAATCAAGCCAACCCAAAACAAAACTCGCTAAACAAATATTTTTCAGCTATTTACTTTGTGTTGCTGAGGCGATATTTAAGGCACTGCTTAAGCTTGATGTTTCAGTTAAAGCGAATTCTACAATTTCTTGCTATTGTTTCTTTAACTCTTTAAGTCCCATTTCCATTTCCATCCAAGATGGTGTCAGGAGCAAAGCGATTTGAATTCATGGCACGACATCTATTTAATTTCAATTACAACCCTAAAATACCAGAGCAGACGCATAAACCAAAACTTTCTATGTGCAAAAAAAAATAAAAATAAAACAAAAAAAAACTGAGAAAAATGGAATAAAAATGGCAATTTTTGCGCCCCAAATACGCAGGGATCATGTTAACCCGCCAGTGGAACCCTGGCCATCCGAAGCAATCCGTTCGTTCCCCCCACATTGGTCCTAATTTATGCAAACCAAATGGCTGAGCGAGATTTGAATGTACGTATGTCTGAGTGAATGCATGTCTCGCCCAGCTCACAGCTAGTAGATATCACTTTATGCTTTCTTAACATATTTTATTTTCTATTTTTTTTTTCCTTCTCTTTGCAACGGACTCTATTCGCCGCCCGCCCACAATGCGTCGTTTGGTCGTCGTCAGCCTGGGGATTTTGCAGGCCATAAATCCGAAATTGTCTTTTGACACATGAATATGTTGTGCATTAAACGCAGACGGAAGACTACTAGTAGGCCACAGACACAGCCAGGGATAAGGCCGGGGAGAGACTGTAGACTGCCAATTTTGGGGAACGACGACAGACAGTTTTATTATTATCAATGTCTGGGGGCGGAGCTGTCTCTGCCCGCGACTGATGATGACATTGGTGGCCACTGAGCTGAAGCTGATGCTGATTTAGGACACTTTGTGAGAGGCAGGGGTTAGCAAGGGTTGTGCCTTTGACTATGGCATGCTTACCCCTAAAAAGGAAAAGTTTTTATTTGCTGCAAATTTGAATCCGGCCAGCGACGAGACTGTGGCGCATGCTAATGTCCTGGGCATCATAACTCAAGCGTATTCAATTTATACACATTTGATTCGGGCTGTAAGTCGTGCCCAGACGAGAGCAGCCAAATCCAAAAGTCAAGAGCCATTGCAACATGATGGAATGAGCTTGCAGCTTTGCAGCATGCAACTGATTAAATCACAGAGCTTGCAGTCAGGTAACACACACAGGCCATAGAAGGTCAACATCAAACCGAAGCAGACGCAGAAGCAAAAGCAGACGCAGAATAATATGAAGCTGACTCGAGACAAGGCGAGGCAAGGTAATTTTTATGCCCAAATGGTCATGATTCGCCAGCTCGTTTGGATTTGTATGCTCGACAACTGGTCGGAGCGAGCATGGATCGAGAAGGGGAAGGGTGCGGAGAGGAGTGGAGTGGAGTACCAAAAGAAGTTGGCTGCGTCGTCTGGCCAAACAACTTCAGTTGAGAACGCGCTGTGGAGCGCAGAGCGACAGAGTGAAAGACAAACAAGCTAAAGGACATGTGAAGTGCATGATGATGCTCTCACTGTGTATCGTTCTGGCAATGTGGCAACTTCATTGCCGGCAAGGCGCAACGTGCAACGTGCAACGTGCTCCAACTGGACACTGGCAACTGGAAACTGGCAACTGGCAACTGGCAATGTTCAACATTCAACGCCAACGGTAGCTGCCAAGTATTTCTATTTGTATTTCATCGCCCTGGTCGAGAGCAGCTGCAATTTATTTGCCTCGCTCTGTGCGCTGCGCCCAGCTCTTGGCGCTGCTGTTGCCTCTTTGTATTTGCCTGCAGGCCAGACGCAATCAACGTCTTTCCCTTTACCTGGGCCAAGCAACCCTTTTTGGCTGTCTTGCCGCTTATGTATTTTCTGTTTTTATATTATCACCTCAACGACTTCAACTCCATCGATGATGATGCTGCTGCTGCTGCTGCTGCTGCATCGTCAGGCCGTAAATTCAAGTTCATGGGAGTGCTGGGCACCAAGAGGCGTCCGGCCATCGGTTGTTGCATAAATTATGATCTTGTAGATTTCTATGACAAACCATAAAAAACACATTACGTTTATGGCGATGTGGCCATCAACGAGTTCTAGTTGCAGTTGTATTTACATTTTAAATTAAATACAACTGCCCTTCCTGTCCGGTACTGAAGCAATTCGTGGAACAACTCGATTGCTAATTAGCGCCGTGTAAGGACTATTTAGGTCAAGGCACTCGAACAAGCACGATAAATGTGGAATTAATCTAGCTGATTCCATAAGTGTCTGCCTTTCATCAGGGCCAGAGCCAAGCCCATATGTTTTCCACAATCAACAAACCTCCTCTCTGCGATAAGTGCAAATTATTGACTCATAAAAATCAAAGCAACGTAGAAGGAAGAAGAAAAATACCAAGTCGGAAATTTAATGTGATTATCTGGAAAAGTTAATGTGATTATTAACACAGGTCGACGCTTGCTTGCGTGAGCAAGAGCAGAGAACCCGAGAAACCCTGAAGCAAGAACAGCAACACCTGCCACCCAAATGGAAGCCAAATGGGATTCAGTTAGTCCCTCGAGCCACCCACAACCCACAGCCATTCATCAGGTAGCGTCTGACTGTGATTCTAAGAGTCAAAGTCGTAGCTGACCATTAATTTGCCACTGGTGTAAAGTTTTCTTTCAATTTCGGGCAACGCTTTTGCGTGATGTAATGAAATTTTTATCACCTCTGGCTGGACGCAATCCCAGACAGAGAGTGAGAGAGAGACCTGCTGAGATAGACCGAAATGTGTCTAGGCGCTGCCATAAAATTTATGGATAGCCATAAACTGTGGTCGGGGCTGCAACAGCAGGTGCAGGTGGTTGCTGGCTTTCGGGTGGGTTGTTCCGGAGGTGATTGGCCCAGTTAGTTGAATTTTGTTGCGGTTTCGGTTGCTCGGTTGGGTCAGCTTGTAATGTGCCCTGTGGCTTGATTTGCATGCGTCTCTGCGGCCAGAGGCCCCCACCCCCTTCCCACCATTGGCAACCTGGGTGGCCCAGCCGCATGCCAATCCCCGTGCACAGGGATCACAACAGAGAGGCGCTGCAGAAAAGACATTCTGCGGCAAAAACCCGCAGAACATGTTTGTGCTTAAGTAAACAACAACTTCCTGTGCCGAATTTTTCTTCTTTTTCGCCTTTTTTTCTCTTTTTGGACCATGAGGTGAAATTTATGAACACATTTTGACATGACTGCAAGCGACACTGGCCAAAGGGAGCAGCGCAAATTCGTTTGTGCCCAAACACCTCGGGGCCCAGTGCCCAATACAAACAAACAAATAAGCAAAGCACACAAACACACACACACACGCACACACACACAAACACACACACACACACACATGCACATGCAAACATTTTTCAATAGCACCCCAGGGATGGCGTAATTTATGACTCTGACCGACTGAGCAGCGCCTCGTATTGACTTTTTCGGCCAGCCATCCAAAGCCAGCTGCTCGGCTAACAATAAGTGCTACTACGGTGCCCATTATCCACTACATAGATACACACACACACACACACACACACACATACACAGTGCAGGTCCCAGTGGCAGTTCCAGGTCTCAGTACCAGTGCACAGCCGAGTGTAAAAGAGATTAGCATGCCTACATTAGTGTGTGCTGTGTGTGTGTTGTGTGTGCTGTGTGTGTGTGATGTGTGTGTTGTGTGTATGCTTTGTGTGTAGGCGGTGCCACTGAAGTGGACGCATCTCCTCCTACAATCTCTATCTCTCTCTCTCTCTCGCTCTCCCTCACTGTCAACGCTGCTGTTTGTTGAAAAGTTTTCGGACTTTGTTTATGGTTACGTTTTTTGCTTTTGGGTCAAAAAATATTTTCTAAAAGCAAAACAAAACACGCACATAAGATCTATCTATGAATATTTACTTGTTTTTTTGGGTGCTTGCGTTGAAAAGTAGTTAAGGGTTTATCATCTTGTAAACGTGACAATGCAAAAACTTTTCTAAGAGAGCCCACACACAAGCTCAAAGCAAGAGCCCGGGGAGGGTAAGGTGGGGGTGTGTCTAATAATGGTGTCAATGTGCTGTGGTTGATGCCACTTCTCGACTGGAGCGTCAATTGGTGTGAGCAATTATCAGAGACCCAGGCAGTTGAGATCTATGCATAATGAGCAGCTTATCGGTGAAATAATTGCGGTCTGCTTGATGAAAGCGTCATAATGACACTTAGATTGCTCTTGTTGATGCATATGCTTGGGTATACTTATCTTGTACGATTATACCAATAATTAAATCATTAATTAAGTAAAATGAATAATTGACGAGTACGATTGTATCTTGAAGTAAATAAATTACTTCTGAAGACTATTTGTCTTCTGTGTATAAGGCAATCGGAGGTATTCTTTTTCAATGTTCATGATTGACTGTAAATGCTTCGAATCGGACTATGATAGGATTGAATATAGCAAATAAATTGAATGCTAATGCGAACAAAATAAGCTAAGCTACAATTTATTGATTAACCCTAATCCCATTTTATCTTTATTTGCCACTATAAAATCACACAGAATCAACCCTGATGCAATTTTTTTACTATTGAATTGAATTTATGAATAATTACAATAATAAATGTTTCAAATCGACCTGTGAGATAAAAAAACAAAATAAAATAATTTCATGACAATTCTTTTTATAAAACAAGAGGTATGCTAAAATTATGGGTTATCTGTAACAACATTTTATCTTAATTTGGTATCGATTATAGCAGAACCTAAAAACAACCCTATTTCCAAACACTTTGAACACTCATTCCAGGGCTTCCTTTGATTGCTTGATTCACTCTTTAGCTGGATAAGCCTCACCGAGCCAACCAAAAAAAAAGTATCACACCCTAATTTGATGCTGCAGAAATTCATTTATTCGCTTTGTGCTTATCCACATTTAAATATGTTAATGATAATGCTGCTAATATTCTCACACCCAACTCACAGCCAGCACGGCACGGCACGGCACGGCACGGCACTCAACGCCATTAGTCTGTCCAAATAGAAATATGCGTATGAAAATAAAAAATAAATAACATAAAAAGCAAAAACAACACTCGCAAACACATTTCACGCCATTTGGTGGTCTGTAACAGGCTCGTAGAGAGATGAGCATTGATAATAAAGAGAGGCAGACACGATAATAGCCGCGACTAATGCACGGCGGCAAATGAATGCGGACTGCGGACTGAGTGTATTCGTTGTGCTGGAGCCAGCCAGAACGAATCGCATTCGCAACGGGACGAATTGCCTAAGCCCAGGCGAAGTGAATATGTTTTCCTTCCTTTTTGTTTTGTTAAATACGTTGGCAGGAGTATATGTAAATGTTTATATGTAAAATGAGCGCTTAATTAAAGTTGAAACAAGCCGCACATACACTCAGGACTTGTCTCGCATTCAGCTGGCATTACTTGTTGCCACATAATTCGAGTCTGTATCTAAAGCTAAATCAGTATCTGTATCTGAATCCGAATCATCCACACAGCCCGCCTCCTTCTTCACGTGCCATGTGCGCGTTTTATCACGCGTGACAGGGAAATTACCGCAGACAGAGCGGCCCCTAGGCACCGCCTTCTACTCCGCCTCCTGCTCCTCTTTATCCTTCTCTCTCTCTCTCTCTCTGCCGCTGTCATCAGTCAGTTTCCCAGTCAGTCAGTCAGTCAGTCAGTCACTTGGCTTGATTGAAGGCATAAATTATATGGTAGAGTCGTGTGCACAATCTTTCTGTCAGCGCTGCCCAACGGGAAGTGCTTTGAGTCTGCACTCGAAGATTGATTCCCATTTGATATTTTGATTAGCGTAGCGTAATTGTACCAAACGCTGCGCGTATGTCACCCAACAGTTGTCTCCTATCAAAATAAAGCAGCCTGTCATTGAGAACAAAATAGATCAAATGAGATATAAATAAAAAAAAATTTAAATTGTTGTGGAAGACTTTCAATTATTTATACTCAAACAACGAGTCGAAGTATTCGCTGAGAAGTTATTATGGTTAGTACTCATTCCAAAGTCATCTTTTTGTATATATACCCAACTATGAATTGGGATGCACTTAAGCTTGAAATGAAAATGTCAGCCAAAATGCGGATTTATATCTGAGAATTTGCTTGCAATTTATCAGCGAATTTGCATAAATATATTTAGGAATGATGATGAAAAACAATAAAGTTGCATAGAATAAGTCTTCCCATTTAGCCGCGCTTGCGGGTGGACATCTCTGAAACCGCCTCTCAGCAGTTACTTACTGCCTAAAAGCAAACTTCAGTCTACACTTCAGATACGCTTAAAGCTATATATAGGTCAGCACTCAGTGAGCACTCAGCCAGTGAGTCAGTCAGTCAGTCAGTCAGTTAGTCAGTTAGTCGCTGATGACAAACTCTTTTATTTACATAGAAAACACCAAATTCCCCCAGAGTTGTTCAACAAATTGGCAAACTACTACGTGTTCCATCTGTTTTAGGAGTTTAGGAGCAAGCAAGGAGGCGCCACCAACTATTACCCCTCCGCGCCCACCAGTCATCATAAGTCATTATGGCGCGAAATGCTTTTGGGAGCATTACATTGCAGCACTTAAGCGCCCTCAAATCTTAATTACTAAATATTTTATCAGCATAGAACGTGAGCCCCCTCCCAGTCTCCCAGTATATCTCTCTCTCTCTCTTTTTCTCTCTCTCTCTGTCTCAGTCTCTCTGTTGGGAAAGTTATTTGGCTGCGTGGGAAGCTGCGCGAGGGTTGGAGAAATGCACTGCGAGATGCGCTGAGATGTGCTGCGGGCGTGTGAAATTTTCCAATACGTTGAATTTGTAATATATCTATAAGTATATACTTATTATAGGATGGCAGAAGCAAATGGGAGATATGCTTATGATACTAGTTTTTGGATTGAGTTTGTGACTTGAGGGTGGAAATTGAATGTGTGCCACATAATTGTGCGGAAAGTAATTAACATTTTACATAAATTTGTAGCTGGAAATGGGGCATGGTGTCGCGCATAGTCTTAAGATTTATTAAAGCAAACTTATCGATATACTCTGCACTCTACGGACTCGGTTCAAGTCAAAGGATGCCCCCAACTGAAGTCAGTCCATCCGCTAAAGGGATGCAGCAACCCCTTTCGCTGCGTGGTACTTTTTCCGCATATCCGTTTCCCACAATCAATTCGAAATCAAATGAATGCCACACACGCGTCGTGTGTTTTTTTGGGTTTTCTTTTATTTTCGGTTGTTTTTTGTGCAAACAGCAATGAAAATATTAAATACAAAATAATAAAAAATAATTTACGGGCTCATTAAGAGCCAGGGGAGGAGAGAAGGGGAGAGTTTGCGGCACCCGCTTGGAATTTGCTTGGCAATAAAATATGTGCGACGACGTCGTAATCGACAGCGACTGCGACTGCGACTGCGACAGCGGACGCAGTTACTTCAAGGGGCGGCAGCAGCGGTCCACCCTCGGGTGGCGTTTCAAATGAAGCCCTCAACAACGTGGCTAGCTGCTGCTGCTGATAGCAAGCGAGGACTGGGCGGGGCTGGGCGGGGCTGGGCGCTTGAGTTTGGTTTTGGTTTCGGTTCGCTTCGGTTTGGGTATCGGTTCGGGGTGCCAATCGCGGCGTGCTCAAGTGCTGGCGGCAGGCAACGCTTCGCATTTCGCTTCCGGGCTTCGTCTGTTTGCATACGCAGCAGGACCAGAGCAGCGAGTGGGGAGGCAGCAGGCAGTAACAGGAGTAGAGACGGGCACAGCACAGGGACAAGCACTGTGTTTGCACAGCGCATTTCTGGTCCATTAAGCAGCGATGTTTATGTTGTTGTTGCTGTTGCTGTTGCTGTTGCTGCTGTAAAGGTGGCTAGTAACTACCCTCCTCTCCTGCCTGACAGCCGTTTGTCATTGTTGTGTGCGACTTTTCTCACTTTGATGCAGGCAGTCAGAGGCAGTCAGAGGCAGCCAGGCAACTGGAGAAGCGAAGGTGTACATCGTTGTATCCACACACAAGATACAATTGCAGCTCGGGCCGCACGCGTCACTTGCCTTGTTTATTTAGAAGAATTTGTTGCAGCTAAGCCTTAAATGCAACTGCAACGCTACACCGCCCCTCCCCGCCTGCCCTGTAATCATTCAGCTTTGTGGGAAAGCATTTTGCTTGGTGCGTAAGCACAAGTTAATTACGCTAAATGGCTAGCAATGTGAAATCCTATAGGATTTACCGGCATATCCCTTAATGCGGATATTGCTTTAAGCTTGGCCATCTAATGCAAATATCATGTACTTTATTATCCCTGCCATTTTGTGCTTTGGTCATTAACATAATTTAAGCATTTCCCATTGCCAGTGGCCAGAGTCCCGGGATTAGGCGCCACTCTCCCTATATTTATCTCTCTCGCTCTCTCTCTCTCTCACTCTCTCTCTCTATCTCTCTCTCTCTCTGTCTCGATCTGCATGGCGTTGGTCATAAATTAATGCGATATTATGGTGGAAATTGTATTCAATGCACAGTTAGTTGGGCAAGTTTTGAGCTCCCATTGGGCACGGTGAAATATGTATTTTCAATTCGATTTGCAGCCCGTTTGCCACATCGTTGTCAAGTAGGTGTCAGTGAGCATTTTGACGATCCACATGTGGTGGACATCAAAGCCACAAATTTTCTATCAAACCATTACTTCGCCTCATAATGGGGCTCCAACAATTTGTCAGTTACATTAACTGCTCGAAGCTGACGCAGCAATTAGTACCGAAAAATAAAAATAAAAAAAATCCACTATAAAAAAAAACAGAAATTTCAAAACAAGTCAATTGAAAGTTGTGAAATGTGTTCGCTTTTCTCCCAAGTGGATTTCGGGTTGGGTCTTTTATTTTTTTTTTTTGCCCGTTTGCCCGGCTTCCGTTTCGTGTCTAGTGGCTACCAATCATGCCAAAAGGCAGAACTAAAACATAAACAATTGAAACTGATTAAATTCATTTGATAACGAGGCGGTACCCAAGTCTGGGGATTGCCACTTGAGATATGGCACTCACTGTTTTTTCCTTCGGGGGGGGTGGCAAATATGCAACTGTGGTATCCACCCTGTGGTATCAAGTAGCCAGTATCTAAATGCACGGCATTCTATATATGCGTGTTGAAACTCATTTTTGCTAAATGGAAATGTGAAATAAGCTTTGAGTTTGCATAGAATTTCGGGTGCTTTTAAGTAGCTTACTAGAAAGAGGATTACACACAAAAACTAAATACTCAACACAAATTTCGAGTTTGAATTAAAAAAAAGAGCAAAAATAACTGGCTTACAAAATATGTTGTCTACCGATTTCAATAAAAGTATAAATAAACAAAATGTGACAGCAGGCAGATATCCTATAAATGTTAATAAGGCTCTTGGCATAAATAAAAAATAAACATGTTTATTTTTAAACGTTGTCAATTGAGAAAATAGTTTTCCCTTTTTGTAACTTCGCAAACTATTTTTAGTTGGTATTAATAAATTTGAATAATTATGAATTCAATGGCTCGGAAGATGAACAATATGAAAACTGTATATTCATGAAATTGGTAAGCATTTAAAACTATCGTTGATGTTTATGCAACGTTGTGGCAGTCTCTGTTCTTGTTGTTGTGTTTTGTCACACGCTGCAACACGCTGTTGGACAACACCAACAAGTCAAACAACAACATCCGCAAGGCATTTAGCGTTTTAATTAAGCGAAAGTGGGAGTCAATTGTTGTTGTTGTAAGTGATGCATAGCTTTCCTATAAATGCATATATATATATAGTTTTGTGATGTATGTGTAGCTGGGCGTGGTCAGCTATCCATGACTGTTGCTGAAGTGTAAACTGTTTACGCACTGAAGGGCCAATGACTTGCAGTAGATAAAAAACTGCTGCAGCTGCAGCTGCAGCAACAGCAATAGCAGGACAGCGAGTTTGCTGTAGGTGGCATGTTGCAAGCAATGCTGACGTTGCCACGTGTATGTCAAACAGCCAGACACAGTCACAGTCACAGTCACAGTCAGTGTCAGTTGGCGCGGTCAACCCTCGAACCACCCTCGTAATTAAGCGCATTGAAATGCAACTGAGATTTTCGCTAGCTTGATGCTGCGTCATCCTCATCATCACTATCTCTCTCGTGCTCTTTCTCTCCCACTGTTTCTCTCTTTCTCTGTTTCTCTCTTTCTCTGTTTCTCTGTTTCTCTCTGTATCTTTCTCTACTTCGCTGCGTCTCTCACTCATTTGCCAATTACGAGCTGTACTCGAATGCAGCAACCAAAGCGACAATGCAGACATGGCAACGACATGCTGTCGACTTGTTTATAATGTCGTCATTCCCAGCAGCAGCTGCAACAACAACAACAGCAGCAACAGCAGCAACAACAGCTTCGCACTTTGCATGCCATGCGGCGCCAGCTAATGCCACCGATTTCAATTGCAATTCCCCACGCACCCCTCCATTCCCGTACATAAATTTATTAATTATTCTGTGTGTTGCAAAGTTTCGTTCTCGGGCGAAAATTCGGCACGCACGTTGCGCATTTCTCGCCAAGATTTGCCAGCCTTGGAGGGCTTTTCTATTCTTATTGCTGCACTAATTGAGTTCACATTACTTGGCAAAATAAATGCGCTGTGTGTCTGTATTTTTAGCCAAATGTTGCCATTTTATTAGCTAAACGTGAGTTGGCAACTGTGCCGTCTAAATCTCTCGTCTGCCCAAGTAGCAGTTGAAAATGTCAATCGATCAAATGAGTGCGTCCGATGGGCTTGGATGGCTTCAGATTAGCCAACGTTGATACACTACGAGCGTGACTTTGCAGCTTTGCCGCAGTGGCAGTGGAAGGGTTGCGTACTGCTCAACTCTAAGCACTTAGCACTTTTGCGAGGGAGGTGGGAGGGCAGCGATTTAGCTTTTACTTAGATAACCCATTAATTTCCCCACTAGTTAGCAATGTTTACTTTAGTAATTTATTTCGAATTCTTCACACCAGTTTCAATATGCTCCAGGATCATTTTTATATATAGAATATTACTTACTGGCTATAACTTAGTCTTTGGTCGATCTTTGGTCGAAGTAAACTGGATAAGATCAACATTTTGAGATCTTTTAAATTTTTCTTATATAAACTTCAGATTTGTTTTTTTCTTTCTTTATTAGTTAAAGAATAGACTAAGAAATGCCGTAAAAATTGCACTCATTATGATAATTACTACATATAAAATTGAATCGTTTATTTATGGATTTCATTTGTGCATTTTTATGTTCATTGCTGTATTATTATAACAATAAAGTATTAATTTAGTTTTATGATGCTTAGTATTTGCCTCATTCCAAATTCAAAAATAAATTTCTTATTGCAGATTATTGCAGAGTTATAATAATGAAGTGGGCTCAACAATTGAAAATAAATTGACGCAAATTTTGTGGTCAACTTTTAGGTGGGCAGTATCATTGATTAAATAATTTTTGAAATTTCATCACATTTGTATTTAGAATAAAAATTCAAAAATGAGATATGTAAATATGTTATTTTGTCCGCTGAATGCTTTAATAATCATTCCATGGTCAGTTTGTTCCGGATCAACATGCTCCCCTTTTAATATTCATCCAACTGCCTTTTTTCAACACATTAATTCTTCCTTTTTTTAATTGTTTTTTATCCTGATTAAATAATTAAATGAATTAATAAATCCACGATTATTATAGAGATTTTTTCGGCTTTAATATGCAAATTTGCAACACATCTTGTTCTCCTCTACATTTTTTTGTACCCTGCAGCAAATATTGTATTAATAAATCCGCAAAATATTATGGACTTTGTTTTGGGTATAATACAAAAATGTACACCACATTTTGTTTTCCTCTTCCTTATTACCCTGAGCTAACTAACAAAATTTAATGGACATTTTCCTCCATGTAATCTATAGCGAATTTTTAACGATGTATTGTAAATTTTATATTGATTTTAATCCAATGAAATGGCTTCGCTTGGAAATGTACTGTAAGCGCACTTTCTCCTCTGGCTGCTTTCCATGGCATGATTTCATGCTCTGCTTGATGGTTCCTCGTTTAAGCTGCAAACCCATTAATGATTCTACTTGTCGCTCACTGCGTTAACGAGCCGAAGGCAGCAGTGCGTCAGTCCCTGACACGGTTTATATGCAAGCCTTTGGCCAGAGCCACCAATTTAGTGCGACCACGTATCCTTTATCCCATTTCCCAGATAGTTGCCCCAATACCCGAGCTCCCCCTACCCCCACCCCCCACCATGCTACAAGTGTAACCTAACGAGCAGCAAGTGCTGCAGCAAAGTTTTTATTTTTTTTGTGGCCTGACAATTTAATTGATGTACCTGTATGCACACATAGACGGGTCAAACACATGTGCACACTGGTTGAAGTCAACCGTTTGAACAAACCGCTAAAAAATGACACCTACAACAACAGAGGAAGAGAGACAGCACGAGAGAGAGAGATAGAGAGAGAAAGGGGCAGGCGCCCGAAAAGGTAAACCGAAAGTAGGTCAGGCATGCAACCTGCTGTCAACGCTGGATAATTGGAGAGGGTGCCCAGCACTCATCAGCAATGGGGCAGGTTGCAGCAGCAAAATGGCAGTGCGACTACAACATATATATATATATATGTATTATATACATATATATACATGTATATTATACGTATAAGTACAACGACTATGCGAGCGTTTTCCGATTAATGGCTTCAAAATTTGATTTTGTTTGACACGCGGCTGACACAACTAATAAATTTCCATAGCACTTTTATGGATCACTCAGTGCACGAGGAAGGGCCTCAACAGCCTCCTGCAGTGCTGATTGATTGTCCGGCGCTCCGATAAGCCAAGGTGCAACAAAAACAAAACATGAATTACGATGACGACGACGACGACGCCGAATCCTAACTATTGACAAAGTCGATAGCTGACAGATAAGCGCCTGATTAGCGGTCGCACTCGCTTTAGTCCAAATATTTACCCAGTTATTCACAAGTGACACGATCGCATATCATATAAATGCGATATTCATATATATATATATATATATATATATTTATATTTACCACCTCCTCTCGATGTGCCCATCAATCAATTGGCTTGTTTGCACAGGCAGCCGACGCTCCGTTTGAGAGTTGTAAATTTTACAACATAATTTCTGATAATTTAACCATATCTCGCTTCTTGGAGTGCGGCAGGCAAGCACTTCAACAGTGGCAAGCACTTTGCATGTGTTTTATGATATTCGACATAGATTTATTTTTTTATACACATATATATATATATACATATGTATTACCCCCAAGAACAGCAATGGCGATAAACAAACAAACCGAAGAGCGGCAAAAGGGTTCTTTTTACTGCAGTTTTTGGCAGCACCTCGTAAAACACTTTTGGATTTTATGCTCGGTAAGTAGTATATAAGAAATGTCTTGAACGATAAATGGCTAGCGTAAAAGAATATATATATATATATATATATATATATATATAAATATAAATATTTAATCTGGTTGATTTATGAGCTTACAACACACCAGCCAATATATAATTCAATATGCTCGACGGAGAAATAATATTAAAAAAAAACTCTGCGTCGATAAAAATTTGACATTTTACATCAGATTTATGTTTAATTTATTATTTATAGTATACAAAAAATAATTAATACAATGTCTATCAATTTTTAATGCAATTTCTGCATGATTTTGTTTAACAAAATCGAAAATGCCATCAGCCTAAAATCCAAATTCGTTTTGCATTAATTTATCAAGCAATAAATATGCCAAATGATGACAGCTAATTGATATTAGATATCAAATTAAATTCGTATTACCAATTTCAAATTATGATAAAATGAATATATGTATATATATATATATATATATATATATATATATATATATATATATATATATATATATATATATATATATATATGAATATGTATATCCGATGGCAACTCACCGATTAAACGCAGCACCTCGTGCAAATTGAGAAATATATTCAAATGGGTTTGTCCGCTGCTGAGCAGCGCCAAACATAATCCGATTGTGAAGATGCCTTTAAAGTTATTCTCCATTATGGCCGTTGAGTTGAAAAAAATATCACTTGAATTAACTACACTTGACGCTCTTATTGTTTAATTAATAATTGCTTTGTTAATTGTTTGACTCGGCTGCTGCACACTTTTTAATAATTAATTTAATATCAATTTGTTGATTTGATGGCGCGCATTTTGCGTTTAAATATTTCACAGTGCATTTGGCACTTTTGCCTCGCCTCCGATTCCGATGCCGACTCAGACTCAGATTCAGACGACGCGCATATTCCAATCGGAATTATCACGTTGCGTTGCACTCGGTAGTTAAGCGACAGCACTAAGACAAAATGTTGCCCGTGTTTGGTTCGTTGGTTCTTGGTCTTGTTTATCCGCAACGAATGTTCGTTGATGCGCGCACCGTGACGATTTTCCACAAACTGTCAACTGGATAAACAAAACAATGCTAATGCTCAAGTATCTTTCAGATACTTTTAACAGTTCCTGTTAATATGTGCACACGCTGTTATCTGTTATGTTAGATGGCGGTTGTATTCTTTCGAATACAGCCACAATGGCTGTTATTCTGTGCATCTCTTACACAGCTGTTTTTTTCGAACTCGAACTGAGCAGAGTACGCTCTGTTATGCTTCTTTTAGAGTCCTGTTACGGCCTGTTATTTTTAAATACTTTTTTAGTTTAATATGGAATAAACTCATTGCCTTAATACTATACTTGAATATTTAAAAACTTTATATATATTACAAATTATTGAGATAGTTTTTAAATTTTTTATTGGCAGTTACTGAAATCAAATGCTAACGTTCAATTCAGGTTAATATTTATGTAAATGCAATTGCGCCACCTATCGTTACTTGTATGCACTAAGCACCGCAGTATAACAGTTGTCTGTGTAAGGGGCACTTTTGAGGGGCAAGCTTTGACTATAATTTCCAGAAAAATTAAAAAATGAATATAAACAAAATTACGGAACATTAAACAATGGATAAATATTCAAAACTTTAGATATTATTTTTAAAACTTTCTTTACTTTAAGGTAGTGCATTTTCGTCTAATCCAATTGAATTTGAAATTCATTTAAAAATATATAATAGGCTTTTAAAATAAATAAAAAATAACAATTTTTAAAATCTGAAACGTAGTTCTAAATGCGTAAGCAGGTATGTGTGTTTATTTAAATATAAATAGAATACAATTAGCTGCACTTTGGCCTTAATTTAATAACAGAGAATAATAAAAATGGCAGATCGAAATGTAAGCATGAGTAAGAAGCAGATCAAATTAGCAATACTTTTGTAATGAAAATATCAATGAAATTACTGTAACTTAAGTGATAGCTATTAAATAATCGTACCTCAAATGCAGTTGTGACTGAACTTGTGACATCATAAATACTATTATTTAATTCTTGAATACTAACTGGACACGTTGCAGTTTCGATTAAGTTCACACATTTGACACACGACTTTGGCTTAAACACATAAACATTAAATATAAATTAAACAATTAGACGCTTAACGAATTACTCCTTGATTGTTAGCTGGTCCATGGAACTCAGCGTTGTCTCTATTAACAAGTTGTAGTCCAATTCGTTTAGGCTCGCCTTGGCGGTTAACAAATCCAGAAATGAGTCCAGCGGCGACAAGGTCTCCGCCGTCAGATCTAACAAAGACAGAGAAGAAATATGAGAATATGAAATGGGTATAAATATATGTGGATACATTAAACTACAGACACGCAGACAGACAGACACTGGCTAATACACAGAGTTATTCGCTGCTTACCAGCCAGAAGATGATCGGGCATCGTGGCTAACATATCTATATATATAATATATGATTACCAAATCGCTGCTCGCTGCATAATTACAAAGCTTGCAATGCTCAAAATGGTTGTGGTTAAAATTATAAGCAAACAAACCAAAAGCAACGAGTGACAAACAACTGTTGTCGGCTTGTTCAGTGCTAAGCCATAACAATAAAATGATGCAATGAAAATGAATATGAAAATTAAATGAGAAGCAAAAAGGAAAAGCAAAAATGCCCATCCTGATTCTTACCGCTTCTGGTGTGCATGCGTGATTGCGAGACGCCGCCAGAGCCGCGTCGCTGTGGCGGCTCCTGGTGCTGACCCGAGAGAATGTTGGCCGCATGCTCGCGTCCACGGATCATGAGGCTCTCGGGATGCTGCCAGCACTTGAGCAGGCGCTGAGCCCGCTGCTTGGGCAGAGCCGACAGCAGCGACAATTTGCGTTCGATGCCCGGCGACGAGTCCTCAATATCTAAAGGATAAATATCAATTAGATCGAAACTGAGCAGCTAAATCACTTAGTCGCACCATAAACAATGCTCTTCATAACATCCACTTGCAGCTCGAAGACATGATTCTCCACATACTGCAGAAACATGTCATAGTCCAGGGCACGATAACCAAGATACGTGAAAAACGACGAGAATCCCTCGGGCAGGGGAAAAGCAATCGATTCCACGGCCAGGCAATAACGCTCCAATATGAGAAACAGCGAATGCTGCTGATTGCTAGACATCTGATCACTAAAATGAACAAATCATTATTTATAGATCTGTATTATATATAGTTGTATATGCTACCCACATCAGTTGGAAGCCACGCAACGTTTCCAGGCGCGCATCCAGGCCAGCGGCGCGACAGACCAGCGAGCAGAGAGCACGCGACAATTCCAACTGGGCGGAGACGAACTGTGAGGCCACGGCATGAACATGAGCCGGCGCCTGGGAACGCTCAAAGAAGGTCTCCTTCAGCCAGCGGAAACCGGAATGCGGCTTGGACGAGTGCTTCACAAGATGCACGCTCAGCTCGCGCAGATACTGGCAAAAATAGAGAAACAAATCTTTATTTGCGATGAACAACTAAAAAAAGGTAACTGTAGGGTTTAAGCTGTGATCCAAGATGATTTATCTACAGCTGACCAGATGGACTATAAATACTTACCACAGATAGCACATGCTCCTGCTTGCTGGCCGTGCATCCCTCGAGCTCGATGAAGGGCAGCACCTCGTTGCTGAAGGGAAAGGCGCTGACGCTGCTGTAGTCGCCGAAGCCACTGCTGCCCGCATCGGGTGTCATGGGCGTGGTGCTGCGCGACAGCGCCTCCGGCTGATAACAGGCCAGACTGAAGATGAGCTTCTCCGTAACTTGTTCGGCGGCGAAGCGTGGCTGCTCCTGCTTGCCGGTCTCGTTGAGCAGCTCCCACAGCCGTGTCCAAATATCGGTGCGATATGGCGAGAGTCGTTGCTGCGGCGACAGCAGCATCATGCTCGTGTTGTGCAGCGCCTCGTGGGAGATGCCTACGCTGATGTCGGCGACCCGAGCCTGAATGGGTCGCGTGGCAATTGCCGTTGTCAGTGGCAGCAGGCGCATCAATGGCTTCGCCTCCTCGGGCAAACCACGCACAGCGGCCGCATAGCTGCCGGCAACGAGAGCCTCCCTCAGCAGCGCCACCGTGTCTAACGAGAGCGGACGCTCAAGAATGCTGCTCAAGAGCTCGGCAAGAACGTCCATGTCGCCGGAATGGATGAGAAAATAGTGTATGATGCTGATGCGATTATCCAACGAGTTATCGTTGCGGAATGCCTCGATCAGATGCGCCTTGGGTACGCTCAGCGACACCAGATCCAAGGTGGCCGCATCATAAGCCAAGGCGCCCCATTTGCGCAACGGAACCAGTTGGATGACATCGGGACTGCGATTGTTAACAGCCGGGCAAACAATGTGGCAGGTGGGTTCGTGCTGCAGACCCACATCGAGCAGATGCACAAAGAATGCCGACGAGACGAGCAGATGATGGGCGCCCTGCAACGCAAATGTGGGACGCAAGAGGCGTGCCTTGTGCCAGGGCACACCGGGCATGACGCAGTGCACCACACAGCCATGATGCAACAGCGAAACGGAGTAGGCAAAATGGACATCCTGCTGCTGCTGTCGCGCTGTTGCCGCTTGCGCAAACTGCGGCTGCATGGGCTGGTACAGATAATAGTGGCACACGAAGAACATGCCCGAACTGTCCGCCAGAATGATCAGGTTCAGTGAGCTGTCATGGACGCGCAAAGGCACCACATCGTCATCATAGCTGGGCGCCTCCTCCGAGGCATGCGTGGGCAGCTTTGGCAGATTCAACGGAATATTGAGCTGAAAACAAGAATTATAAATCAATGTGGAGTCTTTTAAAGAAGATCTCTCGTCTCCCATCTTACAACTGTTTCTGTTGGCTGCTTCTCATTGAACTGGAATGCGGAGAGTGTTGGACTCAGAACTGGAGCCATCTGTTCGCCGATCTGCTCTCGTTCGTCCAACAGACTGAGGCTCACCGCCTTGGGCTTGAGGTGTATGTAGTACAATGCCTGACATTCGGCATCCCACTGGGCCCAGCTAAAGTTCTTGGCCAGTGTCTCATGAGTCAATATGCTGGTGTCCAGATGCCAGGCGCTGCACTCCACGCTGCCCGTCTGTGATGAGATCGAGCTCTGTTTGACCGTGCAGCTGTACTGCTTGATGGCTGCAAGGGAGACGAGAGAGTCTTTAATAAGATTTAACTTCATATGCAGACAGCCACTTACAATCCTCATGGGTGAGCACCAGTAGTTTATCCTGCCAGCAGGTGCGCGTTGCACACTCTACGCGCCAGAGGAACTGCGTCATTATCTGGCGTGGCGAGGGTTCTGCATTGAGAGGCGTTGGTATGCCGCCCTCGCTGCTGCGCACTTCCACAACAAATGCCTCGTAGCGCTGCACCGCCTTCAGCACATATGACAACAAGGTGATGCTGCTATTGATGCTCGCCTGGATGATCTCTACACAGCCGGGCAGTGTCCACAGCACACGCAGCTGTTTCTTCGTTGCATGAAAATGACCAATGCAAGTCTCGCGCTTATCGTCCTGCTCAAATATCCAAGTTGTCAGCAGCGAGCCATCCTGTTCCTGGCCCAACATTCGCCATTCGTTCGCCTTTTCTGCATGCAAAAATAAACGAATTTTAATTAGCACAATTGCGATTTTCTGATATAGCTACAGCACTTGCCTTTGTAGCCCTGGGAGGCCAGCAGTCCGCAGAAGTTGGCAGCCAAGTTCTCCTGTCGCAACATTTCAAGTTTAATTTAATTATTTAATAAATAATATTTCAGTTGCCGCATTTCAAATCACTCGAGAAATCAATAAAACCCCACGACCGAGTTGGCAACGCGGCAAATCAGCTGTGCGCAGGGTGACCATTTTTTTTTTTGAGTAACTCTGCAGTGTGGCAACGCTACTGCTGCAGACTTTTTAGTAATGGCGCAAAGCACCGTTGTATTCAATTTAATGAGAAAGTTAATGCATAAAAAATGCCAAGTGAAATAATTACGCTACAATTGGGCCAATGCGGCAATCAGAGTAAGTTCATCTATTAAAAATAAAATGCAATGCAATGCAATTGAAAATACAATTCGCGTAGTTGGCTTTGAGTTCTGGAAGCGACTGTGTTTGGAACACGGCATTTCACCGGACGGAGTCCTGGAGGATTTTACGGCTGATGGACACGATCGGAAGGATGTGTTCTTCTATCAGGCAGATGATAATCATTATATACCACGATCGGTGCTCATCGATCTGGAGCCACGTGTCATACACAACATTATGAGCTCGTCCTATTCCAAGGTAAGCTGGAGATTCCGCAATAAATATGTATCTGTGATTAATCCAGTATAAATCCTATTTTAGCTCTATAATCCGGAGAATGTGTACTTGTCAAAGCATGGCGGCGGCGCTGGCAACAATTGGGCCTCCGGCTTTAGCCAGGGCGAAAAGGTGCACGAGGAGGTCTTCGATATATTGGATCGTGAGGCCGATGGCAGCGAGTCCCTGGAGGGATTTGTGCTCTGCCATTCGATAGCTGGTGGCACTGGCTCAGGGATGGGTTCGTATGTTCTCGAACGGCTCTCGGATCACTTTCCCAAGAAGCTAATACAAACGTATAGTGTGTTCCCCAACCAGGAAGAGATCAGCGATGTCGTTGTCCAGCCCTACAATTCGATACTGACACTCAAACGGCTCACGAATTGTGCTGATAGCGTTGTGGTGCTGGACAACACGGCACTGAATCGCATTGCCACCGAACGGCTTCACCTGCAGACGCCAACATTCACCCAGATCAACAATCTGGTGTCGACGATCATGAGCGTGAGCACAAGCACACTGCGCTACCCATCGTACATGAACAACAATCTGATAGGACTAATGGCACCTCTGATTCCCACGCCACAGCTGCACTTCCTCATGACTGGCTACACGCCACTAATCACCGACTTGGAGGTGCCGCTTAGAAAAGCCTTTTTATTTTTACATATTCAACTAATCAACAACTTTATTGACAGACAACGACCAATGTGCGCAAGACGACCGTTTTGGATGTGATGCGACGGCTGCTGCAGCCCAAGAATATGATGGTGTCATCGACGGCTGACAAGCGTCACTGCTACATCTCCATACTGAACATCATACAGGGCGAGGTGGATCCCACGCAGGTGCACAAGTCACTGCAGCGCATTCGCGAACGCAAACTGGCCCAATTTATACCCTGGGGTCCCGCGAGCATTCAGGTTGCCTTGTCGCGCAGCTCACCCTACGTGCAGACGTCGCACAAGGTGTCCGGTCTGATGATGGCTAATCACACGGGCATCAGCGCTCTTTTCAATCGGGCTCTTATCCAATACGACAAGCTGAAGAAGCGCAATGCCTTCCTGGATCAGTTCAGGCGTGAGCCCATGTTTCAGGATGATCTCAACGAGCTGGATTCGGCACGCGACACTGTTGACTGCCTGGTGCAGGAGTACGAGGCAGCCACGCAGTCGGACTACCAACAGTGGAGTGCGGTTACAATGGGGCCAAAACCCTAAGTCCAAAATATGTTATATGATAATCGTAGTGAGCTCATGAAATTCATTTAAGAAGTAGTCTGTGCCTCACAATATCAGCCAAATATAAAAATGTCTGTCGCATTGTTAGAAAATTTTAAAATATAAGCACAGTATTTGTATGATTGCTAAAATCTCAATCTTATTTTTATTTCCAGTACAGCTGTCATGAGACTGCTCAATAGGTCATTTAAGAATTTCTTGGTCACCATGAAATATTATCTCGGCAGTGGATTCCAAAGAACTTTCAAAATTTACGTGCAACTAACTGGAATGGGATGTTTCCGACCTTGAAATGAATGTGGATAAACATCTTTATTTATATCATCAGATATAACAGATCATGAAGTTTGCGAGTAAATCATAAATTATATACTTAAGTTATAAATAACCTGCAATGCTATAGATATTAAAATGTAAACCAGAAATCATTGATTAAAAACACTAAGCAAAGAAACCTTCAGCTAGAAAATACCATTTTTATCTTCAAGTTTTCTTAAGTAGGCCCTGAAAACCGGAAAAATATATATTTTTTGTAAAGCATTAATTTTAGCTAAGATTTTCATTATTGGTTCTAAATTCGTGTTGTAAACACGTAAAAAATTTGTACAAAATTTACATTATTATTTTGTTAGGTGTTCTCCAAAGCGCAATCCACATAACAATCTGAACTTTTAAATTCAATTAAAATTACTTCACCTTGGCCATATACCAAATTTAAGCTTAAAAAATCGTATGTATTTAAGAGTAAAATAAAGAGAATCTGTACAATAAAAGTCTACTTTTCAGGATATGTGCTGCGGTCCAGCTGGTTGGTGTTCTTTCTGTGGTCCTCCGTGCGGCGGACCCTGCAAGCAAGTCTGTTGCATTGAGATGTGTTACTCGCCCTGCACCCCGGCCTACTTGCAATGTGCTTGCTGCTTTAATTGAGTAGAGTATTGAGTATTTGTGACATAATAATAATGTAAAACTAAAAAAAAGTAAATAAAAATTGCATAAATAGTTGCTGTACGTTTTGGAAACTAGCTACGAAATACAAAGTAACTTCTTTCACCAAAATACAAAATAACTTCTATCCCAAAATATTGTCTAGGATAAGGGCAAGCTCGCATTGAGAAGTAGTAAAAGACATAACGCGCATCGAGTCGGTGATGCGAATAGAAAATATATATGTCCAAATAGTAATGAGTAAGTAATAGTAAATATATATCCAAAATAATAGTAGCCTTTGCAAGAATGTAATAGTGTGTTTAAAATCCATTTGGAACAGTTAGCTATAAGTTGGTGATGATTAAGACTATATACCTTATTGGGTCAAATATCATTTCTTCTGCCTGTTACATAAAAATAAAATAAATCAAAGATTTGATTCCGCAACAGTGCATTATAATATTATTAATATGTCTTGCGCTGGATGCATATTGTGACTTTATCAATCTTAAACTGAATGTGAATGAAAGTATCTCGATTGATATGCCTACTGTCCAGTCGAAAATACACGATTGTTCATTACTAGATTTCTGAAAAACTCGAATAGGCCTTGCTTTAGTATCCAGCGCCAAGCTTTGAAAAAAGGGATTGCTTCAGTTTCTAAGCAAAACTCTAGCTGAAAGTTAAGATCAAATTCTCGTTTGCCAGTAAACAGATTGTAGCCGAATTGCTTTGGTGGGTATTTCTAAATATTCCAATAAAATAGAATCACATGCAACAAATTTCAGAAGGTCATCCTTGGTCACCAGCATGTGCTGCCAAAGTCGCTTCTACCGGGAAACGCCCTGTGTCCAGTGTTGCCTCATCGACTGCAGTTACTGCTGCTATCGCACCAGCTGCGCCGGACCCTGTGGTCCATGTGGCACCGGGAGTCCTTGTGGCCCCTGCTGTGGCGGAGCCACCGGCGATTTGAACTATAAATATTCCTTCTTTGGTCTGCACTTGCTGTAACCGTGGAAAATCTGCAGTGGCCCATGGAGAAGCTGGTGGTGAACAGGCGGCATACTGATCATTTAGCCACAAATTATTGGTTGTCCAAAATTAGATGTGAATCGAATTTTTTGAATAATATTTTATAAAAATTTATTTATTGGAGCGCAATAATATCTGTACTTACTTTCTTTTTCAATTAAGCCACGTGTTAATTTATTAAAAACGAAATTATTTATTTTGTTTTTTTTTAGTGATGGAAATAGAAAATTGTACAATACAATTGCTGTTGTTGTTGTTGTTGCTGTTTGTCTTTTATTATTACTGTTACACAACATTTTTTAAATGTTAATTAATACAATATATAATAATAATAATAATTACATTTTTAATTATGTACTTCGAAAATTGTGGCCCCTAAGCATTTAAAAGACTTTTATATTTGCTTCAAGTTCTGGTTGGTTGTTGTTGGTTTTTTTTTAGTTTTTTTTTATATTCTTTTAATTGTTTTTTTTTTTCTTTGTTGTAATCGAGTCGAGTACAATATCAATCAAATTCATACAAATTAGTTCATATCGAACTTCTTTTTTTCATTTCGTTTCCATTCGCGCAAATTGCTAAAGTTTCAGTTTTTTATTGGTGTATAAAAATATTTGTATATATTTTACCATTTTAGCGTGTTACCGTTATACTCTTTTTACCATTCTTTTCCTCTTACACATTAGAATAATGAGTGTTGTCGTTTATCTTGATTTTTTTCTCTTTTTTTGTTAGTATCATTTATGCATACAATTATAATCGTAATAATAATAGTTTAATGAGTTAATAACGTTCACATTTATTACATCGGTATTCCGTATTCGATATACATAATTATTACGGTTCCATTATGTATATATATATATATGTATGTATATATATATATAATTGTATGTATATGTAAGTTATGTATTTAATTAATTAGCTTGTTCATGCTGTTGCTTTCAAGTACATAATAATAAAAATATGAATACATAAAAATATACTCCGAGTAAATGCTTTTCATATGCGTTTAGTTCTTGAGAATTGCTGTGCTTTTATTGTGGGCTTTAAGTACTTAAGTTGTATGGGTAAAAATTACATATGCAGGGTGTCCACTGTGCTACTCAGAGCGAATAGAGAAGGAGAGTGTGTATGTGTGTGTGTATGTGTAGGTGTGTATATGTGTATGTGTGTGTTTGTGTGTGAATGTGTGTTTGAGTTTGTTTATTGGCAGTTAAATAGTTAGTTAGTTATTCAGTTGAAATTCAAATCATAAGCAATACTGAATGAGTTTAGTGATTTGTATCTGTGTCTGTGTCTGTATCTGAGTGTGTTTGTGTGTGTGTATCTGAGATGTTAAAAGATTGTTTGTAGAGTACTCTACTATATGCATTATATAAGAAAACAGTGTGCATATAGTATGCATTGGTGGGTGTGTGTGTTTTTCTTTTATTTTCATTTTTTATATCGTTTTTCATTTCCTCATTCCGTTTTCTCAACTCATTAACATAAATTTAACAATTTCCCGAAACAGCCAAGAGAGCGGGCGACATCCAAAATGTATTTGGTTTTTTTGTAATGTCGACCCATCATCACTCCCATTGATATATTATTTACCTTTCAGTCCATTAGTCCATTTTTTCTTTGTATTTTCTTTATTTGTTTTTGTTTTTTTTTTTGTTAATTTTTTGGTTTCTTTTTTTTTTGTTTTTGCTTTAACAAACTTTCATTCACATTAAAAAACTAAATTTGAGCGAAATATGCTTTAACTAAGAGATGTGTGTTTCTTTTGTTTTTGTTTTTTGTTTTTTGTTTTTTGTTTTGTTGTGTTTAGAAGAAATAACCATATAGAAAACATGTTTTTATAGTAAAAAATAGGTATCCATATATATGTGTGTATGTGTGTATATGCATCTGTGTTTGTGTGTTTTGTGTGTATATAAAGCCATTTAGCAACACCCTGTATACTATGTTTATTTTTTAAAATTCAACTTGATGTTCGTTTTGTTCTTAGCAGAGAGTTCAATGGTCAAATCAATGGTAAAATGTTAAGTTTATAGAGTAAAAATGCTTAAAACGTTCGCTAAAACATATCAACTTAATTGTAACGACATTTAACATTAAATTGGTGTTTCAATTTTTTTGTTTTGTTTTGTTTTGTTTTTTTTTTTAGTTTTTTTTCTTTTGTTTTGTTTAATAATTATAAAAATACATATGTATATTGACATATAATAATTTGTAAAATGACTAGATGATGATTCCATGATCTGCACTATATCTAGGATGTAAGTATGTATGTATTCGTATATATACTAGATGTAAATGCATGAATATGACTGTATAAGCTAACAAATTTGCATATGTCAATTAGAATTCCTAGCAAATTTCATTGTAAATGTGTGTGTGTGTGTGTGTGTGTGTGTGATTTTGTGTGTGTATTGGTGTATGTGTGTGTGTGTGTGTGTGTGTGTGTGCGGTTCGACCGTAGAGACTCATTACACTAGATCTAGTAATTTGCAATACTTTCATATTATTTATCTTTTTTTGAGTCCCAAAATTGATTTAAATTATTTATGTATGTAATTATTTAATTACAAAAACGTAAACATCCAATTGGCAATAGGTAATCAAGATGAAAACAACTTCAACGTAAAGTTCAATAGACGAAAAAAGCAGTGCTGAATAATGGAATGAATAAAATAGATATTTCATAACTGCATCAAACATAACCTAAAAGTTGGTTTTATAATATATCATAATCGTTTGCTCTTTAGTATAATTTCGCTCAATTCAATTGTAAATCAATACAATTTGTGTATTCTGGCTGGAGGATTCGGTCTGCGAAGCTGTTGTGCATTTTACGCGACACTGCAAATAAAAAAGTGCAAAACAAATGATATTTGTGGGTGTAAATAAATAAAACAACGCAAATCGGTTTCGTTTCTTTTTTTCGTTTCTTTTTTTTTTTTTTGAAAACAACTCAAATAACTTTAATCTTTAATTGATATACAAACAACGAACAAATATTGTAATAGCAAAGAAATACAAAAATACGTAGTTAATACCATTTGTAAAAATAAATACTAATATTCAATGGAAATTGAAAACAAAATGTATACAAATTATAAATTATATATATATGTATGGAGAAAAATCAACTTATTGCAAATTTATTAACAATTTCTAATGTTTTTTTTTTTTGTTTTGTTTTGTTTTTATTCTCTTCTTTTATTTATTTTTGTTTTATTTGATTTGTCATGCTGACTTGATCTATGCATGTGTGTGAGCATAGTACATAGTTTAGGTAAGTAATGCTTACTATTAAATGCTTGAAGATGCGTATAAATATTTTTTAAAATACAAATACAAACTACAAATGCTTGGATATGAATGTGTTGGTAGTCTTCAATAGGAAGTATAAGCAGCTAACAACAAACAGTTATGTATATGCACTCTATATATATTTTAAATGTAATGTATTACATGTATACATATATATATATATATATATATATATATATAACTATATACTATAAATATTTTTTTTTATTACTTTTCCATTGGTTCTTACAAATAGAAAATATGCTGAAAATTGTGTGTTCTGTTCTGTTCTGTTCTGTTCTCATAATTTGTTTTTTCGTCTTGCGCGCAAAGTAAAAGATGCCTTGAAGCGATAGTTTTTCAGATTTCAGATATAAAAGTTAAAGTGAGAAAAGTGAAGCATTTGGCATAAGAAATAAACTAACAGAAAGTGTGTGTTTTTCTTCTTCTTTTTTTTTTTTTGAAAATTCCCTAAACGAGTCGCATTCCAATTTTCATAAAATTTATGTTTTTATTTTTAATTGTTTTTTTTTGTTTTCTTTTTTTTTTTGTTTCACGTTTACGTTTTCGAAGCAGTCTAAGATTTTGTTGTTTCTTATTCTTTGTTTGAGTGTCATAAAAAATGTGGTAAATATTAAGTTCACTACTAATTCCTTAAAGACACAAGCCACACATGTAATTAGGTAAGTACATGTGTATGTTGTTGTAGTTGTAAGTATGTATGTATGCACATGTATAGATATATATATATACATATACTCATATATTAGCAACATTTTAAATATATATATATATATACATATATAGATGTATGTATATATAGTAGTATATGTATATTTATGTGTAAATGTTCTCGTGTAAAAATCAGTCATAGTTAATTGTTTATCAATTATGTTCGCATACATCTACTGCATATGTGTAGGTGTATGTGTGTGTGTGTGTGTGTGCATAGCTACACACACTCACACACACACACACGCACACACACACAGAGAGAAAGAGATGCATGCATTAATGCATTACTATGTATGTAATTATGTATGTTGTTGTTTGTTGTCCATTTTAAGAGTTTTATGCATTTGCGAGTTAATATTATGCTTTTGTTTTTCTCGAATTGAACTTGTATTTTAATTTAATTCTTATGCATGTAGATCGTAATCTTAGATTGAGAAAACTATGGGCGACAACAACAATGAAAAATTGTACATATGTATGTATGTATGTATGCATGTTATGTATGTATGTCTATGTCTATGTATGTATGTCGACAAACAGACAGACACTACGCAAAAGCAAGCTTTTAATAATTGATGTAGGTAATGTTTTAAAAATATACTCATACATTTATTGGCATGTATGTATGTATGTATGCATGTATGTATGTATGTATGTACGCATGTATGTATGTAATTGTTATAATTGGGTTCTCTAACATTTAACATTCTCGTTTCCTGTCTGGGGAGACTTATCTACAATAAATACGCATAGCATGTATGTATATATATTATAATATTATTGTAAGTAGTTTGCGAGTTGAATTCATTCTCTATGCTGACGGATAATAGAACTTTAGCTTTAGCTGCCTACTAACAAAATAAAGTAAAGAAAACACTCAAATTGTCATACATTTCGCCGTGTGTATGCAATTCTTTTGCTGAATTTCATTGGATGCCATTTTAGTTTTCACTATGTTTTTGTATATAGTCTAATAATACTTAAAAACACTTCTACGAAGCCAGTTTGAATTTTGTTTATTAGTTCGCTGCTGCTGCTTGTCAATATCGATTGCGTTATCGTTATCGTTATCGATTCTGATTCTTATTCTTTCTCATTTTTATATTTTTGCTTACTCATGTACACAATCTAAATTCCGTACAAAATGCTCAACAATGCGCCGAATACGCAAATTTATTTTTTTTATTTTTATTTTTGTTTTTCGTTTTCGTTATGGCTTTTGCTTTATGTTTTGCGTATGCTTTTGCTTATCATTTCGCTTTGATTTGCGGTTCATTTTGTTTCGTTTGCTTAATAACATTTATCAAAAATATAAACTACATTAAAAATTATTTCTGCATATCCGTTTCATGTACACGGGCTCATCATCGTCATCATCGTCCTCATCCTACATCTATTTAACTTGTGCCGACAGTCTCAACCTCAAAACTCAAACTCAACTCCAACCAACACCAAACTAAACCATTGCCCTATTTAATATGTATGGTATATGTATATATGTATATATGCATGTATGTATGTATGTATGTATGTATGTATGCATGTATATGTTATATGTAACCGACTTTGGACTGCTGTTAAATTAAGATAGTTGTTTGTTTGTTTTTTTCCGATTTAATATTAGTGTAACATTCATAGCCTAACAATGAAAAAGTGTTGCCTACACATCATCAGCAGACTTTATGCTTATTATTTATGCCTTCGATTATCGATCGAAATCAGTTATCGCTGATGATTTCGATAATTCAATTTCATATTCAATCTTGGTGGTAGTGGTGAGTGAAACGATTAATGATTTTCAAACGAGGCGGCGCCCAAAACTAATCACAAATGGCGGCACACGCATACCAACTACATTTAGTTAATGATTTTAACATACATATATGTAAATATGTACATAGTATATATATATAAATATAAATAGATGGGGTATATGCCTTAAAATTCACGAACGCCCAACCCGAGCTGCGTTGCTATCGCTTATCGTTTATCGATAATCCACTCGAGCCATGGCTTTTTCTTTTGTATGTGTAATTATGTGTATATTTAAGAGAGCACAGTTAATTGGCGGTATAAAAAGTTTACACATTAATGGTGTAATTTTTTTTTGTTTTTCTTTTTTTTTTAATTTTTGGTTTGTTTGAAAAAAATACATATTTTTAAAATGTTCAATATGTGTCTGTATGTATATAGATTTATGTATGTATATATACATATATATATATATGTATATATATATATAGTTTACTTTTGATAGATAGCGCACAATGTGTTATAGTTACACGATTTAGCTTACATAAATATGTTTTGGGCTTTAGTTCTTTAAATATATATACCTATACAAATATATATATTTAAAAAATTGTTACATATCCATTTTGCACAGTCTATTAGATTCTCAATTCATCAAAATTGTTATCAACATACATTTATATCATATATATATATATATTTTTTTGTTTTTAGAGTTAAATTTTTTAATTATCGATTTGTTGTTTTGTTTTTCTTTTCCATTTACACAATGCAATCAAAATGCATCTCTTGAATGTTCTGAATGTGGGGGAGGGGGCGGGGGAAGCGCAAGCGAAAAGGCGCGCAAGCGAGCGAGCGAGAAAGAGAGGAATGTAATGTACAATACGCCTGCATGGGGCCAACTGTAACTGCACTGTTATCGTCTGTTAGTTAACAGCGGCACGCGTTAACATCATGTTAAGGGCGCAAACAAAATGCCAAAGAAAAAAAATCAAACGATAAATGAAAACACAAAGCAAAAGTTGTTTTTTTTTTCTTTTGTCGGAATATATATATAAAAAATCATTTAATTATGTACTTTTGTGGCGGTTTACGTGTGGTTGGTTGTGTATTAGTATTTTAAATTTACAACAATTTGTATTATGCATTTAAAAAGTGTCGCTTGCATTTGATGTTAATAATAATAATAATATTAATGTTATTTGTGTCCCTTTTTTTTGTTGTGTGTAACATTTAAAAATGTAATAATAAAATGTAATAGTAAACATAAAAAACAAATAAGCACAAGTCAAATAGTCGGCTGGTTTCTTTAATTTTTTGTTTTTTTTTTTCGTTTCTTCATTTTTTTGTTGCTTTTCTTTGCATTATTGTTGCTGCTGGTTGTTTTTGTTGTTGTGCAAGTGTCAATACTCTAATATAATGAATAATAATAATAAATACAATTAAATAGTTGTATGCACACACATATATAAATGTACACATGTATATATGTAGATATATATGTGTATATATATGTTTTTTAGGCCATAATAAATACCATAAATTAGCAGTTTCGCTTTCGTGTATGATTAACAATTTTATGTATATAAAAAATTTTCAACAGTTTCAGTTTTGGTGTCAAGTAAAAAGTTCTCACAAGAAATTTACAATACTTTGTTTTACCGTTCCATTAGAGCTAAACACACACAATTACAATTACAATTACAATTACATATTACAGATTACATATTAAATTACAGTACATGAATTAATTAGTTTATAGTTTACAACAAGCACATTACAAATACATACAAATACACACATACATATACACTACTATCTGGGTAGGGTATATTATGTGTTGTATATTATGTATTGTTGTTGTTTTGTTGTTTTGTTTTTTTGTTTTTTGTTTTTTTGTTTTTTGTTTTTAAACTACCATTTAATAATCTCACTTAAGTGAAAAACGAACGAACGTCTAATTCTAAAATGCAAATTACTAAACAATATTCAAGCGTTTTTCAAAAACAAATCATACGAAATAATAAAAAGAAACAATAAGCAAAATTATAAAATTAAAATATAATAAATTCTAGTACCTATGCGTAGAATTTTGGGGAGGGGCCCAAGCATAATCCAACAAATATATATATATATATATAGTTTCCATACATATAGACTGATTTTACTCAGGATTTTGTAAATTATAAAATAAACATTTTTTAAATGCTGTTCCTGTTACTGTTGCGTTTGTAGTCTCAAAAGTTCATACAGTTGCTCTATGATTTATTATTTATTTTATTTTTAATTTGTTATTATTATTATTATTTTGTTGAATCTATTTTCACAACTCGATTCTAAACCGTGCGAACTGTGTATTATTTAAATTGAATTGCAAAACAAACTTAGCAACGGCTAAAAATTCAAGTAGGTTTTTAAGATCTTTTTTCGGCATTGATTTCGAGCTTGTTTTTTAGAAAAGAATAAATTGTTATTTTCTGTTACTCTCCCATTAATAAGAATTTCGATTAATTGAGATTTTATTTTATACTTAAGTTGCTTCAATTTAATACATATATATATTTGCTTCAGTTTAATACATATATATATCATTTATAATAATAAATTGTTTAAGTCTTCTGCGCTGATTGCCAACCATTTTTACTGTTATTCATATTTCATCGTCATCATCGTTTTTGCTTGAATTCATTTAATATATATTTAAAGTGTGTGTTTTAATGTTTTCACAGCAGCAAAAACATTATCTAATATTATTTGAAATTTTCATACTCATGTTAATGAATAAAAAATGTTTTTGTTTTGTGTTTAATTTGATGCACACTACCAACAAAAATAATTAAATAGCAATTCCAATTTGTAATTTTAACAACAATTAGAAAATTCTCGGATAAGCCAAAAGCTTAAATGCTAAAAAAAAAAAACAAACGCTAAGCAAACACAAATAAAATAAATAAACACATTCGTTGCACACACACACATACATATAAACAATACTACGTTTATTATGTGTGTCGATCAACAGTTAAGAACAATAATTTTAGCTATTTTTCAGTGCGTTTAGTTCGTGTTTTTAAAAATTAAGAAGCGGCAATGTCTGTTTTTTGTTTTGTTTTGTTTTGTTTTGTTGTTGTTTAAGCATTAGTTATTATTTGTATATGTTGTAGTCGTGTATGTATTTATGAATAATAATAATAATAAAACAATGAAACATAAAAACTAAGCGAGTATAAAAAAGTTGTGTTTTGTTGGTCTTGTTTTGTTGTTGTTGTTGGTAAAAAAGTAGCAAACATTATATAATAGTTTCAATAATTAATAATAATAATAATAATAAGTTGTAATAATAATCAAAATACATATATGCATATAAATAATCAGTTATCAGTAATCAATAAGTTTACAATCAAAAAATAATTTATAAACATAAAAAACAGTTCAATATATATATATCAAATTTTCTCATCATTTTCTTTTCTTTTTTTTTAGTTTTTGTTGTTGTTTTTATATGCAATCAAAAAGAATAACAAACAATTTGCGTCTTATGCCTAAAATTACAATCAATAAAATATTTATTTATGCTCGATCTACTTGTGTAAAATTGTTGAAGCAGTTATTAAAAATTATCTTTTGTTTTCTTCGATTCTTTTTTTTTTGTAGTTCTTTTTAATTTTAGATTTTTGTTTTTTTGTTTTTTTTGTTTGCCTATGCAACGAGACGAGCGAACATAAAAAAGTGGAGGGATTTTCTTGCTGGTGTTTTTTGTGTATTATTTTATAAAACGAAATGTTATTAATTAAAAAAAAAAAGAGACTTTTGCAACGGCCGAAATGGCGACATTTGAGTTTTTCCTTCTTTTAACGAATTAAACAAAAATACTAATACACAAATACATATATAAAATATAAAAAAAAAACACATCAAGTCTTAACATGGTGTAAAAAACAAAATTCAACAATAATTTAAAAAGGTAATAATAAAAATATAGTTAGGTATACAATATAATATATTAATATAAAAGAGAGAGACAGATAGAGAGAGATAAAGAGATTTCTTTCTATATGCTATGAGAAAGGCAGAGATAAGAGAGAGAGTGAGAGAGGTGGGGGGTGGTATAGAAGACGAGATAGACAGCGACAGACTAAATAGAGAGAGAATCGCGCGCGCAAGTCAGAGTTGCCAACTTGTTATCTAAATTCTAAATATTATTTTGTTTTTCTTCTATTATTTGTAGTTTGATTTCGTTTTTGTTTTTGTTTTTGTTGTGTGTTGTTGTTGTGTCTGTTTTTTTTTTTGTGAATGGGGTTTGTCTGGGGATTTTGGGGGGTGTTTGTTTGGGAGGGAGGCTCTCTGCTTACATACCCACAGGCGCCAGTTGCACATAGCGATAGATATAGAGACGATAGTCCTTGCTGGCTAGCACAACACTGCCATCATCCATGAGCGCCACATCGAAGCACTGTGCATGCTTCACCTTGGACTCCAGCGCCGAGATCAGCTGACCGTCCTGCGTGAATATGGTCAAATTGAAATTGTTGTGATTGTCCGCAATTAGTATTTCGCCATTGGCATTGATGCCAACACCAATCGGATAATTGGTAATGCCCTCGCCACCAATCTGTCGCAGGTATTGCCCCTCATAGTTGAAGACCTTGACGCAATGCGCCCGATTGTCACTGATGAAGATCTCCTGCTTATCGTTGACCACCACCCCGTTGGGGAACTCCAAATGCTTCGAGCAGCCAAACTTGTGCAACACATTGCCATTCTGATCAAAGATAATCACACGCATCACCTTGCATTCAACGACAATGATCCGTCCCTTATTATCAACGGTCACGCCACGCGGATGTTGCAAGATGGTCGCACCAAATTTACGCACAAATTGTCCATATTGATTGTAGATCTGTATCTGATGCGTCGGCGAACGTTCGGTGACAATAATATCACCCGAATTGCGAACAACAGCCACCCGATTCGGATAGAGGAGCTGCGAGTCACGTTTGCCGCACTCGCCAAACTGGAACTTGAAGCGTCCCTCCTTGTCAAAGATCTGGATGCGATGATTATTCGTATCGGCCACAATTATATCGTTCTGTGCATTGACAGCAACGCCGCTTGGCTCCGTAAATTGTCCCTCCATGACGCCAAATTCACCAAATTTGCAGTGATAGATCATCTTCTGACGCTTGATCTGCGACTTGGGTGGATAGATGGAGGCCGACAGCAGTTTGTTGGTCAAGTCCAAAAGAGATTCACTGCTGACAGCGCTATTGTTGCTGCTCCCATTCAAATTGACCGACGACAGACTGGCAAAGGCATCAACAACAGCCGAGCTGCTGCTGCTGTTGCCATTATTCCCAACATTGCCAATTGTGGCCGCCGACGATGTGTTGAACAAGTTATCGCTGCCACCGTTGCTCCACTTCTCGTACGGATTATAGTGGGACATGCTTGTGGCACGCTTCGGCAACAGTTCACCAAAATGCTGTTGCAAATCATTGTTGAGATTACGTTCACGACCGCCCAGCAACAGGCAATTGCCGCCATTCGTATAGTTGTTGCTGCCATTGCTGCTGTTGTCCAAAAGGCTGCTCAGGCCCAAGCCAGGCAGCAACTGTTGCTGCTGCTGTAACTGCAAGTGTTGCTGCTGCTGCTGCTGCTGTTGCTGCTGCTGCTGCTGTTGATGATGATGATGGCTGCCTGCGCTGCTGGCGCTGCTGTTGCTCGCACTCTGTGTGGGCCGGGCAATTGGCGGCTGTTTGCTGTGTCCATGACCATGTCCGTGAAGCACATGACCGTTGTGACTGTGACCATTGAGATGGTGACCGCTGTTGTGACCCATACTCAGGCTCGATTCTGAGCAGTTGCCACTGTTGGAGCCGGCAGCTGCAGCAGCCGCAGCCGCAGCAGCACCGTTACTGGCGCGTATGTAGCCAAAAGTGTTGCGAACACCGGCCTGTATCGATTGATAGTTGGACATGAACTCCAGCTCGAAGGGCAATTGCATATCCTGGACGCCGGTCTGCAGCTGCTGTTCGAGCGTTTTGCGCAGAAGGAGCGCCTCAGCGAGCAGGGGCGATTGGACGCCACCGCCGTTGGTGGGCGAACGCTCGAGAGCCTCGCAGGCGGCGAGACCCTTGTCAATGATATCCTTGGCCCGTTGTAGCCAGATGGCATTGCTGTTGACCTTGGCCGTGAACAGAGATTCCAGTTCTTTGAGCAGCTCCGTTTTGCGCTCATCCAGCATGGAGGCAAAGAACTGATGCGTCTCGTTCAGCTCGTTGTGGGCCTTCGAATACTGCAGCTTGACCTTGGACACATTCTGCTCGGCACTGCCGGCAATTGCAACAATCTCACCAATCTTGCCACGCATATCGGCGAGCAGCGTTTGCAATGCTGCCTCGTTGCCAGCTGATGTGGCTGATGTTGCTGCTGTTGCTGTTACTGCTGCTACTGCTGGCGATTGGACATTCTCCAGCTCGTGCAGTCCGCTCGAGTGCTCGAGGACAATGCACTCCTTGCACACCAGAGTGCAGCAGGTGCGGCAGCTAAACTTTAACAGCTCATGTTTGTGGCGTGCACAGAAAAGTTGTCGCTGCTGTTGTTGTTGCTGCTGCTGCTGCTGCTGCTGTTGTTGCTGCTGCTGTTGCTGTTGCAAGTGTGTTGCATAGAGTGTGTCGTGTTGCTGCTGCTCCTGGGAGTTGTTGGCTGCCGCTGCTGCTGCCAGCACAATCTTTGACAGCTGCGACATTGGCTGTTGCGGCTGTGTCTCTGTCAATTGTGATTGCTGCTGCTGCTGCTGTTGATGTTGTTGCTGCTGTTGCTGCTGCTGCTGCGCCAGCATCATTGTTAGCGAACTGGCATATTTAAAATCGCTCGATGCTGGATTGTTGCTGCTGTTGGTCGTGTTGCTGATGCCGATGCCGCTGCTGCTGCTGCCGCCGCTGCTCGTCGCCTCAAAGCCCTTAATCAGGCAAACATTGTGGCCGTTGAAACAGTGCATAAACTCGTGAGCCGTCACACAATTGGCGCACAAATAGCTCTGGCAATCGAAGCATTTGGCCACCGCATCGCTGCACTTGCTTTTGCACGCGGTGCAACGTGCGGCAGACAAACTGTTGGTGCCACTGTTGTTGTTATTGTTGCCATTGTTGCTGTTGTTGCCATTGTTGCTGTTGTTGTTGCTGCTGCTGTTGTTGCTGCTGTTGTTGCTGTTGCTGTTGTTGCTGTTGCCTTTGCCAGCGCCAACAACGAGACTGCTGATGCTATTGTTGCTGCTGTTGTTGCTGGGCAAATTGCTGCCAATGACGCCGGGACCATTGCTGGTCACCACATTGTTGGAGCCACTGATGACGCTGCTGCTGGTGCTGCCGCAGCCGCTGAGGCCGCTGGTCGATGAGCTGGACGACGACGACGATGATGACGACGATGATGATGACGACGAGGAGCAGGATGATGAGCTGGCCGATGAACTGGACGACACTGATGCCGAGATCGGATGATGCCCATTGATGACAGTCACATCCTGGCGCACCTTAACACTCACTTGACTCCCAGCAATATTATACTCATCACTGCATATGGCCGAATCACTCACCGGCGGCGACGAGCCGCTCAACGTCAGCGGCGAGTCGGATAGATAGCCAGCATGCTCGTAAGATTCAATCGATGTGGCACCACGCATGGAGTCCAGTGATGGTGTCGGCGAGGACGCCATCATTCCTACTCTCTCTCTCTGTTGCCTGTTGGTTGTTGGTTGTTGTTGTTATTGTTGTTGTTATTGTTGTTGATCTCCTCTGCCTCTACCTCTGCCTCTGCTTCTGTGTGTGACCGATAATTTAGACTAAAATTGCCGCCACTCAAACACCTGCACACAAGAGAGAGAAAGAGATGGAAAATAAGATAATTGATATATATTAAGACTATTTAGAATAATATTCAGGCTTTACGACAACTTAGACTAGACACTAAGTCTTAGTTAGGCGCTGATTGGCCAATAAAGCCAACTCAATTTGGCCACGAGTGCTAACGTATTCCGCTTACTAATCTGAGATCAAAAAGATCTGCTACCTAAGGAGTTCGCTGTTTGCAGTAAGGGGCTTTCCAGAATGTTTAAGCTTTTACTGGCAAGTGCCAGCTCCCCTTCACCGGACCCACTTGAGCAAGAATTAGCTCTTTGTGCTACCGCATTGGATATTATTCCCTTCTCCCGCAGCAAACCCTTTGAAAAATACAGACACTGTGTTCCATTCCGTGGCTTGGAGACCCCCGAAATTGCCTGCAGAGTGACAGAGCAAGTGATGAATCGATTCCTCATCTCCTTCATCAGAGCAGCTTCTGCAGAAGTCGCCGTAAGCAGGTTGCACGAATACCAATCAACCAATGTCCATTGATAGTTCGGATAAACACGAGGTATTCCAGGCAATGATTGATTTCCACTTCCACTGTTAGCTTGGAGCTCGAAGGCTTGCACGTGGCCACAACCATTTTAACAACTTGTCTTGTCTTTTCTTGCCTACCCAACTCATCGGCAGCAAGTGCAACAACTTAGTAGTCAAAAAGTAAATAAATAAAGTGGTCGAAAGAACCTAAACTGATTTATTTGGTAGGTGTTTGTTGATTCTATATTCTGATCCTTACCACTAAAAATTTGCCTACAAAAGTGTGACTCATTTGAAAGAAGTTGCCAACAGAATTTGATCTAAATATAAATTAAACTGATTTCTTTTTAGGTAGTTAAAATGAAAAATGACAAAATCGTAGGATATAATATATTAAGTAAGCTCTGTCACACATTTTTCACATACAAGAATGAAATGAGGCTAAATAATGTGTAACAAATGAATGAGCAGGAAAAGTATTTAAATGGCAACATTATTTATTTCCAATCAATTAAACAGATTGAATTTCATCATCGCACATTCGTTGGGTAAATAAGAGTAGACAGAAATGTTTGTTATTTAGTTGTCAGGTGCATGTCTCACGGGACCTAACCAATCTCCAAATTCTACCACCCCGCCCCCTCTTCGTGTTGTGTGTGACTCAGCAAAAACTTTATATTTGGTGCCCCTCACTCAAAAATTATGATTCACCTTTGTTCTGTTTAACATAATTTGTTGTCTAATTGTCCCTCTCCTGAATCCCCATTTAACCCACATGCTCGCTAACCTTTTCGCCTCCCTCTCTCTCTCTATCCCTCGCTCAATCACTCGCTCCCCATTCCCTGCCACTTTTGCCAAATGGAAACAAAGTGCTTTTTAACGCAATCCGAGGCTGTGTCCCCCCTTCAGTCTACCCTCTAAGTGAGTCTCCCCCTCGTTGTCATTTGTAGACGTCATCCTAGCAACCCCCTTTGCTGCCTACTAGAAGCCACTACTAGTCTCTCCTTCAACTCCCAACTTCGACCATCAACAGGAAATGCAATAATCGCACGCACAACGGGGACCACCCCCCCCCCCCCATCTGTCTTCTCTTCTCTGCGCGACAGCTTGAACTACTTGAAGAGGGTGCCACACAACCCCTCGGATAGACAGACAGGCAGACAGTCCGACAGGCAGGCAGTCAGGCAGGCAGGCAGGCAAAAAAGTAAACAAGCGACGAGGAACTTTTCTAGATTTCCATTTCCACCACACACACACACATAGAAAGAACATCCGTCAACAAAATCGTCAGTCGCAAGAAGTTGGAAGTGAAAGCAAAAACACCAAAGCCAAAAACCCCGTAACGAAATGAAACGAAAATCAACCCTCGACAAAAAGCGACCAGTGAAGCGGCAAGGCAACAAAGCGACTCCCCCTACCACCCACCTAAATAAAGGGAGGGGTTACAGGGGGGGTGGTGGTGCAACTGTCTAGACTGAATGTGTACATTTGTCACAAACACACACACACACAAACACACAGCTATATACATTATTCATATATATACATATATATATATATATATATATAGTCTGTAAGAGGCATTGACTTACCTTAGTTATTTGTATTTTTCCGTCTATTTTTATAAGTTTTTATTTTGTTTTTTTTTTCTTTTTTATTTGTTTTTCGTTTTTCTTATCATTTGTTTAATGCATTCACTTTTAATGCTGTCGGGGGAAAAATGCTGCCAATTTGGCGTTTTATGGTCCTTTTTGTTGTTGTCGCTGTTGTTGTTGATCTCCTTCTTCTTCTTTTGGTTCTTTGCAGCACTTCCTCTCGTTGTTGTTGTTGTAGTTGTTAATGTTATTATTATTATTGTTGTTCTTCTTGTTGTTGTTGTTGTCGTCTGTGCAGCGATAACAAGTTGAATATTTTTGTATCATACTTTTTGGGTGCTGCCAATATCAGTTGCCAATTTCAATAAATGTTGCGCGCACAAAATGCTGCAATGAAAAACAAACGCAAAAAAACACGTTTAAATTAAGAATTCTTTTTCTTTTTTTTTGTATCAACTAATATCATGTACTATATGTATATATATATAGTATTTCTGGTGGATTAATAATTGCCTATGCACTTTTCACAATGTGTTTTTCTCGGGAGGAGCCGCCGACGCGACAACAGAGACAAGAAGGACTATGAAGAAAACGCGACGCGTTTGCGACGCAGCTCCGTGCAAAACTAAACTTTGCGCATTATTCAGCGACCCGGGTAAAGCTGCTTCTTGCTGCGTCGACAGCGCTGCTGTTGCTCCTGTTCCTACTGCTGCTGCTACTGCTGCAGAGAGCGTAGTCTTGTCTGTCTGCCTCTGTGTGTGTCCTTTGGCCGGGCCCAGGCAGAGCAACCGACGACAGAACAGCACAGTAAAAATGCAACGCTGCACGTTGCATGCAACGTCTGGGCGCAAAAATGAAGGGAATTTAATCCAACAATGCGAAAAATCAATATTCATATTTACAGTACTTCTCTATACACACGGAACAAACTCGCACACACACACAAAAGAGAGCTAGTTGTGTATGTGTGTGTGAGAGCGAGTGAGCGAGATGGAGCAGCAGCAGCAAATGCCGAACTGTTGAATGCCGGCCCAAACCGGCCCAATAATTAATTTTCAGCCCCCCAACAACAACAACAGCAACAGCAAGCAACCCCTAAAACAATATGGCGTCCTCGGCCAGTCACCCACTCAAACCTCAAAAACTAAAAGCAACAATTTTCCATGCGCTACAGGTTGCGCGCTCAGAGGAAGCGAGAGAGCGAGAGCGCGAGAGGTGAACGAAATGTAACAGGAAGCAAAACAGTGCAAACGATAAACCGATAACATAAGCATGCTCTATCGCTCTCGCTCTTACTCTTTCTTTAGCTCTCTGTGCGCATGCTTTTTTCGAATGTTGGGCAACGACAATGACCGCAACATACAAACAAAAGCAATAACAACAGAATGCGCTCTCCACTTCTAACGGTGATGTGTGGGCGTCAGAGAGAGAGAGAGAAAGCGCGAGATAGATAGAGAAAGAGCAGCAGCAGCATACATTTTCCGCCCGTGTTGCTCTGCCGCCGACCCCAGAACTTTCTCGTCGAATTCGAGCAGCAGCAGCAGGGAACAGAGAGCACCACACCGGTTGCAACACTGCCAGCACAACAGGAGAAGTTCTTCTTCCCTTTTGGCTTTCTGCTTTTTGTCACTGCATGGAAATTGCTAGCAATGAGACAAACAAGCAAACACCAGCATTGCATTGCATTGCACGCACACACAGACAAATATATGCTATACATGTTAGCATGTCTACACTTGTGTATGTGCATGGTAAAATTTCTCTACATATGTAGACAAAATAGTCAGACGACGCATACATATTTACATATGGAGAGCAATAATTACATTTGCATGCGTCGTATGTGCATCAGTTTAAGCATGTGTACAGCAAGAAGCGAGCAACTTTTTGCCAGCGTTGCCAACTGTTGCAAATTATGCCAGGATTAAATGGGATAAAATACCTTTAATCAATTTAAACATTTGATTTAGTCTCAATTCAAGATGCCTTATCTTAATTATTAAAAACGATTTTCGATTAACAAATTCGAAATAATAAACAATAAAAATAAACAGAATTTAATTGAAAAATAATTGAACACTTTTTATTGACTTCTTATTTCGACAACTCGAAAGACTAAGAAATTCGACCTTTGTATATATAAATATAAATACTTCTGACTCAATATAGACTAACATTTGTCAAAATTTTCAACAGGTTGCTGGTTAATAATAAATGAGTTGCGTGACAATGTTTTACCACTAGTCAAGCAAGAAAAGCAGCAGCAACGGCAACAATAAAAACTAAAAAAATTATAATTATAATATTAATAATAGCAACAACAACTAGTTTCTATTTAGACACCTATGACAGCAACATATCCAAAAGGGAAACCAACAGCAAAAGGCGCACATAGTAAATTACTAATTGATAGTGTGAGTGATTAGATTAGCAAAGGGGCTCCCTGTATGAGTGAGCAGTGAGCAGTGAGTCCAAGTATGACAGTGCATATGGATTGTGTATATTATCATATGACTAGATAAGTATCGAAATGGGATTTACGACTCTATGCCATATGTCTATGCTGTCTTCCAATTGATGGCTGATGGAACACAAATGTGTGCGTGTGTTGTGTATATATATGTATGTGTAAATAATACATTAAACAGCCAACGAATTCCAGAGGGTCTGTAAAAGTGTTTAAAAATAGTAGCTAATAATAATCAGGCCGGCAGCAGCAGTGCAGTCCAGTGCACTGAGGGCGTGCGCCTGGGTCATTAAGTTCAAATATGCAGAACAGAGCGGGTTAGGTGAGGGGGGAGGAGAAGGTAAGCGGAGATTTGGTGGGGGGATGGGTGGGTGAAGTGTTCTGCGCAGTGTACGATATGGAAAATGAGTACAAACTGCGCAGCCCCATTACTAATGCAAAACAATTTGTACAAGATTATTAATTTCATGGCTGAAAAGTGCTGTGTGGAAAAAACAAAAAGAAAACCAAAACAAACGGAAGCAAAGTGAAGCAAACGGAGAGACAGATGCAGAGATGCGAAGAAGAATTGAAGAAGAATAGCAGACAAGCCAAAACCACATCAGCAATAAAAATAATATCAAGTTCAGGGCAGACAGGCAGACCGACAGGCAAGAGGAATGAATATAACAAAACGGGGTGCAAAACGGCAATGGAATGCGAGGGAAACACAACTCAACAAATTGCATACATAACACAACAGTCAAAACGAAGCCGAAGCAAAAGAAGCAATTCTTCTCTTCTGCGGAAAATACCAAAATGCAAACTGCATTTAGAGTTCTCGTTTTGTTTCGTTCCACACACACACAACAACAACATAATATACATATATAACAAACAAACGTTTCAATTCCCATCGTTTCATCGTTATGTCCATTTTGGGGTTGCAGCAGAGTTCAATGGTACCCAGCGGCAACAACCACATAACAAAGCCAAAGAGCATGGCACAGACGCGCGCAAAAAAAAAATAGAAGCCCAGCACAAAGCGCAGCCCGTAAAACAGAACAAAGCATGCGAAATTTTTGAGACGAAACCGTTTCGTTTACCTGCGCCACCATCATCATCGTTTCGTTTCGTTTCTAAACGGGCCGCCTGCAGCTGCACATACATATGTATACTAGATACACACACACACACAAATTAACTTCTGTGTGTATGTGTGTTGCTAGAGCCATGGACGAGGCCATCGTCGACAAAGGTAGCGATTCACTCTGCCTGGATATATAAATGGTTTGCTCGACCCGCGTTCAATGCAAATTTTTATTTTCAGTTTTTTTTTTTCTGTAGAAGCAACAACAACAACAAAGGCAATCGTTAAATTCAAAGACATCGTCTGAGCTGGAGAGCTTCTGCTGCTGCTGTTTCTGCTCCTGCAGTTCCCCCTCCCCACAACAGACATCGCTGGCTATGCGTCAAGCGACCCCCAAAGCAGTTGCTGCTGTTGCTGAATGAAATTCACTCGACGATGGCGCATTTATTGAACAAGTAAAAAAAAAAAAACAATGGGCAAGGCGAACGCGAACCCCACACACAAGGGAGGGAGTTGTGTGTGTTTGTGTGTTTTATTATTGCTGTATGCGAGACGAGGCGACAGACGGTGACAAAAACGACAAAGAATGGCGCAGACTACATGCATTCATACAAGAACAAAGAACAATAACAACAACAACAAACAGTCAGCATCCAATTTAGCAAGGCAACAACAACAAAAAAAAAATCGACGAGGAGCTTCAGACAACACTTCATGCAATGCTGTCTTCCCCCGCATCTGCCCCTTACTCTTGTACTCCTTCAATCTCTCGCTGCTGTCATTCGATCTCGCTTGCACTCACGCGCAGCAGATGCGACAGGTCAACGGTGCGCCATTAGTGACTGCAGTTCTCATACCCTGGATATTTTGCATAAAGCCTGTATATCAAATGATAATTAGATGTGGAAGACATATGCAGAAGATTGCTCTTATACAATTATGTACTCTACTAGCTTATACTATGAATTTATTTCGTGTTGTATTTTATTTTTTTGTTCGTCTGCAGGGCAACTGAAAGTCGTGCAGTCTTTTGATTATTGCAATTCTTATATTGTTGGCTGTTTTGCATTACGTTTTCTTTCTTACTGCGCTTTGCAGTGTCTGTGGCTCGCGAGAGCTTCGGTGTATGTGTATGTGTGTGTTGTGACTCTCCTGGTTAATGCGCTAATGGAAGTTAGTTAAATGTGCCTATTCTGTCCTGTTGTCCTCCCATTCTACACTGAAGTGCCTGTAAAGTGTGCACACAAACAACCAGATACAGTCCGGGAACAGCAAATTGATGCAACCACAACCAAAAACCAAAGTTTCGTGTCTATAACTATTTCTTTTTTGTCTTTTGTTGGAGCCAATCCATCCATCCATCCATCCAATCAAATGGTACGTGTCTCTTGGTTCGTTTACGTGTAAACTTTTGATAAATATTTGCTATCTACTTAAACATTTTCAATTAGAGTTGTACCAATTTTCGATGTGTGCACATTGCATACAGTATATATGTGTGTATACAGTGTATATGTACATAATTTTACTGTTTTTCTTTATCTATTACGTGGAACTCGACCCAAGCCCACAGAGCTGCTGCCTCTCAAGTAACTAAAAACAAGCGCGCCAAGCGCAACTTTTTGATAATAAAAAATACATAACATATATATACATATATATATATATCGAGGGGGGACTGGCAAGCAACTGGCAAACGAGAACGGAAAGTGTGTTGCAAAGAATACAAAATATACATATATATAATAAACATGTGACGAAAGAATACATTCTGTGTAGAATACATTATTGGCCTCTTGTTTCTAGCTGCCAAAACTCTTTTTTTCTAATCCAATGCAGAATTGCAATTCAAATAACTTAAATAATATTGAATGAATAAATTAATGAATTTTGATCAAATATTAATAATTCATGATTTTTGTTGAAATATTAAATACCATTTAATTTTTGCAATTATGTTAAATAATTATAAATTAATTTTTAATTTGATCATCGCTTATCTGATTAACTCTATGATATCTATATGTAGTATACTTCTTATTGCCACTAGTGTGTCTTTACACAAATTGCAATTGTCATGTTGCAGTTGTGTTTAAAAGATATTTGCAGTGCGAAACAAGCCAAATACACAAGTGTATTATCATTTTAAACACGTTTTTCGATTTTTGCTAAATGTAAATAAAGAACACACACGCACACGCACATACACACACACATGCACATACACAGATAAGCCGTTGTATTTTAATGAGCTGGAAACCAGCGTGGCTCACACACATCGTCAATGAGTAAATTTAAAGAACATTGCCGTAATATATAATTTGATTTTAAAATACTTACACACACACACACTAAGAACAAGAAAAACGAGTGAGAGAAACAACAATAAAAATCCATTTTGTTCTTCCGCATCGACAGTGTCAGTCGAAAATCTTGAACACTCTGTTTAAACAGTTGCTAGCAAGGTCGCACCCCCTCCCCTGTGAAAAGGTTGTCGCACCTTTCGCTTCACTCTTCATTTGAATTTTTTTTTTCCTTTTTTATTTGGAGTGTTGCAAGGTGAAAATTATTTAAACTTGAGCTTATGTTTATTATTAATCCAATTACGCGCATTTGTTTGTTAAGAAAACGTACAGGTAGAAATTATTATCCATGAACTCTGATAACAGACAAGCACACACACACACACACACGCCCACAGTGGGAGATAAATTGAGAACAGACAAGGACAAAACACATTCGAGTTATTCTTGAAGCTTTAATGATTATTAAATTATACTGCTTGCCTATATATATATATATATATATATATATATGTATATTAAAATATAAAACAAAATCATTAATCAACTGTTTGCGGCATTTTAACACAACACAACAAGAAGTGAAGTGGAGTTCAAACAAATTCCAAAACATATGCCTTGAATCTAAAATTCGTAATATTTTTTTTTGTTTTATTTGTACGAATTTAAATTATTTGCGAATTACAATTAGCCAATTGGCAAGCGTTGTCCACAATTATAGCGTATAGTTATTTGATTTCCTGTCAGTCAACTTTAAAACTTAAATCATTTTATTTTTTTGTGTCTGCTCACTTGTCGAAACTTGTTTAATAGACTAGACTAGGCCTCTGGGCACAAACACTGAATAATTTATACACTGAGGGGGGCCATCAATTCGAGATGTGACTGTAGGCAGGCAGCGGGCACAAAAAACATACAAAGAGACAACAACACACCAAGAAATGAGATAATAATAACAAAAAAAATGTGTAAACGTTAAATGCAAACAGCAAGCAGTAACAAAACACTAAAAGCGCGGAAAAAGAACAAACGCGAAGAAGGCAAAGCAAAGCAAATGCCACAAAAATTGTTATTTGTTATAGTTGTTGTTCTTCTTCCTCTTCTCGACTGCATTGCGCCGTATTCCAGCAACAGCAACAACAACAAACTAATGCATAGCGAGGAGAGCAAGTGAAGCGGCGCACAAATGAAATGTAAAAGGCGAGCAGGAAAAAAAAGGCAAACAGCACACACACATACACATATATAGACACAAATGTATATGCACATGCACACACATAAACAAACGAGACAGCCACGCACTCACGTACCACGTACACTCAGCGCGCCGATTCTAAACAAGTTGATGAACTCTTCGACGCCGACGCTGCTGCTTTGCTATTGCTGTTTGTGTTGGCGTCGCTTGCCGTATGTGTGTTTGTGTGTGTGTATGCATAGAGGAACAGGAAAAACAGTTTTTATACGTCTATGTGTTGTGTGTGTGCATAGAGATAGAAGCGTGCGCTGCACTTTTATTTTATTACACTATTAATACTTTTTTTTTTATTGGTTTTTCGCATTTGCAAACTCACACATACATTGAAAATGTACAACAACCGTTATTGGTAAAAAACGTTTAACGACTCAGCGCGACGGCTAATGATGATGATGATGAACGAGAGACGACAACGACGAACACAACGAGGACGACGACAACGAGAAGCTAGCGTGTACACGTTGTTCATGCGGCGAGCGCAAAGAACTGAATGAGAATGAGTAAACATAGAAGAATTTTACAAGAAACAAGCGACGGCGGCGTATGGAACAGTCGGTACAAATGAAACGAAATGAAATGAAACGAAACAACGCCAAGCCAAAAACTCACACAACCAGTTCGTGCGCGCACACAAAACAGTGAGACAAAGAACGGCAGAAGAGCGTCGCGCTGAACTACGCTGCGGCCAGGCAGCAGCAGCATGGTAGCAAAATCTAGTTTGGGGTACCCACATACAGTACAAAATGCTCAATGCGCAATGAAATGGCAAATGGAACGTATGTACATGTGGAATGTATTGTACATAGGCCGCCAGCGCAACGACTGCGCTGCCACCGATGAGACTGACCTCTGACAACCTCCTACACATATATACACACACACATACATAACAGAGTGACAGAAGTACAAGAGTGAGAAGCATCAAGAACAAACATAAATTGCAAGAGGGAGCAGTGCACTCAGCAGTGCTGCAGGAAATCTCTGTGTGAGTGTGTGTGTGTGACTATATATATTCTGCATGGGAGTGAGAGAGCAAAAGAAAGAGTAAGAGCAAGAGTGGGAGTGGGAGTGAACGAGTTGCTGCTGCAAGAAGATGGAACAGAGAAAGAATTCTTGAACTTTATTAATTCACAACACACACAAACATACATAAATGCAAGTGTGTGTGTGTGTGTGGTGTGCAGTCAACTGTTAATGCTGCTGGCTCTTTTTTCTATTATCTTATTTTATCTCTTATACTACCAATAATCGATCAATTTTGCCATATCGCAAGAACAATACACACACAAAAATACATAAATACACTTTTTTTTGATGCTCAATGAAGAAGTAGAGAAAGAGTAGACAGGTAAAAGATAATTTGCGGCCTGCTGGTTTTCAGTTAAATGTGCTATTTGTTGTACTCATTTTTTATGGCCCCACAAGCAACAACAATAAACGATAAGCTAAATGCAAACATACATATATTTTGTACATACATATGTATATATATAGTTATTAGTCGCTTCGCGCTGATGCAATAGGAAAAATGTAAGTCTGCGCAGCAGCAGCAGCAGCAGCGGACGAACGCTTGCGTCATGTGCGTTGCGTTGAGCAGCGATTAAGAACAGCGCGCAGCAGCAGCGCACAGTAAACCAGTCTAGAAACGAGCGCGCAATACACATGCATACACAAATACCTACATATATATATATACGAAACGTATACAAACGTCTATATCTATATGTATGTATGTGTAATTATGTTGAGTATGTGTGTTGGCAACTAAAAGGGCCTTAAACTTTGTTAAAAGTCAAGGTCAGTGATTTCTTGTGCGCTTTGGCCAACAACGTTGCCAACTTTGATTGAGTCATGTGTGTGTGTGTGTGTGTGTGTGAGTAGACGCAAGTGTGTGACTCACACAGGAGGTGGCAACACTGACCAGGAACGAGGGCTGCATGCTGGGCGCGTCTGCTTCACTTTTTGCTCTGTCCTCTGTTGCCTGGTTTCCGAGAATTATGGGTTCAAGTGTTGTGTTGTTGCGTGTGAGTGTGTGAGTGTGCATCACTGGAAACAAGTGGAAAATGGCACACGGGATCTCGGATCTTTCGACATCTTGTTTCGTTTGCGAGCTTAAGCTGCTTCTGTGATCGATCTGCTTGCCTGCTGCTGCCTGCTTGCTGCTGCCTGCGCGACTGTCCTTGCAAGCGGTTCATGAACTCCCTGGTGAATGACGAACGACGAAGACGTCGAACGTGCCAAAGTCGCAAAAAAAAGAAGAACTAAAGAAGAAACAAATAAGCGGCGAGGCGGGGCAGCATCAGAAGTCGCAAAAAAAAGATCGCCAAGCATTTTTGCTATTGCAAATACATAATTATAAAAAAAATCTCTGGCATCTGTGTATATTAAGCGCCCCTCCCTTGGCGAGGGCTGCATTCTGTGAATTAGTCAGCTCTAACCTCAATACACTTTTATTGCCATATTGATATATTGATAGTGACAATTCAATCGAGCGCAAGCCAATTTAACACCACTTCGAAAGACCGAACCAGAGAGAGAGAAAGGGAGAGGGAGATAAATGCAGTCCCTTGGCTCGCCCTTTTAGCAGCTGTCATCGTCAGGCAGACAGGCAGCCAGATGTTGTTTTGCTCTCCGCACAGAGTAACCCAACCCAAAAACTATAAAAACAACAAAAATGCAGGCCATACACACACACACATACATACGTGCAGCATGCATATCGTATGTATGTATGTGGCTGTTATGGCTCTTTCAATAATTTTGGATGAAAAAAAAATTGTGACACTTGAAACCGGAAATTAGGCAGCTTGTACCCGAAAAAAAACAAAATTAATGCAGCTGTCGTGCGCTCACACGCTCTCTCTCCTTTTGTGCTCTCTCAGGTGTGTACAAGGAGAGAGAGAGAAAGAGCGCAAAGTCGCGCTCTGAGAGGCCACTTAACAGACGGAAGTACAACAGAAAGAAGAAAAGCTCAAGGGAGCGCAACCCAGAGGGAACAGAGAGCCTGAGGGAGCGGTGATCGATTGTGAAATTCTTGTTTTTAAAAACATTTTATGCGATTATGAAAGAGAGTTCGTTGTATGAGGACTTTGTTTTTTGCGCTCGATTGCGCAATATAATAAGAAATAAAAGTAAACTTATTTACAGTTAACTGTTTCGAGCAACCCCCTTACTTCTGTTACTCAATTCTCTCTCTGCAAATATTATCAGTAGGTCAGCAGTATTTCAAATTGTTCGGTAATGCAAAATGTTGTTATTTATTTGCAATAGAAGAAGACACGGAAAAATAACAAGAATCCGAAATTGATATGATCGAATATTACGAATTGAATATGTTGTAATTTTAGCCACTCCACTGAGAATGCAACTGAGTGACAAAGAGAGAGAGAGAGAAAGAAAAAGGAAGACAGAGAAATGTTCTCAGTTTTCAACGCCCACGACGGATGGCATAATGATGGATATCCACTTACATTATGGCTAATTGGGGCAGTTTTATTGAACCCGCACAAAGCACAACAAAGCCTCTCTTTTCTTTTTTTTATTGTCTTGCCTTGTCTTGTCTTTGGCCTCGCACTGACCTCATATGTATGTATATGTGGAATATAATATAGTTCGCATAAAACTAATGAGCGTTCCCCTCTGTTCCTCGTCCGATGAGATTTCGAGGCATGTGCAGGAAATTTCAATCAGTCTCAACTCTTCTCAGCTTGAACTTAGTTTTTGGATTTTTCTTTCTTAGTTGTTGTTGTTGTTGTTGTTGTCGTATTCCCAGAAACAACTGCCCAACGAATGTTGCGAAAATTGTTTAAGGCTATACAAAGAAAAAGAAAAAAAGAACAGACAACAGAAATAATAGAGCACAAAACAGAACTGAAAACCAGTGTTAAAATGGCATTAGTTTTGGTACAAACACACACACAAATATACATAACAAACAGAGTTAACAAAACAAAAGTCAACGAACGGCTAAAAATTCACGAACTTGAAAAAAAAGTGGCAACAGCGACGACGCTGACGCTGACGTCGACGGCGGCAGCGATGTCAATAAACCAACTAACCGCCTCTACCCACCTCGTTGATGGTTGTTAGTGTTATTGTTGTTGTTGTTTTTTTAGTGCGTGTGGAGCGCTTAGAGAGGGTCGCCCATGAATAGCCAAACGACAGTAAGAATAACAGGAACAACAACAACAACACACATACGCATTAACTATCCAAAAGCCCAAAAAAAGCAGTTAACTTGTGTAAACTTGTTGCTCGCGCACAATCATGCAACAACAAGCAAGAATAATAGTAGAACGACAACATAAAGAATAATAATAAATTACAAATGCGAGCTTTAAATGAAATAAGCTTAGTCAACATTGGTTACTGCTGTGCGTTGTCCTGTGGTGAAATACACAACACTGTCGCTCTTTGCATTCTCAGCACAAATCGGAAGTCGCGCTCGCTCCCTCTTACTCACACTTCTTCTTCTTGGGCACCCGCATCGCATACAAAATTTTACTTGCTTTGTGTACGTGAGATATGATGGATGCTTCTTCTTATTCTTCTTCTTTGTCTACACATTACCGTCAAGTGATTTGGCAGATATTGAAATTCTAGTGTGAAGGACAGAGGACTCTGTCGCAAGATTTATGGCTACTGCTCGCTGGCAGGCGATATTTATACGTATTTACATATATGTATGTAAATGTGTGTGTGTCTGTTTGTGCTTGTGGGCTGGAAAGCTCTTAAGTACATGCATTAATTTTAACAAGTCGCAGAATTACAACAGCCACCAAAAATTCTTTCTCTCTCTTTCTCCCTTACAGCAGCCCCTCATGTTAATTACATGACTCTGCTCTGAGACAAACGAAAAAAATGGGCACACCTTTGTTTGGGGGGCTGCCAAATTTGATATACTCTTGCTGAATATCGTGACAATAATAAAATACATACTATATAAGAATTGAAATAGTTTAATATTTACTAATTATAAACAGAATATTGCAGTTGGTGACTTAAATTAGTCAAGATAAAGTGCAGTATAAAAGCGCATTTGTGTAAATAATATGTTAAAAGGATGGCAGCGCCAAGCGGTTGTTCATAGCAGGCAACTCGGCAAAGAGTTAGCAGGGATCGCCCAAAGTTGCCGGACTGTGCACAAAAGTAGTTCAGCAGTACTCGTTCACTATAAAAAGTGTCATTCAGCAGAAGCAGTCGTCAAGCAATTAATTATAAAGCAGTCAGCAGTTCAGTTCGTTAATAAAGATAAAATGTATAATCAAATAATCAACAATAAAGATATTGTTAATAAGCAAAATATACAGTTAGAGGCTGGTAATAATTGAATATTTTTTGGTTTTATGGTTCTCAGAATAACAAAATACCCTCTTCTGCAAGAGTATTCCAAAATAAAAGGCAAAAACTTCTCAGTATGGAGCTGGTGTGGGTGGGGGTCATTATAGGGTGTCTCTTTAAGCTTTGTCTGCGGTGCATTATGTGGGTGATGGTGTGTGTGTGTGTGTTTGGCTATGTGTGTAATTGATGAACGCAGTTAATTATGGACGGCTCTAACTGTCACTTTAGGTTAATTTCGCAGCTGAGCAAAGACATAATGAAAGATAGCGTCTCCCCTTCCCCAACCCCTCTTGTCACTTGAGCGTGTATTAAAAATATAAATTTACATTTAATTTAAAATTTTAATTGTTATTTTGAAAGATATGATATATTAAATAGCAAACAAAAACAAATTTAATTACACAGTAAAATATGTGCATTAATTTATCATAGAATTATTTTAAGCCCATCTAGCATCCGACAACATTTCTATAAAAACCAACTAAGTTGTTGCAATGCAAATTACTTTCAGATTCATAGATCAAATGCACAAACCGCATTAGCATATATAATGTATGTATTCCAAATACATATTTATATATCACAAAATTTATACAGCCTTTCCAAAATCCATTTAATCCAATTTGATTGGCAAATTGTATTTACATTTTAAGCACAAATAAATTGAGATCGTGCCATTATATATATACTTATATATATGTATAGTCTATTCTCCAACTATGTCTAATGGGCTGCGCCATCCTTTGCCTTAAGACTTTGCAGCAGATCTCTGTTAGCAGTTCAATGCCACAATGATTGCCCCCCACAAGTTTCAACGTTCCAGTTCCAGTTTCAGAATTTACCATTTCGTTCCTATTGCTGGCTGGCATAAAACACCATTGCGCACTGTTTTCTTGTTGTTGTTGGTTGTTGTTGTTGTTGCTGCTGTAGTTGTTTCTGTTGTTCTCGTGATCTTCACGCGGAGGTGGCGTTTGAGAGATGAGGGTAGAAGGGGTTGTCTGTGGAGGGGGGAGGGGGTCTGTTAAGCGTCTGTTCTTTTGTTTCAAACCCGTTTATTATTGGCTCTAGCTCTGTGGCTGCTGCTGCTTGTGCTGCTGCTGCGGCTGCTGCCGATGCCCTGAGACTCTGCGACTCTGCCTAGGCAGCATTTCAACTTTCAAAAAGACAAAGTCAGCGCCAGGTTATACATGCTACAAATACATACAAACATATGCATATATATATGTGTGTATATATTTAGGTGCGCATGTATTGCAACCCCTCTCTGCGTCCCACCAACCAACCCACAACACCCCCCCCCCCACCCTTTACAACTCATGCTGTTTGGTTAGCTTTGCTCTTGGCCAAAATACATGTGTATGTTTTGGCCTTTTGCTTATTTGTTTGCCTTTAAAAACTGTTTTTGTTCTTCTTCTTCTGCAATCTCTTCTTTCTTCTCGGCTCAGCGCGTTTATTTACTTAATGTTGCCTGTTGTTGCCCCACTGTTGCCATTCGATTCTATTCTCGCTTCTAGTCTTTTCTGTTCTTTCACCTTTTGCATCCGTTTCGCAGTGGAAAATTTGGCAAAAACTACAACAACAAAAAAAGGTCAATGTTCATAATTGTTGGTACGCTTTTCAGCTAAGAGAGCGTGTACATAAAGCCAGCGAACCGCGGTCAGCTCCTCCACACACACATCCACATGTATTCCAGGTATGAGCAACAATTTGTACACACAAACACACACACACACACATGCATACATGTGTGTATTTCCATTTCGTATACACTTATTTCGACAGATTATTTTCATTGGAAATGGCACTTTTGGGTCGCTGCTTCAATTTCTATGGAGTCGTCGTTATTCGTCCACACCTCCTCTAAAGTTTGCTTCGCTGGTTTTTTCCGTGAAGTTGCTGCCGCTTCTGAAAAACTTGTGTTTTTATATTTGTGTGAAGAGTAGTATTTTGCATACAAATATGCATGAATTCCCCAAACTACCTTCCCCTCCCAACCAGCTGGTTCTTTGAACCCTAGTTGCCCCATGGGAGACACGAGTTGAAGTTTGGAGTCTCTTTACTAATTTTGTCACCAGGGGTTACAATTTTCAAGTCAGCATTAAGGCTTAAAGCGCACAAGTAAAAGCTGGCTGAGAAAACTTATTTAATCTTTACACAAGAAAAATTTGGCATACCGAATTTCATATACACTTGAAAACTGAATTTCATTATGGGATTTGTGTTAACTATCCATAATCATAATCATATTTTTTGAAACTTCAAAAATTAAGTGTATAAAATTTTTGATATGTTCATATTGGGTTTAAAGTTTGTATATAATAAATATACAAGCAAACATACTTAATTACATAAATCCTTTCAAATAAATTTGAAAGAAGAGATTAATTAATCTATTTCAACTGCGGCATACCAAAAATATTTGTCTTCAATGTCACGATCAATTTATGTTAATCATATTTCATAATCATATTTTTTGGTCAATTCTAAAATCCAGTTTTTTGATTATATATATTATACAAGCCAACATACTTAATTACATAAATCCTTTCAAAGAAAATTTGAAAGAAAAGATTAATTAATCTATTTCAACTGCGGCATACCAAACAAAAAAAAAATTTGTATCTTTAATGGTTTTTTTTCAAGATGTAGACAAAAATAATTTTTGGGCTGGCTAAACTTCAATTAGACTACGCAGCGAATGAAAGGTCAAAAGGTTGAGTTTTTCTAACGTTCGATGCACACTGATTACTCGAGAAACGGATATCTCCCTCTCTCCCTTTCCCACCAGCTGATTTGAGAGCACAAAATCTCTTGAGAGGGTGCCGTCAAGCAGACCAAATTGAAACAATTAAATTATGTATGTTATACATAATTATCTCTATGAGACTCTGACCGAGACTGTGTGCGAAAGAGAAAGAGAGAGAGAGAGACCCGCCTGCAGCAGCAGCACAATAAGCAAGCATGAACAATGCTGTACTCGAGTGAGCTCGACTTCGATATACGCTGTTAATATAATATATAATATAATAATATTGATATAATATAATATATAATATATAATATATATAATATAATATAATAATATTATAATATTTGTATTGGCAAATTTCTCTTTAGTAAGTTTTGCACCCAAATGTGAGCAGGTCTGCAAATGTAAAGAGTAATAAATGATTTAAATAATAAATGTAACTATATCCACTAAACGGAGGCAGTTATCGATAAAATGAAGCAAACTTGCTCTGCCTATACGGTATATGAGAACTTATATTCCAAATTAGAAATATCTAACTCTTATATTCTGTGAGTTCCGCGTGTTCATACAGCCGGACATGGCTAAATCGACTCGGCTTTTGATCCTGTTCAAGGAAATATATACTTTATGAGGTCGGAGCTGCTTGTCTTCTGCCTGTTACATACATTTGCACAAATCCATTATACACTTTTTACTATTTTCAATGGGTTGAGGGTATAAAAACCATTAACAAAGCTCGGTTTTGGGTTCGGCTCTGGGTGCCTCTGGGGTTTCAACTCTAGTTTTGTAAGCTGTTGAACCCGCTGCCGCCTTACGACGACTTGCGACGACTTACGACTCTTGTGCGCCGATCCGCCAACAGTTCACTATCACAGTCAACGCCAACAACACCAACAACAACAATCCATGCCCAAACTAAACGGAGCGAAGCAGCGGTAAAGAACATCATGATGAGAAAGAGGAAGAGCCGGCGGGCGGGCGGCGGCTGTGTCAGCGTCCAACGCACGAACATTGACCTTCATTAAAGAAGAAGCAGCGCCAGCAGCAGCAGCACAAAGTTTTAAAGCTCTCTCATTCTCACACTAATTGCGCACTGTTTGTACCCTGTAACGTAATGCTACAGTTAGGGGTATATTAGCCAAAGCATAATTATAGCTAATATATATATATATATAAATGTTTACAAGGCTGTTTAGGGATTGTTTTGCATTTCTTTTTTAGTATTTGTTTTATATCTCAATAGTCTTTTGTGTTTTATCTATTAATATTATTTTCCGCTTCTGGTACGCAGTCACAGTTTACACACAAATACAGCGTATCGAGTAGTCGAATCGTTCGATTTAATACCGTACTTATTTGTGTTCTTTTGCACATCAATCACAAGCACACACACACACACACACACACAGAGACACGCGACGACAGTGGTACAGATAGATAGAAGAGGGAACAACAAGCAGACGATGTGTCTTCGTCGCTGCTGCTTCCTTTTGCTGCTGCCATCTCTTTTCTTCGCTTTTGTTTTATGCGTTTCTTTCGCTCCAATAGTAATAAATAGTGTGTAGTAATTTTGCGCATACAACAATAAAATCAACATAAGTTCATTTAATGCTGGACAACAACAGCACCGTGACATTTTACAACTTAGCTAGCCAAAAAAAAAAAAAAACAACAAAACCACAACTAAAAAAGTGTTGCCTTAATTTTTGGGTACATTCACTTTGGACACTCTGAATCACCACACAACAAGTAAATGTTGTTTTTTTTTATGTGCCTGCAAAAGAATAAATAATAAGCAAGCAACACAAGAATATATAATATGAAATCAGCAAAAGGCTAACAAAAAAAGAAAAAAAACGTGTTTTTCTTTCTGTGCCGATTCCATATATTTTGTTCTTCGAGCTCAAACCGAGCCTCAGAACGTTCCCAGCGAAAAAGAGTGGGGAGGAGGGGGTTGGGGCGGGAAGGGGAACCCAGACACGTTGTGCCGATCAGAGAGTGATGGCAAAGCGAATCGTGAAATCATTTCTATTTCTAAACAACAACAAGCGGAAGCAACAACAGCAACACATAGTCCAAAAAGCTCTATATAAAACAAAAAGAAACATTTATAAAACACACATACAAAATATAATGTATATAATTGAATGTACATACGAATATTATTGTACAGTAAACCCTCGGCAATTAGAAGAATTTTCCAGAAACTCAAATGCATTTCCATTTCACATTTCAAATTTTACACATAAAAAATTTAACTTCTATTTTAAATACAAAAAAAAAAACTATTTCATTTTTCAAATTGGTGTATTTTTGGATTTTGCATTCATTTAATAATTATCATTTATTATGATTAACAAATTAAATATAATCTAAGATTGATGCTGCTGGAATTAGTTTGACCTCTGAAACTGAAGCGATCTAGTTTGCGAGTAAGCACTATTTTATTATTATTATTATTATTATTAGTATTAATATATACTTTGGTTTCTGGGCGTTCGTCTTTCGATTTGCTTAGCCTCGCTTCGCTTTGTTTTATCAGCGCAACAAATTTCATGCGAACTAAATCCATGTTGTTGTTGTTGCTCTTGTTCTGATAATGTTTCGACACGAGTAATTCTAGCGTGTGGATTGTTTCAATATGGCGTATTAGCTTTTTTTGGATCTGCTGGGGCACATTATGCTATTGTTTGATTTGCATTAACAGCTGTCTACTACTCTGGCCAAGACCGTCGCAGCAATAACAATAATCAGAAACAATAACAACAACAGAGCAACAATCACATGACGACAAGCAGCGTGTGAACATTTTGTGAGCTTAAAGCAGACAAACAAGAGCACCAAGTGCAAGCAACAAGAAAAGAATAACCCAGTCAAAACAGACAGACATATATATGTACACATATACATCTGTATATATATATATATATATATATACTTGTGTCTGTGTCTGCATCTGTATCTGAATCTCAAGCTGAAGCTGAAGCTGAGGAGCCCACTGGAATCCAATCATAAAAACCGAAACACATGCTGTGGCACTTCCAAGAAACACAACGACGAATGCTCTGAAAGAGAGAACTCGACTAGCAAATACCCTAGGTACAAATCTTATATGTATATGTATGATATAACTTGTATGTATGTATGCGTGTATGGGTGTGAATTTATTTATCCACATATATAATTGGGTAAATATTCAGATTAAGATTTTGTGCCGTATTTCTATCGATCTTCATCAGATCGATACAGATGATCAATATTATAGCAAGGTATTTACACAAACATTTAAAGAGGACATTTATATTATAAATGTGCTATCGAAAATCGATTGGAATCGACATTCAGGGAAAATAAGCATTAAATAAAAATATATTCGCTTATGGCTTAGTAGATTTTAGTTGAGTTCTGTGCGTCTTAAATTTTAGAAAATATATCTTTAAAATGTTGGCATTATTACTATTATTAATCGATATTTATAGATACTGCGGAGAGTAATCGATATTGATCGATATTAGAAAAACGGAGTAAGTTTCGCTCAAATTAAATAAACTTTGTTGGCGTTCGATATAAGAGAGTTTATGCTCCAAATTTTTAACCAGTGAGATCGACGCATTCATACAGATGTTGATCAAGAATATATACAAACTATGGGCTCGCAGTTGCTTCCGTGTTTCCGTTGCATACTCTTGACCCATTTCATAATACCCTTCTTAGCCATTTGCAATGGGTTCACGGTATAAACACTGAAAACTGACAAGCCAAACGACGACAGCAACAAAGTTATGGACAAAAAGGCAAAAAGTTGCCTTTTTTCTTCAAAAAGACGGTCTAAAATACTGCAAGGCATACGTAGAAAAATACTTTGCCACAAATCGCCAAAATGCGGAAGCTATAACTACATAAGTATATATGTATTTAAATTGTTATTAATTATTTTATATGTGTTTTCTCGGTTTACTGTGGTTTATTGTGGCACAAACATATTAAAAATTTGCCAGATTCAAGAGCAATTAATAAGATTGCGGTCTTGGAGTTTTATATGCTTTGTTTACGGTTTTTGTTTGTTTGCTGTTTGGCTGTTGTACAATTTAATTAAGGAATATTTACTTATGTATATATATTTATGTGTGTGTGTATGTTTGTATGTGTGTGTATATCCCTTGTGGACCGCACTAGAGCCTGTCTCAAGTAGCCAGTTTCCCGTTTGCCTGTTTTCGTGCTTCAAGCAGCAACCTGTTCGAACCCTTGCTTTCCATTCTATTCCTCTCTCTCTCTCTCTTTTTATCTCTTTCGCCCCTACGATAAACTGATTACATTGAAATTTCCCACGAACCCTTATACAAACATAGACATCAAAATTCCCATATGCCTATGTGTAGATCTACATATTTACGGGACAGCCGCCCAAGATAATGTCCTTTCAGGCACTTTCTCGGTCAATATCCATTTACATATTAAGAGTAGAGCGTGAAATTTCGCATATACACACACGCACACACATACACACACACCGCTATACACACTTTTATGCGCTGGCGCCCCCTGTTGTTTCCCAAGGATTGAAAACTGTAAAACTAACCCTTAGGAAACCACCCAAAACTTAATGACCTTTAATGATGATGTTTCTGATTGCTGCGCTTTGTTCGCGACTTAACGGAAATTACACGGCAAAAAAAAAGATAAGAACACAAAAATGTTGATGGTTGTATGTTGTAGTTGTTAAATGCCATTCGCAGCTAAAACAAAACAGGAAATGTCCGTCAGTTGAGCTCGTCTCTTACATTACAATATCTGGCCACGCCCATGACGAGGCATTCTTAGCCAAGTAGCCATAAAACTGTTTTATATATATATAGATACATAACATATGTATATATACATATATATATATTTGATGATGATGCAGCCGACGCAGACATAAAAAGCGGCACTAAAATTTTGTACCACTGTGCAATTAAAATCGTCTTGAGTTTATGACATCATAAAGGTGTAATCGAAGCTGCATGAATAGAACATGTATTATATTATTTATATATATGTATGTATGTATATGGAAAATCATAAAAATTGGTATGGGAAATTCATAAGGTTTAGGCACAAGTGAATCCACCCCCATCACCTGCTTGACGACGACCCCCACACTCAGACATATGAAAATCAAATCAAACAAGGGTTGGCAACTTCCTTCTACTTCTTCTTCTGCTCGGTGCGTGGGGTCAATGCACAAAAATGCGTAGAACGTGCAACATGCGAAACGACAGAACGACGACGAGGGTGAACTGGAGAGAAATGGAAAAACCGGTCCCCGGGTTTGCCTTTTTATTTAATGCTTCGTTTCGGGGTCTGGAAATGGTCCATTCGCTTTTCGCGCTCGCACAAGATGGTGGCGCAAAAGTTTATTGACCCCCACAGCATTTTGGGGGAGGCTGCTGCGGTTGCTGCTGCTGCTGCTACTACTACTGCAGTTGTTCTTCTCGTTGTTGTCGTTCAAACAGCGCCCCAGAGGGTTGATTAGCAAACTCAAACAACTCCCCCACCCTACCTAGCACGTAAACTTTTGCACCACCTTAGTGCCGGATTCGGGCATATTAATTTTATGGCTGACATGACTATTTATTTATTTGCAAGATGCTTTCCGCCCGCCCGCCCCCCTCCACTATGCAGACCGCCGAGACAAAATGTTCAATTTTTGGGGGGTGGTGGACCAGACAGACGTCTGAGCCAAAAAAAAAAGTAATATAAAAGCAAAAACCCAAAAGGATCAAAGCCAGACATACGAATGTTATACATTTTTGTTTTGTGCGACGGCTGCCGACAACGAGGACGACGAGGAAGCCAACGGACGGAGAATTTCCACCCCTTGCCAAAAACACAAAGCAATAAAAACAACAACAAAAGAGCACCAGGAAGAATGAACGAGAAGGGCAAAAATGCAAGTTGGAAAAGTGGCAGCTGTAAAAGTAAAACAATAAAAGTAGGAAGCAAAAGCAGAAACCGAATCCGGCAAAAAGTGAAACGAAAACGAAATGAAACTGCACGCATACACACACACACACACGTAGGTAACTTATGTATGTGTACAGGACATTGCCGCCGTGTGTACATTATGTACAAGCAGCACAGACGGAATAGGTAGATAAATATAAAATACATATGTACATACAATTTTGTGCAGGGCTGCATTCGATTGGGTAAAATCCTGCTCAATTTGATCGATAGCATGCGATCGCAATGCTGCTCACCTGCTGCTCACGTTTACGATCTGGCAATATTGTTTGCATTTTGTGCAGCCCTTACAGCAAAATATTTAATAGTAGCCGCTATAAATAAGCAAAAGGATGCAATATAAAACACGAATGCATGCCTGATGTGTGCATTTGTGTGTATGCATATGTGATTTGGACGTCTGTCGGCCCGATCAATCGCACAGCAAGAAAAAAAAACTGTAAGTGTTGGTGTTGCCAGACCTTCCCTAGCTCAGGGCCCCTGTTTGGATTGTCATTGTTGTTGTTGTTCTTGTTATTTCTGTGTTGTCTGCCTCTCGTCATTTGCTTTTTGTGTGTTGATTTTGGGAATTCTAAAAATGCTGCTGCCTCCTGTCTGCAGCAGCGCTTGCACCAACGATGGACACGACGCACGGCGTTCAATGTCCTCTTCATGTTTGCTTTTTGCCATTGGTACACAAATACATGCATATGTATATATATGTATGTGTGTGTATGTGTTGCCATATTGGATGCAGGCGACTGCTGGGCAGTCTCGACAAATCTCAGCTTGTGAGTGTGGGGGAAGAGGGTGCATCAGCAGATGACAGGTTTTTTTTTGCTCTTTTCTTTATTTTGCTTTATGTGTGTTTCATTTGTGGCTGCTGCTGCACAGGATGTTGTCGTGGTCTATATGTGTGCCGCTGTGCCCTTGTCTGTGTTGACGACGCCCGACAGGGTTTTTAGTTTTCATGGTCTGCCGCGCCATCGTCTTTGCTCCCTTGACAGATTCCGCTTACCCTGGCCAGACATAAACAAATGTACATAAATATGTGTATTTATGCATATGTATCCGTGACCAGCTCATCGTTTCAGTGCGAAAATAAATACAATATTCAGTTTCGATTATGTTTAGTAAGAATAGTGGGAGGAAGAGGAAGAGCAGAGTTCAAGCACCGTATTGAATTTTTATTTGATTATCGATAAATTTTACTGTTGCAAATACATCTGTAAGTGATCTATATATACATACAGTGTCTCGCAGCACAAAAGACTCAGTGTCTAGCAAAAAATTTAATTGCCTGCCATAAACAAATTATCCAATATTTTTCAAAAATTCCAAAGACTGATAGCAGGTACATATATTAACCACCATAATGAATATATGATCCCAATAAACTGGGGTTTTCCCACCGGCTAGGCCGGATTATGTAAAAAAGTACCTTAATTTATGGTCACATAAAATTGGGACCAGGGGCGTTATGGACACCTGGGTGCCATAAAACCCGGATTTTTTACGCCAGGTTGATTATTTTCGGTATAAATAGACCAATCCTTCGTACTCAGTTTAGTTATATACTGCATCTTGAGTGCAACCAGCCAACAAGGACTATGGGCAAATGGACTACCATTGACCAACGTAATCTCATCCTGGAACACTTCAAGATCGGATATTCACATCGCCCAATTAGCTGAAATGGTAAATCTAAGCAAATCAACTGTGACCAACATCATTCGGCGCTTCGTCGACGAAAATCGGATAGAGGACAAGGGCAGAAAGGCACCAAACAAGATTTTCACCGAACAGGAGGAGCGGAGGATCATCAGGAAAATAAGGGCAAATCCCAAGCTATCGGCTCCAAAACTGACTCAACAGGTGCAGGATGAAATGGAGAAAAAGTGCAGTGTGGAAACTGTGCGCCGGGTTCTGCGCAACCATGACTTTAATGCCCGAGTACCACGGAAGAAGCCCTTTATAAGCGCAAAAAATAAAGGTACTAGGATGACGTTCGCCAAAACCCACTTGGACAAGGATTTGGAGTTCTGGAACACAGTCATATTTGCAGATGAGTCCAAATTCAACATTTTTGGCTCGGACGGACGGAATTATGTGTGGCGACAGCCCAATACTGAGATGAATCCGAAACACCTAAAGGCAACAGTCAAGCGCGGCGGAGGAAGTGTCATGGTATGGGCATGGTATCTCGACAGCCGGCGTCGGAAATTTGGTGTTCATTGGAACAACAATGGACAAGAATGTGTACCTCAATATATTAAAGGAAAATTTAATCCAAAGCGCCGAGAAGCTAGGAATCCGACGTACTTTCCGGTTCTACCAGGACAACGACCCGAAGCATAAGTCCGGAATAGTACAGTCCTGGATTATCTGGAACTGCCCCCACATGATAATTCCACCGGCCCAGTCTCCAGATTTAAATGTTGTTTAAAATTTGTGGGCTCTGCTCAAAAATAACATCCGGAATCGCAGATCCGATCTCAAGAATGCTCTGCTGGATGAGGGAGCAAAATCAGTCCAGAAACAACCCGGAAGCTGGTATCTTCCATGAATAATAGGTTAGGGGAAGTTATTAAGGCTAAAGGATATCATACTAAGTATTAACATCCTTATTTAAGTTTTTATACGCCAAATATGTTACTTTTCTAAGACTGAGTCAAATGAGCTTTGACATGCATTTTGGACATGTTTTCAGTTTTTTGACTTATTTTCGTTAATTAATTAATATTTTAATAAAAACTAAAGTTTATTTTTCAAACGTGATATAACATTAAACAAATTGGCATTTAAACATTTTGCGATCGTTTCTTTGTTTAAACCTTATAGCACTTTAAATTTTTTGCTAGACACTGAGTCTTTTGTGCTGCGAGACACTGTACATATATTTGAAAACTCTAACAACCAAGTAAAAATGATTATTTGAACAACTAATAATATGATTTAACATAAAGCTATGCATATGTAAGTTTTGTAAGTACATATGAACATACATGTACATAAATGTGGCAGCTGTCGCACTGCACACACATACAAACATTACATATACATACATACACACAAACATACGCATGCAAATGCACTGACAAGCATGCAAAAGGGCGCACAAATTAATGGGGGAAACGAAATGAAAACGGAACGCAGCTAGACCAAATTGCAAATATGTACATTTGTAAGGGGAACGCATAACGCTGAGTGAAACACGAAACGGCGCCAAGCGTCATAAAAGCCAAGCCAATGACACATACATACATACACACATACACACACACACACACACACACACAACAGACAGAAACTCTCATTAAAAACTCCGCTATTACAACACAAGCTGAATGTTTATGTGTGTGTGGGTGTGGATCTGGATTGGACACCGGGACGTGAGAAACGTTTTGGGATAACGGAACACAGTTTTGCGTTAGTCACCACCACCACCAACGACGAAGACAGGCGCTGCTATAACAAACAACAGATGTGAGCGACGACGATGACGGCGACGACGCCGCCGCCACAACCACTAAACACAAATGAGCCGCAGAACATGTAAAATATAAAATAAAATGGAAGTAGCAGCAGGGGTAGGGAAGGAAGAGCAAACGGCCTAGCAACTATTAAAGTAATAATGTACAAATGTATATATACATATATATATATATATATATATATATATATGTGTGTGTGTGTCTGTAAAAACAAATAAAAAGAATAACAGAGTTGCGCGCTGCTGGCAGCGAACGAAGCGAACTGGTCTTCTAGCATACGCTTCCGCCTTTGCTTCGCACGCTTGGCGTCAGCATCGGCAGAGGCAGCAGCAGAGCGCAACTGCTGTCAGTGTGCATGAATTTGCATAATTTGATATTGTGTGCGTGTGTGTGTATGTATTAGCGCTGGGAGGCGTGGCGCACAAGCAAAATATAAATGCAGAAAAAATGACACCTTTTTGGTTAATAAAGTGTCAATAAAATATATTTATGTATGCTTGCAAATATATATGGACAATAAGCTGATTTGAAGATTATTTTTATGATTTTTTTTTTTTTTTGTTTATTTTATTGCTGCTTTCGCACAAACCTGTATTTCATTTGCTGCCGCCGCCACCGATGTGCTTGTTTTTATTGTTGGTTCGCTGCAGTTTTATTTTCGCCATTTCTTTCATTATTCCTGTCTGCATTGACGCACAAAAAAAAAAACGTTTGTGCCCGATCGTTTGTGTTTTTGAAATGTTGGCTTTTTTAATTTATTTTTTCTTTTTTTTAGAGCAATGTGCCGATGCCGACGTTCACGTTAAAATGCATTGCACAAATAATTATGTTTGCAGTTGCATTTTTTCAGCCGCCTTGCTTTGCATATTATGCGCTGCTATTGTTGTTGTGTTTCTTTTGCCGCCTTTTCTGCTACATAAGACTTTTTGTTGGTTCCAAACACATGAACACACACACATACATATGCATATGCATATATTTATGCATGCACACACATACAAACACACTCGCGGCACTTAACTGTATGCAATATATGCTTATGCTGCTGCTGCTCCGTTTGAATTGGCAACTTTTTGTCACAAGCGTTGAATTACACTTGAAATTGATTGAAGTATTATGATTGTGACCTAAATAATAATTGCACTTATTATTATTATAGATAAACAACAACAATGAGCTATGTTTATAAATTCAGTGATTCAGTTTCGAGCGTGTTCTCGCTGTGTCTGTGCAAGCAGAACACGAGTGTTGCAAGACATCGAAAATAAACGAATACACACAACTGCAATCGATAGTACAGGGCTGCCAACAAATCCGATAAAAGCTGTGCACGTTTGTTGATCGTGCACATCTCTAATTTACAACCATTTCAATTTCTAGCACAATGGGCGCATTGACAGAGGTAAATAAAGCAAAAGTTTATGAATAAGGAATAATAATTACAGTTTATTTATTAGCTGGCAGGTGATGAGAAAAACGGAGATGGCTCACGGACATTTGTGTTCAACAATGAGGGTCACACGCTGGGCAATGCACTGAAAACGATTATCGCACGCTATCCCGAAGTGGATTTCTGCGGTTACACTATACCGCATCCCACCGAGCAAAAACTGCATTTTCGCATTCAGTCGCATCGGGAGCGAGCGATAGATTTGCTTAAGCGTGGATTGGAGGATTTGGAGGCGCTGTGCGATCACACAATGAACACGTTTGAGACAGAGATGAATAGCTTTAATGCCACCGCTGTGGGCAATAATTAATAATACCAGTTAAAATATATATGTATATAAATATATAGACTTATACAATTTTAGACAACGCTGCGCGCCTTCTTGGGATCGTAGTTGGGTTTGCGCAGATGATGATAATTGGGCAGCACCTTGCGCAAAAAGTCAATTTGCAGCGTTTGAGAGCCCTGCTTCTCGATGGCCTCGCGTTGCAGTGCCTGCTGCCCATACACAATCGTATTCTCGGGCAGCACTTGGACGGTGCGCATCTGTATGCCAGCTCCAATCACACAGCCACCGGACACCGTCACTCCCCTGCCCACAAAGCATTTGCTTTCGAACACATTTCGATCGCCTATCCGCGAAGCTTCCACATTGCAGCCAACCTCGAAAACGTTGTGACTACCAATGCTGAGAATATTGCTTGCATCCCAAATGGCACCATCGGCCAGGCGATGCGCTATCGTCGCATACTCCTCCACAATACAATTCTCGCCAATGATTATCGGGCCAGCGTCGGCGATGATTGTTGCACTCGGATGGACGACGCAGCCAGCGGAGAAGGTGATGTCACCGCGCAGTGTGCTCTCCTCACATACCACCGACTTGGGCAGTATTTTGATGCTGAATTTGTGCAAAACGTCATTACAATTGAACTGCTTACGCATCCATCTAAAATGAAAGTGGCTTACTTGTTTTCCATGGGCATTGCAAAAATTGCATTCACTTTTCCAATTTGTTTACGTGCCTTGGACGATAGGCGCTAACGATTAATCGATATTTGTATTTTTTTTTACAAAATGTTAATAGCAGCGGCCGTTAATGTTATTAGTTGCAATTATTGCTCAGCTATCGCCTGGTATTTTATATTTATTTATTTTTTTTTTTAATTTTAATTAAGTTTTATGCTTACCATCAAATTTAATAAATTTGTCTTTTTTTTTAATTGGCTAATTAAGCGTGGTTCTTTCTTAGACTTGATTTAAAAACGCTGTTAATAACAGTAACAGTTTATGTTATGCCATGCTATTAAATCCAATTTCCCATTTTAACAGTGCTACAATACTTTTTTGGTTCTTTTGAGCTGATGCAATTTATTGTGCATATTGCAAAGTATACCGAGTTGTTATTAGTTACAACGAAAATTTTTAGTCATTGAACAAACGAGATGGCTGAGAAGCAGTTGTCCGAATTAACTTTGAGTAAGTGTCCTTATAAGATTCATTATTATATATTGCATGTTAAAATTTCCAACAATGCGGCATATGCGGTTGTCCACGTTGTCAGACATCCACACTATGTCAAGAAAGTGTTTGGACATGCTAAAAAATGCACGAAATTCTCATTACTTTTGTAAAAAATTCACTTTATTATTGACTTTAATTTATTTCTTATTAAATGAAGCTCTTCCAACTGGGTAAAAAAGCTATGATTCATCAACGAAAGCATTTTTCATATTTTAAACACCGAAATTATTCATTCTTATGGACTGTCCAGAAAGTGTTTACGTTTTACCATTTGTTGTCTTGCCTTTCGTCTCTGATATATAATCACAACCAGATTGGGAAAAACGTTCGATTGTTAGTTGGATTAATGTGCGGACGCCTTGGTGGAGTGTCCAAAGTTGAGAATAATATCTCTAACATTCAACAATCAGATGCATTGCAAGATAGCTCAAGAAAGATATGATTTGTTGATCTTTTCTAGTATTTTTCCTGTGTCAAGTGAGATATGAATATGTTTTTGATATATGAAAATTGGTTTTCAGGTTCGCTCTTCACCTCGGAGAAGCGTGGCAGCGATGAGTCCGGTGATGGCAGTGAGGCGAAGCCATTTAAAACCATTTTGCAGGCGATGCGTCACGCCGGCAAGGATTCCTTCCCCACCATCTATGTGGACAGCAAGGATCCCAAAGCGACCGAACTCTTTGAGCCGGCTGCCAAATCGCAGCTGAAGAAAATCCAAAAACTATTCGCGCGCGAAGGTCACAAGAATGCGGGCAAGGAGCAACGCGAAGCGGAGGATGCCGTGAAGCGTCAACAGAATCTGGAGGAGGCACGTAAAATCAAGATCAGTGAGGATCCTAGCTGGCCGGTGGCCAAGCGCATTCGCATCGTCGATGGCGTCCAGGAGCGTGGCACTCGTGTCAAAATCTATGGCTGGGTGCATCGTCTACGCCGTCAGGGTAAATCCCTGATGTTCATCACGTTGCGTGACGGCACCGGCTTTGTCCAGTGTGTGCTCAACGATCTGCTCTGTCAGACGTATGAGGCCGTTGTGCTGAACACGGAGAGCTCGGTGCTGCTGTGCGGCACTTTGGGTCTGGTGCCCGAGGGCAAAACGGCGCCGGGTGGACACGAATTGAATGTGGATTATTGGGAATTGATTGGCTTGGCGCCGCCGGGCGGCGCTGATGCCATACTCAACGAGGAGGCTAACCCCGACGTTCAGCTGGACAACAGGCACATCATGATACGCGGCGAGAACACCTCCAAGGTGCTCAAGATGCGTTCGGTGGTGATGCAGGCGTTCCGTTCGCATTACTTTGAGCGCGGCTACACTGAGGTGACGCCACCAACGCTGGTCCAGACGCAGGTCGAGGGTGGCTCCACGCTCTTCAAGATGCAGTACTTCAACGAGGAGGCCTATCTCACGCAGAGTTCGCAGCTGTATCTGGAGACGTGTCTGCCGGCGCTGGGCGATGTCTTCACCATCGCGCAGAGCTATCGTGCCGAGCAGAGTCGGACGCGTCGCCATTTGGCCGAGTATACGCATATCGAGGGCGAGTGTCCGTTCATTACGTTTGAGGATCTGTTGAGTCGCCTGGAGGATCTGGTCTGCGATGTGGTTGATCGTGTGCTGAAGTCGCCATGGGGCTATCTTGTCAAGGAGCTCAATCCGGACTTTAAGCCACCAACGAAGCCGTTCAGGCGCATGGAATACGCCGATGCCATCAAATGGCTGAAGGAGCACAATGTGACCAAGGACGATGGCACCTTCTATGAGTTTGGCGAGGACATACCCGAGGCACCCGAACGCAAAATGACGGACACCATCAATGAGCCAATTCTGTTGATCAAATTCCCAGCGGAGATCAAATCGTTTTACATGTCACGCTGCAAGGAGGATCAGCGTCTCACCGAGAGCGTCGACGTCCTGCTGCCCAATGTGGGCGAGATTATCGGCGGCTCGATGAGGATCTACGACAGCGACGAGCTAATGAAGGGCTACGAGCGCGAGGGCATCGATCCCACGCCATACTACTGGTACACCGACCAGCGTGTCTACGGAACAACGCCCCATGGCGGCTATGGTCTCGGCCTGGAACGATTCCTCTGCTGGCTGCTCAACCGCTATCACATCCGCGAGGTGTGCCTCTATCCACGCTTCCTCGACAGATGCAAGCCCTAAGCAGCGGTCCTCTTTCCACAACGACTGCATTTACGAATATGTAATAAACCGTTCTTGCTTCAAGCTTCTGTCTTATTATATATGCAATTAAACTATATAAATATAAATATCAAATTATACGCAAATTGAAATCTCTGTAAACTGGAGAATATTCAAGGAGATATTGTCAAAGGCAACTAACTCCAACTATGCAAGAGCTTTTCCAAAAACTACTAAAGAGCCAATAAACTGATTACACAACAATGCACTATCTTTATCAATACATATATATATCAATATATATATATCAATATATATCAGATATGAAATAGAATAGCAATCTGCTGACAAATCTTAATGAATTCAGATTCAGATTCCAATTAAACTACAGCTAACTATAAATAAAAATAAATTTGTATACGTAAAATACATTTTATTTATTTAATGTCGACAGAGAAAAATACAAAAATTAAATAATAAATTACATTAAAAATGAAACTTAATATTCAAGTTAATTAAAATATTTAATGGCAAACAACCCAGAAAAACCCAATTATATAAAAAATATAGTTTGAATCACAAATGGAATGATTTAAATCACGAGACAAGTCATTTATAATTTATTTCTTAATTATAAAAATAGCTGATTCTGAATGGATTAAATAAAAAAAATCAACTTTAATTTATTTGAAAATTTATCAATTACACAACGAATTTGGGTTCAGCAACCGTATTATGAAATCATCAAATATTTAAATACAAATTTATTCGCACTTTTAACCCCCCCAATTCATGACACTATTATTAAAGATTTTGTTTCGTTGGCGTCGTTCAGCATCTTGGACCCTGTATGCCTATAAAATGGAGAATTCTCATCTAAATAGAGAATATTTATTTAAATATCGAGATTTACCTGGTTGCGATATCGTTCTTTGTCTGTGTCGCTCATGCAACGCCATTGTTTGGAAGCCAACTTGGACAGCTGCCCCACACTCAAGCCGCAATATTTTCGACGCACGTGTCTCAAATAGTTAAGGAACGAATTGTTTGTCATCGGTCCTGGACTGTGGGCATATTTTATTTTGGCAGCAGTGCGCTTTTTACACTTGCGCTTCGAGCAAGCGTTGGACTCCCTCTTCCGTGAGGCGCACTTTGATCGAACTGAACAGGAGGACTCTTCGTGATTGTCAGCTTCATCGACCATTTTATTCATTATTATTTGTCTTACCGTCGCAGGATGGTAAAAAAAAATTGATATTTAAGTTTTTGATTACATATCCAAACATTTTTTTTTTTTTTAAATATTATTACACTCACCGAAAATTTAAAAAGAAACAAATTCAAATAAAATGCGTATACTAAACTTCACATGACAGTGCAACAAATATATTCATGCTGAAAGATGTGGCAGATCCAAATTGAACACTGAAAACAGCAGCCTACTTGGCTTTTTAAATGTTATCTGTCATAAATACGAATAAAGCTGCAATTGGATGTGGATAATTCTTAATAGTTTAAGCCCGTCATACGCCTAAGTTATAAGCCATTAGAGACGAACTTTTTTATATAAATATTTATGTGGAAGAATTTATATATTATATTTGAAGAAATACATAACTGCTTGCATATTAAAAAATGCATTAATCAGCTAAGCTAATAACTAATAATGTTTGACCATTTTGCATTTAAATAACCTTAGAAATCTTATAAATATTTCTTTTTATTTAAATTTTATTTTTAATTTAATTTAATTTATATTTTACTTTTTGTATTTTCCTGTATCGACTGATATTAGTTGACATAGAATAAATAAAAACTGAATTTACAATGCTGTTTACATATATATATATAAATCAAATCAAGTAAATATATATATAGCCTATTTTCAATCACTTTTAGCTTCATATCAGCTTGTGATATTGTTGAGCAACTGTTCAATATTCTTATCGACAAAGTTTTCGGTGACTGGTGTCTCGTCCAGTTCCATGTCCTCCTCATGCGTCTCCTCATCGTCGACGAAGTACTCCTCATCTTCGGGCTCCGGTTCGCCATCGGCTTGTGGTACCGCCTCCACCTCGGCGGTCAGATGCTCCTTGCGATAGTGATTGCGCAGCAGATCGCTGATTGTGGCGCACACAATTTGACGCACCTGCGCATCGAAGCTGGGCGGCAGCCAGCCGGTGCGTTCATTGCAAACGGCGCCCGTTAGTGGCGTGGGTATCTTTTCCAGCATTTCCTGTATCTTTGGCAAACGGACATCACAATAGCGCAGCATACACTGCCTGGAACGCGGCAATTTGTGCTCATCGAAATACGGATAATCAATGTTCTGCACCAGATCACATTTTAGCTCCTCGGCAGCGACGGTGGAGGAGCGCTTCTGCTTGGCCGATTTGCGGGAGTAGACGAACTCCGAGACGCCCGAACCGAAGCGTAGCCGAAAGTCAAATGTCTGATAGTGACGACTCTTGAAATCCTTGCGCGGATCGTAGCCATAGCGTACATAGAGCGTTCGCCAGGGTCCATTGCTGAAGTAGAACGCCAGCGAGGGTATTATGCACTTGAGTTTCTCATTGGTTACACCAGATTCGTAGAGCAATGCTATTCGCGTCCAGATGGGGCTCTCATCAAACAGTTTTTTGACGCGAGCAAATTGCTCATCCGATACATATTTGACCTTGAGACGCTTGAGGATCTGTGCATCCGGCTGCGTGGGAAATACATCCTGCATGTTAAACGAAACGACATCGTGATTGTCATAGCTGGACTTGGCCAATACGCCCAGCACCTCCTGCTGTCCATCCTCACCGCCATCGATGCGATAGTGTCCACCATGGACAATGTCAACGCGCGCAAACAGCTCCGGCAAACAGAGCAGCTGCGACTGTGCGCGTCTGTAATAGTAATATAATATATATGTCTAAAAGTATCACATGATTCCACTCACTTGAAATAGTCCAAGTCGGTCACATCACGCGGCTGCAGCTGATCCAATGCATATCTTAGCTCTGAAGCGGCGCTGGCGTCTTCACTTTTGGGCGTATGCCACAGCGGCAGATACTGAAAGTCACAGAGTGCTAATACGACCTGGTCATTCAGTGTTTTTTTATTTATTATTATGGCTATCGCTTACATTCGAAGGAGAAGCTGCGACTGCAGTGGCCCAGCACACGCACAAAATGCTGGGGAGGACGCGATTTGTCGCGCTTGTGGCGGCGCACGGTTATTGAGAGCAGAACGCCCGATTTGTCGGTGCAGTCGCCAAAGGTTGGCTTATTGTACGGATTATCCGGATGAAAGCGCAACTCCAAACGACGCTTCTCATCGCCCAGCACCTGCAAAGTGGTTATATTTTATATGCAAGCAGCACTTCTTCTCTTTCGCTCGTTTTACTTTCGATATGTTGACTATGCCGCCCAGCGTGGATAGCATGCGATCTGTGTTTACTACACGGCCAGGATATTCAATTAACTCATATTCCTGCTGTGGACTGAAGCTTAGTTGGCGCGACATTATCGCTGAAATTTGTTTGGTTTACAAAACCACAACACATTTATTTATTGCGGCGCGCGTGTTGTAATCGACATCTAATACAATTATCGATATATTACGATAACATTTGTAATTGTTTGCAGCTGTGCACAAAGGTAATGTAAGGAGCACAAATTACATTAAAATTTACTATTAAAATTCAATTACACACATGAGACAGTTTTATAATAATAATAATTACAGATTAATTATAACATAATAATAACGTGTATTAAAATTGAAATAATAGTTAACAACTATTTAAGTTTTCCCAGCTTTGAGCTGCTTACCTCTAAGCGAATAATCTGTTTACATTCTGCATTGTGAACAGCATACGTGCCTTGAGCAACCGGCGAGCTCAATTGTTTATGGTGTGTTGTGATTAAATTTCGCTTATAAAGATGTCGAGCAAAAATCGAAAACGCACGGCTAACAGCAGCAGTAGCAGCGCCGAGGAGCCGGACAGCGAGGAGGAGTCCCGTCTAAAGGATCTGCGTGAGCGAGATGATTTCTCCAAGCGGCTCAAGGAGCGCGATGAGGAACGAACACGCAAAGTGGTTGAGGCAACGGGCGGGCGCAAAGCGATTGAGGAAGCAACGAAACGGCTTAAGCTCGAACATGAAGATCGTGATAAGATTGTGCCCCATCTGCGCGTCCAATCACGTCGCCAATATCTGGAGAAACGCAAGGACGACAAAGTGGCCGAACTGGAAGCGGATATCCTCGATGATGAGTATCTGTTTGAGGATAGCGTGTAAGTATTTAGTCCACTGCTGTTGCCAGTTGTTGAGTCTTGACTTCTGTTGCTCCAGGTTGACCAAACGCGAGAGGGAGGAGCGTCAGTACAAGAAACAGCTGTTGAGCATTGCCCAGGAGCATGAGAAGGCGCGGGAACTGGAGCGCGTACAGCGCTATCATATGCCGCAGGATCTAAAGAAAGGCGAACGATGTAAGTGGATCACAGTTGATGTATTCCATATTGACTAACTATTTGTATTGCAGCTGAGTATGTCGAGGTGGATGAGTTCGAGAAGCAGCCCAACTCGGAGCAAAAGAAATGGGAGGCTGAGCAGCTGGCCTCGGCACGTTTCCAGTTTGGCGCCAAGGATGCCAAAGCTGAGGAGGAGTATGAACTGTTGCTGGATGATCAAATTGACTTTATTCAAGCCCTAACGCTCGATGGGCATCGCGCGAAAGCCACCAAGGAACCGGAACTAACAGAGAAGGAACGGAAACGTCTGACGCTGGATGAGACACGCAGATCATTGCCGGTGTTTCCCTTCAAGGAGGATCTCATAGCAGCTGTTAAGGCGCACCAGGTGCTAATCGTCGAAGGTGAGACCGGTTCCGGCAAGACAACACAGGTGCCGCAGTATCTGGTCGAGGCCGGCTTCACAGACGACAAAAAAATGATTGGATGCACGCAGCCGCGTCGCGTTGCCGCCATGTCTGTGGCGGCTCGAGTCGCTGAGGAGATGGGCGTGAAGCTGGGCAACGAGGTGGGCTACAGCATACGCTTCGAGGACTGTACCTCGGATCGCACCATATTGAAGTACATGACAGATGGTACGCTGCACCGTGAGTTCCTCTCCGAACCGGATCTGGGCTCCTACAGTGTCATGATCATCGATGAGGCACACGAGCGCACTTTGCACACGGATATTCTGTTTGGACTGGTCAAGGATATAGCACGCTTTCGGCCGGAACTCAAACTGTTGATATCGAGTGCGACACTGGATGCCGAGAAGTTCTCTGCCTTCTTTGATGATGCGCCCATTTTTCGCATACCCGGCCGACGATATCCGGTGGATATATTCTATACGAAAGCGCCGGAGGCGGACTACATTGATGCGTGTTGTGTGTCGGTGCTGCAGATTCATGCCACACAGCCGCTTGGTGATATTTTGGTGTTTCTCACCGGCCAGGATGAGATCGAGACGTGCCAAGAGGTACTGCAGGATCGCGTCAAACGTTTGGGCTCCAAAATACGCGAGCTCATTGTCATTCCGGTCTATGCCAATTTGCCCAGCGACATGCAGGCGAAAATCTTTGAGCCAACGCCGCCCAATGCACGTAAGGTGATCCTCGCCACAAATATCGCGGAAACATCGCTGACCATTGATAACATTATCTATGTCATCGATCCGGGCTTTGCCAAGCAGAATAACTTTAATTCGCGCACCGGCATGGAGTCGCTGATGGTGGTCCCCATCTCAAAGGCGTCCGCAAATCAGCGTGCCGGGCGTGCTGGGCGTACAGCGCCGGGTAAATGTTTCCGCTTGTATACCGCCTGGGCGTACAAACACGAGCTGGAGGAGAATACGGTGCCGGAGATCTGTCGCATCAATCTGGGCAATGCGGTGCTCATGCTCAAGGCATTAGGCATCAACGATCTGATACACTTTGACTTCCTAGATCCGCCGCCACACGAGACGCTGGTGCTGGCACTGGAGCAGCTTTATGCTTTGGGTGCGCTCAATCATCATGGCGAATTGACAAAGCTGGGACGACGCATGGCCGAGTTTCCCGTGGACCCCATGATGGGCAAGATGCTGCTAGCCAGCGAAAAGTGAGTGGAGTTTTTTTCGAATTGCATTTTATTTAGATTTTGGATACATTTTCAATTCATTTGCAGATACAAGTGCTCGGAAGAGATGGTCACTATAGCGGCCATGCTATCAGTTAATAGCGCCATCTTCTACCGGCCCAAGGATAAGATTATACACGCGGATACTGCACGCAAAAATTTCAATCATCTGCACGGCGATCATCTGAGTCTGCTGCAGGTCTACAATCAGTGGGCGGAGACGGATTACAGCACCCAGTGGTGCTACGAGAACTTCATACAGTATCGTTCCATGAAGCGGGCCCGGGACGTGCGGGAACAGCTTGTCGGTCTGATGCAGCGAGTCGAAATCGATATGGTTAGCTGCCTGCCAGAGACGATAAATGTACGCAAAGCCGCCACGGCCGGCTACTTTTATCATGTGGCGCGGCTTTCCAAAGGCGGCCACTACAAGACCATCAAACACAATCAAACTGTCATGATACATCCCAACTCGTCGCTCTTTGAGGAGCTGCCCCGTTGGGTGCTCTACCATGAGCTGGTGTTCACCTCCAAGGAGTATATGCGTCAGGTGATTGAAATCGAGAGCAAGTGGCTTCTAGAAGTTGCACCCCATTACTACAAGGCCAAGGAACTGGAAGATTCAACTAACAAAAAGATGCCTAAGGGGGCAGGACGCGCAGAAATGACACAATAAATGTTTTTAATAACCTTATTTTGGATTGGTTTGTTTATTTGAAATAGTCTAAAATGTACTAAAATTTAACATTTGTAAATTGTTTGAAACGCCCGGGCTCTGATTGGAATATTTGGTAGACTATCGACTTATCGATATTTCTAAACAGCGTGGACCAGTGACATTGCCACTGACGCTGTTTTGGAACACTGTCAGCTGTCGTTTCGTTGCGTGCGGTTTTAACAAAGCGAGCAATCTAGTACAATTATTATAATTTACATTATAAACGAGTGCAAAAGCAAATAAAAAGTTAGTAGAAACTGTTAATACAAACGTGTCCTTAAATACAATACCGAAATGTACATTAATAACAGCGCAGACTTTGAACTCGAGAAGTTTACATGACTTTCTAACCTACAAATCTGACGAAATACAAAAACCTAGTCGGCATTTCAGTCCATTTACATAAACATACAAAATACACCCATAAATTTACATCTAAAGCTGCATAGTTTTTGTTGTGTTTTTTTCTTGTAGATAATGGCTGCGCAATTCTTTAATCGTATTGGCCAAATGGGTCTCGGCGTTGCACTGCTGGGCGGCGTTGTGAACTCCGCATTATATAACGTTGAGGGTGGCCATCGGGCGGTGATTTTCGATCGCTTTACTGGCATCAAGGAGAGCGTTGTCGGCGAGGGCACACATTTTTTTATTCCCTGGGTGCAGCGTCCCATTATCTTCGATATTCGTGCACAGCCTCGAAATGTGCCGGTGATAACCGGCAGCAAAGATTTGCAGAATGTCAACATTACACTGCGTATCTTGTATCGTCCCATACCCGATCAACTGCCCAAGATCTATACAATTCTCGGTCAAGATTACGATGAGCGTGTGCTGCCATCAATTGCGCCCGAGGTGCTGAAGGCCGTTGTCGCCCAGTTCGATGCCGGCGAACTGATTACACAGCGTGAGGTGAGCAGCAAAACTTGTAATTAAAAGACATATCAAAGATCCACTCCACGCATTATTCACAGATGGTCTCGCAGCGCGTCTCTCAGGAGCTCACTGTGCGTGCCAAGCAATTCGGCTTCATTTTGGATGATATCTCGCTGACACATTTGACCTTTGGCCGTGAGTTTACACTGGCCGTCGAAATGAAACAGGTGGCTCAGCAGGAGGCCGAGAAGGCGCGCTTTGTGGTGGAGAAGGCTGAGCAACAGAAGCTGGCTTCCATTATTTCAGCCGAGGGTGATGCCGAGGCTGCCGGTTTGCTGGCCAAATCTTTCGGTGAGGCCGGCGATGGTCTTGTCGAGCTGCGTCGTATTGAGGCCGCCGAGGACATTGCCTACCAGCTATCGAGGTCACGTGGCGTCGCCTATTTGCCCAGTGGACAGAGCACGCTGCTCAATCTTCCCTCTACCCTTGCGCAGTAGTAGACAGATTGACTAATCGAATAAGTTGTAACTATCTGTAGCATTTATTAAGTACTTTCGATTTTGTTTATTTCTTTTTACCATTCTATGCACTTTGTAACGCATCGCCTTCTGCAATAGAAAATGGCCAATATTTGTATCACTTTGGACCCATCTTTTGTACGGGCTCTTGTCGTTCAACTTTGTTATTTCCGAATGGCTCTATGCCTGCATCTGAGCTAATATTGCAAATCTTTGAGCTCGGACCGTAAGGCGTAAAATTACATTGTGCAGGACTATTAAAAATTTGTTATGTGAACAAAAGAATTCAATACAATAAATACATATTAAATATGAAATTTACACGTAAATTCTGTTTTCTATTGGGGAACAAATTAAATATTGTTACTTGCGGGGTTTATTGTAAGCTTGTATTTATTAAAAAGTCATTACTCGATTGGTAAATCGGTCGTGGCTTTGGCATGATTAGGACTGTTCGGATGTTGTTTATACGGTTAGAGCAAAGGGTCTTCAAACATAATAGTTAAAAAAGTTTTTATAAGTATTGCATATTCTAGTGAACTATTTATTAGGACCATTTTATTTGGCCCACTTCAATTCGACCTGAAGCTGAAATCGTTCAAGAGTTTGGTTATTATATGACTCTGAACTGTTTTCTTTTTTAACTTTTTTATCTCATTCTTTAAAACACATCTACAGGATTGATACCAAGCTAAGCAAGATTGTGAAAAACAAATGTCGTTGGTGTCTGACTCATCCTAAAAGAATACTTCTAACTACTTGAAACTTAGAATTTTATTTATCCCTATAAATATGCATTAATATTTTGGATTTTTCTTAAAGACTGATTTCATTATTCAACCTTAAGCTATGACTTTAATTTCGTAAATTTTGGAGCATGCAGAAAACTTGATTCACCCTGAAAATATGCAATGTTTTATTGTCTTTAAGAAAAGGACTTTGCTTCGTTCTTATTGGTGACCCTATAAGTATGTTGCATGATTATTGTTCTGTGCGAAAAGCACACATAAATAAAAGCATTATAATTAGGGCATAAGGTCCGAAATGTGTTATGGATAGCATAGTTCGAACTACAAGCTTGAAGAGATAAAGGAAGAAAACGTTTCTAAAGAAATCCGCCTAATATTTGTTATTAAAGTCCGAGAAATTGGATCGGGCAACGCTGTAACGAGAGTAATCCATGAAAAAGCCAGTTTCCCTGAATTTCTTTCATTCTCGACTTTCGATTCTTTAAGTTGATTAATTCTCTTGTAAGCCACAAAGGTTTGTTAGACCTAAATGTCCCACAACTTATATCAATTATTCAAAGTCAGTCTATATCAGCCAAGAAAGAATGAAACAATTTCCCTTTGTTTCGTAAAAGTTTCGATTCTTTCAACTTCTTTGGATGCTGTAGCCCAAATAGGAATTGTCCAATTTATCGCCTCGCATGGACTTAATATGCTTTTTGTTCGCTCGATTATGCAATCCCCCACGTCGAGGTGCCATTTCACTACATCTTTACCTCATGAATAGCCAGGCTCAACTCAAGTCAGCCATAAATCAAATTGAAGCACTTTAACATTAAGTAAGAAAGCAGAAAGAAGAAGTCGCCCGCCCCGCCTATCATCATCTTCGTTCCAGTCCACTCCACTCCGCTCTGCCCATTGAAACTGAGCGCAGGATACACAGAAGTATGTTGGGGTTGGTTGGTCGGAGTTGGGTTGAGGATGCTGGTGGTGGCATCACAATAAGGGCCAAGTTGCCGTTGGCATTGCAAAAATCTGTTGATTCAGTCAAGTGATTTGCCAAAGTGGCTTCGTTCCAAATGCCAGGCGCACGCAAACTCACACACCACACACACACACCACACACACTCAGCAACAGTTGGGTGATTTCCCCTTGCCTTTCACTGACACATAATGGAGAGCAAAGCTTTTGACGTCATGAAACATTAATGTGAGTCTCGTGCTCGTGTCTGGCCGAAATATCTATTGGATACATTCAAATGTACAGGTCCAGCTGCCTTCTTTCAATTCTAGCTAAAACCTGTCGCTAAATGTAAATTTTTAATGTTTTCGAGTTTATTTTCATTACGAATTCAATTTTGTAACATTTATGTTGTTTTTGTTTTCTTTTTTAACTGGTTTCGTTTATGGCTCTCAGTTAATTTTAGGAAACCCCATGCAACATGTGACTCATAAGCGCTGGGGGAATTCTTTTTTAACTCTTCTTAAAAAGCAACCTAATTATTATGCATCGCTATAGCTTTAAAGATTATTGTTTACATTTCGTATTATTGCCGTTTAAATGCATTCACATCGAATGACGTCGGCAAAATATCAAAAATCAGTTGGTTAGTCAACAAATTAAATAAATAAATTTAAATAAAAAATGCAGACACACAAATACACACACACACACACCTGTTATTAATTATTTATAACAAATTTAATGCTTCTACATTCTGTTCAGCTTCACTTTAGCGAATGGGCATTGATTAGATTGTGAGTCGAGTGTAACAGGTGAACCGGTCCTGCGGCTACTCTCAGAGCTCGGAGCTCGGAGCTCGCACGACTCGCAACTCACTGCTCACCACTCGCAGCTCTCATCTGGTGCGATGCTTTAAAAGCTTTGGCCGAGCGACGAGCAGCACTCAGTTGGCTAACGGTTGCCAGAGCGGGCACAGCTTGATTAAATTTGCAAAGAACAAAAAAAAAAAATAGAAAAAGAAGAAACAAACGCAAACGTGAAAAAAAAGCGAGAACAACAGAAAAGTGCAAATAATTAAAAGCAAAGCAACTTAAGTGCACAAACGGTGAGTGCGTGTGCCTCTTGGGCATATTTAAACAATTAATGTGCTTTACAAAATAGTACTACTTAAATGCCTACATGGGCGTATACGTAATCTTGTGCGAACTGACCTTTCAAGCGCTGCTTTAATTCAAATTTTAAGTCTACATTCAGCCTTGGGAACTGTTTTTTTTTTTGCATTCCAACAATCTTATCAATTTTTGGCTTGTTCTGATCTGGTTTTTTTAAACAACTTTGTAGTTGTAGTTGTTGCAGCCTCAATGCCAAACAGCTTTGTCGACTGGCATTTATCCAAAAGAGGGTTTAAACCTGCCTTCAATAAAGGTTTTAAGCATTTTAACTATGAATGCAATCGAATTAACTTATAACTTGTCCGCTTGGCACACAAAGTTTGTTTATAAAGCCAAGCAAACAAACTTGCAAAAGCAACTTTTTCCAATGGCTTCAACAAGTATTCTAAAACATACACTTGGGAAAAAAACCTTGTACATTTATGTATAAAATATATTCATTGCTTATGAATTATGCAAGAATGAAATAATGCAAATATGATATGCAATGCTTTGACAAATTAAAGCTTTTATAAATAGTAAATAATAAAATAAATGAATAATTATATTTAGATGTAAGCAGGGGACTGCGGTCAGCATGGATTATATTCTTGCCATATCAAAAATTTTTCTTAATTAGATTAGTTTGCACTGATAACTATTATCAGAATAGTAATCTCGCATATAAGATTCATCCGCACTTAGCACTAATGTAAATAAAACTCTTTACTCACACTCATACTAACATTTACAAGCTTTTACTATTCAAAATTTGATTCATAACAAGCACAGTATCCAATCTAAAACACTCACTATTCATTAAACATGAGCAAAACTCCTACTAATATCACGATGCCCTTGAAAAGTGAGTGTAAATCGGCATCTAACACTGTGGTGGCAGATAAGCAGGATTCCAGGGTATCGGTGAGTGTGTGTCTCTAATTTTCGAATAATGTGTAAATTATATAAATTAACGATCGCTAATTAATATTGAATTGTTTGAATTGCGCTTACAGATCGATATGGAGGCGCCCGAATTTAAAGATTTTGCCAAAACGATGGTGGATTATATAGCCAATTACTTGGAAAACATACGCGAAAGGTGAGTGCTTTAGTTAATTAACATTTAACTTAATTTAAGAACACATTCTTATACAAGTGTGCAAGTATGTGCGTAATTTATGTGCGACAGTTAAGGTATTGATTACAGTTATTCATTAACTTGATTTGATCTCACAATTTGAAAGTTCGTTCTGGTTGACCCAGGGTTAGACATATTTCCGTATCGATGTGAATGACTTTTTATATTTCGTATTATTGTGAGTCATTGGAAAGTATCGGCCACATTTGTTCGCCCGTTTCGGCCTTCTGTTGTCTAACTGTTTAAGCCTTTCACAACGTTCTTTTTTTCTGCCAGTGTGTTTCGAAATTGCCAGCTTATTAATTACAACATTATAAGGCTTTTAGCTGCTTTGATGGCGTGTCAAGGTCAACTTTGTTAGTTACCTTCGGCTACCTTGTGCATTGTTCTTGAACAATTTTGTTTACTGGTATTATTGCCTCGAAACTTTCCGATCTCATATTATTTTGCTAATAATTTTTTAGTATTTTGTGATTTCATTTTGATTATCACGCAATTTGCTAATCGTGTATATTAATATTAATAATTGGTCAAATATTAATTTGTATTCTGTAAATAATTAGAAAAGGAAACATTTCTTGTTAATAAAAAGATTTGAATGTAAACAAGTATTAAACTTATTAAAGTCATTTACAACAATGCATGGCTAGTAATAGCTACATATTATGGCAATCTGATTTCAATTAAAATCGGCTAGGGTTCTTTATCTGGTAGAGATAAAAGAGAGATACAAATAGTTAAATACTTATTAGAACATAAAGATGGAAATGAACTGAATTAAGTCTTAAAGAACACAGAAATGACAACATTACAAGCCATTTGAGACTCTTTAAGCTTCTATTGATTTTTAATAAACTGGCAACAAGTGGCAAGTTGTTGCCAAGTGGTGGGTTGTGTGGGTGGTTGGGTTTCCTGTTGCAATTCAATTTGCTGAAAACTTTGTTGGAGCTTTTCTGAATGGTTACTAATGAGGTTACTAATGAAATTGCTGTTGGCTGTCATTGTTCCTTGCAGGCGAGTGCTGCCGGAGGTGAAGCCTGGTTATTTGCAGCCACTGATACCAGAGACCGCACCGGAGAAGCCCGAGGATTGGCAGGATGTGATGAAGGACATTGAGAGAGTGATCATGCCCGGCGTGACCCACTGGCACAGTCCCAAATTCCATGCCTATTTCCCAACGGCCAACTCCTATCCGGCAATTGTGGCGGACATGCTGAGCGGTGCGATCGCCTGCATTGGATTCACCTGGATCGCGAGTCCAGCATGTACTGAGCTCGAAGTGGTCATGCTCGATTGGTTGGGCAAGATGCTGGACTTGCCGTCGGAGTTTCTGGCTTGTTCGGGTGGCAAAGGCGGCGGCGTCATTCAGGGCACAGCCAGCGAGTCCACTTTGGTGGCATTGCTGGGCGCCAAGGCGAAGAAGATGCAGGAGGTGAAGGCAGAGCATCCAGATTGGGATGAGCAGACGATCATTGGCAAACTGGTGGGCTATGCCTCCGCCCAGGCGCATTCCTCTGTGGAACGTGCTGGACTTTTGGGTGGCATCAAGCTGCGCTCAGTGCCTGCTGATGAGCACAATCGCCTACGTGGCGATGCTTTGGAGGCGGCAATCAAGCAAGATTTGGCTGATGGTCTGATACCCTTCTATGCCGTGGTCACCTTGGGCACCACAAACTCGTGCGCCTTCGATCGCCTGGATGAGTGCGGTCCGGTGGCCAACAAGCACAATGTGTGGGTGCATGTGGATGCTGCGTATGCTGGATCCGCTTTCATTTGCCCAGAGTATCGTCATTACATGAAGGGCATGGAGACCGCCGACTCGTTCAACTTCAATCCACATAAATGGATGCTGGTCAACTTCGATTGTTCGGCCATGTGGCTTAAGGATCCCAGCTGGGTGGTGAACGCATTCAATGTGGATCCACTGTACCTGAAGCATGACATGCAGGGCTCAGCACCCGACTATCGCCACTGGCAAATTCCACTGGGTCGCCGTTTCCGTGCCCTCAAGCTCTGGTTTGTGCTGCGTCTGTACGGTGTGGAGAATCTTCAGGCTCACATTCGACGCCATTGTGGCTTTGCGAAGCAGTTCGGTGATCTCTGTGTGAAGGATGAGCGCTTTGAGCTTGCTTCCGAGGTGAATATGGGCCTGGTCTGCTTCCGGCTAAAGGGCAGCAATGAGCGCAGCGAGGCGCTGCTCAAGCGCATCAATGGACGTGGCAATATACACATGGTGCCGGCCAAGATCCGCGAAGTCTACTTCTTGCGCATGGCTGTTTGCTCTCGATTCACACAAAGCGAGGACATGGAGTACTCGTGGAAGGAAGTTAGCGCTGCCGCCGATGAAATGGAGCAAAATGAGGCAGCTGACGAAAAGTGAGCGGCAAAATAATCGAAGTATTAAAAGTGACATGTTTAGGGAATATTTTAACATTGGTCGCTCATCCATCTTTCAAATCGCAAACATAGAGAACTGTTCCGACTTTCTACTTCCTAAAATATTTCATTTTCATTTAGCTAGCTAAATATATCTGAAATGCTTGACTCATATTATGGTATTCTCAGAGTGAAACGCGGAACAGTTCGCATAATCAGAAAATAAATCATCGTTATTATTGTTGTTGATGTTTTTAAATGCTATCCTATTTAATAAATGTGCTTAATGCTTAAATAATATTTAACAAATTTATAACTATTAATTTGGACTACAGCCTCTGAATTTGTATCGAAATATGCCAGGTGTGAGATTAGGCGCAATACTTCATGTTGTAAAAGTCAATGATGCGCTGCGCCTCGCGTATGCCGCTCGATCGTGCCCCATCTATGGTGCCAAAGCCGTTAAGTGCCGTCGCATCGCCGGCAAAGAGCAGCGTCGGTGCTGCATCCCCGAGCGGCGCCGCCAAGCTCTGCACATCTCGGGCGCTGCTGTTAACGGAGAAATAGGGTCGACCGCCTAGATAGCAGGCCGAGCTATTCCAGTTCGAGCGCAACATGGCCTGCGGATAGGGAATACGCGGATTGCAGAGGCACTGGCGCAACAGTTTCGTTATCTGCTCCAGCAGCGTTGCATCGGGCAGCTTCTCGATCTCATCATAGTAGCCGCCACCGACGCGTATTTCTAGGACGTGCCTGCTGCTCGGCTGCTGAGATATTTCCACAACCTGTTGTGTCCAGCAGCGCAGCGGATTAGCGCTGCTGACATCAGCGGCTTCCGTTTGAATTGGCTTCAGCAGTGAGCCCAGTGGACGAAAATTTGATTTTAGCCAGTGATTGATAGGCCGCTTGTACGAAAGATAGATCTTGACGGGATTACCAAAGCCCAGATTCTGTATAGCCTGCAATTTATTCAGTGGGAGCATGGGCTTAAACAGCGCTGCCGAAAAGTTCTTCAACACACCTAGTGGCAGCGTGCAGATGATGTGATCAGCATGGTACAAACTGCCATCCAAGCAGCCAACAAGCTGGCATTCTGTTTGCGATTTCCATTGTATCTGGCCAACGGGTTTGCCCGTCTGCAGCTGCTGGCCGCCCAAGTTGTGTGTTAGATCATTCACTATATTGTCCAGGCCAGTGGGCACGTAAATGGGATTCGATTCCTGCTCGAGTGGACAGCTGGTCACGTACTGGATATTCATATACTCCAGACAGCAGCCCAATATACTGCTGAAATCCTTGAAAAGTGACTGAAAGATTTCACGGGCCATTGCCTGTTCGCCGGGCAGCTTAAACGATGCACTTATGAGCTTGTCGCTCTCTGACTGAAAGTAGCTCATAACGTTGTCCAGCGAGTGCAGATCACCTCCACTTTTCACCTTGTCACGTACCCTGTAGCCGCGACACAAGTCTCGAAACAGCGTGTCTATCAGCTCCACCATTCTGGGCGGAATGTTACTCTGCTTCCCTTCGCCCTCGGCGTGTATATATCTGACGCGCGTTGGCTGTTTGAGTTCTTTGGTCAATCCTTCGGCATTGCGTAACAGCTCGTACATGGAGTCGTGGGAGCCATCAATATTGACCCACTTTGCACCCAGTTCGCAATATGTGTCGCCAAACCGTTTGGAGTTAATGCGACCCCCATAACGATCCGTTGCCTCCAGCACCAGTGTATTGTGAAATCCATTGGCCAGGAGATGCTGCGCAGCTGACAAACCCGCCAGCCCCCCACCAATGATAACAATTTGGGCATTCAGTTTCGTCGACTCCAAGTTGTAGTTGAAATCGTGACGGTTTCCATGCTGCTGCAGTCCGGTTACCTCCGCTTGAAGTGCCGCTGCATTGTATAAGCTGCGCCTGCTAGCTAGTCTATACATAACTAAACGAATGCAGACAGAATATCATTGAAAATACATTTAAACAGCAATTCAAATTGGACTTACCATTGCAAATCAAAATCTCACCCGGCTTGGAAAAGTGTAGTTAATTTTGTAAAAACTGAATCGGTTGTGATTTATTTATATTTTATGTTTTCAATCGACCAAAATTTTGTCGCAATCAGACATATTTTCAAATGCTCTCACAATGGATCAGATATTTTCTAACGTATTGTTTGTTAAGCAATGTTTTTTATATATTTTAAATAGCTTAAATATCTTTGCAATTTGAACATTGTTATGGTAAGCTCTTGCAAGTGCAATGAATATCGTTTATAAAATCAATTTTCGGTAGCAAGCGTATTTTGCGTTCATCTTGCCATTTTTACTTTTGTTTATTAATATCATATGCACATCCCGATATTGTATATCGATATTGTCTAGGTATGTATACACTGTTTTAAGGGCGGCAAGATTTAAAATGTATTCTGATTAATTATTTAATGAGTTTTTATATATATATTTTGTTAATTTATCGAACAGTTACATTTTTGTACATTGCCAACGACCAAATAATCTAAGATTGATATTAAATGTGCCCGTTAAAATTTGAAATGCGGGCCTAAACTGCTGTCGATGGTTGTTAGGATGAAATGCTTTTTTTGAGAGCCATCTAAACATCTGTTTGTAGCTGTTGCTGTCTGGCATCACTGTCTAATTTTACTTACAAATATCGTATGCTCATGACGATATTTTATATCGGTATTGGATAGTTATGTACATTTTCGCACACTGTTTTAAAAGCGGTGAGTTTTTAAATTTATTCCGGCCAATATTTTTATATGTATTTCCAAAATCAGAGTATGCTCATTTATTTATAATTATATTTTTATCCATTTATTAAACCTTAACTTTTTGCTACATTGCCAACGATCAGACAAACTAAAATCAAATTAAGCATAAATATTGTCTACATAAGTAAGTTTGAATGTTGAAGTTGGAGTATTTTTGAACTAGCGGCGCAAAGTTTCATTCGTTAGCTTTAATCCAGTTAGATGATGCGATAGCTCGGTTATATCTCCAGCCTTGCGTGCATTCACCTGATGCTCAGCGCAGACTGCTGTCAGTTGTGTCTCAATCTCCGTCCAGGCAAACTCAATGTCTGATGGCTTGGGATCCATGCCGCATATGGCAAAACGCAGAAACAACCGACCACAATGCTCCGCCTTGACCATGTAAATCTTCTTGCGCTCCATCAGACGTTGCTGAAGCTGTGCCGTGATCTCATTGTCGCCCTTCGCACGAAAGCAAACCAATCCCAAGGCACGTGGTGCCACCAACTCGAAGCGCTTATCTGCCTTAACCGCCCTCTCAAACTGGATAGCCAAATCGATGTGCTTGCGCAAGTTGGCACGAAGACCCTCAGCGCCCAGCGTACGGAATGTTATCCACACTTTGAGGGCGCGAAAGCGGCGACCGAGAGGGATTTGCCAGTGGCGGAAATCAGGGATCTTTGTCTGGCCCTCATGCTTGTGCTTTAGATAGATGCGATCCACATTGAAACTGTCCACCACTTTGTTGGCATCGCGCACCCACATCGCCGCACAGTCAAAGTTGACCTGCATAAACTTGTGCAAATTAAAGTTCAGTGAGTCCACACGATCCAAGCCTCGACGCAGTTCGGCGCACTCATCCAGAGCAAAGGCGCCGCCCGCGTAGGCTGCATCCACATGCAGCCACAACTGGTGCTGCTCACAGATGCTGGCCAGCGATTCGATGTCATCGTAGGCGCATGTACCCGTTGTTCCCAGCGTGGCTATGCATATGACTGGTATCAGACCGGCAGCCACATCCTTCTCAATTGCTTTCTGTAGCGTTGCGCCACGAAGGATGAGATCTTCACCGGCGGGCAGCAGTTTCATGCGCATGGCTGCCAACAGGCCTGCCTTCTCTATGCAACTGTTGCTCTGATCAGAGGAGTAGGCAATCAATTTGCCGCGTATATCGCTCTCACTCAGCTCCGGGTGTCTTTCGCGTTCCCTGCACACGGCCTGCTCGCGGGCCGCCAGGACAGCCACAAGGACAGCCTCGCTGGCGGAGCCCTGAAGGACGCCACCGCCTGGACCATCATCCTCGTGCAAAAAATGTTCAGGTAAATGCAAGAATTTGGCCAGCCAGTCCATGACGACCATTTCGAGCTCAGTGCATGCGGGACTGCAGATCTGTGAGAAAGGAGAACGTTAAAGGAACGGAGAACGTTAATAATTTATGATTTAATTAAATGATAATTGAATTTTCTATAATACATGGATGTTTTACTTTTTTTTAAGTGGATAATTACGACAATAGAATTTGATCGCATGTTTTAGTTGCAAGCATTTTAACAATCGAATCATTTCATGCTCTGTAAAATTAAATAAATTATAACTAAATAAGTCGTAAAAAAAGTCACCAAACAACGTTAAAAGTGAACTTAACCGAGTCCCCGGATTAAAACAATACTCTTTTTGATTTTCTTTCCTTTTCTTTTCCGTTAGCTCTTTAGCAACCTGTTTGTCGAGTTCTTTGAGTGTCGCAGCTTTCACTGCCCAGATTGAACAAAGGGCTTGTATTGAGCTTGATTGAACAATGAATCATGTGAAGATTTCACCTGCACGTACCCAACTGAAGCCAACGATGCCGTATCCGCTGGCTATGAGTTCGCCCACTAAAGATGGATAGGAAATACAGGTGGGAAAGTAGGCGTGCATGTTGGGTGACTGCCAGTGGGTGATGCCTGGCTTTATCACGCGATTGATGTCCGTTAGAATCTCTGGCCAAGCTTCGGGTGTCTCGGGCATCTCCTTGGGCAGCAGTGGCAAAAGGTAGCCGGGCTCGACGGAGGGCAGTATATCATTTTCGCGAATATTCTCCAGATAGTCGGCGACGAAGTCAACGGCAGCTTTGCCAAACTCGCGAAACTCTTTGGCGTCCATTTTGCAATGCCGTCACGTTGTCGATGTGGAATCAATTTAAGATGTTACTTTTGTTCCTATTGTTGTTGAGCTCGTTTCTATTTGCGCTTTTCAAGATTTGTTTGCCTTTAGTTTGTTTACAAAGTTCGAAGCAGTCGCCCCACTACTGTGCACCAAAGTGTTGTCGATCTTCTTGATGTGTTGACTTGTTGCCACTGCGAAGTTAACGTTAACTCTGCTGTCACGAGCAGAGAGCGCACCGCTTTTTATACCCACAGGGCCGGAGCCCACTCAGAGCCGGAAACTGAGCCACAGTCAGAAAACAGAAACAGAGCCCGATTTAACGACTCTTAAATGCCGCTCTCTAAACACCACAAATGCAAATGTTAGCTCTTGGCTAGGTGCGTTTAATTACAATAAACAAAACGGACAATGGAAAAAGCAATTAAGGGGATAATCTCCTTTATATTGAATTATAATGCATAGTTATTGCTGCCGTATGGAAATAGTAACAATATATTGTATTAATTATATTTTATGCGCTAGTTTTTTTTTGGAATAACGTAATATAATTGTCGAAGTGAAAATATATAACTATAATGATATAAACTAAATTTCAAACTTATATTACAGAGTTTTGGCTTTTGATTTATATTTGAATACATAAATTTTATATTTTATCTATTAAATGTTTCCAAATAAAGCATATTACTTCGATTTAAATCTTAAGGCTACTTAACACTACTGTTTATAAACCTAATTGATCAACATCTTTGGTAGAGGAGTATCTGCAGCTATAATTAAACTTCTGATTCAGCATTTCGCGCTTAAGTACAAACTTTTGAAGTTTTCAACTGTTCCCAATTGTGCTTAACTGTTCTCGTTACCCAACTGGTTTGTCTTTTCTGGTGGCTTAAAGCATTGCTCTCATTAATTTCCTATCAGCTGAATGAGTCTTTTATTTTTTGTTTTTTGCAACTTTGCTGCCGGGATTTCAACTCGTACACAAAATAAACTGTTATATTGCACATAAATCTAAAGTTAGTGCATAAGCTTTTATTATGATACTAATTGGTATCAGACAATCTGGCAAAGCAACTTTTGTTGGTTATGGTTATGTATTGTTATGGCAAAATTTCGCATTGCTCGACTAAAATATGGTAAAAGGGGCTATAAAAAGACTGTGCAAAGTATACTGATTCCGAATTATACCTTTTCAGAGAGCCAGCAATATCCTTTCTTCATCACATATGTATTAAAAGTTTCAGTATTGCCTTTAATCCTGTATCTTTTATGAAACTATTCTTTATATGCAGTATGTACATATATTGCTCTAGCAATATCACTTGACAAAGAATGAAATGAATTGTTCTGAAAGGGGATTAAAGTTCACGTTTGAAACTTACCCAACTGAATCCCAAAACTCCAATTCCAGCAATAAGCAGCTCTCCAATTATGGAGCCAGCCGATGTGGATGAGGGAAAGAAGGCATTAAAGTACGGCGATTGCCAATGGGTCAATCCGGGCAGTATAATCCGCTCTAAGTCATTAAGAATTTGGCGCCAATGCTCCGGCTGCTCGGGTATTTGCCTGGGAAGCTGGCTTATAACCTCGAAGGGTTGTACGCTAGATAGCACATTTCTGTGAAAGTAGCGATTGCTTAAAAATATAACAAACACACACACACACACACAAACCTCTCACGTATGTTGCTCAAATAGTTAATAATTAACTCAATTGAGGCGTGACCAAATTCGCGAAATTCGTCAAAGTCCATTTTAAACGCAGAGAACACTTGTCGACGAGTAGTTGTAATATTGTAGATCCTCGCTATATTTGAACCTGTTTATATTTGCTGCGCTGTTTGACTTTTGCACTTGTTTACCGTTGACATTCGGATCTAGTAATGAACTCGCTGCGACATGTCAAAGCCTCGATATGCGATTTGAATCCAACTATTCAACGTAGGCCGTTTGTGCACAGTAAAAACTTTCAAACAATACTTGAAGAGTAGTCAACACACGCCGACATTACATACTTAAATATGTGTAAAAATGTGCACAGCCAGCAAGTTTTTGGTTACCATTGGCGAGATTTATGTAACTCTGATGATGTTCAGAAACGACATTAAGACCGTTTATAGCGTAAGCATGATTATAATAAAAAACGAGAAAGAACAGCTATCTTAGCCATGTCGAACATTACATACGCTCGCAGATGTATCGAAATATCATTATGAGTACAACGATATGATATTGTTGTAACACTCGAAAAAGAACTCCTCTTCTCTCTTGACCGATTGCTTCCATATGACATAGTGAGCCGATCCTAAGCCAAATACAAGTTGGCTGCATAGAAATAAACGAATAAATATCTACATCTATATTCTGATTTTGTTGCTATCCAAGAATATATACTTTATGCATTTGGAAATGTCTCTTTCAATGCGTTACAAAATGACTGACAAAATAATATTACCGCATGCAGGGGCATACAAAAACAAAATAACATGAAAATCGTCGAAGATATTTTAATGGAAAGCGTTTAATCGTCTAATTAACTGCATACACCGCCCAAAACCTGTTGGTCAGTTAAAAAATAAAAACACATTCAATTATTAATCCAGATCATGAAATTAGTTCTAAACAATGGAAACATTTGCTAAGTTAGATGCATAAGACTTAAAAATAAATTATTAATTAAGCGTATGCCAAATTGTGGCTTAAGATTTTGGCCATTCTTCTTTATATGTTTTGAATTTTTTGATACGTCTGCGTAATTTATGTCGTTTACTGTCTTGTTTGCTCTACCATTTCTTTCACTGCAACTAATGGATAATTCATTGTGGTCACAATCCGGTTTATAATTACTATAATCTGTTGTCAACTGGCAAAAATCACACTATATGGCTGACATGCATAACATTTCCCAGCTATATTAGATACCAACTGACCATTCCGCCCAGTCATGAGACCGTGCTCGAAATTTTGAAAGTCACAGTCACACTCTATTGATGATGGCTTGATTAGATTCATCTATTTTGTAAGCGCAGCTCGGACGGGTACTGCATCGTCGTCGGACTGGCCCCACCAAGGGGGCCACTGCATTTCACAAGACTGGGCCGCTTTTTTTTGTTTGTGTTTTAAATTTCAGGGTCATGCTCTATTTTAGTTCCGTTATTAACAAAGTTATGTATGAGGAAAGATTGTGGAGCAAAGTTCATTTAATATTTATTTAAGCCAACTGTCGAAAATGCAATGCAAAATTTGGTTTTCTCTTAACTATATTATTATAGGTATTGGCACAACAAGATTTTAACAAGTTAAAATGTTTAGTAAATTAATAAAAGATAATTCCTTAAAAGTTTATATTTACTATGTTTTGTATTTTATACAAAAAAGTAGACAGGAATAAATATGTACAGTAATAAATAAGATTAAGTTATTAATTATTATTTTGTTTAATATATGAATTAAAGATTTCATATTTTGAGAAATAAATGTATTGAGTGCCCCTTGTATTGATGGCTTAATAGGAGCCTTCATATTAAGAGCACTCTCGTGCTCTGAAACTCGGTCAGGGTATGACCACTAGCTGTTGTTCTCCACTAAAGTCCATCATTGTGGTTCGGGGTGTCAGTCTGTGGGGTCCAAAGTGTTTGGCGCTCTCTAAGCGGTTCATAAATAAATGTGAAAACAAAATGCCCTGCAGACGGATAGGCGTACGGGTAATGTACATGTATGCATGTGTACCCGTAAACACCCTCCAAACGAAAGTCAGTAAGAGAGCTCAACTAAGAAATGCCCTGTAGAACATAAGGACAGTTATCTACTGAGATAATAAAAAGTTGACAAGCTAATAGATATGTGTATAAATCAGATATAAATATATATATGCACTATTCGAAAAGAACTACGACACGCTTAACATATTTACAGGGTATATAAATGGCAGTGACAGCGTGCTTTGGCGCACAGGGTGACTCTTGCTAGCTAACAAGAATGATTGACTGTTACGGCGCTCTGCATCTGCTGCATTGCGCAGCCGCTGGAACGAGTTTAACCCTTGAACAAGCCACCCAACCCAATGCAGCCCAACCACCCACCCATCCAAGCGAATTCCAGTTTAATGGCGTCGGCAGCAGCGATAAGATAACGAACTCTCGCGCATGACCAAAAATTGCGGCGGGGCATTTATTGTTGCTGCTGCCTTCTATTTTTTGTTTGTTGTTGTTATCAACGATTTCCAATGTTTTCAATATAAAGGGGCGGTGCTTGCTTTCGGCCTGGAAGCCAGGCAAAACTTGTCATGTTGTTGGTGTTGCTTTTGTTGTTGCTTTTGTTGTTTTCGTGTGTTGACCGCGCGTATTGACTTGGACTTTTGAGTTAAGTTTCTCATATTTGTGCTATGCCACTGCCGCCGCTGACTTTTAAGTGCTGTTGACTGTTGTTTTGGGGCCATAGCGAAGGTGTCGCCAGGCGTTGGCTCATTTCTGTTCTTGTTCTTGTTGTTATTGTTGTTGTTGTTGGTGTTGGTGTTGTTGCTGCTGCCTTTGCTGCTGCCGCCAACGCCGCAGTGCTTTTTCCCAGTTATAACTCGAAATTCTTGAGAGGCAAACTTTTGCAAAAGTTTTAGGTTTCACAAAATATTGTAATGCTGCCTGCATAGCGGACAAGTACGAGAACGGAAACGGAACGGGAATAGGTATAGGATTTGGGGTACGATCCTAGAAATGGTGACTGTTAAATGCCAACTGGTAACTGTGGTGGGCTGGGGCAGTGGCAGTGGCACTGGCAGTGACAGTGGTCGGGGCAAAGTGGCAGGCAAAGTTGAGCATAACATGGCGCATACTAAAAGCAGCATAAAAATGTCGACAACGTCGCCGTTGCCATTGTTGTGTTGCCTTGCTTGCTAGCTGCTGCTGGCTGCCAGCCTGCATTTTACCATATCATTTGTGTCACATTAAGATCAATTGGTAAACACACTCACACACTCACACATACACACACACACACACACATACACACATACAGTCGCACGCACATACACAGACAGAGAAGCATACTCCTGCACACACAAAAAGGGAAACGACATAAAAAGTATCGTAAAAGTCAAATAAAAAAAGCTCAAACAACAACAGCAACAACAACAACAACAACAATAACGAAAGTCACTAATGCAGGAGCAGCGACAGCAGCGACAACGGCAACAAAAGCGACAAAAAGTGCGCAAAAAATGCAGCCCGAGTGCCACAAATAGCAGGCAACAAAATACAAAAATACAGAAATACAAAAAAGAAAACGAAAAGGAAGAAAGAAAGAAAGAACTCACAAACAACGCAGCAGGCGGCCGTCAGTTGCTTTCTGCCAGTGTTGCCATGCCCCGTCATGCCGTGTCGTGTCGTACCGTGCCATGATCTCCGCTCTGCTCTGTGCGTTGCGTTGCTAACCGTTAGCCGCCGCCATTTTGTCGCAGCTTGCCGTCGCCTTGCCAATTGCCGTCGCAAAATGGCGTTCGCGTAAATGTTTCGAATTCAAAATTTAAGTGCATCCGAAACGACAAAATTCTTTAAATTGTCGAATGAAATCAAATAATTCGATAAATACGAGTAAATCAATTCATTTCGTTAAACGTAATAAAACAAAAAATAAAAATTAAAAACACGTGACTTAAAAAATTCAAAGTTCAATCAAAGTGCTTATTTTTTTGTGGCAACTTTGAAGTCAGTGGAATTGGCACTGGTAAAGTGACGCTGTTAACACAAAACATAAATAATGCAACATTTGCTGCAAAATAGGTTATAAGTAGAATTGATATAACATTTAAAGTGAATCGTTTATCATTATTTCGAAATTCCAAGACAAGTTGACGGCAATGTTTAACATTTCGGTAGCTAGCTACTTGGAAATTGATGCATAATTATGTAATAAACAGATTGGCATCATTCGCATTTAGAACTCAACTCAAAAAAGAACAATACTACACAGTACACTGTACACAAGCAATTCCTAGAGATACCACTTGCTATGTACTTCTGCATATTGAAATTGTTCTTGAGCAGACACTTGGAGCTGCTAGTCGTACTATAAGAGTCCACATTGATATAGAAAAGCAATGAGTATAGTCTAAAGCATAGCGTCGTGAAGAACACAACACACACTCGCACACACACTCGCACACACACACACACACACACACACACTCCCACAATCGAGTCGATTTACCGAAACCAAAAAGAAAACGCCGCGCGTTTCACTCGCTCTTCTGATAAGAAAACATCGACGCGTCGGGCAACGACGACGGCGTTGCTTTACACAGTGCCATTGCCACTGCCAGTTCTCAAACAGTCAACTAACCTACCACCCAACCAACCAACCTGCCAACCAACCAACCAACCAGCCAACCAACCAAGCGATCCAATCTTGTTCTATCTATAGACAGTGCCGCCCGCCTGTAAACGTAGTAAAATAATAAAAAAAAACCTGCGCAGCGTGACTAAACACTTCCGCTTCTTCCTCCGGGCAGGCAGCAAAAAAGTTTGGATCGCTAACGGTAATATCGGAAAACGTCGCGTGTGCAATTCAAGAAAAATCAAATAAATTTACACATATATACATATATATTTATATATATATCGTTATACGTATATTTTAAATGCAGGCAATTAAAGGCTGATCGAACTGATCGGCGCTTTAGTAAATTAAATATAAGTGCGAAAAGTGCCTGCGAGCAAATAATACGCATACGACACGTGTGACGATCCGGCCATTAAAAAAAAACCCCAATTCCAAATCTAAAATCGAAAAGATTAATAATTGCAAATTCGGGCAATTATTTGCTGGCGTTGTCTGTAAGCGTGCATGCAACTGGCCTTAGAGATGATGCAAACCCTGAAACCGCCACCGCCACTGCATCAACATCAACATCATCACCAGCATCAGCACCAGGCACAGGCCCAGCAACTGCAACAGCATCTGTCAGTCATGGATAATCATCAGCAGCAGCAGCTTCAACAGCATCAACAACAGCAGCAGCAACATATTCATCAACAGCAGCAACAATTGCCACAAACGCCGCAGGCCCCGCACCTGCTTGCTGGCCCACACAATCATCATCAGAATGTCGGAGTTGGAGTCGGCGTCGGCGTCGGAGTCGGAGTTGGCGTGTTGCCTGTCGACCATGATGACCCAAATCCTGAGTTGGTGCTCGCTTTAATTTCAAGGAATCGAGCGCTTGAGGGTGAGTACAAAGGTTTTATGTCTTAGGTCTCAGTTTCTAGGTCCAGTCAACCACTCAGGCTAACTCGTCATCCTGTGCTTTGCCTTTGGCTCTGCGCCTGTCCTAATGGATTTCTGTTTTATGCGGCTCCTGTCCAATATTTTTAGTTACACTCTCTTTCTCTCTCTCTCTCTCTCTCTCTCTCTGTCTATTTCTATTTGTCTTTCTCTTACTCCTCTCTATTTTTGCCTGCTGACAGTTATTTATTTATGCCTTTAATTATGCAAAGTTTTCCGCCATTATTTTCTGATTTAACTCGTTGAGAGCGAAAGCAGGACGATTCGATTGAGCTGGGTGTGTGTATGTGTGTAGGTAGGTGTTTTTGGGTGTGGTTATGGTGTTTTATTTTGATTGAGCGCCGTTGAAAGCGGATCATGTGTGGCAGCAAGCTCTGAAGTTGAGGAGCAAAATGTGGTTGGCCTGACTTAAAGCGAACCAGTTCCATTTGCAGCTTAAGTGTTTTTCAATTAAGAACAACTGCTTACTCTTACCGCAGTCTGTCGCCCCGTTCAGCTTGCTTATTATGTATGCCCTTTTGCATTGCGGCATTACATGAATAAATTTATTATATAATAAAGTGGGCATACGCTAAAAGGTAATTTTCATTTTCTTCAAGATTTTAAGCTATATGTTCATGTTTTTTCAGTACAAAGAAGTTGTTGTGTTCTTCTTAGCATTCAAATAATATCAAAATTTAAGTTAAAGTCTTGAAAAAATTTAAAACTACATTTGGAACCGAGCCACTTTGAATTTGTTGTATGACCATTTTATTGAAATTTGGAAATATACTATTTGTATAATAAAATAAAATAAATGTTTGTGGACTCATGTTAAATTAAATTTATTGAGTTTATTAAGGTCCCATGAAATTTGTTTTCTATATTCAAAAGTTTGGGTTGCTTTAAGGAAACGATATTTATGTGTTGGCTCATCCTAGGCCTGCGCTTCACTTCAAGCAAATCCTTGTCCGCCATCCAAGATCTTCCTTGGTGCCTTAGGAAATCCTGTCACAATTATGATTTCGATTCATGTTTCACATGTCTCGTGATCCCACGCAAATCAATTGACAAGCTAAGGCCGCAGCTAAAAGCCAGCACAAAATGTTGACAACTGACACGGAGGAGGACACGCGCCGCTCTCATCCTGACTGGGAACATGTGCAGCGAAGACAATGCCAAAGTCGAAGCCCAAAATTGTTGACAATGTCCAAATGGCTTAGATGTCAGCTCAACGCTATTGTCGCTAATGCGCAGGGAATAACCAAAACTCGAAACGGGCCCCGCTGCCAACTACCAAATCCCAGACTTGGTGCCAAACCCAGCCCATTTGGAGAGCACGTGCACGAAACAGCATTGAAAAGAGCATGCCAGGCTTGAATGGCTGATGGCTGATGGAACTGGGCGCGTTACATTTTCAAGTACGCCGGGATTTTGTTTAGAACACGCGTAATTACAAACAAATAAATAACAGAGCAGCGCCAAAACCGCATATGCCCTCCACATACCCAGAGCGGCCACGTGTCGCTAATATGTAGCGGGAAAACTGGCTGACAAAACCCGACCCAAAACAGCAACCAGCCAACCAACCAACCAACCAGACCAGGCTAGATGCGGACACCTCCCAGCGGAGTAGAGCGGCGTTCAACGAGCGTCGTGCAAAACGAGCAGAAAAATTGAATTATGCGCTTGCGGTGCTTCCCCGTGCCAAACCTTTCCGCCCCTCCGCCGCTCGCGCTCCCCTGCCATAACATAACCAGCGCTTGAGCAGTTCAAGAACCGGCAATCGACAAATATTTTGTTATTTGCACATAAACATATTTATCGAGTTTGGGTAGCTGTTTCTAGTGCGTGAGCCAGTTGGGTTGAGTGGGGAGGAGGGGGTATGGACAGGGGTAGCTCACTGCACCCACGGGTGTTCGGTTTCATCCGTTCGCATCTCCTTGGCCAAAGTAAAGTATATATCGCATTTGGTTTGGGCCTGTCAAAAATTGTGTAAATATGTTTGTCATTTCCACTTGCCTTTGGTCGTGCGCACTTAGCCACTGGACAAACAGACGACCCCTCCCCTGACCCCACCTCGACTCCGGCGAGACCAGAGCAACCCCTCAACTGTGCGCTCGCGCACTTGTCTCTCACTTAGTCAACCGACCGCCCGTCCGCCCGTCTGCCCGTCTGTTCGCCTGCCGCGTGCCGTTCGTTAGCCGTCCTTGTGTGGCTTTCCTATTAACATTGAGGGTCGGGGAAGGGGGAGGGCAGTCGGCACCCTACGTCGCTTAATGCTTAAGCGTATCGCTTTGGCTTGTTGTTTCCTTCCTCACATCCTGCTAGGGGGATGGGCTTTTTTTTTGTTGCCTTTTGCGCACGTAATTTGTCATAATGTCAACAAGCGAATGATGCGCAGCCCAGTTGCGATATGATCACAGCAAGTGGCTGCGCATGACTAGCAACTTGTCAATATATATTTTCGGGTGAGTGTCGTCCTACATATATCGATAGGCAATTAGATATATGGCTTGTCTATTTCCATCGGATGCCTCTTGGATTAATGTCAGCTCGTTGGAGAGAAGGTTGCGTAGATCAGCGCTTATTTTCTGGATCTGAGCAAATGTTGCATTGAACGGCACTCGCACATGAATCTCTTCCAGATGACCATTCAGATTGGGTGGGCTATAGAAGCTGTCACCCAGAGTGAAGTCACTTACTGCCAGTGCCGTCTGGTAGCTGCTCTCTGTGGTGTAGCCAGAGGACTGCGACTCGGTAGTTGTTAGCCTGACGCTTACCGAGCTGGTCGAGCCAGCTGTGTCTGTTGCGGACAAGGATCTTGAGCTATTTGCAGCCAGTGACAGTTCGGACTTCAGTGGAACCTGCGAGAGGGACGTCTGACTGTCCGCAAAGGGCCTGTCAGAGTTGGTTTCGGGTGAGAGACTGCGTTTCTCTCGTGTTTCTAGTAGAATCGTGATTGAGTCATTGCTTTGCTGGTGACCCAAACCAGAGCACTGTGGCAATTGATTCCGATCTCCACTTCGAGCTTTTCTTTCATTATTTTCCATGGTTAGCCGGTGTTGGCTGTCTCCTTCTGGCTACTGGTGGCGGAATCTTGTCCAGAAATTTACAATCCAGCGAACAATTGGTGAGGGTACCCACCTCCTCGGTGAACTGCGTTTGAGTGCAGGAACTGAACGTCTTATGCACCTTGGCCAAATCGCAGCGAAAAGCGTTGTAGGCAGCCCAATTGACATCGGTCATCTGTGTGATTGTTTAATGAATATAAAATATAGTTTAACTCTCTTATTGCATTTTACTGACACTACACAATTGTGTCCTTCCTGTTTGTTGCTGCAGATTTGATGGCAAATAAGACTCCTTTTTCAAGCTCATAATTTATTTTTGTATTTGCACTCGCCACTTTAAAGATTTTGATTTGCGGCCAAAAATGTTACTGTATCCGAGTACATACATAACTAAAGTCTACTTTTAAAATGACAGCACAAGCTAAGCAACTGGATTTCTATTTGAATTATAAATATATTGTGGTGAAATAAATTTGTGTTTCGATGGTCAAGCACTGGCTATTTAATTTAGTTTAATCGATACCACTGGCCGAGTCTTAAATTTATAAATGCTTCCGATGCGCTACGGAAAAATTAATCATCCTCTTCAGCGGGCAGTTGTGAAAGCTGAATGGTTCAAGTAGAAATAAAAATACCTTCGCAGAGAGATCCCCCATAATTGAGGGCCCTTCTTTCTGCAGATGCCTTTTAAAAACAATTCGCGCATTTTTCATTGCTAGGCCAAACAAACGAAAAATGAAAATGTGAAGGATGAAGGATGAGCACGGAGAGCGGAAGGGGAACTGCCGGGCTTAGAGCCAAGTTGAGAAATCAGTTGATTTTGTTATTGTTTTTGTTGCTGTTCGTTGTTTTTGATGGCGTCCACATAAATCATTTTTTGTTCGCCATTTCCCGGACTGCCTGCTGCATATTTCATGGCGGTTTTGTTTACTCTACTTGCTACACAGAGAGATGGGTCGGTGGAACGGGGGGAAATTTGCGCTTAGCATCGACGACAGCTCTTTGACTAGGCTGCCTTTGCTGGTCTGCAGCTAAGGTAAGCCAAGAGGCCGCCTCATCCACAACCCCCCACCCCTTCTACCACACGCCCCACTTTACGAGCATTTCTGTTTGTTTCTTGTTCACTTTTTTCTCATTTTTTTTTGGCAACGTGTACGCCGAGCAAACCCAACCCAACTCCCGAAAACTCACAGCCCCAAAAGAAGCAGCAATTCGCGCCGTGGTGCGGGAAGAGGCGAATGTTTAACTTACGTTAAGTAAATAATGGGGCGTTCATATGACATTGCGACTGGGGCGTGCGGGGAGCGGGGGAAGGTAGGATTGGGGAGCTCACAACATAGCTATCCACCTACATAAATGCGAGTATATCTAAATATATGTGTGTGTGTGTGTGTGTGTGTGTTTGCAGTCACTGTTTGCTTCCACATTTCCATTTTGCTTAATAAAATAAAATATGAAAGTTGCTTGCTAATATAAAAATAACACACAAATATTTCAGTGCTAGAAAGTCGAGAGTCGCTGAAGCCATTTTTTGAGCTGATGTAATTGTGCTTAAGTTACAATCTCTAATTGTGGCATAAGGCTTTAACTCGCTAAGAGAAAATGTAATCGAAGCAGTCGCTCTTCGTGGAAAAGGTGGAAAATCACCATAATTGGTGATGCCATTTCTACATGGCAAAGAATAAATTTCATTCGACTTTTAATTCATCAAAGAAATATTACCTATTCTCTTAGATGCAGATACAATATTTTTATATAGAAAATAGCCAAATTATAAAATGATTTAAATTGGTGAAAATCAAACTAAGACATTTGTCAGAAATCGCAATCCGATTGCATAAGAATTGGAATACTTACACAGCTATTGTTCACATGCAGCTGGGAGTCTAAGGCTGAAATCTGAATCTGGGAAAATATATTGGAAACTGATGACACAATCACCTGCCAACAAAGGGGCTAAGTTATTTGTATGTGTTTTGCCAAGAACTTTGCAACAGCCAACAAGAAAATAGGCTGACTAAATACATTAGTAAATGTGCATTGAATATACACGCAATTGGAAATACATAAATATGTATATATGTATGTGTACATATGTATATAGTCCTAGCTTTGTGGCGTAAGCTAGGAGTAGAGCAAACGCAGCACAGTGGTAAAAAAGCAATTCTAACTAATCAAAAATATTGAGAAGTCATTGCAAATAAAATATGCATTTACAGCACTTTTGCAGAAAATAGGAAATGAATCAAATATAAAATAAATTGAATTCGCCCACATTTTGCTGGTAAGAAAATATTTGCTTTAGGAAATTTGATTATGGGACTAACCATATTAAAACTTTGCATATAAATGCGCTGTGTAAGAGATGTACAGAGAAGTTTGAATTTATTATATAGTCTATAACAATTTAAAATACAATATTGTTTTGTATATACTAAAATCTAAGATCGCTAGCCATACTTTAAATAGTGAATTCTACGTGATCTGTAAAAGAATAAACATTAATTTATACATTATAAATATTTTGTGTAGACATGCATAAATTAGTGTCAACAGGTCGGTAACAATTTTGATATACTCGTAATTAAGACCAGAGAATAATTATATAATAGAATAAAATATAATATAGCTGTAGCCCGTAAATACATACATAGCACTCCTTCAAGTAGAAATCAATAAGAAATCACTATTTATACCACATATATATGAGCATATTCTACTCCATCTATGGTCTAAATTAGTCCAACTCTAGTTGTTTTGAGACCACCGTGCAATAGTAGCATGCAATGGCAATATAAATTCAAAATTTAAAACATCAAATACAAATACAAATGCAAATACAAAAACAAACACAAACACAAATGCAAACACAAGAACACATTCAAATGCTTTGCTACTCTGGTTGCCGATGCTCATCGAGTATGCTTTGAGGCGCCTCAGCTCCAACCCCAACCCATGGGCAAGAGGGTGAGGGGAAACACATAACAGCTGGCAAAGTAGCGCTGAAAAGTGCCAAAAGGAACACAAAAAAAATGGGAAACGCGAAAAACTGGATACGTGCGAGTTCTGTGTACTGTAGACAGTATGTAGATGCTGCTGTGCAAACAGTATCCCGCAGTGAACTTTATTAAATTACACGATTTTGACAGTTAAGCAGCAGGCAACCCCACGCCTCTGTTCCCTGCTCCTGCCACTGCCCCTGCTCCTTGCCCCTTGCAGTGCCAGCGCCCCTGCCAGCGACCTTATACTCGTTGCCATCTTGTCGTTTTAGGACTGGTTTCTGTTGTTGTTGTTGTTGTTGCTCGTTCTGTGAGTGTTGTCAAGAGAAAATCATAATTTTTTCTTATACATATATTTTATGTAATACACTTGAAGCCGCCAGCTCAGCAAAGCCTCCCCCCAAACCGCCCACCCACCCTCACACGCATTTATGTTGTCTGGCAACGCTGAGCACTTTCTGAGTATTCCTTGGGGGCCGGTTTAGGCAAAATGGAAGCGGAACATTCGTTGGGGCTGGCAATTAGAATTGTGCGTTGTTTGGCAATGCCATAGTCGAAATCTTTGGCAATTGCGCGTTTCAATTGTGGCCGGGAGCGGTTACCAACTTTTATCATTCCGCAATTAGCGTGGCCCATGTCTGCTGCGCTTATCGTTTGTAATAGTCGGTAGTCGGGTGCGGGTCAAAAACTTGCCAGATACTCCTCTAACAAGCCGCTGCCGCTGCAGCTGCCGCTGCCAAGTGTAAATATTTGTACACCATTTCAGTCGATACCTTGAAAAACGGCACAACAACAACCACGATAAGCACATACAGACTTCAGCATACAATGTTTGTACACTCAGAGAAAATCGATGTGCGCTATTTAAAAAAGTGTTCGATGAGTTAAGAATGCGAATTCTTGATTCAAGCTGATGTGGTCACATTCTGAGATGATTTTAGCCTCTCAAGTACTTAAAACAAGCATGGTTTAAATTTAATTACTTAATTGCAACTCAAATTAATTAAAAATCTATCTTTTAACATTCAAGTTCTGTATTAAATAAATATCTAAGCCTGTTTAAAGAATGCATTCATGAATTTCGAAACTAGTAAAACCCCTCTTGAAATATTTTCAGCCTTTGAATACAAAACTCTCTCATATGTTTTCTATGTGTATGTATATATATCTGTCGATCTATATATGTATAGAAGTATATATGAATACTTTTGTCTACTTCTGTTCTATATTAAGAGAACGAGAGCGAGAACTATGTTTAAAAGCCGAGTTCAGAGTCTCTGTAGGCAGTCGCGTCTCGGTCTGGGGGCATGTTCGACGGTTATCTATGTGGGTACTTAAACGGCATGGTACAAGATTTGCCCATTGAGACGAGACATATATGTGTGTTTACATTTCCACCGTACATAAATGTTTCGATAAGAAAACATGTATAGCTGCACGCCGAAATGCCGTACACTGATTCCAAACTATCGTCTTCCCAAAATAAACTATAGATTCAATGGTTTCGACGGGTTTGATATTAATGCTTTGGTGTTAATGGTAAAAATCAAGAAACTCCTACGACCCACGATTCAAAGCCACTCGCATAGTGTTAAATGAGGCCTATTAACATGCATGTTGTTTGGTAATGCAAAAAAATCTTTTCATGTGCAACCCTCTGGCTGGTCTGGCTGGTCTGGCTGGCGTCTCTGACTTTGTGCCAACCCTTTAGCGTGGAGAGAGAGTGCGCCTTTTATTCCTTTTATGCTATCTGTGATTATTTTCCACATCGCTATGCCCATTGTCAGTCAGCGGGCTTTTGTCTAACCGTATCTAAACAGGTGGTCCCAGCATGTGGCCGGGCTGGCTACTGAAGTCGCAGCAGTTCCCGCACCTTTTGTCTGATCCTGGGCACACCCTCTTTCCTTTCCTTTCATTTTATTAATTTATTATTTTTTTTTTTGCTGGTTTTTCTCATTTGTAGTATTTACCTTTCAATCAACAATGATATTATATATTTAAATAAATCTGCATACACAAAAGCGGCTGCGTTTTGATTTCTGGACATCAAGTCGACCGCAAATTATTACTCGGACTCTGGCAGGGAATATTATTGAAACAGGTGTGCTAATTGTGGGTTTGAGCCATTTAAAGTTTAGTCTTCTTTTCAGTTGAATGAAGAATTGCTGTGACAGCGCGTATATTTAGAGATTTGTCATTATAAAACAATCGAATATTCGTTATGTCAATAGCTAATAATAATCGTCGTGATTACTTAACTTATCTAGCACCCGAAGGTAACGTGAGAGCCCCATGAAGTGGACGTTCAAGCAGCAAAATACTACAAAAGACTTATTTGTTACTTGGATCTCACAATAGAAATCCAAATGATTACTCGAATAAACGTCGAAACCGGGCATATTTAAGAGGCCCACCCAACTACACAATACCCGAACTTACGACGATTTATATATCGAAAGGTTTTAAGAAATAATTAATAATATTACTTTATGATATATAAATTAACTGAAAATAACAGATTAAAATAGGTCATCGATCTATAGAACGTAAAGTTTTTCTTTGTGTGTATTGATATAATAATATGGATAGGTAGTGCTTAAAATTAACCGATAACGAATTATCTAATGGAATTTTTCCATTAACGCTTAGACGTTATACATATATATATATTTATGCGCCAAATTTGTATATAGTGTGATCCTCAAGTGTGGTCCCAACTTGCAGATCCACTCATTCTATTTATTTGAAGCAGCTGGGCAGTTGGGTACTTCTGCTGGCTTATCAGGCTTATGGCCGATAAGTTAAGGTCTTTACAGTCACACTCAACGTTAGCCAAATAGATAAGTGTCACTCTTGGCACACGAAATCAAAAACAACAATACCAAACTACGCACACATTAGATCGAGTCAGTCGGGAGATTCGTAACTCAAAACTAGACAGTTTCGATTGTTGTGCAAAGAAGAAGTCTGTCTAACTTCTAAGGAATGCCGCCCGAGGCTCTATTTGTCAAATGTGGTCTATGTTGGGGCTTATGTTGCGCTATTCTAGCACTATTTACACTAGTTGTTGAACTACTTTTCAACAGCATTTACTACCCTACCCAATCCTACCTAGCACCGACCACTTGAAAATGTCAAACACAGTTGTATAACTGGGAGCCATATCTATCCGCCTCCAATGGAGTGGAGTGGAGTGAGGCTTACCGTGCTACTTCAGGCGGCTTAGTCCACTGAAGTGGCCATAAATGTGGCAGTGATTGCGCCTAGAGTAGCTGATTATGGGGTGTTTGTAAGGCCTGCTACTTGGATTTAAGTCAAATATAATCGTTTATTAAATCTAAAGTAAAGTTATTTCCGCTCTTTGAAGTTCACCGCTCTAACGCTTTCCACTACAAACTCTCAGTTGACCTAGTAAGGCATCTAGGGGAAGGGCATGCCGTGTAGATAGATAAAAGCAACAGCAGCAGCAACATTATAAGGCTATACAAAGTGGAGCATTTAGATCAACCCAGAACACAAATCGCAATTTCGTATCTCCCCATCTATTTTTAAGAAGATTGCAAGAATCTGTGGCTGCCATCGGGAAACTGAACACGTTCGTGACGTTATGGGAAAAAAAACGGAAGACATTCTTAATACTTATCATATCATACATAATATTGATGTGATGACACATTTTAATCTCCGAAATATAATCAAACGAGTAAAAACTGGTTTCTTTGTGGGCTGCAGTTTAAATAGCCTTCAATTGCCATCTGACTTTTCATTCAACAACTTTTTTTATATGTTACAAATTCTTGAACGAAATTTGAGGAGCAAAGTAAGACTTCTAACAACTCAGTTTTCAACCTATAAACTATAATAAATAGCGTTCAGATCAGACTCTGACTATATCAACTAAGATCTTCGATGCATTCAGGCCTGAGGCACTTTGATGTCACTTTGTATTTAAACAACTGAAAATGTTTGGCCTTAAGGAATTCCACTAATCAGTTGCTGCAGTTGGGTATATTCAAGTAAATATCCAAAGTTAAGTGCCCTTATAAAATTCCTGAATCTCAATGAAATCCTGTAAATCCTAGCCAAAATCCAGAGCTGCGAAACAGATAAATGGTTTTATATACAAAATGCACGACACCACGTCGAGGACCAATAACGACGCTGGATGCCCAGTTCGAGTTCGAGTCCGAGTCCGAGTTCTGGTGCGGGTCCGGGTTCGGCTCCGGGTCTGAAGCTATGTAAGGAGTGAGCTGGCCAACGACTTAAGCGTATGTCGCAAATTATGCGATGCTCGCTGAAAGCGTTCAATGAACAAAATGATTTTATTGCATGCGGCCTTCTAAGTCCGAAAAACCACTCGAACCATTTGGCCATATGTTGCCATTTGTGACAAAACTGCACCAGGCACGATACACACACACAGACACGCTGAATGGGTTGGGTAGTTAGCAGACAGACAAAGAGACAGACAGACAGACAGACAGACAGAGAGACAGAGAGACAGAGAGTGAGGCAGCAGAGGCAGGAAGATGCTGTTTGTCGTTTGTTGTCGTTAATGCCCAATGGGTGGCAAATTGTTTTTTATTATCGAAACGGGCAGAGAGTGACAGAGGCAAAGCCGAACCCTTGATGGTTCGGCTGGTTGGTTGGTTGGTTGGTTGGTTGGTTGGTTGACTGTTTGACTGGTAAGCTGTTCGCTTGTTGTTTAGTTGGTGTGACAACGGGCCAAAGGAGTTAAGGCCCATGCCAGTTCCTCCTGTGGCGCCCGCAGGCAATTGTCGATTGCGTGAATAAAACTTTAATGGAACGACACAAATCCCATCGCTTGCTGTTTCTTTGTAGTCTGGCCTGGCAACTAATTGAGTGCGAAAATGCCATCAGTTTTGCCCCCATTTTCTTCTGCTCAGCGTTTTATTTATCTTTTTTTTATATCTTATGTGGCCATATTTCAAGGCAAAAACAAATGACGCATAAAGTGCACTTAAAATGCAACCAACTGGGGGGCAAAGCTGGGGGAGCCCAAACTATGAATTGTGAAAGTGTTGCCAGCTGCCTGCGCTCATTTGGGAATAGCGCTAAAAAAAATGCCTGCAAATGGCTTTCAGCAGAACGTGTGGGACACATGCACAAATACAGATGCATATATGTATTCAGACATGCATGGTCACGCTCAGGAGTCGGGTCTGTCACAGGACACTCACGTAATAGTTGATGCGAGGCCATTGCACGTCTCAATTTGAAACGGAATCTCGACTGCAAACTTGCAGCTAAGTAAAATTTATAGCCTTCTTCCGGGCGCTGTGCACGTGACCATGCAGCTATGATTGTGCAACTCCGTATTCCACAGAGCAGAGATTGAAGAGCATAAGCACAAATACAGAACATATGAAAAAATCAGCACTATTTTTAATCCAAGTTTATCAGTTCGAAATATGACATGGTCATGTTTAAGGAACATTTTTAAGACTCTCATGCACTTATTTGGTTACTTAGATTTCTGAATTTAAAATTACTTCTTGTATTTATATTATAAAATATATCGCTTTAATGACATTTGCTTATATATTTGCCGAGTATTTGGTATACTGTGTTAAGCAAGTCCAAACTGAATTCCAACAACATTTGAAATCAAATCGACGTCAAATCAAGAAATAGGCTTTAAATTCTCTAGCTGAGATCTTAAAAACACACTCAGTTTTTTCACTAAAAATCTAACAAATATTAAATAATTATAATAAAAATGTTAATTTTTATTTGTTTTTGGCTCACATTGCAGATTTGCCTATAAATAACCCAAATTATGCTGTTTTTTCTTCTTCCATTTGATTTTCCTGCCATTACGACAAATTTATCATTAAAAGTTGAATTCTCCATAATTTAGTGCAATTATTGTTTGGGGGCTTGGGTTGACAAAACGCATAAAGTATTCGCATAAATGCCGTCTAACCAAATTGCCAACTGCGAGCACTCTGTGGCAGTCTGTGGCAGTCTGTGGCAGCTTTTTGCTGCGCCGCCCCCCCCCCTCAATCAAAGGCCAGCCAACCCCAACTGCAACCCTTAGGCAAATGTGTTTTGTCCCTTTCGCGCACACAGTGCCAGTCTTTCTCCCTCTATAAATATGGCGACGTCCATTTTTGTGGCTGATATTTCAACAACAGCAAAAGCAGCTCCCCATTTATCCAACCATTCGGCGCCATCTTGGCTTCATCAAACGCACACAAAAGCCCATAAGGGCAAAGCCAAGATAATGGTAGCCTGGCAGTTGAGAGCTGAGAGCTGTGAAATGGGAAGCTGGGAGCAGGGAGCAGGGAGCAGGAAGCTGGGATGTAGGATATGGAAGCTGGGAGCAGCAACTCAGCTTAGTTCATTCAGCGCATCAGCCAGGCAAATAAAATGGGCACCAAACGAAGTCGTTAGACCAACCGCCTATCCTTGTCCCCCACACACCCCCTCCCGTTCCGTCCCGTCCCACCCCCACCTGCACCTAGAACATTTTGTGTGTGCGCTTCAAAAGGAAATCACCCCAAGTGTGTATTTTTATAGAGACCGCAATAAACCTTTTTTTTTTTTTTTGTTTTTGCTTTTTTTCTGCGTCGTTGCCGCTCCGTGAAGCGCTTCGATGAATGTAAAAAGGTTGCTGCTGAATCCGTATTCCGGACTCGAGGTCCGGGTCCGGATCAGGGTCTGAGTCCCAGCCTTTTGCCTTCTGCTTCGACTTTGCTGTTGGCCTTGTTTGATGGAGTTGCAGTCCATACACAATACACAATCGGCAAACAAGAAAAAAAGCAACAAAAAAAAAAAAGAAGGAAGAAAATACTTGCCGAAGCTGTTGCCCATTTTTCTTGTTCTTGGCCAGGCATAATCATAAAGGCGGTCTCCTGCAAGCGATGTGGGACTTAGCCGATTGATGGCCGCAGCATTCAAAATTGAAAAGCAGTAACCATGTGCTGCTCTCCTCGTACATATGTATATTCCTTGGCCATTTATCCGTTTTCTGTGCATAGAATGTTGGACGCTGCTTGTTGTTTCTCTTTTTTATAGCCCGGTCAAGGGTGCTGGTCAGCTTGTGCTGGTCGTCGGCTTGACGCTTGAATGGCTGCCAACGAGTGCGCGCCTTTTGTTTGGCCAACAGCGCAAAAAAATAAAGGCGGCAGTAAAAAAGCACAAAACACAACAACAACAAAAAAAAACTAATGCAAAGAATTACAAAAAAAAAGAAGCGAACAAAATGCTTTTTGCAAAGTAACCAAAAGCGAGCGTAAAAATAGAAAATTGAAAATAGAGAATGTGTGTGGCGGTCCCATTGTTTAATGGACGTCAGCTGGAATGTGCGCCAGAAATTGAAAAGTTATTGTGCTAACCAGCCACAGCCACAGCCCCTGCCACAGCCACAGCCGCGGGGAATGGCAATAGAAGATTGCTGCTAGATGGAACGGGAAGAGATCGGGGGGATTGGCAACTGGTGACTGTGATGTAAATGTGGGGCTAGAGCGCCGTTGTATTGTCGTGACAAGCTGCTACTTAGATGGCACTCGTACGCTTTTTGTGCCACTGCACAAATTGTTAAACTAAAATATTTGACAGTTCATTTTTGGTTGTGGCCGCGGCCTTTTTATTCATTTGCTGGCCCAGCAACTTTTTGGCACAATGGCTAAAATTTTACATTTTACAATGCACGAAGCACACAAAAGCTGGCAGCCACAACGAGCGGGATAACTTAGCATCTAGCTTATAGTCGCCCATCATTTAACACCAATACTAACGCCAAAAAATGGCTACTGCTGCACTCTTGCAAAAGCTGATCGACTTGGCACACTCTTTGACTCTCTGCAAAGCATTTAGAATTGCTTCACAGCTCGTTCGACCGCAATTAAGAAATTACAATGACAAAAAGGCAAAAAGCGCAGTTAAGCATACCACAAAAGCTGAACACAGTGCGAGAGCAAGAAGCACATGCATAAAGTAAATTATAATAGGCATAATAAAAACGAGGCAAAAACCAAGCGACAAGTCACAAATGTTTTTGTTGCCATTTACTTTGCATGCTCTTGCCTGTGTATGTGTATGTGTGCCTGTGTGTGTGTGTGTGAGTGTGAGTGCTTGTGGTAAGGCCTTAAGTGCTTGGAGCGGAATTAAAAGCAAACGCATTAAAAGGTGCCCAAAAAGAAATTCACCTTGGCAGCACAGCAAAAACACACACACAGCAACAAAATGGCGCAGCTGCAGATGGCGACAGATTCTCGTTGCTTTAATATTGCATGAGACAACACAGACGCACACACACACACACACACACACACATACACACTCATACATCTAAGGAACAGCGGCAACGAGCAACATTTTTAATTATGAAACACTAAAAGTGGCAAAGCCAAAGTGCAACGAGCAAAAACCAGAGGGGAGCTTGGGTGCGGGTGTCGCTTTGGCCAAGCTATTAACTTAAACGCCTTTTGCCGGTTAATGGAAATGAACCTCGTCGTGGCAATGGGCAGTTATCTGGTTAAGACAACGATGGGTAACTGGTTGCTTGGAGCTGGTAGCTGGGAGCTGCCGACACGCGCAGGTGTTTAGTCCGACCCTCTTAGCCGTTAACCGTTAACGGTTATGAGCAGCGTGGCGGGTTCGTGTTAACATGGCCTAATTGTGGCATGGCAAGGCCCACATGTACTCAACTTCTTCTTGTTCTTCTGCTCCTTGTGTACTCCACACAAAATTCAAGGGAGGAGCTCGGTTAGTTAACCATGTTGGCTGATAGGGTGCACATCCCTGTGTACATATGTATATTAAGTTACTGCAGTTGGCCTTAATTGCAGACACGTGTGCCGCACAAGTGAAACGCTTTAACCAACGACCCCAATCGACGGCCAAGAAGTCAAGTGCCGATGCTCGCGCCCTTTTGTAGGGCCTCCACAATGGACGAGCTTGGAGCTCGAATCAGCTCGGCAATTGCATGGAAACTTAAGAAGCGTCTAAGCCGATCGTCGCCTTTTCCATCAAATTTCCACGCAGCTACAATTTCGCTGCCGAGTGAAACTTAAAACAATAATTGATATCCATCCATATACGCCAGACGTGTGCCTGCGTCCAGACGCGTGCTGCGCTGATGGCATGGCAGCTGAGAGACAGCGAAGGATGATACTCACTCAAATAAAGTCCCCACCCTCATGCTAACCCAAGTGCTTTTACTCGTCTCTAGTTTCATGGCGTTGAACGCGTTAGTTTTTATTGCAGTGTTTACTTTACTTGGGCCATAAGCCGCAGCAACAATTTCACAACCAATACGCGTCTATCGATAGTTATATGGATACAAACACACACAGACACACACACATGCACACACAGACACACACATGCACACACCCCAATCATCAATAGAAACAATGTTTTATGCCGGGCCATGGATTGTGCAACAGTTTGGCTGAAAAGTGTTTTCAAAGTCAGCATAGTTTTGGGCTCGCTGGAATGGTGAAGGGGGAAAAGGGGAAAGGGGCTGCTTGCAGGGGTAGTTGCTTACTGCCCAAAATTGATTAAGGTCATTATGCAGCCGGGTAGAGTCGAGCTGCGAGCCCCGACAACTCACTGACACTTAATCCCAGCGGCATAATCAGCAACATATTGTAGCAAAACTTCTTCACGCTGCCATAAAAAAAAGAGAAGCAAGAAAAGTAGCAGTTTTGTATTTTCGAAATTTTACACCCTGCATGCGAGTGAAATTTTTCGGGGTGTGGTGGGGGTCAGAAGGTTAAATGGCAGGGCTCGACTCTCGACGAGCCTCAGCCCAAGTTTTATGGCTTAGCCATTTTTGTTTAACAATAAACCTTGCCTGACTGTCTGCACTCGCATGTAGGAGTGCCAATCTCATCTCTCTCTCTCTCTATATATATATATATATATATTCTATATATGCTTTGTATATGCTTTGGCTTGGCTTTCTGGGTGCGGCTCACATTATTCATGAGGTCAGTGGTTGAGCCTTAAACCCTTTGCCTCAAAAGCAAATTTCGCACAGCTGCACCGACAGGCAAACCAGGCAATCCAGGCAATCAACGTAGGCTTCCAGACCCAAGATCCCACTTCAAAAGGAATCAAGTACAACGACCAGCACTGGACAGCCAGCAACAAGTGAATTAAACTGAAACCTGTGCTGTCTAAAAAGCACCACTTAGCCAAACCCCCCCTTCCATATCCATTTTCCTTTTGACTGGCTTTAATGAAGGTGTCTCATGCTTTGATAAACGCCCCCTAAACGCTGCAAATGTTTTTATTACATTAAAAGCATTAACGCTCCGCATTAACGGTATGTAGAGCAAAATACCAGCGAACAATACAATAAAAAAAATATATATTGAGTAGAGATCCCCCTTCAACCTCTGCAGGGATGCAGTCGGGCACAGTCACAGTCACAGTCACCGTCACAAGCCACAGGACAGCACACCAATATGTCATCATAGCCAGTGAGCAAACTCAATAGCTACACCCCCCTAACTCCCTCCTCATCAATCTTTGTGCGTGTACTTGAGGGTTGTCCTCGGAAAACAGGAACGCAAAGGGGGTCTTTCAAAACAATCGGCGGTATTTCGTTATTCCTGGTACGCTTGTCCGCAGGATATGCTTACTTATTTCAATGTCCGGATCACATAATAGACTATATTCGGACTGTGGAAAATTTTGAAATAACCTTAACTATAATTAATACTAACAATATATTATGACTACAAATTTGAGCAACATGTATTAATTGTGCTAAGGATCGCAAATATGAGAAACTAAACTTCGGGAAGGACATTGTGAATTTCTCCCTGTAGACGAGTCCAGACGGATTCAAAAGTGATCGGAATATTTAAAAATAAAACACTTAAATTGTAGGCGGAAAACGTTTTTGAATGGTGAAAAAATGCTTAACGAAGACAACAAATTATTTATGTTATATCCCAAAAGTAACAACTCTTCATGTAAATATAAATATATCTTAATTTTTTGAAATTTAGTTAAAAAAAAAATTGCATTTTTAATTTAATAAGATTTACTTTTCTGTGTCGACTAATATTAGTTGACATTAATTTTAAAAATAAATATATACAGCAAGCCACACAATTAGAAACCTTAATTTATAAAAATTATTTTGCAAACAATTTAGCAAAAATCCTCTGAATTTTTTCATCTTTTGCGATAAAAATATAGAGATAAAAATGCGAGCAGCATTTACATAACTTTCGATTTGTATGCTTTTGTCCCACTGTGCGTACGCATTTGTACGGTGTAACCGGACTGAGACTTGACTTTATCAGAGCGTCGGATAATATCCTGCCCGAGTGTGGTGGCAGTGTTGCATGCCACCCCAGCGCCTTTTGTTTGACTTTGTTGAATTGATTTCGTTAGGGAAATAACAACAACGGCGACAGGATACATTCAGCAGCACCCTTGAACGCGCACTCTCCATTCAATTTGCCTTTGCTGCCATCCTTGGAGGAGGAAGCAACTGCTTTTGGCGAGGTTATCGCTGGCAGCGTTTTGCCTCTGATGTTTCCATTTGCACAAAATAGAGCACTTAACGTTGAAACTGCAAACAAATTATTGCACTTGCTGTCACCAAAGCGAGTCCTTTACGAGTTCTCCCGCCCCCCTCTCGCTCACTCTTTCTCTGTCTTTCTCTCTCTTTCGCTCTCTCTATGCTTGTGCCACAGCCACTGCTGCCGCTGCATACACTTAAAGGATTACAAGCGGATCTGTCGCTTGTTTGCCGCTAAATGGACGCATTTACTCGCCGGTCGCGTAAATATACCCACACAGTGGAGGGATTGGACAAGGGTTGGGGTGGAGCTGGTCTGGTTGCTTGGGATGGAATGGAATGGGATGGGATGGGGCGAGCTTACAATGGACGGGCGGTTGCCTTGCGCGCTTTTTATGGCCAATGAATAGATGAATGAATGCATGACAAACTGACTAACTGAATGACTGACTGACTGCCTCACTGGGTGAGTGGGCGGTTGGGCGGTAGGTTGGTTGGTCTGTCAGTCAGTCTATCTGTCTGCCGGTCTGTCGGTCGGTTGGATGAGTGCCCATGGAGTTACTTAATGGATTTGGTTAAGTGCTGCATTGACATTTTGATAAATGCTTTGGAACAGATGCGCTGACTGGCGCTGCGTTAAATGGGCGTTGCCGTTTGTATAACGCTCCCTGCCCTACATATATATATATATGTATATATGTATATATACATATATTTATATGAATAAATATATATTCATATATGTACACATCTCGATGTCCTGGCCGCACTCCTTATGATAAATAGTTTATACTCTCTGTCCCAAAGCAAAAGAAAAGCAGTTAAACATTTGTCATTTGCCGCAAAAGTGTTTCCAAATTGATTACCCAGCAAATTGTCCGTTCCGTCCAAGTAATCCGGTTGTCTTTTTTGGCTGTCAACATGGGAACATGTTAACTTTACTGATGCATAGATTTTCGACTATTTGTAATAACTCGACACCACAAAACACAGACTGATTTTATGGTTGCTTTGCAGATCAAATTAAAGAAGGAAAGTGACTAAAATAATCGCTTTGCTAAGCTCGCAATGAGGCATGATCTTATTCCTAAAATCTTGACACATTTTACTAAACTCTCATAGGGCTACTTGCGTCTAGTGTCATTATTTTCATATTCAGCAGTTGTTTGTTTCTTATAAAGCAGAAAACCAACCTTAAAAACTCGCTCATCTAAACGCATTGTTCAAAACTTTGACCATATTTTCAACCGCCAATTGCTGGACGGGCAAACTCAACTGAAAGCGAAATAAAAACAGGAAACACATTAAGCTGAATCTCATCTCAAACCACCCACCGGAAGGACAATGGACACAGACACGCGTCCCTGACCATAACCAAGTGTCAATTGTTGTTGCTGTTATTGTTGTTGTTGTTGTTGTTTTTGCTGTTGCGGACACTTATTTAGTTGGCCTCAAATGGCAAAACTTTTTGTAATGTTTTGAAGTGCCTCTAATTAGATAATATGCGGCCCGGGGTCGGCAAACAGAGTCGAGTCGTGCAGATGACGCCGCGCTTTTCCTATGCAAAGTGACTACGCGTGCAATGGCCATAACCCACCCACCCACTCCAACCGCCACTCGATGGCCTGAAATAAAATAAAAGCCAAAGCCAAAGCCAAAAAGGCAAGCGCATAAAAAGGCAGCCGATGGCACCGCGTGCGCAATTTGAATCCTAATGGATGCGTGTGGCGCAACCAAACGACTAGCGGACACGCGATGAGGCAACCAGCGAGGTGGTTCAGCTGGAGGTCGATGTGGAGGTGGAAGACAGCTGGCGAAGGTGTAAAGTTCACGTGTCCACTTACCAACCCTGCTAAATCCACCACACCCCCACCACACACACTCAGAGTGCTCCTCTTGCTCCCGTTCCCGCTCCCGCTCCCGTTCCCGTTCCCGCTCCCGCTTCCGCTCCAGGTCCCGGTGACGTTTTATTAATGCGTTTGGAGTGCTTTCAATGTTTTATCGCGGACGAAGGACCGATGTCTATCGCCTGCTCTTTCATATTTACCCCTTTCCGCGTAGTGCATCGACAGTTGCGTAATAACTTTTAGTTGGTCACTTTGCCCAGGACATCCTACATATGTACATACATATGTACCTGAAGTCTATATTGTCTATAAATAGTCGCCACTTTCCTATTATGATGATTATGAATTTGAGCTGTGACTTCGACTGCCTTTTATCTAAATGGGTCTTTTGTTTGGTTTGCGACTAATGGAATAGGCGGAGCCACACTCAACTGGCTACTGGTCGATTATACACATTTGTTGCGACAGACTCTATGGGAAAACTATCGAGGACTCGAAAGGGTTGCTGGCTAATTAAGTTGTCAGGCTAATAACAACAAATGGCGAACATATGTCATTTATCAGTGTGGTAGAATATTTCCTTACTCATCTTGAAATTCAACTTTTCTCAGTTTGGTCTTCAAAATAAGAATGAGTTTTTTGCACATTCATGTTAAGCCTATTTTAGTTACAGTTGTTATCGATCTTTATCGATAAATTTTATATTGCATTATGCTTAATTTAATGTTTAGTTTGCCTACTACATCATGATACAACCATAACCAATGCCACTTATATGTATCTCAAAACAAATCAAATTTCTGTATTAAAAAATATTAGCATCGCTCTCAAAAAGGTGTCTTTTTTAAATTTGTAAGCTTAACTTATGAATATGTTTTTGGAATTGGAAAAAGACTCTTAAAATAAGTGAAAAAAACACAATTTTATTCACTGTTTTCAACTCATTTAAATTTAATTAAAACTATAATATTACATTTTACGAAAAAGGAAGAAAAAGAATATTAACGAAAAAAATAGCATAATTTTTTAAAATTTATAATTACATTTATGAAAATTAGAAATAAATAAACGATTTCTATTCGATTTGATGCTATTATATTTTTCGCAACTTTTTGGCACTTTTCCCTTCAAATAAAAAGATAAATTGAAAAGAACTCCAGGAGCAGTACTAACTTAAAATGCAAAGTTTTTTCTAATGGTTTGTTTTTCTATACGAAAACAAATTGTGGTAATGGTGCTATTATTTTTTTCACTGTATATAACTGCATATCTTCGTAACGATGTTTAAAATTAGCTCCCCACTTTGAAGTAGAACATTTCAAATAATCTTTAAAATATTCTTCATTAGAAAGAGAATAAATGAATAGCAAAAGCTTGGCTATTTCATAGCTATCCATTATAATATATTAATCTATTCATTTGAGGAATACGCACTGAAAGCTGCAACCACTGTCAATATTGTCTATATGAAATAGCTAAAACTGCCTATATGTATTTATAAATTACCAACTATTTTTGTGTGTAAGAGTTTTAAAGCATTTGACCAGATGCCGGCGCCGGCAGCAGAGCAACGCCAAAGAGCCAAATAAGCGAAAGCTTAAAAGCAGCCAGCAACAACAACAACAACAAGAGCAAAGGAGACGCTTTCAAGTTTTAACGCCAGCTACAAGACAGGCTAAAGCCCAAGTGAATTTGGCACGACGATGAAGAAGCAGAACATGTGGCAAAGCCAGCAAACGGCTCCACAGCCAGCCATTTTGTTGGGTGTTCCCCGCAACGCCCCAGACCCAGTAATAACATTTGCTGTTGCTGCTGTTGCTGCTGTTGTTGTTGTTGTGGTTGTTGCTGCTGTTTGTGTTGTGTAAAGTATGTGGGCGAACCTTACCGCACCGCCCATTCGTTCTTGTTGTTGCTGTTGCTGTTGTATTTGTCTTTGGTATGTTGCGATTATGCAACAAGCTAACAGCGTGTCCAGTTCTAAATGCCATTTTTTGGCAATATGAATTTTTGAACATTTCCTTAACGCAGCACACAGCACAGATAAGCAAGAGAGAGAGAGAGAGAGAGAGAGAGAGCACTGCTAAGACACACACAGACAGACAGAGAGATACAAAAGCTGCAGCCGCAGCCTTTGGCCATTGGGCTCCTGAAAATGTAATCCCTGCTTTGGAGCACATTTCACGGCTGCCTTTCAGGTTTCTAACATATTTAAGCCCCCCGCCCCACGCCCCCCCGCACTGCCTACTCCAAGCTCTGTCTCTGAAGCTGTCTCTAAGCTTAAATCTACGCACACACACACACACACACTTACGTACTTATGCTTACACAAATGTGCGTGTTTCTCTCTGTGTGTGTGTGTGTGTGTGTGTTTAAGCATTCGCTGTCTACATTTCTACATAAATTTCAACGCCTTCGATTGCAGCCATATGGGTCTTACCTGCCTGCCTGTCGGGATAACATTCGAATTAATTTCGTTTACGATTGTTTTTCTTTTGTCTGGCGCCCCAAAGTATACCACACACAAATTTCTAATATAAGCAACAGCCAAAAGGATGGCGCTATATTTAAATCGATAAGTATGTGTTGCTGCAATTTCTGTAAAGCTGTAAATAATATTCATAAAGCCCAATTGTCACTCAGCGTGGTGTGAAAATGAGGTTAAGTCGCGCATATATTTTTATATGTTTTTGTGGCATTGCAAGTGTCATATAAAAACACCTAAAATCGGCGATTGCCAGTTTGCCAGTTGCCAGTTTGCCAGTTGCCAGTTGCCAGTTGCCAGTATTTTATGGTATTTATACAACTACAACATCAGTCAGTCAGTCAGTCAGTTGATCAGCTTGGCGACCAGACGCAAAAATTTAACAGCTTTAAGGTCAGTTTACAGTTAAACAATGATACAACAACAGTACACATATCATAACAACAATAAGGCAATGGCAGCCAAGTGCTGTTTGACTGTGTGTATGTGTGTGTGCCTGTGTGTGTGCATTTATGTATATATGTATTTTTAGTACACGTACAAATTCGCAACACTGGATGCAGACATAGAAAAGGAGAAGAGAGTGAGCAGGAGAGAGAAAGAGAGAACGAGAGAGAGAGTGGGAGCGAGAACGATAGAGTCAATGTAAGATAGCAAGCAAGAGTAAGCGAAAAAAGCTGAAAAAGCTTTGAGACCACTCCCCGAAAAGTTCAGGCGACGGCGCAACGTCGACGCACACAAAACAACCAATCCCAGGCATAAATACACAAAAAAACACACACACACACACATACAAGGCGAAAACTGAAAAATACACGCATACAAACGCAGAGACAGATAGAGGCAAAAGCAATGTGTTACAATGCAATTTCCCCGCCAGAGTTGTTGTTGTTTTTGTTGTTGTTGTTGTTGTTGTTGGTGGGCGACCAACCCAAACTCAATTGTTCTGGCGAAAAGACAAAAAGGCTAGCTTGGAAAACTGGCACAGTCAAAAAATATGAGCAAGCAACAACAACAGCAACAATAACGTAACTAACAGCACAGGGTGCAGCAACAGCAACAGCAACAGCAGCAGCAGCAGCAACAGCAGCAGCAGTTTTCCAATTGGAAGTGCAGTCTGATTTCTAAGGGTTGGGCTGTGATTATGTCAGCAATACATGTGTGTGTGTGTGTGTGTGAGTGTGTGTGTGTATGTGTGTATGTGTGTATGTGTTTATTCCACCTTCACCCACCACTAGAAGCAGCAACATATGACTGTAAAGCAAAAGCAAAAGCAAAAGCAAAGCAGCGGTTCGTCAGTTGCTTTCCAAGCGCCGACGCCGCCGCACTTGCTACACGAGCGCTCGCTCGCTCGTCATTCGTGCGACGCATTTCAAACTAAGCTAAACTTTCCGGTAACGGTAAAAAGAGAAAAAACAAATATACAAGAAAAAAAAAACGTTGTCGCCGTTGCCGTCGGCCAATGGCCATGCGCCATCCTCGCACGGAAAGTGTACAAATCGAAATCTCAAAAAGAATGTGACCAATGCAAGCAAATAATTGTGAAAGTGTGTGCAACATTTATTGAAGTAAAGCCAGAGTCCCCAATAGATTTATATATGTATATATCTATGCAAACGTGATCCTGGCCAGCATCTTTAGCCTACTCGCAGAGCGCGCTCAGGCATGGAACTCTTGAAGCTAATGATGTTCAAAAGTGACTTTCTGTCCAATGGCAAATGTGACGATCGCGTACCGCCCATTAATCTAAGTCAATTGCCAGAGTTTCTATTGTGTAAGTGGTCTTTAACTAAAAACAAATACACCCCAATCGCAAAAAAAAAACTAAGAGCACAGACATACTTAAAATGTCCACTTGAATCCAAGAGATTGAAGCGCAAATATTGAATAATATCAACTCCTTATTTAAAAAGTTAAGATATCACTTTTTGCCAGAAAAACTTTATAAGCATTACTATAAATTATATAAACATCGGTAATATTCATACATATAAATATTTTTTTATATAAATATAGAATTGGAAAGGAGATTGAGGCACAAATTTAGAATATTATTAACTCCTTTAAGATATCTCTATTGGCTACCAAAGCCTTATAAGCATTGCTATAAAAAATATAAACATCTCATGCAAAGCTAAACTTTTCTTATAGAAATTCAGAATTGGAAAAGACCTGCTGCAGCAATTAAACCACAAATAAGATAATATCCTTAAACATAAGTTAACAATGCTGCTTGAGATATCTTTCTATTGACTGTAAACTGTAGCAATAATTGTCTATATATCTTTTTATCTATCATTTCCAGCACTTTTTGCAGTTTTTCCTAAAACCAATACATGCAAAAAGTATGCAATGATATTATGCGAAAATGTGTTTATTTGTTGAGCTTACTTCTGAAAAAAGTTAAGAATAACAAACTTAACTCTTAAACAATTCAAATTGAAAACCTCACACAGGTATTGAATTTCAGTTGAAATACCAATTATTTTTTACACTCCAACCAATAGATCAAAGTGCTTTTGAAAAATGTATTCATTGCAAAATTTTGTTGATTCATCGTTTTGTATATTAATGGGAATCTGCAGTCGCATTTCATATGTCTTTCAATAATGTTGATACCAACTAGCTGCAAAATAAAAGTTGTAAAATGCAGATGAAGTACGATTATTAATTTTCGGCAATTCTGTACTGCAAATACAAACAAAATGAAAGAAAGTTTTATATTTTTTCACAAATGAAAATGATTTGCTTACTGTGTCGAAAAATAATAAGGAAATTAACTGAGAAGTAGAAAATGTAGTTATTTCGTAGACTTTATTTTACAATTCTCATAATGACAGTTTTTAAGTAGACGACAGTTCGGATTTCGATTCAAATTACAAAACAAGTAGCTCAATTAAAATTCCATTCATTTTAAATTGTTTTACGAGAATCGAGAAACGAACAAAAACCAAAAAACGAATTTGGCATAGAAAAAAGCCAAGAAACGAAAATGGGTAAATGAATTGATATTTTTGGGGTGTGGTAATTAATGATGTCCACTTTGTGTTGTGCACTTGCAGCGACGATACCAAAGTGTGGCGGCTGCCACGAGCTGATACTGGATCGGTTCATACTGAAGGTGCTGGAGCGGACCTGGCATGCCAAGTGTCTGCAGTGCAGCGAATGCCACTCGCAGCTGAATGACAAGTGTTTCGCCCGTAATGGTCAGCTCTTCTGCAAGGAGGACTTCTTCAAGTAAGTAAATTTCTTAAATGGGACCATCGGTCGCAAGGCGTGTTGCCAACGCATTTTTTTTTTGGTTATCGTTGGTTGGTTTAATGAAAATCTCCCGTTGCCCCGTTGCCAATGTTTGGGTCGAACAGACGTTATGGTACGAAATGTTCCGCTTGTGATATGGGCATACCACCCACTCAGGTGGTGCGTCGCGCCCAGGACAATGTCTATCATCTGCAGTGCTTCCTCTGCGCCATGTGCTCGCGTACACTCAACACCGGCGATGAGTTCTATCTGATGGAGGATCGCAAGCTCATCTGCAAGCGTGACTACGAGGAGGCAAAGGCGAAGGGTGAGCATAACATCATCTATCATCTATATAGGATTCCCAAATTAATGCCAACCCCAATTGCAGGTCTCTACTTGGATGGCTCGCTGGATGGGGATCAGCCGAATAAGCGACCTCGTACCACGATTACCGCCAAGCAGCTGGAGACACTGAAAACCGCATACAACAACAGTCCGAAACCCGCCCGACACGTACGCGAGCAGCTGTCGCAGGACACGGGCCTGGATATGCGGGTGGTGCAGGTCTGGTTTCAGAACAGGTCAGCCAACAAGCCAACTGACCAATCTATACCCCTTACTAACTATTCGCTTCTTTCTTTTTTTTTGGGTTGCCTTAGACGAGCCAAGGAGAAGCGACTGAAAAAGGATGCAGGACGAACGCGCTGGAGCCAATATTTCCGCTCCATGAAGGGCAACTGCTCGCCTCGCACTGACAAATTCCTCGACAAGGATGAGCTAAAGGTGGACTACGACAGCTTCAGTCATCATGGTATGTCTTGGCAATGTCTAAAAACAATATTCTAGCTACAAGTACAAGTGGCATAGATTTCCCAGCTATTTAAGTGCTTTAATTAAGTTTCAAAAAATCGCACTTTAAATCATGATTAAATCGTATTAATATTATTATTTATCATTTATTAATTTAACAATTTGAGTAATTAAAATAAGTAAATATTTTTAATGTTATATTTTATTCCAATCTTCCCCTGTTTAACATAATCTTTTATATATTATTCCGCGCACAGATTTGAGCAACGACAGCTACAGCACCGTCAATTTGGGATTGGATGAGGGGGCATCGCCGCACAGCATTCGAGGTTCCTACATGCATGGCAGCTCGAGTCCATCGCAGTATCCGCCGAGCAGTCGCTCGCCGCCAGCCGTGGGTCAGACGCATACGTTCGGCTCCTATCCCGACAATATTGTGTACACAAATATTGGTAAGCATATATTTCTGGCTTGCCTTGCGATACGATGTGAGAATAGATTTTGAAGAGTTTTGGTTTCTTTCAGATCATGGAGTGGGTTCGAGTCTGCATCCAAGCAAATCACATCATCGCCTGCATAGTAGCAATAATGTATCGGATTTGAGCAACGATTCTAGTCCCGATCAGGGATATCCTGACTTTCCGCCAAGTCCCGACTCCTGGCTTGGTGACTCCGGCAGCACCAATAATACCAGCACCAACAACAATGCGAATACCAACAATAATAACAATACTAACAGCAACAACAACAACAACAATAATAATAATAATAATAACAGCAGTGGCAGTGGCAGTGGGCCCTCGTCCAATACAAATGCCACACCGAATCCGAATCCTGCAACTCCTGGCGTACATTACTGATACTCAAAAATACTTTTGCGTTATTTTGAGATGCAGTCGCGCAATTTGCTGCTCGCGGCTGCCCAACAACAGAAGCATACTTCGCCGCAGTAGCGACGCCATTTTGAAAGCTCCCAAGCACTTAACAGTGCTGCAAGCAACCAAAGAAGCAAAAAGAAAACCAGAGACACAACAGAAAAGCTTAACAGTTAACAGCGCCGCTACTCGCAAGCTTTAATTTTTTGACTGCATTTCGGTAAATGCACTAATTTTCTTACTTTTAACTAATGTAACACAATTTGCTCAAGATTCTGTAATTGATTTTCATTTAGTTAACACACACATATTCGATATAATGATTAAAGTACGAGAGTAGCTTGAGTACATGGAGTGTACAATGTACATAGAAATGTGGTATGTGCCCATGGCTTAAATGAATGATACTTAACGTTATGTTACGTCACTTCCTTAATCGCTTTTGTTTTGTATTATTATATTGTATGTATATTGTTTAGCTTTGATATTTTAGTGTATGTAAATATTGTATATTTGTGTATAGTAAACAACAAAATGAAGAACTACATTTTAAATTAAATTAAGTCTGTATAGGGTCATCGAAATGTGGGGTAAATGCACAAGATTAATTAAGCTAAGCCCCCAAAAAAAAAAACAAGTTATTTATTGCTTTATATAGGAATACAAGAATTGCATAGGAGAAATATCAATTACGAAAAGTGATGTCGTATATACATACATATATCTAAAGTAATACCAAAAAAAAAACAAAAAACAAAATGATTTCAAACCAATAGAAATTTCAGTAAAATGCAAAACTACGTAAAACAAATGATAACGAATTTTTAAATTTATTGTGTATTACAATAAGTTTAAATTAATTCAAATAAATGCGATACAATTAATTACTATTTGACATGTAAGAATAAATGATACAACAATTGTTAAAAAAAATTCGAGTTTTATATTATCTAACAACAGTAATCAGGAGAGATGCGACTCCTAAAAAATAGAAAATGGAACAACAATATGCATGGTAAGGAAATTCGCAGAATATTATTCACAATATTATTTTTGTCAAATTATTCGATAGAATTTAGATATTTCCAAACACCGTTGAGAGTCAAAGCTCAGTGCTTTCTTTCAATTTCAATTGCAATTGCTCTCTCCCTTTTTCTCTCTCTCTCTCTCTCTCTCTCTCAGTCTCTCTATCGTACGCTCCTTCTACTATTTCATTCATAGCAGTGAGCGCAGTAAGTGTGTGGTGCGATGATGATCTGACATGTCGTCTTCTGTTTTTTGTCTCAGTCTCTTTTTCAACGTTCGCGCAACGACATCTCTCCTACCGAGGAAGCTTTTGATGCGCATAGGCGCCTAAACTTACCAATTAGTTGATTACAATTATATAAATAATAAAAAAAAGCAAAACAAAATGAATTAATAATGTTTTATCAGCAATATTTTGCAGTAATTAAAAGCCACATCAAATCGACGGTGCGTTCGAGTTCGAGTTCGAAAATTCGATATCTATAAAAAGCGCTAAGCACTCTCAAAATCCAATTCAATTATTTGTTTTTGTTATCTATGTGTGCATGTGCGAATATTATATATATATATATATACATATATATACATACATATATATATATATATATATATGTGTGTGTGTGTGTGTGACAGAAAATGTGCTGCCAAATATCGAAATACAAATGTCGTAAAATGTTCTATTTTTATTTTGCAGTAAACTACAGCAAGCGCAGCCACAGCAATTTCAATTGTTGCTGTTGTTGTTGTTGTTGTCGTATGCCACCAGTCTGAGTGTGTGTGTGGGAGATGCAAATGTGTAATATGTTTTTGTTTTTGTTGCGACGCCAAATTACATTTGCGGCCGATACGCCGCTCGATCCTTAAGAAGAGCCTCCCTCCACACACACAACATCATCATCATCATCGGATATCCAGCAACAGCAGAACTTTTCAAATAGTGACCATTTCCAGAATTAACAAACAAAATAATAATAATAATAACGGACGTGTCCGCTCCGTGCATTTTCCAATAATGCAAATTCAATGTATGCCAATATTGAAAGTAATTTTCGTGCTCTCAACAATTGTCTCAGTCACAGGTAAAAAAAAAAAGAAATGCGCTCAAATGAAAACACGGCAACACAGCGTTGCCATATCTCGCAACAAACTGCAGCTGTTCCACTCACCACTCTCTCGATCTCTCTCTCTCTCCCCCTCTCTCTATCTCTCTCTGTCTGTCTCTTTACGCTACTCTCTCGTCCTGATTGCAAAAAGATTGTTGTTCGAGCCGAATTTTACTGTTCCGCCAGCACACACTTCAAATTGAGGAGCATGTAGTCCAATTGGTTAATCCAATGGAACTGCAGCAGCAATTCAATGTCGACGGTTTGACTTCGGCAACGGACATGTTCAGTGATACGGCGCAAATGTTACAATTATCGCCGCATCTCAGTTTCGATGGCGAATTGGCAACACTTGCGACAACGGAGCGTGACAGAAGCCCGGAGCTTTGGTCCACCAACGAAGAAGAGGAAATGACGACAACAACGAAAAGAGCAACTACGCCAACACCAACAACAACAACGCTGATTACAACAACAACGCTAATTACAACAACAAACACAATGGCAACAGGCGAACCACCGCCCGATGACAGTTCATCGCCGCGACTCTCTATTGACGCCGCCAACTCAGAGCGGAATGAAGAATCTGTTTCGACAACAACACCTGCAACATCAACAACAACAACAACGATGACATCGACAACGGGCAAAAGCAGAAGTCCAAAATTAACGGAAGACCTCAACTTTAAGCTTCCCTGCAGCGACGAATATATCAAGTACTTTTGCCTAAATGGCGGCAATTGCTTTCGCTGGGCGAATGCGAACAGCTTTAGCTATTGCGTGTGCGCCGTTGGCTACGTGGGCGAACGCTGCGATTCAAAGACTGAAAATGGTAAGCACCTGCTCACACCATGTATATATATAAATATAAAGCTTTTAAAAATGTCAATTACCTTTGCAGGCGTTTATGTACCGTTACGACCGGCGACGCCCGACCCCCAGCTGAAGACGGCTCACATCGTCTTCTCGTTTCCCATGCTTGTCCTGCTCTCAACAATCTACGTTGTGTTTGGCGCTATTTTTATGCTGCGCAACGTTTCGGCGCAGCGACGCAAGCAGCAACAGCTGCATTTGCACAAGCAGCGCTTTTTTGTCAGTTGTTGAAAAAATCACAATGGGGCTGCCAACTTGATTTTGTTTTGTTGCTTTCAATTTTGCTTAGGAGACGAACCTAATAACTAACGTTTTTTGATTTGATCTGATTTGATTTGGAAACGCCATTTTGTTTCATCGCTAAATTTGTTATAAAATGCCAGCCAAGTTGGGCATTTGTCTATGATAATTTCTTTCTCTTTACGTTGCGCAACGCTTTAATTTATTTAATTACATATAATTCTTTTTTTTCTGTAAATTCTTTGTATTTAGTTTTGCAAAATAAGAGCGCTCTTTGCTTTAGAAGCTTAGAATTTAAGCTTAGTAGATTTGTTTTGTAGTAACATTTTGTTACGCTATTTAGTATGTATTTAATATTTAAATTTAGCGTTTATCACTGTTATCATTAATATTTTTGTAACACTTTGTTACGCAACAAAAAAAAAAATCGAACAAAGATTGTAATTTATAAACAAATTCTTTTTGTAATGCAATAATCAAAAAAAAATATATATATGTGTACGGGACTCAAAAGTTTATAAAACTTGAAATGTTGCATGCGTTATTATTTTATTCATCTATTGTGTTTTTGTTTTTTTTTTTTGTTTTTGTGAGAGAAGGCAGTTTTGGGTTTTTGTTGCTCTTCGTACCATAATTTCCAATATCAAAGCTCAAGATCAGTTTTAGTGGAGCACACTTGCGTTTTATATTTTATAATATATATTTATCCAATATTTCGTCCAAAAATTCTTTACAAATTTCTTAGAACTTACAGTTAAATGTATAGTAGAAATTATTCAAAAAATTCTTACTTTCATCATTTCATCGATGATTTGTTTTCTTTTTTCTTTTGTTTTTCTTTTATCATGATCATCAATATGACAATGGTATGTATGCGTGTGTGTGTGTGTTTGTATGTTCGTTTGTGTGTGTGTGTGTGTGTGTACTTATAAATGCGTGTTGATGGATTATACGAATATACGTGTGAAAGAGAAAACGCCAGCATCAAAATTCAGTTGCAACCAAACACATCGAAACAGTTTCCTCAACTTTTGGTGGGTGTCGGTTTGGAGGTGGTGTTGTTTGTTGTTGTTGTTCTTGGTGGTGGTAGTGGTGGTCAATGTACGTGTGTGTTGGTGTTTCCGTATATTCTGTCGACTTGTATGTATTTGTTTTGTTTTTTGTTTTTCTTGAATATATGCTCATGTAATCTTGGATTAGGGATATGAAATTCGTACAAAAATGATTAAAATATGTAAATGTTAAAAATGTATTTTGCTTTTTTTTGCTCTCGTGTTTATCATTTAATTGGTTTTTTTTACGTTGCGTTGTTTTCTTATGTTTTTATCGTTTTTTTCTTGTTTTTTTTTTTGTTTTTTGTTTTTAATAATATGTAATATATATAATAATTATTAGTATTATTCGCATGTCACGGGCAGGTCCTGTGTTGTAACATCTGCCGCAGCGTTCTTCTCCTTTAGATCCTTAGCGATATCCTAAAATAAAACATGCGAAAACAAACAAAACGTAAATTAATTTAAATTTACATTTCAGACGACTTTCAAATTTAAACGAAAAAAAAATGATATTAAGCACGGGAGGAGAGAATAAGAGAACACGAAGCGATAGATAAGCAACTTAGAGCACAACAACAACAATTAAAAATAAAATGGCAATGACCTTTGCCAACGTTACATATATATATAAAAAAAAAACAACAATGATACAACAAAAATAAAAGAATGAAGAATGCGAATTATGTAAATTTTAATTCAATGAAGTTTCTTTTCTTTTTTTTTAACAGAGTACAGTTGTATAGTCAGCGGCCAAACAGAGTTGTTAGATCAGCTGTGCGTGTATATGTGTGTGTATGTGTGTTTGTATTTAAGTGTGTAAGTGTGTGTGTGTTTATGTTTGTATTTGTGTGACGGGTGCAAGAATTAGAATGGGTAAAAGTTAGGCGTCAGTTTGTTTTTGTTGTTAATATACAAATGCAGGCGACGAGCTCAAGTAGTAGTAGTACATTAGATGATGGGACAGTTTCGCGTTGTTTTATTTTTTAGTAGCATTCCATTTGACATTTGATTTACATTCACATTCACATAAGAGATAAGAGATCATGCAGTTAGTCAACAGTAAAACAAGGGAACCAGCCAATTAACATTACGATTAACGTTAACAGAATACTGAAGCCGAGCGAGACACACACAGACCGGACGACCAATCATTTACGTTTAACATTTACGGTAACACACAACAGACTACCAACTGCTGCAACCCATAACATAACAGAGTTGCACTGCTTTGTTACTCCTTCGTTACGATACGATAAACAAATTAAAAATAAAAAAAAACAATCAAACTGATGCACATACGAGAAAAGCACAGAGAGCGGAGAGGAGCACAAAATGAGTTGGAAAACAGCGATAGAGAGGTGGAGCCCAACGCAGGATTGTTTGATAAATGGAAGTTATATATTTTTTATGGCGCATTATTTTTTTTTTCTTTGTGGTGGATTTTTGTTGAGTGTGGCGAGCAAGCGAGCGACGAGTGTTACAAATTCGTTACGAATGTGTGTCTATGGGAAAGTGTGGTGAAGTAGAGTTGAGAGCGAATCGATTGGTATTCACCTCGTGATGAACAGCAGCTGCTTCTTCAATGTCCGCAATTGCGCCCAGCTTTGTTATGCTGCTATCGCTGCTGTCGATAATGTTATCGTTATCGATATTGCCATCCATTTGCTGCACAACAGCTGGCGCATCATCAACAACTGTGGTGACTTTCTCATCGTTCCCTCTTGAGCTCTGCTCATCTTCAGCTTCGAGAATGATATCCGAGGCGAGTTCCTTCTGGCTAATCATCTCGGGCTCATCGATAATTTTCTCCACCATGCTGATCACCTCTGGTTCAATTTTATTATCGTTGTTATCGATATCATCATCGACATCGGTTATAATTCTATCGACTGCGCTTGAAACCTGCTGTTCCTCAACTAAATCATCTTCAATTGTGGGCAACACTTGCTTATCCTGCTCCGTTACAATATCTGCCGCCTGCTCGGTAATTTCCTCAACAATGGCCTGCGCCTGATGCTCAATATCGGTCAACAATAGATCTGTTGGTGGTGGTGTGGCTGTTTCTGCTGCAATCTCCTCCTGCTTTTGCTCATCCTGAACAAACTTAGCATCTTCGTTGTTGTCATCATCATCGTTGTCTGTAGTCAATGCAAATGCCGAAACACGCGAGGGTGGTGGGGACTTGGGCAGTGGTGGTGGTTGACTGGACTCAACACAGGGCACAACCACATCAACATCATCAGCTGCTTCAACAACGGAAACTGGGTCGATTTGTGAGTGAGTAGTTTCGGATACGGATTTAAGTTCTGATTCGATTTCTAGACGGGGCACAGGGGAGAAGGAGGATACAGCCGGAATCAAAACCGCTTCCGGTTCGACTTCATCAACGGACTCAGTGGTTTCAGTCTGAGGTGCAATTACAACAAAACTTTCGGACTCAGAGATCTCGCTAACTGCCGCAATAATGGCAGCAACCACTTGTTCTTCTTCTTCCTTGGCGGCATTGGCGTTGACGAGCACTTCTTCTTCTTGCTGCGCTTGGACAGTGGTGTTGGGAAGTTGGACGGAATTGTCGATGGTTGTGGTATTGGTTGTGGTGTTGGTTGTGGTATTGGCTGTGTTAGGTATTGTGTTATTTTGGATTGTGGTTTGGGTCTGAACTAACTCTGCGGCTGCAATTGTCTCGGTCTCAGTGGTTGTGGTTGTTGTTGTTTTTTCTGTTGTTGTGATTGTGGTGTTGTTGTTCTCTGTAGCTGTTGTTTTTGTGGTACTCGTATTTACAGTATTGTTGTTGTTGTTGTTTGTGGTGGTGGTGTCTATTTGTTTTACCTCGATTTGCGACTTGTTCTTAATTTGCTCGGCCTCGGACTCGACAGCGACGACAACAGGTGTGGTGGTGGCAGTAGTCTCCTCGTTCTTCTCACCAACTCCATTTGTGCCGTTCTGATGATGTGGCTCACCATCAACATTGTTGGTGGTTGTTGCTGCTGGTGGTGCCGCCTCTGGCTCAGTTGGGGATTCAGCCAAACCATTCTTTTCGCCATTGGTCAACAACACGGGCTCAGCACCTGCGCCATGACCATTGGTAACAACTTCACTGGTGGTGTCGGGCTCTTGCACCACAGCAGCACTCAATGACTCAACAACAGCTGGTGGCTCAACATTTGTCTTCGATTCGTTAGTGGTGGTGGTGCTGCTGCTTGTGCTAGTCGCTGTGATTGTCTCCGGCTTGATTGCCTCCTCTACAACGTTAACTGTTGGCGCTGCTGACTTCTGCTCATCACCATTCACTTGTTGTTGTTGCTCCTGTTGTTGTTGCTTTTCCTGTTCGCTGGCTGCTCCATTTTCGGTGGGTTTCGATTCAACATTGGCTGTCGCATCGGCAACTGCTTTATCCACGCTTTGCTGCAAGAATTAAGTTGCATATTTAATTGGAGGCAGTCACAAATACAATATTAGGTTGCCAGCTTTACCTCAACTTTGTCCGCGTTCGATGCTGCTGCTGCAGTTGCTCCTCCTTCGGCGGCTGCTCCCTCTGCTGCTGGCTGCTCCGCTTCGCCATTCGTTGACGCCGCTGCTACTGCTGCTGCTGCTGTTGGGGAGGCTGGCTCCTCGGCCTTGGCTGGCTTCTGTTTGTCCTTTTTGCCAAACGAGATGCTGCGGAATGACCATTTCTTTTTCACCTTATCCTTCTTGGACTTGGACTTGATGCTCTCATCGGCCAATGGTGAGATCTCCTCGGCGCCACTGCCCTCTTTGGGCGATCCAGTGGCTGTTGCTGCCTCATCCTTTGCAGCAGTATCAACAGCAGCAGCAGCTGCATCACCATCAGCACCCTTTGGTGATGACGACGCCGCTGCAGCCGCTTCGGCAGCACTCTTCTCGGTGGTTAGATCTTTGTCATTCTCCGAGTTCTCTTCGCCCTTCTGCAAAAGCATAAACATAAATTGATGTCACTTTGAATTTACGCCTCTTTGTTGCAATTTACCTCGCCGCCTGCAGAAGCTGGTGACGCTGCTGCATCCTCGCTCTTTTCCTTTGGCGTCGATGCATCGCCGTTTAATGCGGGCGGCGCCTGATCGACATCGACATCAATTTTCTCGACTTTGCCGGCGACTTCGTCGCCCTCGCCAACTTTCTTCGGATCGGTGGTGATATCAATTGAACGCTTGCTCTGTGCTTTACCCATTTTTGCTGGTCCTCCTCTTTTTTTATTTGTATATATATATTATTTTTTTTTTTTGTTAATTGCTAATTGGTTCTGCTGTATCTGGTTCTGCAAAAGCAAATAAAATGCGGGTTTCGGGTGGTTTGTAAATAATTGCAAATTAATTGTTTCTCGTCTTCTTACTCTTCTATATATTTACTTGATACTATATGTTATGCTCGGGTATATATTTAAACGATTGTCTGTGGTGTGTACATGTTTTATTGAGTATCGTGAAATGGCAGCAACGCACTTTTCTAAAGTGAACTTGCCATTTTATTTATACATTTGACATTTTACTGCACGCCAACTTCTTCTACTAAAACTACAATAAAAATGGCAACAACGAAAACAACAACACCAACAACATTTGCAATTTGTACAACATCGCAATAGAAATTTGTAGTCGGCTGTGTGTGTTCTGTGATAAGGCGGCAGGCATTGCGTTTTAGAGATCAGCGGCATATAGCAAAAATACACATGTACTATATACGCATTAAAGTGCTGATAACATTCACATATAATTAGCGCCTAGTGTATTTGTATTTGGCGATCTGTCAATGTCAGGAAAGTGTTTGGACCCACGGAAAAATGTATTTTTTTCCATTTCTTTTGCAAGAAAATGTACTTAACTATTTTTCTTACTTATATACTATTAAATTGCGTTTTTAAAACTAGTTAACAGGAAAATTAACAAATATTTTAAACTATTGCGCATATTTATGTTTTCATGATCTCATTTCTTAATATGTTCTTTTTTATATTCCGATTAAGTTAATTTTTGTAAGAAAAAAAATATTGTTTGGAAAGAAAACCAGTCGATGTCAGAGACTATCACAGCAAGATTTTAAATACGGAATATAAATTCTCGTATATTCCATTCATTATTTCAATTTATCGATAACTGCCACCATTTCACGTATATCGATACAAATCGATTTCTGATAGTAATAAAAACTACAATTTAAAGGAATTGATCATCTATAAAAATCTAATCAACATTAAAATACAGAACATTTCATATGAATATTTATCAAGCAGAAATAAACATTTTTTGCATACATCAAAATAACATACACAAAAGAAAACACACACAAAACACAGTGAGTAAAAGAAGTAAACGACTTTGGATGATTAAAAGTCTTAGATTTGGGGCATCTTTAAATCGTGCTCTCTCTTTGTTTATTTTCATTTATTTAATTATTTTGTGTGATGTTGCCAGAACTCAATCAGTAATCAGAGTTAACTCGTCTGCGCCTAACAACTACATACATGTGTGTGTATGTGAATGTGAATGTGAATGTGTGTGTGAATGTGAATGTGTGTGTGAATGGATAAGCAGGCGGCAACTCATTAAATTGCTCGTTAAGAAAGCAATTTATTTGGCTTTGAATGAAGAACGCAAAGTGTGACTGAATAAACATTTCAAATTGCAACAATCAACTATGAAAGTGGGGAAAAAGTACGAGTGGAAAGGCGCAAAGAATCAAATATATCTTTCAGAATCAAGTTGACTGATTTAAAGTTGCCATATTTAAAGTAAAATTCAAATATTAATATATAATCATTCATTGCCAGAGTGTGCAGTAAATGCAAGCAACTCTATTTATTGCCGGCGTTTAAAAAAAAAGGCAGTGTAAACAGCAGCTTATCAGACATAGCCATAACAAGACAAGAAATATATATTAAATAAATGAATAATGCTAAAGGTAGGCGGCAATTGTGAAATGGTTTTAGCTGCGTCAAGTGAATCATCAAATTTAGGAAATTTTTTATGAAGCAACAAATGACACACACACACATAGAGAGAGAGAGAGAGATAGAAATAAAGAGAGGGAAATAAAAGACGGGCGAGGCACTAAACCGCTCCCATCCCCTCCAGGCTGTTAGTCGTCTTCTTGTTGCTACTACTATGCGTCACTATGAAAATCGAATTACTCGACGCGACTCGGTAAATGAAACAGAAACCGTACCAAATAAATTTAAATAACAGCAGGGAACATGATGGAGAGAGGGGGGAGGAGGTGAGAGTATCGGGCGCAGAAAATTAAAAAGCGAAAAGTTTCGTCTTATTTAGGGGTGGCTAAAAACAGCACCAACAACAACAAACATCCCATTTACACACAGAGGAGCGGCCAAAGCGGACCTCATTTGAAAAAGCTGTCGCAAAGCCAGCATTTGTGTGAATGCATACAGATATATATATACATACATATATATATATGTTTGTGTGTGCGCAATCTTTGCATGCATTTTTCGCGGTCTGAGAACAGCTGCGATATAACAGCTGTTTGCATTGTTTCCAAGCCAATGAGCGACTTTTTTCTTTCTTTTTTTTTAACTGTGAACTTTCAAGCTTAACTACTCAAATTGAAAAAAAGGCCAATTTCATTTCATATAAATACACTATGCTAACACCAATATCAATAATATGAATAAATCAAAATCCGGGCAACAAAAGTTGCATTATTTTGCATTTAAAAATACCCCTAGAATTTCACAAGTCATTTAAATATTTCTTATTTTCTTAATTTTAAGTTGAAGATTAAATCTAATTTTTAATTTAATCTATTTCTTACTTTATGTGATTTATTTATTTCTTTTCAGTTCATATAAATATTCTAAATAGTTAATACCAATATCAAGCCATGCAACAAATATTGCAGTTTTTTGCATTTAACTACTCCCAAAAATCTTATGAATGAATGATAAAATATGTCTTTTTTTTTTATTTCATAACTAATATTCAATTTTATTTTTAATTTAATCTAATTTGTAGTTTTTGTATTTTTTAAGTAAATAAATAAATAAATAATCGAATGCAAAGTTCGTCTTATAAAGTGTTCACTGTATTTACACGATACACGTGTATCCACAAAAATTGTGTTATTAAATACGAACGAACGAAAACGAATCATGAAAACATCACGTTTCAACAAAGTTTCTCAACCGATTCAACCGTTCAATGAACCCCCCAAAAAAAAACAAATTCACCAAACACCTCAAAAAGAAAAAATAAACCAACGATGGCAACAACAAAGCGAATGCCGCCCGCCTCTGCTTACATTTTGGATCAGCCAGCCACAAGATTAATCGAACTAAATCTAAAGCAAATTTGTCGACAACAGGCAAAAAATATATAAAGAACAAAAAAAAACAATATTCAAGAAACACGAAACAAGAACAACAGATAGAAAGTGAGGTGTCCAGCAATTAATTTGATCTCGTCGAATTTCAAATGTGAAATATCCAGTGATTTTTTGTATGGACAAACTGAAATGTGGACTGACTGACTGTATGCAGAATGAATGTCTGCTTGATGAGTAATCGCAAAAATATGCCGACGCACACACACACACAAGTGAACACAGGTGTAGCCGACGTAATACAACCCTTACTAAAATAGACAGCACAATAACCAACTGTGCGCGTACAGAGGAAAAGAAAGAGAAGAGAACAACAATAAAAAGCGCAAGTAAAATTGCGGTATGACGCATCAGGCGAGGCAAAAAGGACAAGCAAACAAGGACAGTGTCAGCAGCAGAGGGTTGCCGCCGGCCGGCATATAATTTCTATTACAACTACTATGACGTTTACTACTACCAAATACTACTATTACTACTACTACTACACTTACGCAACTCGCACGTACAGCAACAACAAAAATGACGACTACGACGACGGTCATTGCCCGTCGTTGCCATGGCAACGAGTAGTCGACGCTAACGCTAACGCTAACGCTGACGTCGCTGCGTCACAGCAGCAATATTTGGGGGGGCGGCGTGTGAAAATATTTGAGCGCCACTGCGGCCCACATACATACATACAAACAACAACAGGCGATGCATTAAAATTGTAACAGCGTTGCCAGACCGACTACGGCAGAAAATGCACGTCAAAGCATTTACAGGAGATAAGCATTTGCAGGAGTTTTACAAAATTCACACATAAGTAACATTTGCATCAGTCAATCGATTGACTGAAGAAAATTGATTGTTCCATTAAAATTACTGAATTTTTTGGGGGCTTTTATTAGTTAAATTTAATTTAAACTTGACCTTTGATACACACACATACACACATTGCATTTACAATAGAAATGCCACTGGTCACTTCTCTCACGCCTCTTTGCTTTTAAAGCCGCGCCTTTGTGCCGCATTCAGTGAAAGAAAATTTATAAACGAAGGGAGGACAAAGGAACGCAGCAATGAGGAGGGGGAGGGGAGAGTGGCGGTCTCTGTCGTCTATAAATAAAAGCGCATTTATCAACAATGGAAACATGTTCGAAATGCAACAACAGCTCCACACAAAGAGCGAGCAGCGTATGCATGTGTACATGTGTGCATGTGCATGTGGGGTGTGTATGTGTGTTCAATTGTCTGCTCTCTATCAATTTTGACACTTTAAGCTGCTGTTGCTGCTGCGGCTGCGCTTTCAATTTGACGCCTGCTTCTATTACTCCACTCCTCTCACTCTCTTTCTCTAAATCTCTCTCTTTGTCTTCCCTTTTGCTTTTCCACTGGAAGATCCAAGCGCTATGAGAGTGCAGACGATACGTAAATTAAATTGATTGTGCTGGAATGCGTACAGCACGACACTGGAGCCGGGGGCCGGCCGGCCAACTGGACAAACATTAATTTCATGTCCATGTTATACACACACATACATACATACATACATACATACATATATATATATATATATAGAGATTCCAGTTGGAAGTTGCATTGTTGTACAAATAAATTGTGTAGGGCCATTTATAATAGAGTAGCATTTATAGCACTGAGAAATTGCTAAGTGCACGCGCACTCAAAAGCCGCGCGAAGTAGACGTAATTGAACTTTTATAAACTAATCAAACGAACGCCCACAGACTCAAGCCTCAGTCGCCGTCTCAGACTCCCTTTTTTTCGAATTTTGTTCATTCCACTGCACACGCACTTGACAGCTGACAGACACACTCAAACACACTCACACACACACACACATACAACGCATCTCAGCTCATTTCTTTCAATTTCTTCAATCAGCCGCTAGGCGGCGACAGTCGCAAAATGTGCAAATAAATGCCGAGTATAATAAGTAAAGCAGGGAGAGAGAGCGAGAGAGTGAACAATAAAATATGTTGATACACATGTTGACACACACAAACATACAAGTGCAAGCAATGCATATTTGCATATTTGTCACATTGTTTGCTATTTGAGACACACACACACAAACACTCACATAAACTGCTGTTGCAGATAAGCCACGCCTAAATATAACACACAACAAAACCCAATCAGTAATCAATTTCACATGTAATAAATATGCACACACACAAGCACATATAAAGTGCACTTAAATGCATTACTCACACATACACACACACGCACACGCTCAAACAGCAATTGTCAAAAGGGAAATATATGGCAACATTTTTTTTGTGGCCCACGCAGCCAAAGGAATTGAGGGAAGAGAGCACTTTTCAAAATTGTCTGTGCGAAAAGCAAACAGCAACAACGAGAAAGAGAAGAACAAGAAGAAGAAGAGCAGCAGTCAGTTTCAGGGAATGTCTCAAGTAACCGGATATAATTGGTTGGCGCTGTGTTGTTGTTGTTGTTGCTGTTGTAGTCTTATGAGTTGAGCGACAATATGAAAAGGATACGTAAAATGAGTGCCATAATTAGTTACGAGCTGGAAATACAAATGTATTGAAGTATTTGAGTATGTAAAATGAAGAAAACTGTTTTCAATTATCATTTCCGGTCAGTAGTTGTAGTTGTTGTTTTCGACAAACGGATCTTTCTTTCTTTCTACGGCATTCTTCACAATTATTGTTATAGAGTATTCAACGAACATAGCCCAAAATATAAGCAGATATTCATATATTCATTGACATAACGGTACGTTCGACGTCGTCATCGTCGATATCTGAATGAACCCCCACAGCAGCAAATGATAAACCATTTATATACAAATATATATTTATATATATAAGTAGTGTATGTGTTATAAAAAAAAAGAAAATACAGTAATAGAGAGGAAGTGTCTTTAGTAGGCGACGCATTCACAATTGATAAATGCGAATGAGGCACAAAGCAACTTGGCTATCAATTGCATAGAATGGGGTAATTCTAAATTAATTTTTATGTGTGTATTTTTTTTAAAGAATCATGTCTGATTCACAGTTTTTCAACTTAACAATAGAAATAACGCTTTTTTCCTTATATTTTTCTTCTGAATTGAATCTAGTATACATGCTATACATATATATAAGTTGGGCGCTACGTGATTTATACTTGGTGTATAAAAATAAATGTATGATGTGTTTGTGTTCAAGTCGAGATATCTGTGTTACTGCAGAGTCAACAACATATCAAAATGATAAGCGCAAAAGAAAGCAGCGATCTGCGCAAACATTAAAAATACTTTTTTTTTACGGGCTTAACCAAGTAGATAAACACAACTAGCAGATTGTAGAGAATCTTAATTTTTTGTAAGAAATTAAAGTCATTATCAATTTATATGCATAGTTTTAAGCACGTGAAAAGATTTTGCGTCGTTTTTTTTTTTTTTTGTTCCTTTTGTTAAAAGCGAAGCATATAAATTTTTAATATATGCATAAATAAATGGGAGAATAGCCACTTAAAGCTAGCTTTTACTTTTATGGTCGGTTATTTTAGTTTAACAAGGTCTACAATAATCAACAGCAAAAAAAAAAATGTTATTTGCGATCCCCGATTTTAAGGCCAAAAAGAAAAGCAGCTATTAAATGGCGGTACTCGAACAACAATAAGAAACACTCGTAAAACAAAAAATCACAAAATCTGAGTCTGCGCAGCTGGAAGAGGAGACAGCTAGCTAGCTAGCTTTCCAACGCGAGCCAGATTAAACCAGCCCACTCATTCCACATACACACATACACAAACAAACACATTTACAACTGTGTAAGTGTGGCCAGAAAACTTGAAAAAGCAGTCGCAAAATATTGTCGAAGGATGCGGATGCAAGTAGAAAGCGTAGCTGGCAACAAAAAAAAAATATATTTTTTTTTAAAAAAAGTGGGCTGCAACCGTTGCGCTGGCTTAACCGGTTGGGCGCTTTGCCATTCTTGTTCTCTGCCTCCTCCTCCTCTAATATGTTGTGGTTGTTCTTTGGTTTTTGCGGCTAATTAAAACACAAGAGCTATGCATGCATTAGTAGTAGTAATTTAATGAAAAGTAGTAGTAATAAAGGTAGTGATAGTAGTAGTAGTAGCAGAAACAAAGACAAATGCCAATTAGTCAGCAACGAACCAAAGCGAGAATTGAAATTGAGTTGTGAGTTGTCATCAAGTGGCAAGTGGCGCGCGCGCGAACGCCTCGCTTATGCAGTCTGATTAGAAATTCAAAGCGCTACGTCCGGATTTATACGCCGGACCACTTTGGTATTGGTATTGTTGTAAACGGCATTTTAATACAAGCCACATAAATAATTCATGAGACGACAATTGGCAAAGAAAACAAAAATTGACGCACGCTTTCTGTTCTGTTCTTGCTGCTGCTGCTAAGACACATTACAAATGTTTGCAATATTTCCGGTACTTACTTTACTCTTGTGTCTCCGCTGCGCGGGTGGTCACACTGAACAATATTTTGTGCTAACTCTAATTTGTAGGTGACGAAGAAGAGGCACTTTCACTAATCACAACGCACAAAATGCACTGCAGGAGTAGTAGTATGAATAACTAACTAGTTAGTTACTCGATTTGTAAAGTTAATAGTCGTCGCACAAAAACAAACCGATCGCACACACAACAAAACCGTTCAAGTCAAACAACAAACGACGACTGCGACGATCACAGCGACGACGACAACTGAAGAAAAACAGAAGTAGAAGCAGAAGCAGCAACAGAAAGAACGAACGCAAAAAAAAAGAAACTTCTACTTCAGCGTTTGGCAGCATTGCAAGCAGAGCAGCGCAGCAAGCAGCGCAGTGCAGAGCTAGAAGCAGGCAGAAAAACAGACAAAGAGAGAAAGGCCGGAAGCGTCAGCAGCGGCGTCAACAGCTGAAATGCGGGCAGAGGCAACAACAATACTGCATTGCATTGAGTGACCATCAGTAGCAGCAGCAGCTATCAATAAAAGCGATAGTGATATTATTATTGTTGTTGTTATAACTTCTTGTTGCTGCTGCATGCAATGCGTAAGGAGTCAATAACAAAACTAATGAGCCTTGACGTTGGCAACGATACATTTACATATGCATACACACACATACACGTGCATACATATGCAGGGGCCTTCTTTATTGCTTCATTTTGCCATTCATGCTTCTTCACACAATGACCCCACATGGCAGCAAGCGGGCGCTGCGTGTGCTGCGCAGCCAGCAGAGTAGCAGTAACAACTCTAAATAAACAATGACAAAGAGGAGTGAAAGGGATCGATAGCAAGAAGAGAGCGAAATTCTTGATGACTTTTTTTCTGCTGCTATTGACTTGAGTTGAATTGTGTCTCGTTAATTGCACAAGCTTAAGCTGATTATTGTATTCTTGCGCTTATCATTTAATTAAAATTGAATTTTGTTGACGACATTTATCGATCAATGCATCAAAAATGTTGTGTATGAAATAAATTTATCACAGCTTGCAAATGTCAGCCAAAGTGTTGACATGACTCGTCAGTGTCACCCCTCTCTCCGGCTCCCCCTCACAAATGCACTGGCAACATGTGTATAAAAGATGTTGTTTGAGCAGAACAGCCGCCATTGCCATTTCTACGCTTGTGTACGTATGTGTGTGTTGCGGTTTGTTGCTTTGAATATATATGTATGTATGTGTATACTCGTATTTTTTTCTCCCCGAAGGCAGCACATTTTCTTGCCACTCCAACAAACCGGCAACCGCTAAAAAAAAAATCAATCCTAACCACTTGAAATTCGACTAACAAGTACTTGCATACTTTACACACACACACACACACACACATACATAGGAATATTTGTTTATTTATAGCAATCGGTGGCGCGCATTTCATATTGTTATTAATGCTAATTCAACAAAAAACAGCAGCAACCTCTCATATAAAAAAAATAATAAACATGCCACATTTAAAAATATTCGTAGGCCAAACAAGAAATCAATCCGCAACAATAACAAACAAAGGAGGCAGCAGCAGCAGTTGAGAGAAGCAGATGAGATGAGTAACAAGAAGAAGAAATGAAAGAGACATGGACGGACTTCTTCACAGGCCGGCCGGTCGGTCGCTGCCCAGATAAGAACGAACGACGATGTTGCCTGATCGGCATAAATTGCGTTCTTTGAGAAAATCATTTTTGTTTTGTTATTGTTGTCGTCCGTCTCGCGATTGCAAGAGAAATAATGGCGATGGAACAAACTGATTGCTAACATATTTCCTCCTTTCCTACATTTTCTATTGATCACTAACAGTGGTTGAAATTGACATTATTTAAAATACTATTTATACTACTAAAAAATAATTTATTTTTGTAAAATATTTTTATTATACAATTTTGTAGTTTTTTTTTTATAATTAATCAATTTTGAAATAGAATGCGAAATTTGTAATTTGTATTGTTTAAATTTCTTAAGTGGATTATTGTAATTAAATCGCAGCTGTAGCACATTCAACTTACAAATAAATTCAAAATACAGTTGAATTTTACAGCTGGAATATTGAAAAATTAATTTATTTTTCTGGCAAAATATGCGAAAAAAATTGTTTTATAATAGAAACTGTTTACAGTGATGTTTTATATTTTTAGTTTAGGTTTTTCTAATGCAAACCGCAAATTGCACTTGGCGTAAAGCACGTAACGGTATTGCAAGCATTTTGCCACACACAGACTTGAGGCTATAACCGCAGTCGCAACAACAATAACAATTTTAACAATAACAAACGTTTGCCAAGACTGCCCTCCCTTCCTCAAATGCATTCAATATGAAACTTGAAACGACTTCAAATGCAGCCCCGAAAAGCTGAGCTCTAAACTGCAATTCAAATTATGGCAAAAGCGAATAATAATTTATGGGAAAGGACAAAATAAGAAATATTCTATGAAAATCAAATACGAAAATATAAATTATGCAGTTTTTATTTCAAATTTGAGTGTTTTTAAATATTTAAATGCAGACGCACACCATTCACCAGTGTTTCCGACGTACTTGCTGCATATATATATATATATATTTATATATAAATATATACATACACAGGCACAGGCACGTAAGCGGCGACGACGCCAGTTAGGGCGGTGGCTGGTCTGGCAGCAGGCTGTGTTGTGCTGCGCCGGGCTGGCTAACTACTCTCATCATATACTTTGTTGTTGTAGCCTTCACTTCCAACTAGCTATAAAAATTGCGACGCAATATTTTATTTTATTTTATAGCAAAAGTGGTTTTCTCTCTCTTCGCAACGATCCTCAGGCAGCTACCAACACTTGGCTTACGAATAAAAGTAAAAGCCGCCCACAGCAAAGAGAGAGAAAAATAAATACGCACACATATTGTGTTGAGTATTAAAGAAGGATATTTTTAGCAAACAAGTTCAAACGTGCTGGCAAGTGTAATCAGGCGTAGAATGCTCAAACACAAAGACAAGACGACAACAACGACAACGACAATGAAAAATAAGTCAAGTCAGGCATCTGAAACGACGACGAACAAGGCAACAGCAGCAACGTACACTCACACACACGCGCATATACATATAAGTGTGTATGTGTGTGTGTGTGTGTACGCACTCATAAAAGAAGAGGCAAGGCAGGCAGGCAAGTAGCGTACGAGTGACAGCACAAAGCGTAAAAAAGGATAAATGAAGCACGCAAGGGAAGAATGTTGATAAGCAAGCGTAGAGCACAAGACAGAGAGTGAGAGAGAGCTAGCTAGATGGGCAGACAGCAGGAGATACATAGAGAGAGAGAGATAGAGAGAGAGAGAGAGAGAGAAAGAGAGCGAGGGAGAGAGCCAAACGGATACAAAGCCAGCCACCGGCAGCGACGCCGGCAGCGGCGACATAGTGGCAACGCCAACGCAATTGCAGGCGGCACACCCAAAATTTGAGAGAAAAGGCTGCAAACGCAAAAAAAAAAACTACGAACAGCAACAGCCCAAAAGCAGCACTAACGAAAAGCCGGCTATGCATTTTTTTTTTTTTTTTCAAAATTCGTGTTAAAGCTGCTCAAATTCTCTGTCAACGCGCCCAGCCCACACACACACATACACATGTACACACGCACATATATAGACACGCATACACTAACAATAGTATGGCGTCCTTTTTGAATTTTGTATGCTTGAAGCTTGAATAAATAATTATTTCAGCACTCGTTGTAATTATTATATTTTAAAGTCATAATTCACAAAAGTCTCGTCCTACACTCGCATTCACACACTATTAAAACATGTACAAAGCGTTATACAGAATTTCAACAGCAACACTAACACACACACAAACAGACACGCACACAAAGGCACTCAGACAGCTTGGCTTGGTTTTTCAAATTTTGTGTTTGCCATTTTTTCCTGTTTTTTTTTCTTTGGTTGCGTTTTGAATGAAATTATGAATATTGTAATTAGCATTTACCTGTCTCGTTACGTATATATTATTACGGACGCGCACTTTATACTTAGATTCTGTGGTTTTTTTTTCGAATATAAACCGCAGTTCGAACTTCTTTCTTTAAACTACTTTCTGTCTCTCGTTGAGCTATCAAACAAACCGAATGCGTTCAAGCACAGTGTATGTGTGTGAATAAATGGGCACATTTTTTTCTGCTTCATTTTCTTTCTTTGAACCCTAAGCGAATGCTGATAACTATCGATAATTTGGCAGGCTGGCTAGCGAATGGAGCGGAGCCAGTTGAACGATGTTCAATTCAAACTCAATTAACAATATAAGCTATTTAACATAACTTAACTGACCCAAAGATCTGTTTGCTAAACATATTTAATTAAATGCAATAATATTAGCTAAGCAACTCTTCAGGGCTTTGTGGAACAAGTAATAAAATTGAAATTAATTTTCGAATGTGCGCTTAAGGATGGGGAGATTTATATTGATTGTCGAATACAGCCGATAGTATATGTAGATATCGATGGAGTTGACTATTGTGAATTGAAACTGAGTTTTAGGGATTTTCGATTAATCGGCATGTGGTCGCACACACAACAAAAAATTGACGCATAGTCGGCGGGAAAAACGAGGAATCAGTGAAATACAATTAACAATTTAAGAGTTAACAAAATAAGATTGCGATGCCGCCAAAGCCAAAGGGTACATCGCCCCCCGTACGCAAACGCTACTGCGGCCTGGGCAATCATCATCTGCGTCCGCCGCATAAAACGATCAGCAACGAAAGAATACTCCGTTTTGCCAGACACATAAATAACGAATTACGGAGCACAACGCCGGTCTGCGGCAGCTGCTATGACACGTTGGTTAGAATCTACAACATCAAGGTGACCCACGCCATCGATCTGCAAAAGGGCAAGAGGCGAGCGGCGGCGGCCAATACTAATTCCATTTCGGATGTGAGCAATAGTCAACAGTTGGCAACCACATCGGCCCCTCTGCATTCGTCTACGAGTTCTGTTTCCGCTTATTCGACCACAGCCACCACAGACAGCAGCAATCTGCCCTCCACTTCGACGGCGAAGCGTAAGCGACACGAACCACAGCCAACAAATCCTGTCCAGCAATCCACCTCTTCTGACGATGATGTGCCACTTTTAAGTCTGAATGCTGTAAATGGAACCCGTTTGCCAAATGTTCAACCGATTCCCAAGCGACGACAATTTGTAAGTCTGAACAAGGATGTTATGGATATTTATTTGAACGGCACCACGGGCGGATAAATTTCCTATTTAATTTGTAGTCAACACAGAAAAAGAAAAACATAAGTTGAGCTGAATTTTAAATTAAAGCATTTAGTGTTTAGTTCGTTTATCGCAAGCTCGCTTTACTCTATTTAGTTATTTAGTTAAAAGCATACTTAATTCAAGTCATTCCAATGACAATAAAACAAAGTTGAATTCACTTTTGAAAATGATTTTTGGAAGAAAATTTAAATGAAAATAATAACTGTTAAAACAAAATGTAATTTCAGCCATTTGCAAACAACAAGCTAACATTTATATATGTATTACAATTAAAAAATTATTAAATAAGATTTAGCAAAGAATTTCATAAAATCACATAAAATTTTCACAATTTTTAATGGTAATTCTTAAGTATGTATGTAAAACAGTAATTTTAATATTTTGTAATGGCCGTCAATTATTTAAATTTACCTTTTTTAAAACTATAACGGTTTATTTTGTTGAATAGAGTTCATGAATAAATTAATGTACTACATCAAAATGTTAACTTATAATTTAAGCAGTTTCGATAAGTGTTGACAAACAGCTGTTGCTGCAAAAGCGCATTTATCAACTTTTTGCATGGCCTTAGCAACTGTTAAATTTTAAAATATACCTAATTAAAAAACTCTTATAGCACTTTGTTTAGTCACAATTAGACGGCGACAAAAAAATATTTACAAAATTACGTTTTTGATACCGGCTTAAAACTTAATAAAACAACGCCTTGACTAAAAAAACTTTTGTCGTGTGTTTTTCAGTCTAAGATAACATAACATTGTTGCTCGCTGTTGTTAACAGTCTGCAAAATGTGAAGTTAACAGACAAACGCAAAAACAGCAATTTGGCAAAAAACAAAACAACAAAAAAATTGCAAATAAATAGAAAATATTATTGTCAAAGAGGATTTTAGTGCTAAATAGACGAACAACCAGCCAACTGAGATGGAAACAACAATGGAGGCGTGCTTGTAAGGGCCGAACGAGATTTATTTCAAAAACGCAGTTTCCATGATAGACACTAAAATTTGGCCAGGTGAAGAACTTTTGGCATTAACTCTTTTGGTGCATATTGCTTAGTGTTGTTAATTGCAGAGCGTCATGGGCTGCATAACGAGCACCAATAAGCTAAACGAGCTGCGACAGGAGAATGTGTTTCGGGTGCGTGTCGCCCACTTGCAGCCCAGTGGACCCGAAGCGCCCATCATACGCAGTGGCTACTTGGAATTGACGCCACGCGAGCTAATCTTTCTGACGCCTGGCTGCGATCCGATTGTGTGGGCACTGCAGCATCTGCGACGCTATGGCCTGAACGGGGATCTGTTCTCGTTTGAGGCGGGCAGACGTTGCATGTCCGGCCCGGGCATCTACACCTTTCGCATCCACAATGCCGAGCAACTGTATCCGATGTTCCAGCGTTACATCAACGCTGTCAATACGGATGCCTTTGCCCAGGTCGAGAGGGAACGGGAACGTGTAAATTCCACTCATTCGGTATCGGTGCTGATGGGACGCAGTGATCTCCAGCCGCACAGCAATAACTACTTGGAACCGGCACCGTTGTTGGCGCGGAATGCTCTGCAATCCTCCTCCCAGCAACAGCAGCAGCTATCGCAGCACCAGCTGCTCCAGCAGCCAAATGATATGCTGGTGGCTGCCAGCGATTCACCTGATTCTTTGCCAAATCTGCAGCTGATGGGATCAGCGGATGCGGGCGTCGATGGCGATGTGGGCGCACTGCAATCGCCAATTACGCCGGGCGCCTACATCAGCACCAGCACAAATCTGTACTTCGATCAGCCGTTGCAGCGATTGCTGCTCGAGCAGCAGAGCAGCAGCAATTCGCCGACAGATGGCACGTCCATTGGAACCAATTTGGTGGATATGCCGCCACAGGAATCGGCACCGATGATACTCAATGATGCATTGCGTCTGTATGCCAATGTGGATCGTTTGCTTTGCGATGAGCGTTGCTATGAGAATATCAATCGTTTGGATTTGCCACTGCTGCCACGCGATAGCTCTCAACAATCGATGGCATCCACAGCACAACAGCAACTACAGCAGCAACAGCAACAAACACAACAACAATCGCAACCACAACAACAGCAGCAGCCACAACAACAACCAGTGACGCCAACGAGCCTGACTGGTGTCAACTACATCGTGCTCGACTTGGATCAGCCACGCAGTCCCGCCCAGTGTTCGCCCAATGGCTTTGGCAGCGGTCAATCTCTGATTGCCGCCGCGCCCGTTACACCGGATGGGCTTAAGACGAGCACAGATGCCACAACGGCAACGACGATATCGACGCTGAAGCGTAGTCCCAAAGCGACAGCAACTGCCACAACGGGTGCAACAGCAATAACTGCGCCAGCGGATAAGGTCGCTGGCTACTCGACAATTGATTTTATACGCACATACGCCTTGAACAAGTCATCGACGGCAACGGGACACGACGGCGAACTGGCGGCAGCGATGGGACAACACATGCAGGATCATCCGCACGAGGAGGGAGAGTTGCGAATAACGCGGCACAGCAAGTGTGTGCGAAAGGCCTACTCAATCAGCGAGTAACGAGTAATGAATAGAACATAGATCGTCTTCTACTTGCTAGTAGTTGAGTCACGTAACGAGTGGCACAAGCAGAGGCGAGTAGCGAGTAGCATCATCTTTTACATCTTTTACTCGCCAGCAAGCGTCAAAATATTGCGCAAATGAATTAAGAAACAAGTGGCATAAGCACAGGCGAGTAATGAATAGAAAATATAGCTTCTTCTAGTCGCCAGCAAGCGCCCAACGATTAATTCAGATGAGTCAAATAACGAGAAGCATAAGCAGAGGCAAGTTACGAGTAGCAAAAGCATAGACAAGTAACGAATAAGGAATTGAGAGTCTTCTACTCGCCAGCAAGCGCCTAGCAATTGAGTTGAGTAAGGAGTGGCATTATCAGAGGCGAGAAACTAGTTATTTACTCAAAAGCAAACGCATAGCGGTTGAAAAGTCAAATAATGCAATAATAATGGGAGTAGCGAATAGAAAATAAAGCCTAGAGGAAAGTAACGAGTAGCACAAGCAGATGCGAGTAACAAGTAGCAGATAAAGCGTCTTCTACTCGCCAGCAAGCTCCCAACTATTGGGCAGATGATCAAGTAACGAGTAGTTGAAGCAGCACAACGAATTTACCAAAAAAAAAAGAACGGGTTAAAGTTACGACTCGTTCTATATTTTACTATAAGGTATATTATTGCTTGCTTGCGTCCTGGGTAACCAATTGAAGAATCAACCTCAAATTCTTTGCCCGGAACGCAATCGGGAGACCCAACACAAAAATCACAGTCACAAATTGCAATCAGGTTGTTTCAATGCATGTACTTACATATACATAAATACATACATTTAATTGTGCACATATTATATATATATATATATATATATATACTTATTTGTATACTTAAGTATTTTTAGTGCTAGTCTCGTTTTGAAATGTTGTGCAAATCAATTTGTTGTTTCGTTTATTTATTAGTGAAAATGCAACGTGAAAGGCTTTTAAATTGTACATTATGTAATTGATGTACATAATGTACTCGTTAGTAGTTAAGCCCATATATATCTATATATATATAAATATAAGGAAATCGACTTTGTTGTTGGAATTATTGAGCAAAAGAACGAACCCTTTTGTGGAGCGATTGCTTTTGTATTTGATTTGTTGGCAGCTTTCAGTGAACCGCCCGGTGTAATTTTAAGTTTTATATTGCTTTATTGTTATCCACAAATTGTTAGGAATTTGAACATACACACAAATATGCATAAATATGTACTTAATATTACTGTTAGTGTCTAAGGCAAAAAAGTGCAATAAAACTTGAAAACAACTTTAATCAAGAGTCGTTTTTTTTCTGTTCAAAATTATCTTTTTGAATAGTACTGAATTATATTGTTTTTTTTTTTTACTATAATGCCCTTTATTCCAAAGCATTACTATTTAATGAACTTTATATACATCTAATTGAATACTCTAAAATCTAAATTGCAATTCACTTAAATTTACTGTGTTAAATTTATATTACTTCACAGGTTCAGAGATTTTCCCATCTTTTTTTATTTTTTGTGTCTCAAACTTTAATTTTAAATTTGATTTAACATTTTTTGTTATTCAAATCTCTTTTATAAACTGTACTGTTTTTAGGCCACATTAAATATACATACATTATTAGCACTTAATATTATTGGCCGGAAATAAAAACAAATATTTTTGAAGTGATAACCTAAAATGAGACCCAAATCAACTTTAACCCATACAAACTAATTACAAACTTGAAACTCTCATTATTCGGCGTGTGCTAAAGCTAAAATCAGTTTTAAAATATAAGAAGCAAAGGGAAGCATATCTGACCCTATAAGGTAAATATATTTATCATAAGGATCAATAGTCGACTTGAACTAAAAGCGTATCCCAATCGAAATTTATTTACTAAGGCGTGCTCCGAAATAAAATCAATTAATAACATTAAACCAATTATTAGCAGCCTTTTGACCTTCTAAATCTATATCCAGTGCAGTTTGATGGGGTTGGCCTCGCAATTGTCGTATTATTCGAATAATAATATAATTTATATAATCATTTTTAAGAGAGACTTTCACACACATTCAAATATATGCTACACCTTTTGATAACAATCGAATTATCGACAATAAATCGACTTAAGTCCGCCCAGTGTGTACACCAATTACGGAGTGATAATGCCGGTGTGTTGTATTTACCGTTTGAAACTCAAATTGAACAAAGCGACTTGAAGAACGAACAAGCAAAACGAGAGCAGGTAAAATGAAGACGCTGATAAGAAGATCAAGCAATAGTAAATCAAGTTCAATTTACGCACAGTTGCAGTCTGCTCATTTCTCTACATACATTTACAGCAGCAGCTTAAGCGATCAAGTTCATTATCAACAAATAGAGAGAGAGAAAAAGAGAGCAAGCTGCAGAGGCATTGTCAGTGCTAGTTTTGCCGTTGACATTAATTGTCATGGCGGGCAATCTCAGTGTTTTCTGCGTATTGTGGATCTTGGCCTTGGTTGGCTCATCGGTTCATTGCCATTTTGGGCCGGAGCTGGTGGCGCGTGTGGCGCCACAAGCATCGCCAGATGTCCAGGAGGAAGCAGTTCGCCAGCTTATGCAACGCGTGCTAGGCGATCGGGCCTCAAATTTATTCGAGGTGGAGGTGAACAAGGCTCTTGAATTGCGCAGCTATCAAGTGAGAAAATATTCAATATATTTTGTTCAATTTGCTAAAATTGCAAATTAAATATATATATATGTATATTTAAGGAGTGAATCGAGCATCAAGATCCAATTATGCATAATGTTCATCTAATTGATGTAGTTGCTCTCATATCAGATTGTATAGTGATTGTCATTTAAATAGGTTCGCTTAATTTAAGGTATATGTTTTCTTTATTTATTATATTTTATGAATTTATTATTTAAATGTACAGCTATTTATTTAATTACAGTTAGATTTAGCTCTACACTTAGACCAATTGCCCTGAAATTTTGAAAATCGCTATTAAATTAGATAGATTAGAATTATATACTATGTAAAATCTTAAAAAACTAATGTTTAATAATGATAAAGGTTACAAAAAGGCTAATATAAAAATTATTCTATCCGTTCTACACACATGTAATATATTTTTTTTAATACATTTTAGAAAAATCAAACGTATTATAACAAAAAAAAAAAATCTTGGTTTTTAGTATATAATAAGATATAATAATAAGATGAGTGATCTTTGGCGCCAAATAATTAGTCAGCATTTAAGATTTGAACTTTAAATATATCGATTAACTATTATTTTCTATTTCTATACCTGATTGTGTGAACAGCACTGTCTGTGAATGACCTTATATAGAAAGAGAAATTATGGGATTATGTTGTTATTAAATATATGTATATATTTGCAGATCCGTCAGCTGGATAATGGCAAAGTGCTGATAGTCGGCTGGGATGGGGTCTCCGTGTGCAAGGGTTTCCATTACTATCTGAAGTATGTGTTGAACAAGGATCTGGACTGGTTCAAGACGCACATCGAGCTGCCCGCGCAACTGCAGCCCAAGAATGTGACGCACAGCTCAAAGTCGGCCAGTTGGTTTATTTATTATCAAAATGTTTGCACTTGGAGCTACAGTTTTGTGTGGTGGAATTTTGGACAGTGGCGCCGACACATCGATTGGATGGCCATGATGGGCATTAATCTGTCGCTGGCGCCCAATCAGGAGGCCATCTGGCAGGAGGTGTACACAGAGATCGGCCTGAGTGCCGATGAAATAGATGCCCATTTCGCGGGGCCGGCATTCCAGGCGTGGCAGCGCATGGGCTATATTCGTGGCTGGGGCGGACCATTGCCACCGGCACATCGGCGACTCCAGCAGCTGCTGCAGCAGCGCATTGTGCGGGCACAACGTGACCTGGGCATGAGTGTCGCCCTGCCGGCATTCGCTGGCCATGTGCCGACGGGGCTGCCACGCATCTTTCCCACTGCGAATTTTACAAGTGCCGAGCGCTGGAATCAATTTCCCGATCCCTACTGTTGTGCTCTGTTCATTGAGCCGAGCGATCCACTCTTTCAACTGGTGGGCGCAAAGTTTCTGCGTCGTGTCATCCAAATCTATGGCAGCAATCACATCTACTTCAGCGATCCCTTCAACGAAATGCAGCCGCGCATCGCTGAGCCGGGATACATAAGTTCCACGGCCAGGGCCATCTATAACTCCATGCGAATGGTGGACAGAGATCCGGTGTGGCTGCTACAGGGCTGGATGTTTCTGGACAGTGCCTACTGGTCGGACGAACTCATCGAGGCATTCCTCACGGCTGTGCCGCGTGGTCGAATGCTGATCTTGGATCTGCAGAGTGAACAGTTTCCGCAATATCAGCGAACCTTCTCGTATTACGGCCAACCGTTTGTGTGGTGCATGTTGAACAATTTCGGAGGCACGCTCGGCATGTTTGGCTCGGCGCACCTGATTAGCGCAGGCATTGTGGCGGCACGCTCCATGCCCAACAGCAGCATGGTGGGCGTGGGCATAACACCGGAGGGAATTGGCCAGAACTATGCACTCTTCGCACTTACATTGGAGCAGGGCTGGAGCGGATCGAAACTGCAGCTGAGCGATTGGTTCGATCAGTTCACTTTGACCCGCTATGGCGTCAATGATACGGATCTAATCCGCGCCTGGCAACTGCTGCGCGGCAGTGTTTATCATTTCCATGGCTTGCAACGCATGCGCGGCAAATATGCGCTAAACAAACGACCCAGTTTCAACTTGAAGCCATGGATCTGGTACAATGCGTCCAGTGTCGTTGAGGCCTGGCAACTGTTACTGGCGGCCAATCAAACTATTCCTGTGGAGGACGACAGATATGCCCTTTATAAGCATGATCTTGTGGACATAACACGCCAATTCCTGCAGCAAAGCTTCGATCAGGTCTACGTGAATCTCAAGTCAGCTTATCGCAAATCGCAACTGGGTCGATTTGAATATTTGGCTGCTAAGCTGCTGGAATTGTTGGCGGATATGGAGCGAATACTGGCGAGTGGTGAACACTACCTATTGGGCAACTGGTTGGAGGCGGCCAAAGAATTGGCGCCCAGCGCTGATCAGCGGCACATCTATGAGTTCAATGCACGCAATCAGCTGACTGCCTGGGGACCCAGCAATCAAATACTGGATTATGCAACGAAACAATGGTCCGGCCTGATGCAGGATTATTATACGCCACGTTGGAGCATGTTCCTCGACGCCGTCACACTGGCCATGCACTCCAAGAGGCCATTCAATGCCACCGCTTTCAGGCAGCGTGTCGCCAACGAGATTGAGCTGCCCTTCAGCAACCTGACCAAGGTGTATCCCACAGAGCCCGTGGGCAGCACTTGGCTCATCTCACAGGAAATCCACGACAAGTGGCAATCGTATGCGAAAGACACACAATTTCTACACCATTGTCGAGTTGCGGTCAAGTTGCTCGAGGGCAACAGCTCAATTGCTTAACAATGCCACACATCCAACACAATAAATGAACACATATAAATAGATATTAAAATAAATTTTACATTTGTCGAAGAGGTTTTTCGTTTTTTAGCAGAGACCAGAAATGATTTGTGTGAATTCTTTGAATATTTATAATACAAAATAAATTAGAAACATTAGTTTAGCGTTTTATTAATTAAAAAATATTATAATTTTGCAATTAAAAGTATAAATACATGCGTAAAAAATAGTTTAAATAATAATAAAAAAAAATGAAACAAATTTTCAGTTTATTAAATCTTTTAGTTGGAAAAACCTTTATCAAGAATAATCATTCATTTTGGGGGGTTCCTGCTAAAAAAACACACGCCTTTTACAAATGAACATAGAGCTATTATGTTGTTGTGTTTTTAATTGATTTTTATTTAAATTAATGTACAAACTAATTTAAATGTACAAATTTAAACATCTTCTTCAATCAATCAATCATACGCATACGAATTTCTATGGTTATTTTTTTGTTTTTTGTTGTTGTTTTTTTGCAAGGTGTGTATATGTGTGTGTGTGTGTGTGTGAGTGTGTTGTGTGTATGTTTTCGTTTTGTGTTACAGTTTCTAAAACGCACATATCATCCATGTACATATTTATTTTATTGAGTTTATGCAAATGTATACATAGAATTAATTATTAATTTCTTTTTTTTTGTTTGTTTGTTTGTTTTGTTTTGCTTTTTGTATGTCTGGGCAAATTAAAATTAAATTCACTTTTAAAATAATTTATTTCTGTTTCGTTTTGCTTGGTGTTGCATGTGAAAAGGAAAGTATGGAGAGAGGGCGGGGCTGTGAAGAGTTCGCTTGTTTTTCTCATTCATATACGATATTTCTACATTTATACTCATTTAAAAATTTCAAACAAACATTATTATTATCATTATTATTATATTATTATAAGTTTCTTTTCTTTTAGTATTTTTATGTATATGTATAAAGTTTGCATCTTTCGTTTGCCTTTTAATGTAGACGACGATGTTTTACAGCTAAATTTTGGGTGGAGGTATGGGAAAATGGGGAAGGGTGTGGGGGGGGGGGAGTGCGTGGTTCTGTTCTTGGTATGTTGGCAGGTGAGTGCGCAAAAATATGTTAATCATATTAATGTATGCAATTGCGCACATTAACACCGCTTGCTCTCACTTAACTCTCTTAAATAAATCCAACTGCCAGCATGTAGATGCGCTTGTGTGTTGTGTGTGTGTGTGTGTATGTGGGTGTGTGTGTATGTGTGTGTTTTGTTTTTATATTTATAACGTTTATACTCATATTCACTCAATCAAACAATCATTTATACTCTTTCTCCAAACGAGAAAACACTCATCCATCATTCTCAATTATCAATCAATCATCAATCATCAATCGTTCATTATTATCAGCATTCTCAAGCTTCAATTAACATGCAAGCACAGCAAGGCAGCATATAAATTTTATTCATCCTGCATATCCTCTGGCAATTCGTGTGGATTCAACATGCCCGGAATATTACGTTGCATTTGACGTTTATTGGACTGCTCCTTGGCCAACGCTGCCTCACGCTCCTCCAGATACAGATCGGAGTCATCCTCACCGGTTGCCTCCTGTGTACCATCATAAAGTAATAGAAAAATGTTTGCAAATCGCAAAATCAATTCAATTCAATTGTAAATTTTTACTCACGCGTATCTGTATGAGAAAATCTCTCAAATGATCCTTAAATGCTTGTATGTTCTCATCCAAATTGAAAAGGCCAGTCACAAAGACTTTGATCTGATTATCTGATAAATGATTAAATGCTGACTTTAGCAATGAGGCCACATATTCCTGTATGAATATCATATTGTCTGGTATGGGGCCCAAATCAACGGTGATCTTTCGATTCTCCACCAGCGAGAACATATAGGCCAATATGATAGCATGATTGGGCAGGCCAGCCGTATGCGAAGTGTCAGTGACAACTGAGAAGATTTGCATGAGAATATCCGTAAAATAGGTCTGATAGAAACTCTGCGCCGCATTCGGATGTTGTTCAAGATTCTGCAGCATCTGTTTACAGAACAAAATAAACCATTTTTTTTTTTGTATATAAAAAACTGAAATGAATAAATGCAAATTTTACACTCACCTTATAAAGTATATTCAAGCCCAGATCGGCCACGTTGCGCATGGTGTGCTTGAATGCCCATACGACAGAGTCGAAGACCAGTTTAAACTGTGCCGGCGGTATGGTGAGGAACGCCTTGAAGCAATGCGCATTCACTGCCTGCAGCAGATCATAAAAACTGAAGCGATGCTGCGGAAAATCTTCGAAATTCTTATTGATCATGTCCAGCGTGCATTCAAATACAGCATCGAATATTTTTGGTACTTCATCCGTGATATGCTGGCGCAGTTTGTTCACAATCATAGCCATTGCGCTCAGTACTTTTGGCTCACGCGCCGACGGAACTTTACACCGCTGCAAAAAAAACATATAAATAATTATATAATATTATTTGTTGAATCTTATTTAAATAGGTAGTTGAAAACTCGAAGCCAAACTAATTTGCTCATCATTTTTTGTTATGTAAGAAGTCTATTCAATTAGTTTGGCCGAGACAATTTTGACGAGCTAAATGAAAAATGATAAGTACCTGGTAATCCAATAAGATGGCATCCAGCAAGGGCGGTATAAAGTTATCCATAACTAATTGATTGTCACTGGAGCGCGATATCCATTCGGCTATCAAGTTGAGCGTCTCCTTCTTCACAACATGCATTGATTTAATCAGCGGCTGATTGTTCACATTGACACCATTCACCTCAATGGCCTGAATGATGTTCTCCGAGGTGATCTTGTACACGTTAAGCATATCCAAATAGATGCGACCCAATTGAATGACATAGGCATGGCCCAGTGCCTTGCAGGCGGCCACATTTGTCTTCAATATGCTGCCAAGTTGCCTAACCGCAGTCATGTTTTTCAGAAAGTCAACATTTTTCGATGCCCGCGATATAATATCGTCCCAGACCTGATTCGGCAGCAGCATATAACGTTCAATGAGCGCATTCTGCTGCACCTGATCCACCTGTGCCGAGATCATATAACCCACCGCCTCATAGAACGTATGAACCTTAAAACATAAGCAGTAGCAAGAAAAAGAGAGAATGTTTTTGTTTTTGAAATAGGAAAAGGAATTTTGATTGATTTGCAGACTTACCTGTTGTGGCTGCAGATCACATATAATGCTGCTCATTGTGCTCAGGATCTCGTCAATGAAGGTGCACGCCTCGTTTGGCTGTATTGTGACAAAATAGCGACGACACTTGATGGCTATTTTGATGAACGTGTCACAGGCCATGTCCTGAACGCCGTCGTGCGTTTCATGCATAAATTCAAATAGTTTGTTCACCACCGTCTTTAGGAATTTCCAATGGGCGCGCAGAAAACGTGGATACTGTCCGACCACATACATAATATTCGATGCAATGATCGCCTTATTGTCCTTGCCCTTCTTCTGCTCGCACAGCCCAAGCAGATCCTTGATGACAGTGACCAGAAATCGTTTCTCATCTTCCTCACAAAAGGCACCTGCGGCATAAGTAAATAATAAATGGAAATATTTTTAATTGATTTCAATTGAAATTATAAAACAGAAAACTTTATAATATTCTCATTTAATCTCGATCGTTTTCATTTTCGATTGAGCATGTTTTACGCTCAAAAACTCACCCGATATCGAACCAATGGCCCAGCATAGAGTATTGAGATTTTTCCAGGAGAATTCACTGCCATTGACCTGATTCAGCAATTTGAGGGTCATAATGCGATCAGTGTCCGCACAATCCAAATGGGTGAGGAATACTAAAGTCTCTCTCATATTTTTGTACAAGTTTATCGAATTGGTATCCTTCATGAATTCGCGCACCACTTCACCATTCTCGTTCTCGACCACAAGTACCTCCTCGGGCTTGGCCATGCGTGATATCATGATAAAGCGAACCTTGGACAGAATGGCAGCGTAGAAACGGCGCCTGGGATAAACTTGTTGTCGCTTCGACGATTCCAGTGTGGGATGAAAGAATTCGGTATTGTACAGATTCTCGACAAGGCTATTCCAGTATTCCAAACAGATCTTAAATACTTCGACATCATCCACTTCACTGATCATCACCAGATACATGAGGGCCTGATTCAGATAATCAACATACTTGGCATCCTCAACGATTTTGCCATGTTCTTTGAGGAAGGTGCACAGGAACATGGCCAGATTGAGGACTAGCTCCTGTTCCGTATCATCGCCGCACTGGAACACATGATTCATATTCATATTCTGGCCAATTATCTGATCCAACTGCACCATTGTGTCCTTGAATAGCGTGGCAAAATTATCGTTGTAATTGGCCGCCGAGAGGCCGGCAATTTCGGACAGGCACTTTAGGGTCACATTGCGAAACACATGCACGCTGAGAAACTTAAAGATCAGCGTCTCAATGAGCGGCGTCTCGAATATGTAGCCCAATGGTATCCAGTTAAGGAAACGTAGCAGCGTCTCCAGCGTCACCTGTATCAGGGCCGCATTCATCGAGTTCTCCAGCACAAACGAGCAGAGCGTGAATATTTGCGAAAATTCCGAGCACATCGTATCCTTCAAATGTTTGGCCTTTGTCTGCGTTATCTGCCCGAGCGAGAAATCGAAGACCTCTTCGCTTAGATTCTTCAGTATAACCATATTGTTCATGCACAGGCTCTCATTTGTTTTCGACGCACCGACAATATCGCTGATGAATGTCTCCCAGTTGCGGGGCCATTCACGCTTCAATATCTGCACCAGAATCATGTTCAGCTTATTCAAATAGACTTTGTTCTGCTCCATGATGGCCGGATCTGAGGATGTTTTGATGATCAGGCTGACGACATACTTTTTAATGCCCTCGCATTGATTGCGCGGCAGAACCTTCCAGCGTGTCTTGATCACCTCCTCGAGTATTTGGAGTGCATAGAATTTAGTTTGCTGATTCTGTGAATATTCGAGTATGCTGTCGACACGCGTCCATGCCTCCGGATGCTCCTTCAGTGTGGTGAGTATATCCTGCGCCAAACGCAGCTGCTCACCCTGCGTCGAGTACAGGGCCTCAACGATCTTATCGAGCAGATTAATGTCCAGCTTCTGATTGAAATCGAGCAGCTTGCTCGCATCATCGGAGCTCATCATCGCCATCGCTTTATAGTGAAAGCAGCGTTCGCGTCTCCGTCGCTCAGCAGCACCAGCACCACCAGCAGCAGCAACAGCAGCAGCAGCTGTGTCCGCGTTAATTTTGATTGATTTTAGCTTGATCCTCCGGCTAAAACGTGGGGGCGGGGCGAAGGCGCGTCGTCGTCGTCGTCTGTGGCGAAATATCTGTGACGGGATCTCTGATGGTTAGCTGGCAGAGGTTTTTACTCTATTTCCGGGAACGGGAATAAAAAACGAAAATATCGAAATTACATTTATCGGCAATAAGGGCAACCATATTTCTTTTTTATACATACATCATTTACGTATGTTTTCTTATTTTCTACGCACAACTACAAGAGCACGATTGCTTGTGGCGCGCGCTTACATTTATTCGCACATTCGCAAACACACACACACACAGCCTTAACACTAAGTAGAGATGTGCAATATTTGCGAACCTGTTACTCATCCCTAGTTCTTTTTTTTCGAGAGTAGTAAGTCACTTACATTTGTATTTTAAATGACTAGCACATAAAACGTTAGGTTTTTAATATACTTAATACATATACAGCTATGTTGTTCGCATCAAGTTCCAGATCTGATTTGCGCAAAGTTGCTTTTGTTATGTATATTGACCAAACACAGTTTTTCAAATTTCTCGCGAGTGCGCTGCGTGCTGGTCACCGTCAATCAAAAAGTGCTCATCTCTAACACACACAAATACACACGCACACATATGCCGCTTACACATGCAAAATACAATCAAAGCAGCGCAACGCATCTCAAGACTGCGACGGCATTTCACAAATCTATAATGTGCGCACCGCTTGCGTTTGTTGTACAACACACATTATTTGTCTTGTTAAATTAAACAGACTCCTCTTATGCGGAATTATGCACGTATTTTATGTTTCGCACGCACTTACCAAGTTTTAGAAAAGCGTTGCAACCATCGAATCCGAAGAAGCAGCGTGGAAAACGAAGAGCGCAAAACGAGTGAAAAAGACTACAACGTTTTTTGTCCAGACAGGGAAAAATTTTTTTGTTTCAATTTGCGTGGCGCACAAGATTTGTTTCTTGCTTCTGTACCAAAACACATGCACGCTTGGCAATTTTTTAGCGATTTGGCTAACAACGGTTGACGTTGTGACCAATTTGTATGTTTTAAACAAACTTTTTCGCAGTACTTTTCTTCTCCTTCTGTGGTGAAAACCAGGGATGGATTACAAGCGCGTCATGCGCGGTGCCGGAGCCGTGTGCAGTGTATATAAATGGTAGTAACTAAAAGTGAGTTGTAGGAAAATTAGCAAATCGCGTTTAATGACATTTGCATCAATTTAAAGCACAAAAACTATTTTTGCCTTTGACAACTCTCTACCGGCACAACTAACCAAACACAGTGTTCCCATATCACACGAACATTCGGCCCTGCCAAAAACCAGGCTTGCTTTGGCAATTATCGCTTAATGTGTTTTTTTTCAATGTGTATTTTTTGTTATCGAAGTTCGAGTGTTGCTCTTGTTAAGTTTTGTACAGAAAATCGATGTTTGCGCGCATTTGAAAATTATTAATCAAGGGCTAATACATAAATAAATATAAATTTGTTGCACATTTTTATCTATGATTTTATATGCAATTGGATTTATTTCCATAACTATTGTGTGCGATCAAGTTGGAAAAACATTTGTTCGTGACCGCATTAAATGAATTCAGTATACGCTCATCTCTAATCGTACTCCGAATTAGGTATTGCGACCAGACACTAAACAATAACAAACTCCGACAGACGAAACCCACTTTTATTTGAGATACGATGTCAATATATTTGCATTGCTTGACAACAAATGGCGGTTTGCCCATATTCACCAGAAAAAAAGGCGAATGCGATAATGTAAGTTAATTTTGTTTTTATAATAATAAAATATATCATGACTATAATTGCCACTTGTTGCTGCTGCTGGTTTTGTTTTAGCTGCCTTTCTCGACGGTGGCCTCGTTAAATGGTTTTCACATGTTCTTCAAATCGCTGGGAATTCAATTGCAAACGACACATACAGAAGAATGGACCTACATTTGGCGGGACTTTCACAATGCAATCACCTTCATTGTATGTGGCCGTGGCATGGGTGAACTTCAGCTGCAAAATCTAGCGGAACTTGCCTTTGGGGGAATTGCACTCTTCATAAGTCGCGATGAGTTGGCACATCCCGCTCTCCTCGAGCGTCTGAAGAAGGATGCCAAAAAGTATGTGCCAGTTGTGGATGCCGCACTGGAAGCATCCAGTGCTGGCACAACACTTTTGGGCTACACCGACTGTCTACTAGCAACAGAAAATATGCATTTGTTGAATCGATTGAATGAGTTTAGTGCCAATTGTGGCTCACTGTTCTGTTGCCTCGTTGTGGGACAGCGTATTGCTGTCGCCACGGAGGGCTGGTGGGATTTGGATACGCTAGACAGAGAGCTTTTGCTGTTCCTGTTAAACTCGTCGAGTATGCTACAGCTGGATGTGCCCGTTTACCTACCCGGCAAGAGTCCAAATATTGCCTTTCGCTTCGTCACCGTTCCCGTAGCGGCCAACAGTGTGCTGTGCGTTCTGTGCGGCGCCGAGCCTGCCTTCCGTGAGCTGCACCTCAATGCTATGAATTCCTATCGCAACGAGAGCAATGTATTGTCCAGCGTTGAACGCTGCGTTCCCCGAAGTCTGCCCGAGCAGCTGGAAATTGATGCGCATATATTGGCGATAATCTTAATCAATACACAGACGCGCAAATCTGTTTTTACACGCAACCTCCAGCAATCGTCGAGTGCTAAGCGCATAGTCGTGGGTGATCTGCAACGTCTGGACATGCTCAAGAAATTCTTTGATCACACGCTGGAGACGATGCACGCGTTGAAAGTGGCTAACGGTGACAATTGCGAGTCGGACACTCCAACAAATTCGTCAACAATGTTGGATCAGTACAGCTGCTCGGATTATCACAAATGTTATGCGCATGCGGATGATCAGAATAATGTTATTTTTCTGCTGTTTGTGGCCGCAGTGCCGACACATGCCATGAGGTGAGTAAAACATTCATTTAATTCAAAAGAAAATTGCCTTAATTGTTGTCTTCTCATTTGGCAGATTTCTTGCGAAACAAGTTCACGCTAGCCTCTTGCAAGAGAAGGCCGTCTGCTGGTAACCAACCATCCATCGATTCTATCGCCGATCCCTTAAGACTGAATTTTGCAATCCTTTGCAATGCACTTTATTAATTATTCGAATTTGAGTAGTTCTCGCGTCTTATTTATGCAAAAGTATTAACAAAAAGAAAGTAGGAAAGCTCTATTTAGAGTATATATGTATCTTTTATACAATCTAAATTTATAAGTACATTCCAGTTAAGAATTTCAAGTAGAGCATACTTGTTCTATTAGATTAATGTGCAATTAAATAGGTGCTGGTACTTAAATAAAAATAACTTTACACGATTCTATATTAATAATCTAAACGAATATTATTTTTTATAATTTTTATCCAAATAACCCTGTTTCCTATTGAATATATGATTGTAACTGCTAAGTCTAAATCTCTGAAATCAGTTTCATTTACTGTTTGATACGAATTTCGACCCACAAATAAAAAAATGCATTTATATTTTGTAAACAATTTAATGGTTGATACAAATAGCGATCCGCCATTCCAAAGCTAATATTAATAATTGGAAATTACGTATTCAAGAGAAGTAACATTAATTTCAATGCTAATCCGAGCATTTCGAACATAGTCACGCCTCTGGGCAATGCTCTTACCTAACCCACAGTCATTGTTTGGCTCGTGTTTACAATTACTATGTACAGATATACGTACTAGGCCGAAAAGCTGCTTAGCTGCTCAACTCATCGGAAGATGACAAGTCTGGGAGAATTCAATCTGATGAGCCATATATAACGTGAAGCACCCAGCTCTTAATTAATTGCAGCACGTTTCATTTAAATGGAAGCCAAAAGGTATCGAAACACAAATAAACAAGTGCCATTAAAATTATGAACGCGTTCGAGATATAAAACTAATAAATAATGCCAAATAAAATGTCAATACTATTTTTTAACAATCAGTGCGTATTCGGCGCGCTTCGAGTGCTGATCGCTGTCGGAAATTTAACTAAAAATTTAACAATAAAAAATTGAATGTAAATTTGTGAAGCGAACAATCCTTACACAATGCTGTTTTTGCGCACTCAAGAGAAACACACTGATCAGGAGCTGTTCAAAATCAAACAATTGCGTCAGCTGGTGGAGAGTAAGAAATTCGATTTTTTTATTTGCAAATTCTTCATCCAAATTTGTCCAACTGTCCATTCTATTTCCAGAGTCCAATGAGCTGCAGGTCGGCACGGATGAGATATTTTTAACGAAATTTCTATGCTACACAAACTGGGATACATATAAGGCCTTTCAGGCCATACACGCCTACTACGATTTTAAGCTAAAACATCCCACCTGGGTGGCACTGCATCCCATTGAGTTTTATGCTCGACTTTTCTATGCAACACAGTGTCGGTTCGTCATGCCGCATACGGATAAGAATGGACGTGTGCTGGTCATCTTTAAGACAGTGGATGCATTCCAACAGTTTCCCGATTATTTGCAGCACTTAATCGAAATGGATGATCTCATCTTTGAGTCGTTGTTGATGTTGCCGCGCGTGCAACAGAATGGCATAACGGTCATTTGTGATTTACAGGGGTTAGTGGAGTTTTTAAAAATGATTTATTTATTAACTTGTGATCAACAATTTTTCTTGGCTGCAGCACCACACGCAACTTTCTGCGTCAGTTCTCGCCCACATTTATGAAGATCGTCAACGAGAAGAATTCGGTTCTGCCTTTTTCGCAGCGAATTGTTCACATCATTCAGCGTGGATTTCTCATGCATGTGACATCGTCACTCTTTCTGCCCTTCATGAATAAAGATTTTAAGGAGCGCGTAAGTACTAAGAAAACTAATATCATATGTATATATATACATACGATAATCGATTTCCTTCTTAGATTTTCACTCACGATGGTCGGCATTTGAACAAGCTGCGCGATATGATTGGAATGGATTGTTTGCCAGCAGAATATGGCGGGCCAGCAGTTAATGTGCTCGATACGAATTTGATTGTCAATCATTTGAGCCAAAATTCGGATTACTTGGAGAATTTGCAGCACTATAAAAAGCATAAAGATAATTAAACACAAACAACAAATAGATCTAAAAAATTATTTAAATTTGAGTAAAAGCAATAAATAGCAAATATACATATATGCTATAAACTGAAATCCAAACAATATTTATATATATACCTCACGTACTCAATTAAAATTATTATGCAAATTAAATTATTTCGGCTTGGGTCTATTTTCGATTTAATTTACGTTCATGAAAACATACAAAAACGAAACAGAAACTGCAGTATTTTAACTAGCATCAAAGCTTCAAAATTAAAAAAAAAAACTGCTACTGTTGAACAGCGAAACTGTTAATAGATTCTGTTAATAAAAATCGATTTGCTAAATCGATAGTGCGGTTGAAGTATGTATCGCAATGCTTCTTCTTTTACGTCCACACAACAAAACGATAATTTAGCTATCTGCAAATTTCGATAGATTTTGTTGTGTTGTGAAATTGCGCCAGTTTCTTTAAGTAAATCTCAATACAATTTATACCAACAAGATGGCATCTAATAAGGTAAAAGTAAAAAAGTAATTAACATTTTGACCAAGTCTGAAAAATATGTGTGTGGTACTTGCAGGAGTGTCTTATTATTGTGTTGGACGTGCGAAGCTGTGCCGCAGAGGAATTCAAATTAAAGTCTGTGAAATGCGTTGCAGAAATACTTAAGGATAAGGTAGATGATTTATTGAATGCATGAATTCGTATATTCATTTATTTCATTAGATTGTCAGCGACAGGAAGGATTTTGTGTCATTTGTGCTAGTGGGGTGTGAAGACAGCGATAATGAAATACACAATGAAGACAAAGATGCGTGCCAGAATGTGGTGCAATATTCGGCGACACAAGTTTGCAACTGGCAACTGTTGCTGAGTTTCTTCAAATTTGTGAATAAGACGCCTTGCGATGAGGGCAACTGGGTGGATGGTCTCCAAGTGGCTGTGGCCCTGCAAGAAACGGCGGCTGGGCTGTAAGTCTGCAGCTGCAACTGTTCCCATTACATACATGTATATATTTAATCCACTTGCTCATAAATTCCGTACAGATTTAGATTCACTCGAAAGCGTATTTTACTGTTGTATGATTTCAACTTTATGACACAGAAGTACGATGACTACAAGACAATCACTAACCGGATGCTTAAGGATGAAATTGAACTGATTGTGGGGTAAGCTATTTTTTGGGAGTTAGTTGAGCTAAGTACAAATTGCATATTAATTTCGCATCCTCAGTACAAACAACATCGCCTACATCGACAATGCGGCGACTAATCAGCCCCAGGCCATTTTTCTGATGTCGCGCAAGGCGAACCTGTTTGAGCAGGAGAATCAGAAAAATGCCCTGCAGCTTGTCAGCAATTGCAATGCTACACTGTGCACCTTTAAGGAAGCACTGACCACGGTATTTAAGATAACAAATAAACGGCCCTGGGTATGGAATGCCAAGCTGCACATCGGCAAAGTGATTGCGATTCACTTGCAAGGCATCATTGCCATGAAGAACGAGCGTCACATCAAGCTCAAGAAGGTTTGGGGCGAAGCGGAGGAGTTGGTGGATCGCGAGGAGCGGTACTTTATCAAAGGCACCGAGGTGACGCCGCTACCCGAAGATCTCATCGATGGCTATATGCTGGGCGGCACTCCAGTTCCCTACGATGAAACGATTGTGGAGCGCCCCGCGGCGCATTCGCCGGGTCTGCATTTCGTAGGCTTTGTGAAGCGCAGCAGCATACCCGATGCCTACTTTTGCGGCGAATCTCTGTACATGCTGGTGCACCAGAAGGGAAACGAGACATCGGCACGCAAACTGGACGCATTGGTCCGGGCATTGTTGCAGCGCCAGTGCGTCATACTCTGCTGGAAGATATTCAGTGTGAAGTTCAATACGCCGCGCATTGTGGTGCTGATGCCGCAGGACTCAACGGAGCATCGACCAGCGACATTATATATGCTCGAGTTGTCGTATCATGCCCAGCATCAGTTCTGGGATTTTCCCGCTATCCGCACCGCAAAGACCGAGTGCAGCGCGGATCAGTTGCAGGCAGTCGATAAGCTGATCGATAGCATGGATCTCGAATGTCTACTGAATGATACCCAGTTTCCCAGGCAGCAGCGACAGGCCGATCTGCTGCCTTTCGATGGGCTGCCCAGCATCTTTGAGCAGAACGTGATGGATGTGTTGGAGCGAAAGGTTGTCTGCCAGACATCGGACGATGGGCCTCTCCTGGATATGATGCGTGAAAAAACGTTTGTGGAGATGTATTGGCGTGTGCCCGAACCGATTGAGGAGAAGTCCAAACAGGCGGCGGCGGCACTAAAAAAACTATTCCCATTAGAGCACAGTCACGCCTGGCTAGAGAAGCTCAAGGCCAAGGAGGAGGAGTCAAATGCGCCGCCTACGATAAAACAGGAACGCGCAGATTCGGAAAACACCTCACCCATCACCATAGAATGCGTGGGTTTGATGACTCCCGCCGAAGACTACAGGCAGCTGTTGGAGCAAGTACGCTCCATGGCAAATACAACGCTACGCGATGTCCAATTCCAATCGGTGGCTGCTCAGATGCGAGTGGTTGTTATAACGCTTCTGGAACGCAACAAACAGAATCTGAATCAGTTGAGCGAAATGCTCGCAATGCATCGGGACAGTTGCCTGGAGTTCAATAGCTTTGTGGAATACAATCAATTTGCGGCACAGCTGAAAGCAAAGGCATCTGATAGAAATTTGCATGAGTTTTGGACGAACGTGATCGTGGAGAAACAGTTGGGCCCGCTGGTGCTGGGTGAGCCAACATTGGAAGATGAGCTGCGTCTGAAGGCGTACTATACGAATCCGGAGTTTCCAGCGGCAGCTGATAGCGAAGATCAGAAAATGCAGCAGGATAAATAAAATATTGTTTTTCTAAATTGAATTGTTTACTTTAAGTATGCAATGCAAAACTTTTTCCATTATCTAAGAAGAAATAGAAAACGAAATATACTAAAACAACTGACAGATTTTGATTTTGTATTAAAAACGACACTAAGAAATTTTGTATTAAGACATTAATAATTTAATATTGTTGGTTTTTAATGATTTCAATGAATTTACAGCGCACACGAGAATTGTACAGGAAAAAGGAATGAACGAACAATCATTTAAATTATTTTGTTTGATTTTGTTTTTTTTTGTCGTTGATACATTTAATATTATAATTACATATGTAAAATATTTGGAAAACAAACAAATAAAAAATAAATGAGTAGAACAGCGAAAAGCGCAATAAGAATAAAGCTTTGGGACGAACAATTTCGAAATCTTGTCAATCATCTTAATTTAAGTGTACTTAAGAATTTACAAACGGTGCGTTAAATAAGCAATGCCAATTATGCAAATTGTGTGTGTGTGTTGGTGTGCTTGTGTGTGTGTGTGAATGACAAACATTAAATACGTTATAATTTGTTTTCTTAATTTTTTTGTTTTTAACACATGCGTAACGCTTGAAGCAAAATTTTGGCATGGCTTGCACTTTGGCCACCAGATAGCAGCAGCAATGATGCAAGGATGCAACAGATCAAGTTGATGGTCTTTAAACTGGACTTCCACTAGTCAATGTTCAGCGACGACATCAGATCCTCCACACTGTTGCGAATGAAGAGAAAGAAATTATTAATAGAAATAATTAAACACATATTTTGCAGAAGAGTACGCACGTAATGTCTAGATCCTGAAAGGCCACGCCCAGCCAGGCGACAACGAGGCAATAGTGCTGGAATAACTGAAGCAACAGTTCGCCTTCGTCCAGCATCTCGATGCGCTCGATGCGTTGGCGTTCAGCAGACGAAATACTTTCGTATACTTGAACCATGTCCCAGGCGCGTGCACCACTCCAGCCGCAGTCCTTGAAGCGGTTCGTTTGTGTCTCCAGCGACTGACAGGACTCAAAGCCGGCCAAACTGCAGCCTCGACTGCGCAGATTATTTAACATCACGTCCGCAAAGCGATCGTTCATGTTGACCTTAAAAAAATAAGAGGATTAAGATTGATAATATATAAATTAGATATATAATATATTTAAGCCTTACCTGTTCATAGTTGACGAAGACGGCAGCTTGAAACTTTTGTGCTATCCATTTGAGCAGATTTCGACAGTTTTGTGCCTCAATATAGACGAGCACACATTCAGCGAGAAATATGGTGGGCAGCGTATAGTCGACTTCGGCTTGCTGCAGCTTATGGTCCACCTCGTCCAGGTTACGCAAATCGACGCCCATCAGATGATAGTTGGGTCCATGCAAATCCGTTGGACTGAGACGCACCTCACCATCCTCATCGTTAATCTTGGCTAGCAGCGCCTTATTTCGCTTAATTGTATAGCATTTGCGTGCCGTCACTGTCGGAAAGTCCAGCTCGATGAAGTTCTTCACCTGGTGTGCGGTATCCCGCAGCCGAAAGTAGAGCGTGTCAAAGCCACAGCCCAGGTTGATAATCTGACAGTTGCCAGACGTTTTCTACAATGGTCACGGTCAATTTTTCAATTTGTTCAATTACAAGTTAAGTGCAAGGCCAAAGTTTGGGGCGTGACTCGCGCAAGTGCAACACATGCGCAGCAACAGCAACAGCTGCAGCAGCAGCCCATTGGTCCATGCAACAGGATTTCGATACAAATCCAATGCCACAATTCGGGGCCATGCACTTGACCTTAAATTGCGTCTCGGCCATGCAGCAGATATGCAACTAGAGATGGCATTTTAATTTTATAATTTCTTTATTTATTATTTATATATATTTTAGTTGATTTGATTTAATACCATTGTAAATAGTTTGCATTACTTTGATAGTTTTGAAATGTAACCGCCAAGCTAAAAACTATTATTTTCGACAAAAAAAATAGGGGGAATATTTATCGATACTAGTTAACAAAAGATCATTAAAAATCTCGTAATTAAGTGATCGAGCTAAAGGACTTCTATTCAATCAAAATATATAGATTACTGAGTACATTTATCGATATTTTAAGAGAAATTATCGAGCTAAATGACTGATTTCAAAACAGAACTTTAGCTTTGTATTATATCATCACAAAAGAAAATGATTTGTGTAAACAAACTTAAGATCAAATTAGCTCGTACCAATAGAGGTAGATATTAAGAGAAGTGTTCTCACGAAGTAGATACGAGATAGATACCATGACGCGCATGTCCCATTATTTACGCTTACTGTTGCTGTTTGCAACCTTGTGTGGTACATATATATGTAAAACTAACCTTCAGAAACTTCTCCACGCACATCTCAACGCCCTTGACTCGTGCAAAATAGCCACGATTTATCTCTGGAGCCTTTCGCTCCTGATTGCGCACAAAGTACCCAATATAATCGTCCTTCCAGTAGCCAAGACGCACAGCGCCCCGCTTGCAGTCACTGGCATCATCATTGGTGGCAATCACTGCCTCATCGCATGGATGAAACTTGTGTGTACTGTTATTATGGGCAACTCCTCCGACCGTTGACGGCGGCTCCATGTCGAAGCTGATTTTGTTGCTTTTTTGTCCACAACCGCTTGTTGCAAGTTTTGTTATATACGACCTGCCTTCGGTATGTCCTAGTTTGACTGTAACTAAGCACCTATTACTGGTTTATTGCGATTATTTATGTGCTTTTTTGTCCACTTTGTGTGTGTTTTCAAGCAAGTTGTGTGAATGCAAATAAGTATTAATAAAAACAGCCTGCGAACAGCTGCAGTATCGATAACATTGGACAGTGTTGGTAAATGTTTAATGAGTTGAGCTGACTATTTTTGACGTTCGTATATGTGATATCGAAATAGTGAAATACCGCCAAGCTTAAATCTGTAAACCGTTAGATTTAAGCGGATATTTTCAAGATTGCTGGTTGTTTACAAATTGAACTCTCGAAAACTTTCAATTTAATTCATTTATGAACAAATGCATTTATTCATGTAAGCTGATTAGGAATGCGTGCCACAAACGTATGTCTAGTTTAACTCTTTCATCCATCCAAGTGCTCTAATTGTTTCCCGCATCTTTGACATCGGAAGCGACGGCTGTTATAATTAAAATTGTCAGCTACGCCCAAGCCAGCGAAGAGTCTTCAACTCAATAAGACGGGGTCAAAATGTGAACCGGCTTTAATTGTTGGTTCGCCTCGCGCTTGTAGTTACGGTGAGTGAGTGAATCACAACCCGCCGCGAAAACAAATTACTTTCTTGATAATGATAGAATGGCAGAATTACGCAAAGCGCGACTTTTTGTTATGCAAAAATATCACAGTGTGCCGACAATTGCATTTATGCATGTAACTGAATCATCTACCATGTGGCTTTCTACTTCTTCAAGCTAGAGACTGGTGGCCCTTAATTAGGCAGCCGCTATTAATTGAAGACTTTTTGAACTCAGCGATAAGTGGGGTTTGCTACTCTTCTGCCTGAAGTCAAGGGCGTGAACTCTTGTTTTTATTATCGAAAATTGTAAATACATCACCTAAACTTTGCACTCGACAAATGAGAATGAAATTAAGTAGAACTATCATATATTTAGTTAACACAAAACTATTTATTATTAATAAATCGAAGTTACAACCGTTACTTATTCCAATCTCTCTAACGAATTGAAATAATAATAATAAGAATTTCATATTTTGCATTAAAATAATGTTAAATTTGATTTTTAATTAAATTCTCTATTTCTATTCTCTATTTAATCGATTTTTTGCATTTTGTATTTGTTTGTGTCGACTTAGTGGACACGGATAAATACATTAAATTAATATATAATATTATTGAGCAAGTGCATTTCGTTAAACATTTGATTTTACAATCAATGCAATGTATTTGGTTGGAGCATTATATTGATTTAAATATTTATTTGCACTCGAAAAACAATATTACTTTGAGCCACTCTTTGCTCTCTGACACTCTCCGACGATCTCATTCGCCTTTCTCTCTCTGTCACTCTCTCACGCTGCTGTGTGTCTGTCACCCGCACTCGCTCGCTCATTCGCTCGTTCGCACAGCCGAGTGGCAGGCAGGTTAGCGTTGTTAGCTGGCGTTGAAGTCACTTGCCGCTTCAGTTTGGTTGTAACGTTCGTGAGCGTCGGTTGGGTGAGAATAAAAGCTGCGCGCGTCTTCTACAAAATTCACTCAGGTGTGTGAGTCAATGCAGCTACAACTGTTGGTAACAAAAGCGCCGCTGCTCACGTAAGGCAGTATGTGTGTGTGTTAACTGTATGTGTTAGTGTAACCATAGTTGCGTTTTGACGTTGTTTACTTGACTTTGTCTCTCTTTCTCTCTCGCTACCTGTGCCGTTGGCTAACAAAAACTCAAAACGGTCATTTCGTTTGCGTTACGTTTTTCTTGCTTTTTTCGTAAACTGGGCTCGTTGCTTTTCGGGGCGTTGGCGTGCATACCCAAAGAAAGTTAATAATTTTATTAAATCAATCATTATATAAAATAAAATGAATAAGCCAAATTGAGTGCAAATGTGGTTTTTATAGGTACAGGTGGTAAAAGAAGGGCCGAGATTAGATAATGAACAAAGGCCAAGCGCAAAAAAAAACCACAAAAAAAACGCAACAAGCTACGACGTTGGCGTCGGCGCAGGCAGCGACGTCATCATTTGGAGCATAACTGTAAAACAAGTGAGATTAAAGAAGCAGCCACTACAACAACAAGAACAACAATACAACTGCCGCGCAGTGGGCCACACACACCCATATACAAATATACATATACATATATAGAGGCACTCACAAATACACGCACACCTGCGAACGCTTCACTTTCAAAATTATCGCTGCGTTTTATTGTTTCTATTTGCTTTGTGATTGCGAAAAACAAAAAAAATCATTGTGATTCACCAGCTAACATTTATAACAACAAAAACAACAACAACAACAAACGAAAAAAACGTGTAATTTGATATGAAAATTCCCGCAAGTATTTGATTATATTCGGTTTTTTTTACCGTTGGCAAACATTTTGAGAGAGGGCGACAGCCCTCAATTTATTTTGTGCAGGTCTTTGCATTTCCGCACTTTTAGCAAGAATAAGCAGAAGCAGCAACAGCAACTGCAGCGGCAGCGGTAGCGGCAGCGACAATTGCTCAAGTTGCAATAGTAGAAGAGGAGCAAGCGAGCCAGCACACATCGAGGTTAACAGCGTAACCTGAGAGGTGGTAGTTGTGGTGCCGGTGGTGGTGGTGCTGTTGTTGGTGGTGTCGGCAGGTTAATGCACTTTTTATTTTGCATGTCGGAACAGCAACTGCAACTTGTGTGTGTCTGAGTGCTTGTGAGTCCTTGTGCCAGTTAAAATGACGTTGACGTTAACTTTGTCGTTGCAGCGCTCTTTGTAATCAAATGCCAAACGTGCTGCACACAATTTGTTTATATTACTCAATGTTGTTGTTGTTGTGGCAATTATGAAGCCAATTGCTGAAATGCACCACTTTTAGCTATACTTACTTTGGCCCTAGAGTTTGGCTCGACAGGAAAGCTTATCTTTACACATTATTATTTTTATAACCATAAAGAATATGAATTTTAAGAATAAACTAACCAAATCCTTATGCAACTTGTGGGCATTCAGCTTTCTTTTTTGTTTCCAGTTTCATTCATCCTAGTTAGTTCAATTGAATTTATTTATAAATTATTCAATTGGAAAATAAATGTACTAATTGTAATGGGCTCACAAAACATTTATTTATTTGTTTTTTAATTTATTTTTGTTTGGTTTTACATTTTATTTGTTGTTTATAAAAGTATTTGGTTGTCCAAAAATAACAGTCAGAACCCGTGACAATTATTGCTTAACGCCTCCAACTCCAATCTCGAAATTCTGCAAAAGTGTTAGTCCAAGTTTTATTAATTGATTAGAAAAGAAGGAGTTGATTTATTGTGTTTAAATTGTCTATAATTGAAATACAAAACTTACGTACAATCAAACTTTTTAGAAATTAAAGAAAGAAAATAAAATGATGAAATCTTATTTTGCATTAGTGATTTCCACAGACTTTAACGCTTATTAATTTCTCACATAAAAAAGTTTACCAACAATTTGTACACTTTTCGAGTAACATTTTCTAATAATGCTTTCGCCTGAAGCGTATAATTCTTAGACCATCTCCAGTCCAAGTTCAACTCATTTACTGCAATGACTTGGCTTTAGCTAACAATTAAAGCATTAGCGCCTGCAAACAAACAATGGAAATAATCGCAATCGTAATGACTCCATTGCAACAACAACTCCCAGATGACTCCAATTTGAAAAATAACACACAAAGTTGCATTTTATGCTGTAACTTATTTTTAGCTCATTACTATCTTATGTGGAAACGAGTTTCTCGGTCTCTCGACTTTTCTTGCTTCTAACGCAGGTTTCAAACTTGGCCATAAGACATACATACATATATATAACAGATGTACACATCTATACCTTCAAATACATTTGTGTATGTGTTACGCAGCTAACGTAATATGGAAACCAGTTTGGTCACTCTTACTCAGCACCCAGATTTGTTTATTATTGTGTGTATAAACAAAAGAATAAGAAAAAAACACATACAAAAAGTGTTAATCAAATTATTGTTATGAACGAATTTTCTTTGAATTCTTAGCTTTCAATGTTTTTCATATTGGTATTAAAATGTGTATTAAAAAAAAAAACTTTTATGAGCATGTCTTGAATAGTTCGAGTTTTCCTTTTAAGAAATCCGCGAGAAATCTCTCAGCGTGCTTAACTGTGGTAAACTGATGTTACATCTATTTTACTTTATTTTATATCTCACACCTCTTTCTATCTTTCTCTCTTCTCAACGTTTTTTACTTTCCTTAACCTTAACCTTTACCTTTTGGTCTGCTTGTAGTTTTTCTGGGTTTCCCCGATCTTTACAATAAATAATGGACTACTTTTAATTTAATGCCCATAGATTTATGTATTTATTTTATCTTTAATTCAAATACATAATTTAATTTCTCTCTTTTAATTGTATATAATATAATTCGTAACTAGAGTTTTAAATTTTACTTTTTTAAAACCAGGACTGTTTTTAGTTCACATTAAATAATTAAGAAAAATAATTAAATGCACCATAAATATATATAATATTCATTAAATTTATTTATTCTAAGATATATACAAAAATATATATTATTTAGTTGTTTGTTTATTTCCCTTGCAGGCTAAAATGTCACAGAAATTTAAATATCGTGACAAATTCGAATGTCTATCGGGCATTTTAATGGTTCTTTTGGTGCTCCAATCGCTGCTGCCTCACATTGATGCACAAACGCGGGATCCGCGATTCTATTCACGTGTCGGTGTCGACTATCAATGGCCCAATCCCGGCGATCCCGAATATAGGTGAGTAGTGCTTTGAAATAAATATTATATGATATCTATTATAAACTTTAATACACAGGACGTACACGTTCAATGATCGTCGTTATGGCCATTACCAGCCGAATGGCTATGGCGCCAATTATCCTGGTCGGAATCCACCTGGACAATATCCGCAGGGAATGCCCAATGAGGATCGCTTTCGCTTCGATCCGGTATGTGATGTTTCATGGCTGTCATTAGTTTTTTGGTTCACCTACAGAAAGCTTAAACAATTAACTGAGTGACACACAAGTTGACCCCAAAAGATGATGAAAACATTTAGAACGCACCATAAATGAACAATGCGCAAGCATTGAGAGCTGAACATCTCCGATGAGCTGCTCTTTAATATCAAAGCAATAATCTTAATTAAGTTTTCATGCGACTTGATCAATGACATATGTTTCCCCATCCGCCTACAACAACAGCAGCAACAACAATTATAATCTCTATTAAAATTGAATTCACAGAATGATCCAAATGCACGCACCCAATTTCCGGGCGTCTTGGCCGGCTGGCGAGAGGATTTGCAGGGCAAACAGAGACGCGATTCGCTGACATTGGAACGCGATGTATTCGTCACAACGAACTATGGCCAGGTGCAGGGCTTCAAGGTCTATATGTATGATAATCCCGATCCGAAATCATTCTATCGACCCTATCACTCCACGGTGGATCGCGTAATGGGCGAATGCTCAACATTCTTGGGCATACCCTATGCCCTGCCGCCCACATTCGAGGGACGCTTTAAGCCGCCCCGGCTCCATCGGGGCTGGCAGCTGCTCCAGGCGGTGGATTTTGGACCAGCATGTCCGCAGCCAGTGCGTTATACAGGTGCCACAAAAGGTGTGATGGACATGGACGAGGATTGCCTCTATCTGAATGTATATTCACCCAAGGTGAGTTCACTTATCATTTAAATATATTTACAAAATACTCACATTTATTAATTGCAGACTGGCGCTGGCGTTGCCCAAAAGTATCCGGTTATGGTTTATCTGCACGGCGGCGAATTTGTGCGTGGCGCCTCCAATTTGTTCCAGGGCCATATCCTAGCCTCATTCTATGATGTGGTCGTGGTTACGCTTAACTATCGACTGGGTGCCTTGGGTTTCCTTTCCACAGCGGATGAGAATTCGCCAGGCAACTATGGCATCTTGGATCAGGCAATGGCACTCAAATGGGTCTACGATAATATTGAGTTCTTCAATGGGGACCGTGAATCCATAACGTTGTTTGGTCCAGGTGCTGGAGCCGCCTCCGCTGGTCTCCTGATGGTCGCGCCACAGACCCGGAACATTGTGAAGCGGGTGATAGCGCAATCGGGATCGGCTTTGGCCGATTGGGCGTTCATCCAGGACAAGTATAGGGCGCAGAATACAAGCCGTGTGCTGGGACAAGTGTTGGGCTGCTCCATGGATTCGTCGTGGAAGCTGGTCAACTGTCTGCGCACCGGACGCAGCTTCTATGAGCTGGGCAATGCAGAGTTCCCACCCCAGGTCGGCAGCTTCCCTTGGGGTCCGGTGCTGGATCACAATTTCACGCTGCCCGGCGACGACTGGTACGAGGGCTGGCGGGAGAAGGATTGGCGCTTCCTTACCCAAACACCCGAGACTCTGATACGTGCCGGCCGATTTAATCGGAATATTCAGTATATGACGGGCGTCACCACGCAGGAGGCCGCCTTCTTTGTCGCCCAGAACGAATCGTTGGCACCGTATTATGAGCTGGATGGTCACTTCTTCGAGCAGAAGGTGCGGGAGCATGTCTTCCGCTACAACTACACCCTGAATCCCAATGGCGTCTACGAGGCCATCAAGTACATGTACACCTTCTGGCCGGATCCCAACAACAATACCATCATACGCGATCAGTACATCAACATGTTGAGCGATCTCTACTATCGGGCGCCAGTTGATCAAATGGTCAAGCTGCTGCTCGAGCAAAAGGTGCCCGTCTTTATGTATGTGCTCAACACAACGGTGGAGGCACTAAATTTGCCCCAGTGGCGCAAATATCCACACGATACGGAGCACTACTTTTTGACGGGAGCCCCCTTTATGGATACGGAATTCTTTCCCAAGAAGGAGCATCTGCAGCGCAACATGTGGACGGACAACGATCGCAATATGAGTCACTTCTTTATGCAGACCTATTCAAACTTTGCCAGATACGGGTAAGCGAATAAAGCAAACGAACTGTCGATAACTCGACTAGATTGAGCATCAACTGTGGCTCTACGTCTTAATGCTTAACGATACATGATATTTTTATATTGATATCAAATTAATATTATAGTGTGAGAAGTATTCGAGCTCCAAGCTAACAGGAAATGGAAATCAATTTCCTTACCACCTGTAATGCCTCAGTTATGATCTGGCCATGCCGGTCGAAAAAACGCTAGGAACAACTATATAAGTCCAGTAGCTATCAGTGGACACTGCTTGATAGGTATTCATTCAAACAGATTATCAGTTCTAAACGGTGATTTTTGCAAACGCTGTCGTGATGAAGAAGGAAAGGAATCGATTCATCACTTCCGACAAAAAATTCTGGAGTTTCCATTCTTCTCGATATCCAATTGAGGCAACTGGAGAAGTTCTTCATTTTATCGTAGGTCTCCTCACTTAATTATTACCTAAGTGGTTTGGGATATGGATGTGTTTCGCCTCCTGGCGACAACCGATCCAACATAGCCTAATATCACAGCAGATTGAACTTTGTAAAATCGTAAAGATCTCTAGTTGTTAGCTGGTATTGTATTCATATTTAAGCTACCTTCGTCTTTAGCAGGTTTCCATCGACTGCCTCTTAACTAAAAACTCTCTCATTCCTTCCTGCAGCAATCCGACGCCACAGCAAGTGCTGGGAATGCATTTTCAGCGCGCCTATCAGGGAGAGATTCGTTACCTGAACATCAATACCACATACAACTCCTCCATATTGCTGAACTATCGGCAAACGGAGAGTGCCTTCTGGACACAATACTTGCCAACAGTTATTGGTGTTCTAGTACCAACATATCCGCCGACCACAGAGTACTGGTGGGAGCCCAAGGAGCCATTGCAGATTGCCTTCTGGAGCATGTCAGTTGCCTGCTTCTTTCTCATCGTGCTCGTCGTCATCTGTTGCATTATGTGGCGCAATGCGAAGCGGTAACTGAAATAATCTAATGAGCACACTCTATCAGAAATTACACTCACAATTATCGCATCAATCACAGGCAATCGGATCGATTCTATGACGAGGATGTTTTCATCAATGGCGAGAGCATGGAACCCGAGCCAGATCCACGTGGAGTGGACAATGCGCACATGGTGACCAATCATCATGCGATGCGATCGCGGGACAACATCTACGAGTACAGGGACTCGCCATCGACTAAAACGCTGGCCAGCAAGGTGCACACGGATACCACATCGCTGCGCTCGCCCAGCTCGCTGGCCATGACCCAAAAGTCGAGCAGTCAGGCCTCCATTAAGTCGGGCATCTCGCTCAAGGAGACCAACGGCAGTCTGGTCAAATCGGAACGTGCCGCAACGCCGCGCTCCCAGGCGAATGGAACGGTGTCTAGCAAAGCGCCGCCCGTCGAAGAGAAGCGACTGCTACAGCCCATCTCGAGTACGCCGGTGGCACAGCTGCAGGCAGAGCCAACGAAGCGAACGCCAACCGCCAGCAGTGTGGCGAGCAGCAGTCGGAGCACCACACCGGTGCCGTCGGCACGCACCACAACGACAACGGCGACGCTGACAACGCAGCCGGCTGCCCAGCCACGACGTACGCAGCTGGTGGAGGGGGTGCCACAGACGTCTGTCTAAGTAACCGCTCTCTAAGCGCGCGATGCGCTTAGGGAGTGATCCGCATAAGCCTCGGAAATTAACAACAATCATTTAGCCAAGCATTTAAATTGAGGTAAGTTGCACTTCCAAATTGATAACGAATACCGCCTCATAATGTTTTCTGGCCAACAGCTCAGTAATGCTGGAGGACACCTGCCTTAGTTGTTGGCATTCCAGGAGCGCCGGCAACGTTCGGTTCTTTTTAAGTTGTTTAATTTCCCTAGTTTTACATTTAGTATTTATAATTTGTGACTACACAGATCTAAGAGATCTCTAGAGTCCCTAAGTGTAACTAAATTTATTTGTAAAAAAAAAAAAAGAAATGCATTTTTTTTTTCAATTGTATTTTGTAAGTTTGAAAACCCAACGAATACGAATCCATATCAATGACATTCCATAGAATAGTTTGCGCCTTTTTGGCATTGACACGCCTCTTTTTGAGGCGAGGCCTTTGCGTGTATATATACATATATTAAAATATCTACGTTAAGTTATTAATTTTAAAATTAATTAATTTTTGTATTCTGTAAAAAACGATTGTTAACCCGATGACTTTCGATCAACTGATTAGGAACAGTTATAAAATAATTTTTTATAAATATATATAAATAATGCAAAATAAAAATAATACTGCTCAATGACCAGCACGGAAAATTCATATATTTCGCGAATTCCGATGAGTTCCGATATCATAACTTTTTCAATAGATACTTTTCACAATCCTCATACTAAATATGCACAAGTGCCTATCATTATATTGATCTAGCCTAGTGATAAGAGTGTGTTTGTACTCATTTATGTATAATATCTAAGTGCCTTCCATATACATAGATATAAAGCTATAATTTATATATTTTATATATATATATGTGTATGTATGTTTTATGTGTCACATATATAGAAATCAACGACCATACAAATCAGTGTAAACCGTCCAATCAATTTTTATGTTTTCATTCATATGTATTTTGTATAAAGTTATTGTTTACATGTGCGAAAACATAAGAAATACATTAACAATTACATTTCATAAGTGTGTAGTTTATGTTTAATTGCGTGTAGTTATATATATATATATATAGGTATACATATATATTTATCAATTCATTTCAATAAAAATCAATTTCGCTTTTGTGAAGTGTCCTCGTTTGTCTTACATTTGTCAACATTTGAACTTGTTCATATGTGTAAAATATATTTTTTTAATAAACATTTCAAGTATAGATTAGGGAATAATTATGACGTACTATACATGTAGATATACATATATATATACACTACAGATACAGCGAGGCGGCAAACACAATATCGCGCTTGATCAGGCGGATGCCCTCGGAGAACTTGTTCTCCAGATCCGTATTGCCAATCGTCTTGGATGCCTGGCACAGTTGACGCAGCAGCTCCTCGAGACGACGCATGCAACGAATGATGGAGCCCTCAAAGATGTCGGTCATTTTGCAGACGCTCAGGAAAGTGGAGCCCTTGCACCAGGCGAGCACCACGTCCATAAGAAATGGCTTAAATTTCTCCACATAGTTGTCCTCATCCAGATTCAGTTTACACTCGGTGGACACTTTTGCGATGCGCCGCGCCAGATTCTGCAGGGCGCGAAGTGGTCCCGACAACTCCGTCGCACTCTTTGGCGCCTCGCTGGACTTCTCGTCGCAGACGAAGCAGGAGAGGAGTGCCACAGCCTGTGGTGCTGAGAGCTCATTGAAGACACCATTGAAGATCATTTCGGTGATGAGCAACTCATCCGCTGAGCTCAGCTCGCAGGCGACGCGACCCTTGAACTCAATGACATCGCCGGGCTTGCAGTAGCCCATGCGCCGGAGCACACGCTTCCGATACTTCAACTCGTCCATTTGGAGCAGGCTGCGTGCCGCTTTCAATTCGGTCTTCAGCGCACTCAGCTCCGATTGTAGCTTCAGCTTGTCCAGGTAGCGTTTGTGTATGCGCTCCAACTCGGGTGATTTGTGCAGTGGATGCTCCTCGAGCAGTCTCTCGAACTGGGCAATGGTATCCACGATCTTGCGAAACTCAGCATCCTTGATGTTCATGTCGTCGACGGGATGCAGGACGGGTGGACCGAGCGGAAAACGTTTCTTTGCCTCCTGAATGGTCTTGAGGACGGCACGACGATTGTCAGCTGTGCGCAGATCACTGGGAAAATAGACGCGTATCGAGCTAATCTGGGTGAGCAGTGTATTGGCGACGGGCACAACCTCCATGCAGCCACGCTCGTTTGGCGGACAGGGTTCGGTGTCGCCAGTTTTGGCCGCCTCCTCGCTAACATGCAGCAGAACATCGATGACAACGTTCGGATCACTCTTCAGCGGATTCTTGCGACTCTGATCCTGTTTCTTGAAATTCAACACAATGCCCCAGTCGTATTCCTGCTTGCCAGCCGAGACCTTGACGAGGCGACCCGGCTGCAAGAAGGGCACCAGATATTGTGGCTTCGTCAGCCACTCACGGAACTTGGTGCCGTTGATCTCGAGCTGATCCCGGATGTGATGATACGAGGCAATATTGTGCTCATCCTTGATGGTCAGCTTCTCCAGCTGTTTCTGCTTCTGCTGCACCTGATCATGCAGTCCAGGCAATGCAGCCTGATTCTGGAACTGATAGAAACTGCGCTCCAGCATATATTCCGGATTGATTTCCTCCACACGCAGCAGATTCAACACCATGTTGTACGTCAAATGGAAAGCCGAATTTAATGTGTCCGCCTTGCCCTGCACGATCTCACGTCCCACGACGGGTGACACCTTCTCATCGATCATCAGTATGACAATACCCTTGTCATCAAGGCCACGACGTCCAGCACGTCCAGCCATTTGTATATACTCCCCGGAGCTGATCCAGCGAAAGTCCTTGCCATCAAATTTACGTGGTGCCGTAAAGAGCACAGTGCGCGCCGGCATGTTCAGGCCCATGGCGAAGGTTTCCGTGGCGAACAGAGCCTTAATCAATCCCTCTCCGAACAATATCTCAATGGTCTCCTTGAGGATGGGCAACAGACCGCCATGATGTATGCCAATGCCACGTCGCAGCAGTGGCAACACATTCTCCACCTGCGGCAGACGACGATCCTCCTCGGAGAGCACATCCATCGCATTGTGAAAGACCTCATCGACCAGTTTCTTCTCATCCACGGTATTAAAGTCCAGTTTGGCCATTTGCATGGCATACACCTCGCAATCCTTTTTACTGAACGAGAAGATGATGACTGGTGCAAAGTTTCGCTCCATGATCATCTTGACAATTTTAAAAATGTTCGTCTGACCAGAATTGTGACCCTTGACGCCGCCCTTGCGTCCCTTCTGATCACCCTTGGCCGCCTCGCCTGCAACAAAGAAGAGTTGAAAACAAGATCCAAAAAAGTGAAGATTAGTTACGCACCCGCATTGGCCAGCACCGCCATGGCTGTGGTGAAATTGTCCTCCTTGAACTGACCCTTCTCGTCGACAATCAAATGTATGCCATCGCCTCCAGCTGGAAAGATGTAATGCTGCAACGGTGTGGGCCGATAATCCGTATAGACAACGTGACACGGCTGCTTGTGCAGATGGCAGACCCACTCGGCAAACTGGCGAGCATTGGGTATCGTTGCCGAGAGGAAAACATAGCGCACATTATCCGGCAACAGGATCAGTGTCTCCTCCCAGACAACGCCACGTTCCTTGTCGCGCATATAGTGAATCTCATCGAAGACGACCCAGCCCACCTCACGCATCACCTCACTGCCACGATACAGCATATTACGCAGAATCTCTGTGGTCATGATCAGGCAGGAGGCCGATGGATTAATGGTCACATCTCCAGTAACTAAACCAACATCCTGAAATTCATCTGTGAATTCGCGAAACTTTTGATTGGACAACGCCTTAATGGGAGTCGTATAAATCACTCTTTGCTTTGCCGCCAGCGACTTGGCGATGGCATATTCGGCAACCACCGTTTTACCGGCAGATGTGTGCGCCGACACGAGAACACTCTGGGAGTTGTCTATGCAGAGAATGGCCTGCTTCTGAAATGGATCCAACACAAATGGATACTCTTTGGCGGGCACTCCCACAATTGGCTGCAATGGGATGTACTCCTGGTCGGGATGGGCAGCCACCTCGTGTGTGCACGACTCCGGCGACACCAATTGGTGGGTCACAATCCGCACACGCAGCGCCTCCATCGCAAAATCATCTGGCTGCTGAACGTTCTCCTCCTCCTCCTCCTTCTCGTTGCCCATTTCCTTGTCATTGTCATACGATTCATCGCCAACGCCGTCGGCACGCGGGCGCTTTGCGGGCTCCTTCTCCTCTTTGTCCTCTTTCACAGCTGCTTCATCTGCTTCTGTCTGCTGATCAGCAACACTGGCGTCTGCCTGACGCTTGTTGACTTTTTTGGCACTTTTGTTGTCATTGTCCAGAGCTTCAACTGATGTTGCCTTCTTTGTGTGCATAGGTAGCGGCGGCACCTGTAGACTTTCGGGCGGCACCTCATTGAAACAATCAAATAGCTCGTCGATGTCCATTTTGTCTAGTTTTTCGCAAGCAACGCGCTTTAATTTTTCTTCTTTCGGCTGTGATGCACGCCGCGTTGAAGCAAAACATGTGTTTCTCCCTCTATTAACTTAACACTTTGCATCAATGTTATTAACAGCAGGCTGTAATTGAACAGCGCTTTGTTAAGTTTTTAAAAAAATCCGAGTCAACAACTTTTAGTTAGTTATTAAAAAATAAGTTTTGTAAGCCATTGTATGGTTTTAGTAAAAATGTGAACACATTTTATAAATAAATAAAATAAATACGCTACATACAACATGTTGTATGGAGTGTGAACTAAACAATAAAATTTTAGCAAACAATATTTTTCCAATGTTAATTACTTCTCAAAAGTTAAGCGTACAATAATTCAAAGTAATTTTACATGAAAATAAGCACAGCATATGCATATATGCCGCTGTCAAGTTACATTTTTGTAGTTTAAATTTAAAACAAAAAGGAAAAATTAAAATTATATAAGGTTAATTTACAAAATTTGAATTTTGACATCAATACATTTATGAATTAACAAATAACATTTGATTATTATTACTTAATATAATCTTTGCGCCATTTACAATGATGTTAACAACTGTGAACAGCTGAATGATTTTCGATAACATTTGCGCAATGATATTTAAAATAGCGGAATAGCCATAACATCTTTCGCCTTCCTATCGATTGGCCAAAAATAATTAATCGAAAAATCAGCAACAACTGCAGCGACGCAGCGAAAGAAAAAGAAAAAAGAAACAAAAATATATTTACCAAGTAAAATTGCATTTCTTAACACAAAATGGACAATGATGAAGTGAAGCGAGGCCGTGGACGTGGTCGCGGCTCTCGGGCACGTGGTCGCGGACGCGGACGTGGCCGAGGACGCGGTAAAAAAATTGATGACACTGGCATTGCCCTGGAAACATATGAAAATAGTGTTGGCAATGTTTTAGCCGCCGCCGCCGTCACCGGCACCGCCTCAAACAATGTCAGCGGATTGGAGGATAGTCCAAGCAGCCTAGAGCACACAGAGGATGTGGCAATGCAAGACCTGGACAAGGAGAACGAAATGGATGTGGCGGCCACAGCGAACGATGAGCAATTGACACCCATTCAGGATATGACGCCGCCACAAACATTGCCGCCGCCGCCGCCACTTCAGCAGCAACAGCAGCAGGTAGTGCTGCCAGTGTTACCAAAGCCAAGTAAGAACTTTAAGCTACAGTGAACGCTTGTTAAATAATACTAATTAAAATATTAATGGTTACGACCAAAATAAATTGTGTGTGGTCTCCTCAATATCTGATTCAAAATCTGTGATATAAAAATTTTCTGTTTCATGTTCTATCCACTTTCTCTTAATCTCTGTACTAAAAATTATTCCTTGCATGAAGTCCTTTCGAATACTGTATAGTGATTACAATAGACTTTATCATCAATGCAGAGTCCTCTATTTCTATCATTAAGATCTCAATTTTAAAGGTCTTGTCTCGTGAATAACATTTTCACATGCATAATATTAAGTATTTTTTAAAATTAATTTTGGCCTGATTGAATTTTTTGAAAAAATTTCATTTAACTAGAAATCTTATAAATATTTCTTATGCTTTAAATTTTCCATTTAAATACCTCCAGAAATCGAATAAATATTTCTTATATTTTTAATTTAAATTTCATATATCATTTTTAATTAATTAAATTTATTTTTACTTTTTATATTTTTTATGATGATTGATATTAAATAATATAGTATTTTTAACAAACGTACGAAAAGATAGATTATGTAATGGTAATCTCTGATTATTGTAGTTGATATGGAGGCGGATATCTCACAGCTGGAGGCGCCCACGTTTACAACGTTGTCCCGCGGGCCACCGGAGCCAATGCTGCGCCTCAAGTGGAACCACAAGGTGAGCCTGATTGGCGAAAAGGTGCTCAATCCGATGATCCACTGCTGTGACCGGTGCGACAAACCGATTCTCGTCTACGGCCGCATGATACCTTGCAAGCATGTCTTCTGCTTGAAATGCGCCCGCGCCGAGCCCATCAAATGTTGTCCCCGCTGCAACGACAAGGTGCTGCGCGTGGAGCAATCCGGTTTGGGCACCGTCTTCATGTGCACCCATGGAGGGAGTCGCTACGGCAGCACTGGGTGTCGTCGAACCTATTTGTCGCAACGTGATCTTCAGGCGCACATCAATCATCGGCATGTGGCGATGTTGGCACCGCCCCTGACAACGGCCACCGGGTCGGGCGTCGTCGTTGAGCCCAAGCTGATGACGGAATTGAGCGGCCTGGAGTTGCATAAGCAGCGCAAGGCGAGTAGTTGCTATGGCTCCTAACAATGCTCTCTCCCTGTCTAATGCTTGCACTTGCAGCTATCCGAATCCTCTGTCGCCTCATCCGCTGCTGCAGCTACTGCTGCAGCTGTTGCTCATCTGCAGCAACGGTCATCGGTGCGTGGTCCAGTCGGTGGCATTGGATCGATACCACCACCGGGTTCATCCGATCGCATTGCCGTCCATTCACACTCAACGCTCACGCTGGCCAATTTGGCGCGCATCAACAATGCTAATGCCCAGGATTGTCATCAAGGCAAGGCGTCACTGCATCAGACCCTTAAGAAGGGCGTCGGCGGCACCCATCAGTCCGAATCGGTAGCCGATGCCTCCTACTACAGCAGTGTATTGGCCTCCTTCGGCAGTGCTGGCGGCTGCACGGGTCCAGGTGCATCCGGCAGCATCCAGGTGACTGGCTCAAGTGGTGCGGTGGGCGGAGTTGGAGTCGGTGCATCTGGTGTTGGTGTAGCTGCGGCAGCTGGCAATGTGATCGGGGATCGAAATCCCACCCAGCTGGCAAACGGCTACGAGTCGGGCAATTTGGCAGGCAGCTCTACTGGCAGCAACTGGCAGCAAGCGCAATATTACAGATGAAAGAAACCATTCGACAGATGAGCTGCACTCATTTTATGCATGAAATCAAACACTTAATTATTGTACAAATAAAATGTTGTATATGGAGAAAAAACTATCGTCTAGATAATAAGTCAAAATTGTTTGCATACATTTTTACTCAGTTTACGTTGTAGTAATAAACTTAACTATTTTTATTGAGCATTTACATCTTGTTATGTGTTTAATTCAAATAATTGTTTCCAAACTAGTCCGCTGTCAAGTTATCGATAACAATCACTTGTAGTCAGCTGCAGCAGCAGCTCACATAGGCTAAATTATAAACAATTTAAAAATGTAACAAAATAACCATAAATAATAAACTTAAGCAATTGTAAAAATCATTTGTATTCTGTGTTTAATTCAAATAATTGTTTTATACTAGTCTGCTGCTTAGTTATCGTTAGCGATAACGATATTCTTATCGTTATTTGTAATAAACATTTTTAATTTTTGGTGTTTAATTAAACTAAATGTTTTACAGAGTACTGGACTTCGGCGCTGCTTTCAAACTAGCCCGTTGCCAAGCTATCGTTATCGATAATGATATTTTTATTATCGTCAGCTGCAGCAGCCGTCGCAGCACAAAAGGCCAAATTGTAAACAATTTCAAATAAAAGAAAAGCTCTGAATAAAATGACCATAAGTACAATGGAATAATTTGACTAAAAATGACTTTGACCCCGAGTCACAAATAAATCAACGTTCCACAATTAACGACGACAGCGCAACAGCATTGCGGGCGCAGTTAAAAGAGAAAGTTTTTAGCTAGAAATATGAAAAAAATATTACTGATTAGTGGTAAGCGTAAATGCGGCAAGGATTTCATATCAGAAAGATTGCAAAGAAGGTGAGCATCAGATTGAGACTAATTTGCGATAAACAATTGACTATTATTTATGTAGATTGTCAGATCGGTCGCTAATCGTTCGCATCTCGGAGCCCATCAAGCGGGAATGGGCGCGCAAGCTGCAACTGGATATGGGAGCAATGCTCAGCGATGGGCCCTACAAGGAGCAATATAGACGCGACATGATCATCTGGAGTGATGAGGTGCGTCAACGTGATTACGGCTACTTTTGTCGTGCGGCAATGGAGGCATCCGCCGTGCAGAAAGTGGACTATGTCATCGTTAGCGATATTCGACGCAAGAATGACATCAAATGGTTTCGGGAGAATTATGGTCAAGACATGGTCAAAACACTACGCCTCACATCGACGGAGCAGCGACGCAAGTCGAGGGGCTGGCAATTTACGGCTGGCGTGGATGATGTGCCCTCCGAATGTGATTTGGATGACAGCAGCTTTGACTACGTCTTTGCCAATGATGAGGATGGGGATGGCAATGCGCAGGATGAGAAGCAGCTAATTGATAGATTGCTCGCCTTGCTGCAGCTTAGCTAATATGTCCTTAACTCGAATGATGAATCAATTTTTGATAGCATAAATCTTATTTTTGCAAATATACAAATATATTTTTATGGATCAGATGATTAATGATTAATTGATGTGATGATTTTTAAGGCAATTAATTTACTAAGCAAAATAGTGGGGGGCACGTTTAGGGCTCCAAGCGATTCTCGCTGGCCAACAGCCGACGCAAGCTGGGCACATTCAGCCGCTCGCCGGGATTGAGCTGATCGTCGAAGCTTTGCAGCGGCAACTGCAACGATGGCTTCACCAAATCCTTCTCCACGGAACGCGAACGCAAATGGACGCGATTCCTGTTCACGCTGCTGAGCGGAGTGCGCTGCGAGGAGCGCTGTGCCGGATTGGGAGTGCTGCTCTTGGGTGTACTGCTCTTGGGTGTACTGCTCTTGGGTGTACTGCTCTTGGGTGTGCTGCTAGTGTGCGAGTCCATGGAGTCCACATAGATGCGGGTTTTGTTGGCACGCGCTGGTTTCCGAGGCGCCACGCGACGCTTGTTGCCCAAGCGGACACGTTCCAAGTGCTTGTTGGCTGGACGAGATTGTGACAGTGACTGGGCAGGCTGCAACTGTAACTCATCTTGTGTCAAATCTGCGGAGGCACTGACAAAGGAGGCCATGCTGCTCTCTGCGCTGAGATTGAGCGTCAGCGTCTCCAGTATCTCCTCGAGCATTTGGGTATCGCGCTCCTCAGCCTCGTCGGCATCATCACAGAAAATGATTGGCGTCCGCTCAACACCAACGCTGGGCGAGCGTGGATCATAGCATGGGGCTGGGACGGGTGCTGGCTCTGGCGTCTGCTGCACTAGCATGTCGCAGCAGGGCATCGTCTCATCCTCCTCGTAGGTCAGAGAAACAATCTCCACGGACTCATATGCGGGCTGCTGCTCAACGGCAGCTGGGATCGCTGGTTGTGGTGCACGCGTCTCCACAAACAGGTCGGCAAAGGTGTCGTCCATGTTCAGTGTACGATCGATAGCCGCATCCAGCACCAAAGGTGTGCGATTCAATTGCGGTGAACGTGGATCCTGCAGCGAGAATCCCCGCAAGAGCCGCTTGCGCAGTTGCGCAAAGGTGTTTTCCGTCGGAGCAGCAACTGCAGCAGTTGCAAGTGGCAACAACGGTGGCAACTGTGGCAAAATCATATGTTAATCCTACACATATATAAAATAAAATTCATTTAAATATTCACATTTAATGGCGTTCGGCAGCCATTTGGTGAGCGTGGATCGAGTAAAATTTCATTATTCTCCCGACAAGGACTCAACGAGAGCTCAATTTGTGCTGCTGCTCTGTTTATCTTCGGTGTATTCGGCATATAGTTTGCATCCATTTTTGTTGCTTTTGCGCCCATTACAATTGTTTAGTTTACAATTCAACTACAATTTTTACAATCTGCGTTGTTGCTTTTGAACTGAAAAATGCGGGAGACGTTGCTAGCGTCGATATACAAATCTATCGATCACACTAACAATGTGACCATATTATTTTTATGATATCTGGCAGTGCCTTTGCCGTTCCGTTTGTTATCGACATTAACATTGGTGATGCGCACAACTCAAAACGATATCTCATACATTTTTCGATTGAACAAAACTACACGGATGGATTAAAAAAAGAAAAAAAAAAACAATAAAAGCATAGAGTGCCTTTTATAAATTATATATCAAACTGTTGGAGAAATTCAATTCGAAATATCAAAAAACAGTATTCGCAAAAAGAAATGTGCGCGTGTGTGCAGAGTATGTGAAAAGTATTCTGATGAAAGCGGCGAAAGCTTGAATGGCGATTGCAAAACACCGAATGTAAGTTGAATGGAATTGCATAGAAAAAAAATGTAATGTTTTTGAAATGAAAGAAAAAATGCTTGGATTGTGTCAATAAGGCTTCAAGGAAAATTATTTCGGCCATTTTTACGCAGTAAGCAAAAAATACGTTTTTGTATCAATGTGTGCGTGCGTGCGTGTGTGCATGTGTCAATGTGTGCCTATGTAGCCCCTGCAAAAGGCGCACCGCAAGCAGCAGTAAATTTCGTTTCGTGTGTACACACTACATATATACATATGTATGCGTCGGTTTTTTTTCCTTTACACACACACACACACCATTGCATTTAACATGCGTCGTTCGACGCGGAGACTTCTGCTGTGTGAAGCAGCGTGTAAAAGAAAACTAGTTTGTGGCGTTGCCAACTACTTGGCCTATGCAGTCACATTTTGTCTTACATTAATGTAGGTTAGTGCTCGGCAGAGGGGCGTCAACTGCATTTATTGTTGTTGCAATTCATTTATTTTTTGTTTGGAAATGTTTTATTTTTTTTGCATTTCGCTTTTTTTTTTAAAGTATAGCACTGTATGCTTAAAGCCGGCGAGCGAAAAGTAAACAATTTGTATACGCAGTTGGCAACGCGTACGCTGACCGCAGTATTGTAGACTTTCTCCCTCTCTGTCTTGCTTCAAATGTAGACATGTGTGTGTGTGTGTGTGTGTGTGACTGTATTATCTGAAAACAACGAAATTTCATTCATTGCTCTTTTCGAGTAAAAAATACACGCTGTGTGTAAAACGGCCGCCATCTGCAATTACAAAACAGACATGCATATATCTGTGTATGTGTGTGTGTGTGTATGCAAGCAAAATATCTAATTGTGCAACATGTTATAATTAATGTAATAATGTGCGTTTAATAAACGTTAACAGAGGAAACAGTCAAGCCTCAAGTAACAGACGAAGAGGAAGACACAGCTGCCATTGGCAGGGTGTGACTCTCCGCTTGCGCGTGTCAGGTGCAAAGACGATGACAACGTTGTCGTAAAAGTCTCCACGCGAGACGAGAAGATACTTGGACATTCCAGAATTTAACAAAGCATAGACGACGAAGGCAGCGAGCGTCGTTTGATTGCCGTTGCCGTTGCCGTCATTGGCCGCGTTTTTTCACACATTCCACGCGCTGCCGTCAGACATACATACACACACTTACATAGGCATGCATACATACATACATACATACACACACTTGTACGGCGACTATTGATTTCAATCAACTTTGTCCGCTCTCTCACTTCACTCTCTTTTTTTCTTGCTCTCGCTCTCTTGTGCCCATTTGTCAATTAAGCAGCACGTCCGCTTGTCGGCTCATCAACAACATTTGCGGCCGTATGTGTGTGTGAGTAAATTCCATTTCCTGTTTATAGTAGGTATGCTGCACACATACAAACACACACATATACATACACACAGCCCTCCCTCCTGTCTGCTCCCCATGCTCTTAGGTCGTCTTCTTGGCTTGCCACCACCACCACCAACCACAGCGTCGGTCGTTGCCGTCTGTTTTTTTCTCACTCCCTAGTCTGAATCCCTCGGTAGCAGCAGGCAGCAGCAGCGGAGCGCTGTGTACAGTACGTGCCACTTCCTTTACATTCAGAAAAATAAAAACTGTTCACACAAACATACACACATACATATATGTATGCATATATACATTCAAACGTACATACATACGGGCGGGCCAAAACGACACACAAACAGTTGGACAGTAAACGGGGAGCGTTCGTTTGGCGTCTGCGCCGTGTGTTTTTTTTATATTTTTTTTTGTGTTCTTGTACAGTTGCAAAGACACAAACATCATATATACAAGAAGAAGAAGACGTACGGACGAAAACGAGTTTTCTGTCTCGGCCGATGTGGCAACGCTGTTGATCCATTCGCCGCGCTCTCTCTCTCCCCATACTCGTTTGCTTATTAGAAAGAAGAAAAATGCCGCTGCTGATGTTGTTGTTGGTGGTCTTTACGTAAGAAGGCCGTCGAACTCTACACTGCGAGTAGAAGCATGCAAATACTGCGAAATGCGAGAGAGCAACTATGTGTGTGTGTGTGTGTGTGTGTGTGTACGTGTGTACGCTCGTCTAATGATTACCGTTACAATTTGCATTGGCTGGCCGTCTAGTCAAACAGACAGCCGTCTCGCGACCCAGACTAGACGACCCAGCCCCAATCTCAAATTGGCAACATTTCTTTTTTTTCACATGACCTTTTATCGTGCTTGATTGTTTGACTGTATGTGTGTGTATATATGGCGCTTAATAAGCTTCCAGCATGGTTTTTATTGATTTTTTGTAGTTAGTGTAAATTGTTGTTTGAACTGAGCTGCGTTGTGATGCGCAGCGTGCTGCATTCGTTTGTTGTTTTGTCTGTCTCAGGTTCAATGTCCTAACTGCACACAACAAGTGCAACAACAATAACAACTAGTAAGCAATGCAGTTCTTAAGCGAGAAGCGACTCTGGCAATGGAAATAAGACCGGAGAAATCTGAGAAATATTTTCAGATATTTATGTAATTTAAATTAGTAGACACGATTTGTATTATTTTATTTGGTATAATAAATAAATGTAATTATCATAACTGATTTTGGAAAACTTTAAAATTTGAAATAATTATATATTTCAAATTAGTTTCTTATTTTATATACCACAATATTAATAATAATAATCATAATATGTCTACTCTGATATTTCAAAATTTTAATATTTAAAATATATATGATAAATTTCAATTCGAATTTGAATCACCTTGATTTGATCACGTTCTATGCTTAACTCATAAAACTTTGCGCCAGTTGCGTCTCGTGCCGTAAATGCAGATTTGAGTTTTTTTGTTTTAGTTGATTTAGTATTCTTGATGGCCCACTTCTAACCGCATTTCAATCGAATTTGAAGCTAGAGGGCGTTACTTGCGTTTTGCGAAATAATTGTGCCTATCTGGCAACGCAATCATCCTTGGCGCGCGCGTAAATGCCTCGTTTTATTTTTTGGCGCGCACAAAATACAAAAAAAAAAATATATATATATGTATAAAAAATGAGACCAAGACCAGACTCAGACCCATTGCAATGCCTCGAGGAATGTTGTTTACGTGCGCGCCTGCGCATCGAGAAGATTTCCACGAATTCACCAAAACAAGCTCGTCGCTCCCCAAGCAGAAAATGTCGTCGTCCGAGTTCGAGTCTGGGTCTTCAGACTCAGTCTCCGTCCCAGCCTCTCATCCGCTCATCCTGTTCGTCCCGTTTGTTGTCTACCTGCTTTTTTTTTTACCGCATCGCTGCGTCGCTTCTTGTTTGTGTGCTTTTTGCTCCTACGAACTTAATGCATGCTGGCAGCGACGGTGGCGGCGTAGGCTGCTTGTCAACATGTTGATCCTACTATATAGCGTGCGAAACATTCTGGCAACACCAAACAACAAAAACAACAACAAGCCGCCTCAATAAGGGGATTGTTGTTGTTATTTATGTTATTTTTGCCGCATTTTTGTCTTGTGCGCTCAACGCCGCCAACACTAAAACAACATATATATACACAACATACATACATACACACACATATATGTATGTGTACGGAGAGGAAAAGAAAACGGCGTTGGCGTCTATACATTGTCAGCAGTCTGGCCACGCTCTGCTCTTGCTCTTTGCTTTCGTTTGCTACGTTTTTGTGTGCAGTTGTCTTTCATAGTGTTTGCGGTGCGGTCGTGTTTTCTGGACGGCTGCTGCTGCTGCGGCTGCTATTGCTGTTGGCGGCGGCGTCGGCGTCATGCCAAGTGATTTTGTCTTTTATAATTCTCTCGTAGAATTGTTTGTTGGTCATCAATGGGAACTACTAAAAAAAAAAATATAAGAAAAGAATTTGTGTGAATTAAAGTGATGCTCTATTTTTTCGTAAGATTTTTTAAAATGAACGGTTAACGCCTACACGCGTCTCTCGTTGGTTTTGCGTCTGAGTGCATCATTGATGGAAAATTTAAATTTTTTTAATCAAACTTTTTGTTTTTAATCATCGATAATAATGTGTTTGACATGATCTACTCGTTTTGATATTCCCCGTGTGCCCCGCTCGCTTGGGTAAAATTCTTAGAATTCTTGCCAACATTCCCGCGCACACACACACACATACATACACACACGCAAACAGACAACGAGAAGCTAAAAAAAAATGTATATATATACTCCCTGCGCGACGAAGTGTAGACATAAACACACACACAAGCACATGCACTTGAACTCTCACGCATGCACACCGATACCGATACCACCGATACTTACACGAATCTACACCCTATCCAACACACCTCGAAATTTGGTTCTGGTCTCCACTAACTCGAGTGGAGACACTTGCTGTCTCTTTTGTGCGCATGCAGCAACAACAATAAAACTAGTAGTACTTGTTTTTTGCGCGATGTTTTTACGCAAAAAAAAAACCGGTAAAATTTTTGAAGCGGCAGCAAATGTGATTGTGTATGTGTGTGTGTGCTTGGATGCGGTGTGTTGTTGGTGTATTGGTGTCGTCGCGTTGTGGTAGAATTATGCCTTAACCCATAGTTTTCACACAGTCCGCTTTTCTTACAGTTTTCTAAACACACACCAACAACACACACACAAACACATGCACGCACACAAATACTAGTGCACAACGAGCAACGAACTCCTCGTGCAGCAGCAGCAGCGACGCCCAAGAATGAAACAGCATAAGGCAACATAAAACTACAGCAACAACAATTAACAGCAGCAGCAGCATAAAAACAGAGAGGCGCATACCGAAAGCAAAAGAGGGCGAGAGAGAGCAAGAGAGAGCGCAGCAGTTAAACGGCAACGACCCAAGCAGCAGTATTAGCGCGTGTTATTGTTGTTGTTGGTGATGTGTTTTCTCTGCCAATTGTCATGTATGTATGCACACTTCTTGTTGTTGTTGTAGCTGTTGCTGTTGTTGTTGTTGCTGTTGTTGTTGTTAAGGTAATGTTGATGATTTCTTATGTTATGCACGACGTATGTAGAGTGATTTGTGCTCTCTTCTTTTTGCGTTTTTACTACCCATATATAACCGCCCTAACAGTTGGCCTAGCGTTGCCACCTGGCACTGATGCCGATCATCGAACTTGTTTTGCTGTTGATTGACGCCGCTGTTGCTGTTATTAGTGATAGCAGAAAAACAATAAATACATAAATGAAAAAAAAAAAAAATACTGTGCTGCTGATCTTGACCTACGCGGCGCGCAAGATCAATCGCAATTCAGATGGTTATTCAACTTTTACTTTGTGCGGCTTCCTTCTACTTCCTCTCGCACACTCGTACACATACACACATATGCATGCGCGGCTGCGTCTGTTTCATTTTGCATAACGGACACTAATAACTGCGATTGTCAATCAAGCGCATCAGACAGACACAGACAACAAACAGTTCGCATTTTTTTAATGTGTTTTTTTTGTGCTCTCATGTTGATGTATTAATTTTATTTTGTTATCACAAAATTGGCGACAAATTGACGGCGTTTTGTGTCGGCGCCACAATTAATGTTTATATATAATAATATATATATATAAACAAAATATACATATGTACATTTTGCTGATGTACGCGCCAAGTACCATTTTTTTGTTGATATATATATATATATGAATTTGTGCATTGATTATTTATTGTTAATGTCGGTGTGCCAGTAAACGCTCATCATATTTAATATTCATTCGAGTGTGTGTGTAAATAATTGCCCTAAATGTGTACGCAAAATTAGCTTTCATTCATTTGAAATAATTCACAAAAGCGTAAAGAAAAATTCATTCACTTTACTGCGTCTTCTTCAACCTTGATTGTCATCATAGATCGTAGTTGTTATCGTCATCGTCATCGACCTCAATGTTAGCAATTAACATAATTATAATAGATTTGTGTGACTTTTGTTTATGCTGTTATTTCCTTTTATTTTATTATTTATATAAAAATAAATAGAACAAAATTAGAGCTGTGTTGTGAGAGGAGAGAAGTGGGGCAAGGAGACAAGAGGGAGAGCGAGCGAGAGAGAGAGTGAGTGAGTGAGAGGGAGAATTGTGTCCTTCTTCAAAGTGGTTGTGAAATGTTTGCCTTTTTATGCCTACTCATATCACAGCCAGCTTTGAGGAGCGACACGATGCTCAACACAAAAAAGGAAGATAAAAAAATATCACAAAAAACAAATCAACTTTAAATTAAAATCAATACATATTTTTGCACCACAGCGCACGTGTTTGTTCATTTAAGTGTTTCCTCATACCATTAATCATTGAACAAAATTGATATACCACCCATCCTGCCAACCACCCCTCCTATATATCTATATCTATTTGAACATTTATCGTTATTTTTCAAGCATATCTAAGATTGGCACATTCATGCTGCGCTCTCAAAGTGGTTGTGAAATGCATTTTTGAAAGCTTTGCGCGCATATCACAGCCAGCTTTGATGAGCTTAGCGTAATGTAAACTACATCAAATAATCGAAGCGAATCAATCAATCAATCATAATGTAATTTCTTCTTGCACCCACATTTCCCGCAGTTTACACAGCGACGCCAGGAATTGGAATTGGAAACACAAATCATAATCAAAAAAAAAAACTATATATATATATAAGTATGAAAAACAACTGATTGACATCAAATATATACTTTTGATGTTGCTTATCTAAGCCTCATCAAGTGGTTGTGATATGGATACCCGACGCATATCACAGCCAGCTTTGATGAGCTAGGATAATCAACGGAGATCAACTTGAAAAACCCCAAATTAATTTGATTACAAAATAATAAGAAAATATATATATATATCAAAATCAACGGTTCAGTGAATTGGTGTCATCTAAAATGTGCATTAATTGTATTCTAATTTAGTGTAATATCATTTAGGTTGTATATCGAACTAGTTTAATAATATTGAACACATTTTGATTTATATGCATTTTTTTAAATCATTTCTCTTTGATGTCAGTTTACTAATGTGTGCTTGTGTCTTTTTCACAGATACGCCGTCGTTCCACACACACATACACACACATACAACACACATACAACACACATACAACACACATACAGCACACATACAACACACATACCACACACAACACACACACACACACACTCCTCAGATATACTCGCTGATATATAAATGTAAAACAATCTCAGACCACAATAATCCAAAGAGCCTTTGACGACGCCTCGCTGTGTGCAGAGCCGAACTTCTTGTTATACTAACTTTGTGATAGTTTTACTTTTTTATGTTTAATATAGTTGATTTAAGATTTTTAAGAGAACGAACGAAACAAAGAGTCGCAAGCAAACCAAATAACAACAGCAACAACAAAATGCATTCCACAAGCGCAACATCATCATCGGCCACAGCGTCGGTGTGCAACAGGTGCAAAATGGGCGTTATGCTGCTCCTGTTGATGGTCAGCTTTCTCGGCTGTCCGGCTCTAATTGAGGCCTGCTCCAGCCGCAATGTGCCCAAGCCACGTCCATCGATCTCATCCTCCTCATCGTCCATGTCGGGCATGGCACTGCCACCCACCCAGTCACCCCTAAGCCCAACAACAACAATGCGAACAACAACGACAACGACGACAACAACAACGCCCCGGCCAAATATAACATTCCCCACATACAAATGCCCCGATAACTTTGATGCCTGGTATTGCCTGAATGATGCCCATTGCTTCGCTGTGAAGATTGCGGAGCTGCCTGTCTACAGCTGTGAGTGCGCTATCGGATTTATGGGTCAACGGTGTGAGTACAAGGAAATCGATGGCTCCTATCTGCCCAAACGACCGCGACCCATGCTGGAGAAGGCGAGCATCGCCAGCGGTGCCATGTGTGCCTTGGTCTTCATGCTCTTCGTCTGTCTTGCCTTCTATTTGCGCTTCGAGCAGCGGGCGGCCAAAAAGGCATACGAACTGGAGCGTGAACTGCACCATCAGAACGAGGATGCTGATGAGGATTATGATGAGGCCAGCAGTGATCGGGAGCAGTGTGAATGCTGCCGTGCCCAGTGCTGTGCCGGCGGCGATGAGCCACTGGTTGTGCTCTTCGAGCGCAAAATGGTGCCCTATCATATGCGGCTGGAGCACGCCTTGATGTCCTTTGCCATCAGGCGCAGCACAAAGCTATAAATTATATATAACTATATTTATACATATATGCTGACAGATATCTGAACAATTTGCCTTGCCCCGATGCATGTTATTATTATGTATCGAAAGTCTTAAAATGCGATCACGAATTTCTATGTGCTTTAGTCGTAGTTTTTAAATGTTTTCAATTATGTATTTGTCCCAACTACTCTTACAACTATTTATACATGTTAAGTGTAATGTTTGTATTCCAAAAACAAAAATAACGCTATAGTATTTTTTGATTTGAGATTTGAGATATATATTCCGTATATGTATTACTACACTCCAAATCCACATTCAATTTTTTAACGCTCGTGCGTGCTCGAATATGTATTTTTATACCTTATGCTAGAGCCTATATATATATATTTATTTTACTCTTAAGAGTCTTGAAACCATCCGCAACAACAATTATCGAATGAAAAACGCAAAGTATTATTTATCGCACCTAGATACTACATACGAGAACATTTTTTTTAAATAAAGATTCAACTGCACTTGCATACTATTTATGTCAAAAGAGCATATTCCAAAATGTAATGTCTTATATTTTTGATATTAAAAGTGGGATTGGGGTTCACGAAATTGAGCGGAAGAATGGGGAAAGTCAAATGATTCCATTTTAATAGGTCGTTTTATAAAGTGGGCTTCTCTGTTTGGTTCTCAGGTCCGTTATTGGTTTGAACAGCAAAAACTGTTGCATACTTTCGGGCGGTGAGCGAAACTGCAATAATTTAAATTTAAGTCAATTCTGAAGAGTTACGAGTTTCATTTGGCCAAAACATTCAAATTATCCAGGGGCAAGTTTTGTGTAAAAGCAGGTTTGTATTGGAGTTGCAGTGAAGAGAATAGGTGTGAGTCATTCAGGATACATTTATTAACTTGTGCACAGGCTTTATATTTGTTTTTGGATTAGTTTAGTGATTACATCTTTAAAGCGAGAATCTGTCCATATGTTTGTCTTAAAACACACACATATATATATATATATATATATTTATATATTATGTACAGATGTCGAAATGTATTGCTGTCTAATCTAAAAACACTAAAACTAAACGCTCATGCTTGACTTTTAATGAAATCTAAAAATTTAGGTTGTCAAGCATAGTGTTTCTAAAGATAGGTGTGTTCCACAGTCATCAGTGGAGCATAGTGGAAAGCCCTCTGGATTCCGTCGGAGCTCAGAAGTCATTCATAATGACTTGTTCATGAGTACAGTAAACACTTCATTTATGGATCAAACATACAGTCATACTTAAAGCTATGGCGAAAGCATCTGATTTATAACTGCTTGGAAATAGTTTTTACTCGAATATAGAGTGATTTCAGGGGGCCAAAGCTGGAAAGGAGCAGTGAGATGAGTGTTAAACACTTCATCAAGACTTGGAGATCCGCTTCGGCACGTCTCGTAAAATAACCCGTCTGGTATCCATAATATTGGGTGACCAATGCAACAACAAAGCAGGCGACTCCCAGGAAATTGTGGAATGTTTTGTTTAGCAGGGGCGTGATCAGTTTTTTAACCCGCATCGAACAGAGAGCAGCCAAACCGGAGCTCATGGCCAAGAGGCAGAGTATGAAGGCAGTCAAGCCTGCAGCGGGAGGGAATAACAAATTAATTTGATTATTTACATAAGTACACTCAGAAAAAAAGCAATATACATTATAGAAAGTTAGGCTACCTTAAGCGGCAGGAGTAACTCATTCTTATGATGTATTTTATTATTATTTGCATTTCTAAATTTCAGGGTATATTTCTCTAAAATTTAAAAGAAAATGTGTCTAATTTCTAGGGGGTTGATTTCTATGTGCGACCATTGAAGATTTTCTTACATTAGCTATCATTAGACATTAGTATTTATATAACTTAATGTAAAAGAGAGAGCAAATCTTATTACTATTTTCTGAATTTCAGAAGGGCAAGAATCAGAATTATCATTTTTACTCTTTAGCAATGTATTTCTTAATAATGGAAAATATTTGTAAGAAATAGATAAAACACCAAATTTTTGGATTGTAAATTTAGGTCATTCTAATTGTTAAAAAAATGTTTTCTTATGTTTAGAAATTATTTTCAAGAAAGAAAAAACTTTCTAATTTCCAGGGCGATTTTTTCAAATGTACTGCAATTTTTTTCTGAGTGTATTACGACCCTTGCTTCTCCAACTCACCCAATATGCCATGCGTGGATTTGAGCAGAAACCCATTTTGAATCATTTTGATTAGAGCCCCGGCGGCGCCACAGCCACCGCCCAGGATCATGAGTATCCAATGGATTGTTGTTTTTGTGGAACGCTTGTAACTGTTGGTTAGCACATTGCCGCCATAGTGGACCATAACACCCTCGGCCATGAAGAAGGAGAACTGCCACAGACACATCCTTAATATTAATAGAAATAATCAACTCCTGCTAGGGGATTCAACCTACTCCAATGGTGACCAGCCAGACATGCAATCCGGTGCCCTCGAGGCCTGTGCGCAGTGTCAGATACGATATATAGATGGTTATGAATCCGATGCACATCTGATTCAACACATTCAAAACGTGTTCCAATTGCTGCAATGGCTCCAACTCGGATTCCTCATGCACTGAACTCTGCGACATTCTCGCACAAGCGAAGCTTGATCTAAAATGTGCATAAATTGTATTCTAATTTAGCGTAATATTATTTGGGTTGTATATCGAACTAGTTGAGTAATATTTAACTCATTTTGATTTATATACCGAAGGTATTCAGAGTATATTGGTTTGGTGCAATGTCCGTCAATGTCCTTAAAGCTTGAGCCTTGAAAATTGGAACATAAATTGGTCGGTGCACGCGTCAGACAAAGTGTCAAAATTAGGGTGCTACGTCCACTAGGAAGGTAGGAAATCGAAACGGGAAAGTTAAGCGAGTTAATTTCGATAGATCGTTCAATAAATATGAAATTTTCTGTGTGGTTGTGGGACTTGGGGCCCACGGTTGGTGCACATAGTGAAAAAACATTGCATACTTTTAGGCTGCAATCTAAAATGAAATAATTTTAATTCCTGTCAATGCTGAAGAGTGCCAAGTTTCACGCCTATCATTTGGCTAAAATATACAAATAGTCCAGGGATGGAGGAGGTGTGAGTCATACAGGAAACATTTATTAATTTTTTCATTTATTAAATAAAGTTATGCCATCTGCTATATAATTTGAATCCCATCCTTTCTTGCTGTATAGAGATCATCTTTCAAAATCGTTTTAATTTAACATTAAACAAAGTATTTTCAAATAAAAACACTTATTTATTCCATATTTAGTTCAAGAATTAAATGTTTATATAAGTATTTCATATAAAACATTTTTAAATGCATTGAGCTCTAATCTAAAAACACTAAAACTAAACGGTCATGTTTGACTTTAATAGAAGCTCGCTTATCGAAAATGATTCTTGTTATTTTTAATTAAATCGACAAATTTAGATTGTCGAGTACTGTTTTTCTTACAGTCAGTAAGTGGAGCTATATGGATTTCATCAGAACTCCCAAGTAATCCATAATTATCGCAGAAAGAGTAATACTCTTCAACATATTGAAGCCGCTTTAAATAAGCTTTGCTTTGCTTAGAATATAGTTTTATATGAAATAGTTATCTAATGTTGATCATTATCCGTCTTGAATCGAGTCAAATAATGAAGTTAGTAAGTTAGTTTGCATTGAAACAAACAGACAAAATTAAAATGACTTCCATAAATCAAAATTCATTATATTTTAATTATTATCATTTTTATTACCATATTTCGATACGACTCTTTGATGTGTACAGTAAATTAAAAACTACAATTATCTGTTGACCTAACTGATAGCGTCAAATGCAAATCCGCTTTGTAATTCATATGAGATGTACGTGACGAATTCTTATCTATAATTTTGCTCTGACTATGCGAAACCGATGTGAAAAATTCAAAGGCATTTTTATGTGGGGGATTCCGAAATGAGGTTTTGTTTTATTGGGGCTTTCACAACATTAAAAATTATATGGGATCGTATTAAAGTAGACAATCACTTAATACCTTATACATTTGTATTATTTATACATATTTAAGGCTAAAGCGAAAGCATCTTATTTATAGCTGCTTTGAAATAGTTTTCACTCGAATATAGAGTGATTTCAGGGGGCCAAAGCTGGAAAGGAGCAGTGAGATGAGTGTTAAACACTTCATCAAGACTTGGAGATCCGCTTCGGCACGTCTCGTAAAATAACCCGTCTGGTATCCATAATATTGGGTGACCAATGCAACAACAAAGCAGGCGACTCCCAGGAAATTGTGGAATGTTTTGTTTAGCAGGGGCGTGATCAGTTTTTTAACCCGCATCGAACAGAGAGCAGCCAAACCGGAGCTCATGGCCAAGAGGCAGAGTATGAAGGCAGTCAAGCCTGCAGAGGGAGGGAATATCAAATTAATTTGATTATTTACATATGTAGCATGTGAAGTACACTCAGAAAAAAATAATTACACTGAATTTCATTATTTAAAAATTTAAAATAAAACACTTTAGTTTTGGAATTGTCAATTTAGGGCAAATGTTTCTTATTCTTAGAAAAATATTTTCTTATATGTAGAAATGTTTATAGATTTTTCTATTTTCTAAATTTGAGAGCAATCTGAGTGTACTACTACTACTGCTTCTACAACTCACCTAATTTGCCATGCGTGGACTTGAGCAGAAATCCCTTTTGAATCATTTTTATGAGAGCCCCGGCGGCGCCACAGCCACCGCCCAGGATCATGAGTATCCAATGGATTGTTGTTTTTGTGGAACGCTTGTAACTGTTGGTTAGCACATTGCCGCCATAGTGGACCATAACACCCTCGGCCATGAAGAAGGAGAACTGCCAAGACACAAATCGATTACATCAAATGCAAATGGTAATACATTTCTAGAGAAGATTGAACCTACTCCAATGGTGACCAGCCAGGCGTGCAGTCCGGTGCCCGCGAGGCCCGTGCGCAGTGTCAGATACGATATATAGATGGTTATGAAACCAATGCACATCTGGTTTAAAACATTCAAAAAGTATTCCAATCGCTGCAACGGCTCCGACTGGGAATCCCCATGCGCTGAATTGTGCGACATTCTCGCATAAAATGGAGACTCGTTGACGAATACAAACGAGGCTGTACGCTGTGCGGGATCCGGAGAGGGGTATGCTTTTGAAACCGCTCTCGTCGTCGTGCTGCCGTAGTCGACGACTCTCTGCTGGCTACTGCTGACCGACGGCTGATGCTCTGTCATCGTACCGAACAACTTACACGTTTCGCGGCGTTTATCAGTTCACTTTGTGTGTGTGTGTGTGTGTGTGTGAGAGTGTTTGAGTGTGTGTGTGTGTGTGTGTGTGGCAGTAATGTTCTTTTCGTGTTTAATTTATAACAATACGCTTTCTTCGCCGACCTATAATTGCGTTTATTAGCTGTTAACTATTGTCTGATAGTTTTTACTATCAAATTATTGGCATACTATGAGTAACTACATCGTATTCACTGTAGTATAAATTCCAATATATATATGTATATATATATATATATACGTATTAAAAAGTGTGATTTGTTGAAACGCCCATTGACTGTTTGGAATGCCGACAATAATGAAACTAATCTCAATAAACAACACTTACGAGGAACCAAGCGTTAAATGTGCATTTGGAAGTGCACACTGAGCAAAAGGGTGTACTAAAATTGATGTATTCATTTATTTAATATGAACTAAGAGGTTTTAAGAGATAAAAGTGTAAAATGAATTACGAATTGAATTATATAAAATTATAAATAATAATAAAGAAATTCAATTACATAATTTAAAATTGAAAGTAAAGTAAAATAAACAAAAATAAACGATTTAATAAATCTGAGGGTATTCAAATGTAAAATGGTCCAAAATTTATAATACGTAGAAAAAGTCAACAAAAGAGAAACAGAGATAAAAAGAGAGACATTAAGAGTGAGTAAATAAAGGAAAGATGGTCAAAAGTCTGAGTCTGTTTAGTAAGATAAGTTAAAACATGCTCAATAAAATAAAAGCCAAAACTAATTCATATGAAAACAAGTACATCAAACAATATAAATTTAGAGTTTTATAGTATTCATTTTCAAATTTCTACTTTGCTATAAGTACCAAACATTATTAATAAACTAGGCATTGGACTCCAAAACTAGTTTACTAGGCTCAAATTGATAAACAAAATATTATTTTGCGAGCTATTTGATGACAGTTTTTAAATGTTTGCTTATACATCTTAATATTTAAATATTTGTAAGTAATTGAGTACTTAAATTTGCTAAGATGCTTGAAATTTAAGAGTACGTACTTAAATTGTACTTGAAATAATATACTCCAGAATGAGTACCCACCGTCTTCTCCCACTTACAGTCCCATCATTATATAGATGATTAGATTTTATACTCGAATCTTAGAAGAATAACATGTGGTATACTTGATTATTTCTTTCAGTGTACGCTTACAAGTATGTGTATTGCATGCATCTGGCATTGCCAACCACAAGCCGCAAAATAAAAACTAATATTTATGTACATATATACAGCTATATGCATAACTATATAACTATATATCTTTATTGCTTGGCATATTATATTCCTCAGGGGAAGCTGTGCAAATACAGAGTCAGCCTTATAGAGCAATAACTGAAAAATACTGGTACTCTTTCGATTTGCATTGCAAACCACAAGTCGAATACAAATATTAATATCCTTTATATCAAGATCGCAGAAGGGACACAAAAAAAAGTATATATTTGCTTGTCCCTAAATCCAAAGTTAACTTTTTATGGTGTGAAAAATTAAATACACCGGCCCACATATTAGCTAAAATAAATTAAATAAAAAGCTTATGGAACTTTATTGGGAATTGAGAAGATACTAGAAAATTTGTACACACTGAAATGTTTGTGCATTTTTTCTTCCTGGAAAAACTGGCGTTACTCGATTTCCAACTTGGCAAATTGTTGCGGCATATTAGCGAAAACAAGTTAAGAGAGCATCCAGTTTTGGTCAAAAGCGGCAAATGAGAACAAAGTAAAGTTATAAGCAAATTTTATATGGAGTTGTTAGCGCTCTTTTCTTAATTCTCTGGCGAGAATCCGGTCTGGAATCTCAGGACAGAAGTGGACGCAGGGGAAAGCAGATGGAGGCAGGGGTGGAGGCAGCAGCTGCCATTCAGCACATCTCAACTTTAAATTACAAATCGTATCCCCATTTTGCCATAAGCCAATATATAAATAATTTAAGATCTTTTTGGTAATAATTTTATGTCAATAATTTCGATTTTATTTTGTTTAATTAACTAGCTTAAATGTATCTTAAATATAAATAGGAACTGAACGATTTTTGTGCACAGCTTTAACCGCTGAAGCTAATACATTTTTGATATAGCGACTTGATCGGTGCGATGCAGGTTAAGACCATGGCCAGCAGGGTGGCAACTTGCATGAGTATAACAAAATCCGCTCCTTGACCGCTGAATATTTTGGTCTGTGTGTAACCGTAATACTGTGCCAGCGAGGCAATCACATACGTGGCCAGGCTGAGTAGGACGTGGAACGTCTTGTTGGCCAGCGGGGAGAACAGCTTCGATAGACTCCTCGCCAGCACAGCGACAATGCCACTCAGCAGTGAGATGAGGCACAGAACAAACGCTGCGAATCCCAAACGTGAATGGATCGTCACGCCAATTGACCAGTCATCCCGTATTAGCTGGACAAGGCACCCGGCCACACCCATGCCGCCCCCGACGATCTGGAGCACCACATGGATGGCCGTCTTCTGCTTGCGAGTGTAGCGCAGCGTTAGCCAGTTGCCATCGTAGAAGCACATCGAAGCCTCGGCCATGACGAATATGAATCCAAAGGAGGCCAACCAGACGTGTAGACGAATCCCACTCAGACCCGTCCTCAGGCAGCTCCAGCTGATCCAAAACGTGACGAAACCGATGCACAGCTGATTCAGCACATTCAAACCGGCCTCAATATGCTGGAGAGGACTCGTCTTTGATGTCATTGTGATTTTATTTTATATTTATATTTTATATATTTGTATTGTATTTATTTATTCGAGCAATTCTTTTTATACATTTGTGTACTGAATTATTGAATTATTTTAATATGTTTAATGTTCAACTGATCCTTGTTCAGTTATTAAAGTTTTTCTTTAATTTATTGAGTGAGGTTCGTATAACCAAGAGTCCGGTTGCTTTTCACAGGATGTTATTTTAGAGGTCCTTTAACTTTATATTCAATTACACTTTTTTTTATTTATTCGTCGAGGATGCAATTTAGGAGGTCCTTTTAACTTTGTTAACTGCTTTTACTATCTGATTGAGAACAGCTACTACGTGCAAGAAACATACAACTAATTTGATGACACTTTATGCACTGCCAAACGTATTTATATCGTGTACCCATTAAAAATTATTAGCAAAGGGTTATTGCAATTTGAGGTTGCATATATAAAAGAGTACAATTTATACCTTTCTGCATTTTTATAGTTTGTAAATTTTTAAAATAAGATTTTCCTATAATATAGAAAGTCCTTATCTGCAGTTAAGACAAGTGAACTATTTTTATATATTGTTCCTATTTTTAATATTTTATATTAATATACTATTTTAAAATATTTTCAACTTATAAGAAATTTATTGAAATAAATTGTTTCCTAAAGAGTACAAAATATTTCCGGTGTACATCTTAGGAACATTTTCTGCTCTTAAGAAATGTGTTGGAATAAATTATTGACAGAAAAAAAAAATTAATTTGTGATGATATTTTAAGGGCTAATTTAAAAAAATTAAAAATCAAATGATTCTAGTGTTAATTCATGGATTTTTTTTTTTTAATTGAAAGAGATTATATAAAAAAATATAAAAATTATTTCTAGTGTTAATTTAAGGATTGTTTTCTTATCCGCACTGAATAGTTTTTCTTTTATTAAAGCTGTGTAGAGGGTAGTACCTAGTCAAGCATTCATATCTATGGGTACGCCTATCAGTAAAATGGTGCTTAAAAGTCGATTGCTTGGGTCTTAGAGGATTACAATTTGTATAATTATATTATCGCGAACGTATACAATACGTTTGGAATGTTTGCAAATATTTAACTTTCAGTGAAGCTTCATTAATCAGCAGCGGTCAATAGAAATGTATTCGCCGAAATCTTTAATTGCATCACTTGAGCAAACCTACCCATTTTGTGCCCATTAGCACGTTGGCTCTTCTGGGGCTAAGTCCATTGAGTTTGTGTTCCGGTTGTTGTTTCGATGAGAAAGCCACATCGAGATCGACAGCTATCAGGGACTTGTTCAACTGCGATCACTTACTTTTTGAATTATTAATGCTATTTTTGGTCAAACAGTTCAGAGTGTTAAAACCTTATCAATTTGCAAAACTGCACGTACTATGATAATGAACGTGTTAGCCAAGTCATCGGGTACTTATTCTGTATTAGACCCAAATACCCAACTGTGTCCAATTTTACTACTGTAAAATGATATGAATGAATACGCTGAAGGAAACCAGTGACATCCACTTACTTCTCACCATTTTCAATTCTCAGAAATACATAGAACATAAGACGTGCTTCTGATAATACTAAATGTGATATTTTTTTGACAAAAAAATCCAACTATTTTTTATATACATATCTAAATGATATATAAATCCGATTTGGATATTTTTAAGGCAAAATACTCTCGTGGAGTTTTTAATGATCTCATGCAAATTGTTTTGGTAAACCAAGAAAAACGTTCTCAATTTCCGACAAATATTTCTATGTTTTGATGTTTAAAAAATACAAAAACAGTTATTCTAATTTTAACTTTTATTCGTATTTCTATGAATATAAATCTCTTATATACAATTACAAGGTTCAGCAGACTAGAATATAATCTCCACAAAAACAATTTTTGTTAATTGCTCTGCGGGTTCTTAGCTGGAATAATAATATAAGCGTAGCATTTTACTAATAATTCTTTTTTCTCGCTCTGCTCTTAGAACCTTACTGTGTTTAATCTTTTAACACAAATAAATAGGTGGGCAAATTAAATATTTTAATTGTAATTTAATCTGTCAATTTAGTTTTGCAGTTCCGATCAGGTGTGCTAGGAATTTTCTACCTTATTCCCTTCAACACTTGTACTACAAAACTATGCTATCCATAATCAATTTTAAATCGTATTCTATAATGATATTTTCCCCTTAATAAGTAGTGCAATTTTTAGCGCAAAGTTTTTCTTGTTCTTAGAAATAATTGAAGTTAGAAAAGAAAGGCTTGTCTTCAGCGCCAAAAATATGGCGATTATTTATATTTTTTTAGAAATATTTTCAATTATAATGAAAGGCATAGTTTTAATAAAATTTAGAAAAATTAAACAATGCAAAACACATACAAAAACAGTCAAAGTGTAAAACTTGGAGTGCTACGTCCACTAAGAGGCTAGGTAATCGATAAAAATCGACAGTCGCAAATCGATAAAGCCACATGTCTTCCACAATTGAAGACTGCAGTTATCAAATTCGGTTGGTAGGTTGTTGGCGAAAGGCGAAGAGAGCAGCTTTTACGGATAGAACAATTTTACATTAAATAATCACAAAAGTGAATTTTTTTATTTTTTTTTGCATATATAAGCATATAGAACTATTTAAGATTGGATCCTGCTCTCAGCACTTTGGACAATCGGAGCCTTCACAAATGTCGCACAGCTTGGACTCGATTTGGTAATATTCGGTGGCCTTCTTGTTCGTATCGTAGTAATCGTAAAGGACAATCGGGGCAGGCTTCTGATTGGCAACGGCATGGGTCTTCAAGGCCTCGATTGGCAGACAGTTGACTTCGCCCTTGGCGAGGCTCTCAAAGTAGATGACCACCATAGAGTCATCATTTTTGGTCTCAACCAGCTGAAAACAATCATGAAAGAGGGAGCCGGATTAGCTGAGCTCGAAGAGAAGTAACTGTAGTTGTGGACCTACCCGGACGCCCTTAACTGCTTGAATTTCCTTGAAGCTGTCCTCGTCGACCGTGAAACCGGATGGCAAGGACACCTCCAATATGGCCATATTGGATGCCTTGGCCTTGCCCTCCTCCACATACTCAACGCACACGCTCAACTCCAGTTTGGATGGCGGCGATTCTGGCTTGATGATCGTTTCAATCCTGAAGCTCGGCTTTGGATCCTTCTCAATTATATTGTACTGGTAGGCGATCTGCAGCAGAGCGGCACCAGTACCCTTGGCCTCATACGACAGCGACTTGGTGCCCTGCGGGAATTCGACGGTTTGCAGCAGCAAATCATTGTCAGCGTTCAGTTGAAGTTTTTCCGTTTTCTCGCGCAGACCCTGATTGGAGATGGACACTTCCCATCTGGCCGGCTCATAGCCGGACTTTTTGGCGAACTTAATCAGTGCCCGGAGGCCAGCAATGGTGTCCTGTGTGGAGGAGAAGCCACCATAACTATTCCGTTGCGCCACCAGCCAGCGTATCGAATTCAGCACCGAGGCTGGCGTCTCTTGCTCCGTTTCGAGCAGTGCGAGCAGGGCATATGAGGTGATCTCGATGTCGCGACTGAAAATCCAGTAACACCAGCGTTGACATTTTCCTAAACGCACCTTTTGATCATCCTCGGCCCACCAGGTGCGATCCTCCTCGGTCTTGGCCAGTGCCTTGAGTGCGGCCACATGCTTGCCAGCATCGGCAGCCTTCACCTTCTGCAGGGCATACGTGGCAATTGCCCGGGGCAATAGTCCCTCCTCCGTATTCACCGCCTTTGTCTCGGCACTCAGATAGGCTACAGCCTTATCGATGGCTGTCTGATTAGGTTTCGGTTGCTCCACCAAAGCCAATAGCACATTGGCCGTCAAGGACAACGCGGAACGCTGCGAGCTATAGAAATACTCGCCATTCTCAAAGAAGCTGCCATTCTCGGCCTGATGATTGATGAGGAATTGATAGCTGCTGTCCAGCTGGTTTTCGTCCACCTTGATGACATTCCTGATCTGGGCAAAGGAGCTCAGCACATACGCTGTCAGCCAGGTGGAGCCATTGCGTTCCGGATCCTCCTCGCGCCACTTGCCAGGACCAAAGGAACTGTAGCTGCCATCGTCATGACGATAGTGGAACATACGCTGATAACCCTGCTCCAAATTGCGCTTGATGCGTTTCTCCAGTTCGGGCGTTAGCTTGTTCAGGCTCTTCAGATAGTCATGGACCAGATAGTTGGGCACCATTGCGGACATGGTCTGTTCACCGCAACCACTGGGCAAACGGAGCAAATGTTCCATATTCTTGATGACCGGACCGAGCAGATCGCCAACGAAACCGAATTCAACATGCTGCGAATCGGGCACAATATCATCGGGCAAGTCCAGCTCGAAGGTGTCCTTATGCTCGTGCACATCCTTCAGATTGACGAAGAAGGCACGATTCCGATACTCGGTGACGCCCTCGGGCACCACCTTGAGCGTCTTGTGGATAGCATCGCCGGCCAGCGGTGAAATTGCCGTAAACTTCAACAGTATGCTGCCAATGATCTTTGGACGCAGCAGGAAATTTACACCGGCTGCCGAATTGGCTTCCACACGCACCGTTTGGGTACGCTTCTGTTCGCCAATCACCTCGTTTGAGATATCCACAAAATCGTATTCGTTGTCCTCGTTGTCCAGCGAGACCTCCACATCAAGGTTCTTGGGCAGATAGTTGAAGACGAGAGCGGGCACATTGATTACCTCGCCACGTTTCACAGAATACGGCAGACGGACGGACACAAAGAACGGCTGGAACGTTTTGATTTTGAGCTGATCATCGGTGACGGCCAAACCCTTCTCCGGATGCACGGCAAATGCTGTCACCACCCAGCTTGTAATTGTATCCGGTATTTTCTTCACCCACTTGAAGATTTCCGTCTTGGTATTCTCGATATCGTCAAATATCCAGGTCTCCACAAAGTTCTTGCGCACGACAGGAGCATTAACAGCAATACCAGGACTACCACCCATCTCAGCATTACCAATGAAATGAGCTGCAGGTGCAGCACCAAAAGCCGCAGCGGTTGTTTGCAGACCATCACTCGCTACCATTGCTGTCTTGCGATGGGCGACTGAAAAATGGTCTGCAAATTTAATAAAAATAACATTAATTAGTCAAATGGCTAAAAGTAAATCAATGAGGGAGTAGTTGGCATATTTCAGTATATATTGTAGGCCATTAGGACAGAGGAGCTCTAAGGATATTGTAAGCAATTCCCTGATTCTTTTTAAGCCGACAAGTCTAATCTAAGGAGTTCTCTGTGCAAGTCTAAAAAGATCTCTGTAAGTGGTCTGCTCACTATGTGTAAGGAATTCTCTGATCTTAATACAAATTTGTAACTTTATGTATTCCACGTCAAATCTATTTTAAAAAATGAATACTTATGTGGTCTCCTCAGCATGACTGAGGAATTCTCTGATCCTTTTTAACCCGACAGATCCATTCTATAATACGAATGCTTCTTATTCTTCTTATGAACAACATCGGAACCCCTTAAATCATTCTCTTCCTTTCTAAAATCAGACTTCCTTCCTTCTGTGTCGGATTAGTTGCGATCTTTTATTTCTAGTGAAAAATCCAGTACTTTAGGTAGGCCTATGAGTATCCATTCATATTCCGTCTAACTAGGCATTTCCAACTACATCTGCTACCCCAGAATCTTTTCATAGGATTTTTTGCTGTAGATCATCTTATTGATTCTCTCTCGCTCTCTTAACCATCTTTTACTTACTTGGACCATATTTGGGTGGAGTGCGATCATAGAAGAAGTTGGCATTGGTCATGGTGACAACGCCGCTGCGTTCGCCCGGATAGTAGGAATAGCCACCCTGCCAGGCTGTATAGGTACTGTAGCGACTGAGGCGCCACGAAAATGAATTTTTGCTGATGTCATTGTTGCTGCCCAGGAGTAGAACACTCTGATCGACGGCCATTAGGCCAACGAATGACATCGGTGCTGTCCTAATCTCCAGCTCAACCTCGGCGCCGGGCTTAACCTCGGCGGGTGCGGTGATATTAATTTGATTCTGCAACTTGACAATCACATGGAATGTTGTCTCGGCATGACGAAATTCGCCAGTGTCATCCACATAGTAGACATACATCTTGCCATAGGGTGTCGTATAGAATGACGGCGTCATACTGATATTATACACGGTTTTTGGTTCACTGAGCACAACGCGTTCTGTGTGCAGAACATTGCCACGTCCGATGATGTTGTACACAAAGTATTTGAGCGGACGACTCGAGTTGAGGGTCACCTGATATTCCTGACCGATTGTGAGACTGCAAATGTGTGGATAATTGAGATAGAAATCATTTTGGATTGGGAAAAACACAAACACAGCTACAAACCCCCAAATGTTCTTGCTGGGACGTTGTACTTCGAGGTCGAACCATTCATTTGCCTTCTGGACTTCGTCGGGAGTTTTCTCATCCTTCTTGGGCTCCCTATACGGATAGGTTGTGTACAATTGACGCTGCTCGTCCTCAAACTCTAGCTGGATGGTGTAGAAACGGGTGTAGTTCTCCATGTCCGGCAGATCGGGCAGCACAAAATTAAAGACAGCCAGACTGGACTCATTTAGATGGCTCTCGAATTCCAGGGTTTTATTCTCAATTTTTGGCAATTCCGATTCGTCACCGTAATGGCTGCGACGAATGCCCTCTGTGAACTTGACCTATGCAATTGGATTAAATGATTAGCTAGTTATACGTGAATTGAATGTGTCTAATGTGCCTAAAGTCTGCCTCACCTTCACTGGCGTCTTAGTGTCCTTGAGCAGTGTGCCATCCACTAGGCTTATCTTAAAGATCATCTGGTGGTCCTGGTCCGGCTTAAAGGAGTAGCAGGTCTGATAGTCCGCACAGTACATTTCATAGCGATAGGGGAATATTTGCGTGCTGGCCGTCTCATTGAGCTGAACACCCGTAAATTCCTCCTCAACGGTGGCCAGGATCTGGGCATATGTCGATGATGTCTTGTGCGGCAAATAGCTGGCAAATTCCTTAACATTAATATCAAACTTGGCCTTGCCATTGACCATGTCAGCGGAACGAATAATTGCATGGCCCGGTGTGTCTGTGCGCACAGATTTGCCATCCACATTGCTCCATGTGCTCGACTCATCCGTGTGCAGATTGAGCACAACTTTCCCATTAACCGGTTTGCCGTATGTGTAACTGTGACCAGACAGACCAGACAGATAAAGATACAATTTCTATTTGGGCGGAGGAGAAAGTCAGTGTCCTACTTACTTGGCCTTGATCACCACCTGCATGTCGCCATCCCGGACAGACACCTGCTGTGTGGCATCCATTTTCACGATGTACTTAGGCAGCACATATTTCTCCACAATGAAGTAGGCACGCTCATTCTCAAAGGGATTCCCGTTCTGTGTGGTCAGTGTCCACGAGCCCAATGTGGCGAAATCGGACAATTCAAATTTGCCCGTATAGACACCGGTGCGGGTCTTGATGTGCTTCAGTTCCTTGATGCGATTTTTTTTTGAATCCTCGAACCACACAATAACTTCATCATCAGCATCCGTCGGCAACAGATTCTCGTCCAGGAAGATGACGCGATAATTGATTACATCGCCAGGTTTATAATTGCCCTTGTCCGTTTGCAGTGTCACATACGGCCGGAATTTATCCCAGTTGAGTTTCGTGGAGTTTTTAAAATCCAGCCCGGACACACCCTCGGCGGTTAGGTTATAGTCACCCGACTCCAACGGTGGCAGCTTAAAGGTGATCTGCTTGGGCTCATCAGCGTTGGCCAACTCAATCGTTTGGGTGTCATTGTACGACGGACCCGTAATCCCAACCTTCAACGTAACCGGCTCCTTGGTATGGTGCACAGCCACAGCAACATTGTAGTCTCGATTCGAGTGTATGGTTCCCGGGCCAACTATGGTGTATTGACTGCACCAAAAAACAAAATACAAAAAAAAAAGTTTGTGACTTAATTAAACATAATCAGCATAGGTCGACATTGATTTCATTATCTATATAGACATATATATTTAAATACTGGGTCATCAAAATCATTAGCATTTGTTTTTCTATTTGTTTAACCTTTGACTTTCAATATTTCACAGAGGTGGGCTCAATTTAATCTACATACCTCATTATTTATTAAAAATATATATTTTTGTTGCTGGCTGCTTTATCAGTTCGTCTTAATTTTAGATTTGGGTGCTGCCCAAGGCTCAATAGCTAATTAAACTTATTTTGTTTTAATTTTTTTTTTTTTTGGTATTCAATTTGCTAAGGTAAATATTCCCAGAACCTGATTCTGTCGAAACCGGCTCAGAGTTGCGAGAGAGTTATGTAAAAAGGCAACAAAAATGCAAACCGATGAAGATATTTTTTTTTATTTTGGCTCATTCGAAGCGAAGTTCAAAGCACTTTGCCTGGCTTCTATTTGACCAAGAGAAATAAACTACAAAGGCTTATTCAATATACAAAAATAGTATGCATATTGGATTAGGTTTGGAAATTCAAAAACTCTCACAGCCTTAAAAAGTAACTAATTGCTATTGGCAATGAAAAATAATTTAACAACTCAAAATTACCTAGAAATTGTATAAGCAAATAATAATAATAAACGGGTTTGTTCAGGGTAGAAACACTTAAAAAAAATTGATAAACATGCAAAAGTACTTAAGAAGCGATAAATGTGCATTTTTTATTAAAAATAACACTCGAAAAAATAATGTTAACTAAACGAAAATATATGTATAAAAAAGAGACATTTAAAAAGTAAAAAAGGTGCTAATGAGAAAAGCAAATAAGCATAGCAAATAAGCATTAAGTAAACTCAAAATCTAAGCTATATTATATAGAAATACGCTTTAACAAAGGCGACTTTTATATGAGATCTCATTTCTATTTGCTTTCCTTGACAACGAACTGAATAACGCAGTTCTATTATATATTAAATGGAATATAACAGAGATATAAGTAATTAACTTTGCATCGATTATTTGAGAACTAAAATTAATGAATTTAATTGAATTTAATAAAATGAATATTTATTTTTGACAATAGCCCCGACATATTTATGAGCACAAACTAAAGGTCACTATTCGAGGCAGCTGAATGTATAGTTTGGCATTTTATGTATTTATATAACTATATGTTTATTTAAAATTGTAGTGAATTTGTGTACTTACCCTTCGCATTTGACTGGTTCGGCCATTTGTAATAGGAGCACCAGAACCGCACTAGCGATGACACCAAAAGCGTCTAAGCGTCGCATTTTGTTTTTTTTTTTGTTTTTGGTTAACGGGGAGTAAACGAGAAAATATCAGAAACTTGTAATTGAATAGCGACTTGTGAACAAATTTAAAATACGGTTGGGGGAAAAGCTCAAGCAAGCGATGCCACACAACCTACCGGGCTCAGAGCTGAGCTGCGACTGGTTGAGCCGGTGACACACGGGATTTGTTTATAAGTATCCATGTGTGTATGTGTGCGTCGGCTAGACCAGTCTAAACGTTCGCTTCGACGCCGACAGCGACGCTGAATAACAAAAAATATACTCAATGATAATTAAATTGAACAAGAAATTGAAGAAGACTACGTGGATGACCAGATTTATGGATTTCATGAATGTGAGTGTGTGTGTGTGTGTGCAAATAGGTGTGTGTTATTTTAACAAACTAATTAAGCAGACGGAAAAAACACACTATTAAAAACACACTATTAAAACACAGACTATTAAAAACACACTATTGTTGCCGGAAATCTTATCGCCAATTTAATGTATTTATTATGAAATGACAACTTACTAGGAGCTCCGATTTTTATAAGCTATGTTAAAAAATAATAAGCTGCTCTAGAGCAAATAATCTTTTAAGTAATTAGACTTGTAAATTTCGCAACTTTTTAATAAAGTAAATAAAAATAGTAAAATATATTGATTAAGTTTGCTACAAAAGAGCATCAAATTAATAATAATAAAATGCACGCTATTGAATAAATAATAATCGTAAATAAATATGTGAATATCTTTGTATGAATATTTTTTAAAAATTCACAGAATATTCGATTTTTTTTTAACTTATATAGTCAGCTTTTAATTAGTTTCATCATATTATCACAAAAAACATGATAAATGATTTCGCTTGACATATCTGATGTTTTTTTTACACTTGCATTTTTAGATCAAGATAAGTATGGCTACATTATGTAATAATGTGAGTCAAAACAAATTAATTCAATGCATGTCATAAGCTAAAATCGCAATGAACATATTGTTCCAAATGGCTAATTATATTTTTAAATTCGATGCCGAATAATCATATTGTACCAAGTGGCTAATTATATTTTCAATGCGGGGTTTTTTTTTTGCTGCTTTTGTTTTATTATTCTGATACCGAATGTATCCAGAGCATATTGGTTTTGTCATGCTGTCTGTCCGTCCGTGCGACAGTATGAAAGATAGAGACTTCTAACTTGGAACAAATACTAGTCTGTGCCCGCGTTAGACAAACTGGCGTGCTACGTCCACTAGGTAACTAGGAAATCGATAAAAACAATAATCGAAAATCGATAATGCCACATATCTTCCACTAATTGAAGACTACATTCACCAAATTTGGTTGGTATGTTGCTTGCGATATCGTTCAAAGATCGGCATATGACACGCCCACCTCCGACGCCCCAGGTCCCCGGACCTACAAGTCGGAAACGACTATATTTTCCCCCCAGTTTTTGGGTTAGAGCCATCAAATTTGCTAAGTATATTACTCGAAACCGTCTTAAGGAACCGACAAGAAATATGGACACGCCCACGATATTACTCCCACAATTTTAAAGATATAGAGTCACCAAACTAAGAAGGTAGCTTGCTAGTAGCTTCCTTCAAATATCGGCATACACATTTTTAGACCCAGCCCACACTCGCCGCACCCAGGAACTTTGGCATTACATATCTGAAGGCAAACTTGGAGAATACATTACCAGGAACCTTCCTTAAGTATTTGCACCTGTTATCAGATTACATATTACCAGAGTATTTCGCAGTCGGTTAAACCCAACTGCAACGTTCTCGCTCTGTTTTTTTTTTGTTTTTGTTGCTGCTGATAAGTTGAATCAGTGCTTAGCACTTTAATTGTGAAATGTTTAGTGTTCATTAAAGATTTTGTTTTTATCACATGCGAATAAAATTAAATATGGTACATTGATTTATCAAGTTTTTCCTATTTCCCAATTGGCCACGTACACACACACACGCACACACACACATGCATACATATATATATATATATATATATATATATATAGATGTATATAGATTTTCCTAGATAATAATTGGCGAAGTATTGGTGACTGGGGAATTCCGAAAATGATTTTCTTGGAACCGCGAAATCTGTGTCGCTTTATGTTATTTGTTCGTGCAATGCTTGCAAATTTATTTGCTTATTTTTACTTTTTTCTTACTTGCAGCTCTTTGTTGTGGAGTTGAAAATGCTTTTTGTTTTATTTATGAGACACTCATGTAAAGTCAGCGCTTTGATCGGGAGTGCCAGTTGAACAGAGCCGGCGAACGATGTGAATGACAGCTGTTAACTGAACGGTGAACGCTGTTCTCTCCGTCACTCTTTGCTTACCACCACCTACTCTCTTTCGCGTGTGTATGCGTGTGGTTTACGTGCGTTTGCCTTAGTGTTGTTTTGTGTCTTGCTATTTTTATGCACAAGGGAATTTTTCACTCAAATGACGTCATCTGTTGAACAGTTTCTGTGTTTTGTATTTCACATTGTCATGCAAGAAACGAAATTGCGTCGCCTTTGCTAGAAATGTAAATCCCCTTTTTGATTTCGGATTTTCCAGTGAGAGTATATGCGCTAAGAATGTCAATTGGATTGCGCGGGTCAGTTATAGAATAATAATGGTATTATTATTAATGTAATAAGAAATAGTAATTAATTAAATTTAAAAAATTATATTATGTCTAAAAAAAATAGTTTTACTTAAAAAGTGAAAAATTGTATAGAAAATGTATTTTTGTGTTTCTATTTATTTACAACAAAACAAAGTCATAACCAAAATTCACACCTATTAAGCACTTAACTACCCCAAAAGAGATCAGCATCTGCCGTAACTTTAGCTTTTTGACGTTCGCTTTCGGCTGTGCCATTATCAACCAGTTGCTTTGCGCTGTTATTTCATAGCATTTAATGATATGACTCATGACGCAAAACGCTCTGGTTCTTAGTCAGCTGACTGCTGCCAGTCAGAATGCACGACTAATTAAAGAGAACCGGTTTCGAATGCGCCGAAAATAACATGATGAATGCATATGCATATGTTTACAAGTGTGTGTGTGCAAGTGAAAGATTACCAATGCCGCGATTGGCGATCAGCTGCCGCCTTTTACGCCCCAAGGTGAAGCACGTGTAAAACCGCTGAGTCATGCTCCATTTGTTTTGAAAGTATTTTTGCACACACACACAAACATAACATGAAGTTCTCCCTTCTGAACAGCTTCAAATGCTCTCTGGCATTCAAAGCGCGCAGTTGCCTGTAGAATTAACGGCTCCTGAAACTTATCTGTCTGCTGAATGTGCACGTTTTTTGTAGATAAAAAAAAAACTCAATAACTGTAATAAAGTAGAACAAAAAGATGGCGACGAGTGTGCTACAGGGATGCAGTTCTTCGGCTTTGCGCGATGTTTGCGAGAGCACAAATCTGCTGGACTATGTGGAATCCGTTGTGGATCGTATCGAAAGCACTAATTCATCCATTGGCACAAAAACTCGCGTACTTGTGGATCCCTCCGCGGCAATGATTTATTTTGGCTTTTGCGCGGTAATTTCGCACATTTTGCTCGCTGGCATCACTGTGATCATTGTGCGCAAATGTTTAGCCATGAAAATGGTGCATACAGCGGGTCATGCCTTCTACTGCACAGTGGCTGTAAGTTGTGTGCAAGCAGCCTAAAATTTATTTCTTATTTTGCCAATTTTTAATTTTGCACAGTTTGTCTTCTGCCTGGGCGAGGCGCTTTTGGTGCGTCACAGTCGAGTCTTGGAATTGTGGCTGGGCATTTTTAATTTGGATTTGCTGCACAGTGCTTTTGGCTTGCTCGCATTTGGCATTGGTGTTGGCGGTGTCGCCATTAAAACGTTACAAAAGCTGGAACGCAAGCGCGAAGAGCCAACGGCAACTGTAAAACACTTTCGGAGTAATCATGGATTCTTTGGTGAGAGAGTGAGAAGTGAACTCGACACATACAGTTTATTTACATATCTTCTCTCATACATAGGTATTGTTGGTTGTGTGCTGCTGCTGGGCAGTGTTCTTAGCGGTTTTCCGCTCTATTTCTACACATTCAAATGGCTGCAGCTGGTGCATCGCTTCTGCTCCCTCGGCAGTTTTGCAACACTGATGGCATCGCAGATGTTTAGCTATAATACGGGTTTCGCACGACGTCAGTGGAATGCCCGCCATGTTCGGCTGTTCAAGCTGTTTACATTTATCGTTACCATTACGACAATTAATTACGAATTTAGGAGATTCACTCGTGAAATTGTCGCGTTAATTGCCAGACAATTCGGCGATTGATATAAACAGTTTTTTTTTTACTTTTTTTCTTGTCTAATTGGGCTGTTGTCAATATGTCAATTTTCATTTTCATTTTAACATATTGATTTGATTTATGTTTAATGCACGATATACCATTGAATAATATAGTTTTGAATATTTTAGGCTTATACATTCATTAGAATATACATAGATAATTATTCATGTATCTTTCGCTCGGTAAAATAAATGGAAGCAATTCATCAAGAATAAAAAACGATTTAATTTTGATAATTTTTTTCATTGTTTTTTTTTTTGGTTTAATACACCAGTGGATAATATAGTTTTGAATAATTACGGTTTATACATACATAGATACATATATTGTAGATTAAACATAGATATATATTCACGTATCTTTCGTTCGGTAAAATAATTGGAAACAATTCACCAAGAGTAAAACAAAAATATAAGAAACAATTTGGCATAATTATGCCTGAGACTGCTAATATAGAATATTGTGAATATTAAAGTTAACTAAATGATAGATATACGACAACAAGGATCAATTGCGACCACTTTGCGATGTGTGCATTATGTCCAATGCAGCTGGTATGTTGCCCTCCACAGACTCCAACAGCTGCGTCAGCCAGGCGCCTTCATTGCTGAAACCCATCGCCATCATTGCGTGTACGGCGGCATTAATGCGTTCATCTACGAAAAAAATGAGAATATTAAAATAAAAAATGGTACAAGCGATTTTAGACAATTAATGTAAGACAGTTTGGTTGTTTCTCTTTTCTCTTTATATATATTTGAATAGAAGCAATTAAAGATTGTAGAAATTTAAATACTTTGACTGGTACTAGAGGTACCATCAATAATACTAACAACAACAAAAACCTAATAAGGATACGGTTTATTGCAACTATGATTTTAACTGACGCTAAGAGCTATGATACCTGTAAAACTTAACAGCTGTTAAATGTGGTATCTCAACATAACTTATATCGACACCTTGTATAGCGACACCATGAACAGGCCACTAGTAATGTAACAGGTTAACATCTGTCACATAGCATTGAAACGTAACATACGATATCGATATCGTTATCGATCGCTATCGATGCTATTAGCAGCTTGAACAAGATAAGTTTGAATTTTCAAGAACTATTTTAATTTAGCTTTGTCTGCTATTTGATGTTGCTCAGTGCTACTCACCCTGATGGTAGACGAGCACTGGACGCCACTCCTCGGCAACAGCTGTGGGGGCAGGATTAGCTGCTGTTGGGGCTACCCCATCCGTTGTTGAAGTCGAGGTGCTAACCGTATTCACCTGCGATGTTTGAGTGTGAGCCGTGCTCTGCTCGCGCTGCTGTTGATGTAGCAGCTGCTGCTCTTCCTCGTTGACATGCTGGCGCAGCATCTCACCCAACTGGACATAGTCGTGAGTTGGTGAAACAATATCCGTAGCAACTGCTGCCGGTGCTGTTGTTGTAAATGTGCTGTTGTCGTTATTGTTCAAATTGATCAACGCATCCGAGGTGGAAACGTTGGCAGTTGGCGTTGCCGTGTTGTCAATCATTTGCCAATCCTGATCCAAGCTCTCCGATCGGCTGCGCTGCTGCTCGGCATCGGCATTTGAAGTTGGAGTCGGCATAGCTGGAGTTGGATCTGTAACTGCAACTGGAGTTGGAACTGCAACTGGAGTTGGAACTGCAACTGGAGTCGGAACTGCAACTAGAGTTGGAATTGCAACTGGAACAGGAACAGCAGCTGGAACAGCAACTGGAGCTGCAACCGACACTGGAGCTGCAACTGTAACTGGAGCTGAAGAAGTTTCAGCTGCTGCTGCTGTGGTCTCTGCGCCAGCTTCCGTCTTTTGCGAAGCTGTTGAGCCACTGGATGTAGAGGATGCCATCGATGTTTCTGCACAACCAAAGGCAGCTGCCTCGCTGGGATCAATCATTTTTGCAAACATTTCGCTAAAGTTGTTCAAGATCTCGATGCCGGCCCGCACATACTCGGGATTGACCATCTGGGCCAAGTTCTCCAGGCTAATGACGGGTGTGGTAGGTGTGCTGCTACCAGCAGCTTGAGTGGGAGCAGCAGCGGCGGGAGCTGGAGCAGATTTTGCCTGCAGTTTGGGTTCCTCCTTGGGGCTGCGTGGAGCAGCGACGGGTTCATCGGTAACGGTTTCATCCTGAACAACAAATGCCTCCTCTTTTGAATTTTGTGATTTAGTCTCAGCAGTTGCCTGCTCAGCTGGCTGCTCCTTCGGAGGAGCTGTAGCTGTGGCTGGTGCAGCCGCCGACGTCGTTGGATTTGTGTTGCTCTCCGGCAAATTTATCATCATTTCCATAAATTGGGAGAAGACGCCGCCACTGCCACTGCCAGCGCCATGACGACGTGCATGTCTGCGATCGCGACGACTCTCCTTGGGCCTATCAGCAGCTGGAGCAGCACCTGGAGCTGAGCCAGTTGGCGTCTCAGCGTCAGCACCCATAGTCAAATCCGAGAAGGGGCATGAATCCCGGAAGCGACGATGCGAGCGACGTTGATGCGAACCTGGGCCACATATCCAGGCATCGATGATACTGGCTCCATTGTTGGGCATGCGGACCATCAGATGGTTGGGATGCTTGTGTGCTCGCTCGCAGCTCTGGCACAGATCAAAATTGGGACACTGCGCGCACTTGTAGCGGAAACCAACGATTGGCGCCAAATGGCACGAATCGCACTCGACCCCGTCGTGTATGATGAAATTGGTGGGATCATCAACATTTTCGGGAGTAGCTTGAGCTATATTCGGCTCGGCGGAATCCGACGAGGAGCATATCTCGGGTGCAACTTGAATACGCATATTGTCCACACATTTCTCCTTGAAAATAATATAGTCAGACATGTTGGCGATCTCGATTTCATCACCATCGTTATCTAAATTGCGAAATGGAAAATAACAATATATTATTCATATATACATAAATATATAATGCATTTTTTAGGTTTTCTTTCTTTCTTTGTTGAGCAAAAAGACTACAAATAGAACCAGTTTCTATCTAGTATACAGTTGCGTAAGAAATAATAAGACCACTACGAATATTTTTCTGTTATTAATGAAAAAACAAATTTGCAATTTTTTCAAGTGCTGATTTTCTATATATATTGTTCTTGGTATTCCACCTAAAAAATTAGTGGAATTCCTCCTGGCATTCTTTTCTTTTCTCATTTGAAAAGGTAGCAAAAATATAATAGCACCTTTTACGGAATTTTATAGAACTCGTTTATTTGTAATTTGCACATATCAAAAGTGGTGATATTATTCTTCGTTTATTTTCTAGCTTTTTCTTTCTCCTTTTTTTCTGTAAAGAATTTGAGTTTGCTTCCCAAAACGTTTTTATGAGTTCCTTAAATTTATAAATTTAGAAGGAACACTTTTGAAAGTGTTAATATTACTATTTTCGCAATTGTGTAAATTAGACAAATGAGTTTTTCTATAAGTGGTGAAGCTTGTGACGCATTGATAAAGAGACTTGAAAGTAAAGTATATATATATATATATATATATGTCTGATAAGTAAATATAGAGGCATGTATATACATAAATATATATATACATATATATAGTCTGTTTACTTATATGAGAACTTGTTGCTCGATTTTTTTATATATTGTTTTTATAAGTCGAAAGTTGAGTTCTTTTGTAAAGTTATATATAAATATAAAACTGCTTGATTTACGTTATCAGCAATTATAAACATAATTAAATGTGTGTGGTATATCGAGTGAATCATTCATTTGATGGATTTTCTTTTATGCCATTTAGTTTTTGTTATCGATTCTGATTCTATTAAAACTGATACGCATTAATATTGTGAATCACAATGGGCAAATGGAGGAGCCCATTATACATACATACGTACATATATATGAGTGTATGCATTCACAATAATTAATATGCAAAACTAACTTCGCACACACAGACGCATTTGCAGATAGACGCCTTTGTCTATGCCAATTGATGCACACATAAACAACACTCAGCCACACGTACACACATATATACGTGTATATATATTTGCACACTTGCACCTGCATTGATTTCACGTTTTGATTTGCCCATTATATCATCAAACACTATAAATGTATGTATATTTACTTACCTATCCAATATGTCCTGAACTTGAACTCAGGCAGTTTGCTATCCTCGAACAGGAAATTTTTAATTGCGTTTTGGACATCTTTTTGAAATTCCGGCAATAGAATATATGTATTCAGCTTCCGAGTTGCACCCGCTGCTCCTGAATCCTCAATGTTATAGGTGATTTTCAGAAATTTCTCCGGCATATTGCAAATTTTCAGCTCTTTACACTTTGTAGTAATTATTTACTTTTTGTGTAATTTTGTTTAAATTGAAAATATTCTATTTTTATTTCGCAATTTGTGTTGCGTTTGTCTACTGCGTCGTATTCGTTTGCAGTTCGTGTACAAGCGCAATATGGCCGCAGGTTCGGCTTTTATATAGATTGTGCCTGGCACACGAAGGTTCTTGAATATTCTCCGAAAATATTGTCAAATCACTGTCGGTCGCACCAGTGGATTGTTTCTGAATGATAAGTAAAAAAAAAATACATGAAAAGTAATGCCAAGCTGGTCTTCACTATTAACCGATTAATCGAAATCGGTCGTTTTAGAGCTGCCCCGACAGTGTTGGTTAATGATTGTCTGCTTGACAATTATCGTGTGTCAGCCCTGGTAGCCACAAAAATTCAATTATGTTGGCGCTATTTTTCAAAAATTTATTTGCCATGAAAAATTACAAGTTAAATGTATGCGTGAAATGAATTATATCTCAAATTAAATATGCTGTCAGTTGTACGTGCGTCGCAACTTTTGCAGCAGCTGGTACATATGCAATTTATTGCTGCAAAAATAAAAGTAATTATTATATATTTGACTGATGCTTTAGCTGTAATTTATATAGATATATATATATACCGAGGTGAGTTGAGCAGTTCATCATTGGCCTGTTGTCGGCTTTCGATATCCTTTTTGGGTGCTGGTATACTTATAATATGTGCCGTTGCCGCATCTGTTGCATTATTTTCCGTTGCAGTATTTTCCGTTACATTATTTTCCGATGCATTATTTTCAGTCAACATTTGAAAACTTCTGGCTGGCTTTCGAGTCGTTGACTTAATTGCCAGTGCGTAATCTAAAAGGTTATAGTCGTATCTATATATTGAAATTGTTTTAAAAGTGGATTTTGCGTGCTTACCCAAATATTCCGCGCCAAGGATTTCCATCCAGGACGAACCCTCACTGTTTGGCAAACTGATGACGAAGTCGTCGAGTGACACCTTCCAATTCTGGTTACCCTTTTGCCGCTGATCGTAGTACCGCTCATCCACCTGATAGCCATCATCGTCATAGTCGTCATCGTAGAGCTTCAACGGCTTCGGCACTGCCTGGCCAACAACATACAACAGCAGCAAGACGAACAAATGATTCGTAAATTTGCACATTCTTCGTTTCGTGTTCTACGAGTTTGTTCTATTTTCGTTTTTTCGCTTTTTCGCGTTCAAAAGGACCCGACCGTTGCCGTCGGACAGCGGGCAACGAATGAACCCGCTGCCATTCTGAGCAACAGAACACCTCCAGATGAGCCTTTCCCCATCAGCCAAGATGAATAAAAAACAAAACTCGCTTTATGGGAATAGAATGGAATAGTTATAGATACAGCAGAGTGCAGTTCAATGGCCGAAAGACTTCCGCATTGTGATGCGCATCAAGATTCATCTGAGAGCTGCCATTGACCACAACCTGTAATGAAGCAATGCACATCCACTATGCGGCCTGCAACTGAGCTCATTTTGAGTTCGTCCATGATACCAAAATATGTATAAAAAAAAGTATGTATATATATATATATTTTAGCCCGATTTATGTGAATAGAATGGAATAGATATAGATATAGCAGAGTGCAGTTCAATGGACAAAAGACTCCCGCATTGTGATGCGCATCAAGAGCCATCTGAGAGCAACCTGTAATGAAGCAATGCAAATCAACTATTCGGCCTGAAAGTGAGCTCATCTTGAGTTCGACCATGATACCATTATATATATAAAAAAAATATATATATTTTATACAACTGTTGAAATTTGTATTAATATTTTAGATATTGATTGATAAAGTAAAGATAATTTTGACACAACTGTCGAAATTGTTATTAATGTTTAGGATATTGATTGATAAGAGTTAGACAAATATTTATATTTTACATGTAACTCAAAAAAATAAATTTTTCAATTAGAAAAAGGTTTTTTTTTAATATTTAAAATATAGTTAAGAGTAAGGAAAAATTGAAAAAGGAACCTAAACATAAGATAAGCGATAGATATAAAATTTAACCTGATAATATTGTCTTAGGATTCTATAAATATATCGAATGAAATATTTTAAAGATTTACGATAAAGATTAGCGATAGATAAACATCAAAATGTTATATGTACCTTCAAAATTGAATCAGATTATTATATTCGAATTATAATATATATCATCACCAAAAGCAATCATTTGTTAGGTCCACCCTAAAGAGCAGCTCCAATGCTTCCCTGTCAGAATTATGGAAACTATTCAAGAAATGTGTCGAGTAAGTCGCACTTGAATTGATGCTTAATTATATGTGCAAACTTGCTTAGCCCATTAACCCAAAATTTAGTTGGAGAAAAAAACTGAGAAAAAATACGTAAGTCATTGTTGAAGACGTTCTAATTACTGGGCTCGTAATACGCTCCGAACTTGGTTTGCTGTTGTTGTTGTTGTTGTTACTGCTGCTGTTATTATTGTTATTGTTTATTGTAAGTATTAACGGCGTCTCGCCGTTTGTTTTGTGTGTTGTGTGTTGAGTTTCTCAGTTGTTCAGCAATTTGTGGCCAGGGTCAGTGACCAAGGCCAGCGATCAGCTAAGAGGAATGCGCCTATTCCCACAGGAAGATGCTGCTGCTACTATCAGAAACTTGAAATTCCATTTCCAAACCACAATATTTTTTTTTCCCTCTATCTTTTATCGTGTAGTGATTAAAAAAAAACTGGTTTGCAATTGAAAATTGCAACGTAGCAAATTTAATGGTGACTGGCCTTAGTCAAAGTAATTGTAAATGTTATTTTCTTCCCCCCCCCCCACGATTAATTTAGACTTGATTTATCCTTCAGCGCATCAACACAGATTTAGCTTCTCTCCCCCTATTTCCCCCTATACTTGACTTGTCCTTCAGCGCATCAAATCCATTATACAAAAACACACACATTTAGCTCTTTCTCTCTCTCTGTCTCTATCTCTCTCTCTCTCTCTCTCTCTCTGTCTCTCTTGCTCCAACCTTAGTCAAAGCATTTGCAACTGTTGTTTTCGCCCACTTGATTTCACCTGTGCTTATCCTTCAAATGTAATTCCTCTCTCTCTCTCTCTCTCTTTCGCTCTGGCTTCCGCTTGCCGATCAATAAATTCCCCTCCGATTGGTCTGTTAAATTTCCCATTAATATGCAAATGCTTTGTCGGCCTAATTTGAATTAATCAAAAGTTATATGTAGATTTTTATTGTGTAAATCTTAAATCGAAATGCATTGCGATTAAAAGAGTAGCATTTGTTATGATGAAGTAGTCTAAAATCGGATGGATTCAAAAATGATGCTCAGTCTCAGTAGCCCTCGATCTGGCGACAGGCGCCATAGCTATCTCGTCGCTGCCCAGGCGCACAACGGGCCAATCCATCCCGGAGCAGAGTCTTCGATTCGGCCAAAGCATCGCCGAGCAGCTCAAAGCTGATCACTTCCGCATCCAGCTGATCGGCTCGGGGCATTAGGATCGGTGTCGGCTCCTCATCCAGATGCCAGTTGCGCGACTCTGCCTCCTTTACAATATAGCCGGGCACATCGATCGGCGGATAGAGAACATTGCTGTGCTGCACTGCATCACTCCGATACAGTGGCACACTGATCGATCGGGCATTGGAAGTGGATGTGGAACCGAAGGAATCGCTGCCAGCTAGTTGATTATTATCCACGAAACTGTTGCCCAGCAGCGAACGCGAATTGCGATAATATTGCGAGGCAGCCGCCGAATTGGTGGAGGAGGAGGAGGAGGAGCTGCTTCCGCTATTGCTGACTCCACCGGATGCTGGTGGCAGTGCCTGTATTAGTTCCGGTTCCGCCTCCAGATGATACGGTCTGATCAACTGCGGCATGGGAACCAGTTGTGGCGGCAACACATCCACCTGCTGCCGCTGTAAACGTGGCTGCAACTGCAACTCCTCGTTGGCCGACGAGATGTCCACATGGTAGGGGGTGCGTCCCTCAATGAAATCCGGCAGAGCCGATGGAGAGATTGGCTGATGCTGTTGGATCTGCTGGAGTTGTTGTTGCTGTTGCAATTTCTGGTGCTCATAGAAGGATTTCAGTGCTGCGGCCTGGGCATGTTGACGCTTGTTGCTGGTCCTGCTGCGGCTGCTGCTGCCGCCGCTACCGCTGCTAGTTTTGTCAGCGCCATGAAACGTGGAAGCGGCCAGCATTTCGAGTAGACTGTAGCCCTCCTTCACACCAGATGGTATTAGCACAATCATAAAGTTATCGAGATCGGCGCGTATATTGTATTGTCCCTCCTGCCGTTGATCGTAGGTAATCACACGGCGACGCACTCCATCCTGCGTTTCTGGCTTCACTGTAGCCACTGTAACAGCTTCTGTTGCCTCATTATTCACAATCGAATTCGAATTCCCATTCGAAATCGAATTCGAATTCACATTTGCATTTGCAATCGCATTCGAATTCGAAATCGAACTCGAACTTTGACTGAAGCGAAGCACCGCTTCCGTTTGGGGCGCTGGCTTTGACGCTGACGCCAACTGCAGCAGCAGCAGCAATAGCGTCGGCAGCGTGAAAGTCTGCGTAAGCATTTTCCAAAAAAAAAGTACCAACAACAGCCGCTCAATTTGGTTCTATGTTCTTAACGCACGCGCTTCTCGCTTGCAACTGATTTGAGGTGAGCAACGCCAGCTTTAAAATTGACGTCGACGCCAGCGCATGCGCAACTTTCATATTCTGCTGCGTCGCTGCTTTGTTGCTTTCTTTTGATTCTCATTCTGGTTTTTGGTCGTTGTTGTTGTTGCTGTCCTTTGTGTTGCTTTTATTTATTCGTTTGCTGTGCCCATTTGGGTTGCGTGGCTTGCGTACGTCGACGTCGCTGCCACCCGCGCTACTGCTTAACTGTTATTATAGAAAAAAAATTATATTGCTGCGCAACTTTTGGATTCTCGCAGCGCACAGTGGAACGTGAATTAGATTTTCACACCAATTAGGCAATGAGGAAGCATTTTATTGCGTAGACACAAGCTAATCGATGGAGCACGTATTCAGATTGATCGATGATAGCATTTGTTGACAGCTGTGCAAACCCTGATGACTGTCGTGTGATCCCTATTAGATATCCGGTGTCATTTATATGTGCATTTTTAATCTAACCTTACTCCAAATATATAATCTAATCGAATTGGGCGCCGCAAGCAAACGGGTGTTATCAATAAGATCGACTGATAATCATTTTGGGAAGGCTTTCAATCTAGTTGCTAATTAATGAATTTATGGCGTATTTTTTATTTTGAAAATAAAATGTAGAAAACGAGTTCGAAAAGTCAAAATTTAAGTTACAAACTTAAAGACTGAAAGTTAATTTAAAAAATGAAATAATCAATCAAATACATACTTAAATATTTAACATTAAAAAAGGAATTAATAAATTTTAATAAATATAATTTTGTATTCAAAAATCTTTGAATTCCAGCAGCAAATTAATGAATTTATGGAGTATTTTTTTAATTTTTAAATTAAAATTTAGTTAACGAGCTTATAAAATAAAAAATCCAAATTTTAATTTGAAAAACTACAAATTTCAATTTAAATTACAAATTTAAAATTAAGAAAGGGAATTAATAAATTTCAACTTCATTAAAATGTTTCGGTCCGAATCCGTAATTGTGATAAGAAACTCGTTTTGGGCTGCGGACTCATTAAAAAGTTATTTTAAAAAACGGTTAGCTCCGATTGTAATTTGCATTTCTGAAAATATAATTTATTATTCAAAATTGTTGTGTCTTTTGTTGTTGCTGTTGTTGTCTTTTTTTGCACAACTTGAGGGATGGAGGGGGAAGCGACATTCACAGTTATCCATGTACAATATCTAAGCATATAACAATAAGTAGTAAAGTAAACATTTATGTGTTGCATTAAGTTGTTTTGTAAATAATAATTACACAGTATGCGTTTAAATAATAAGAGGTCTTGGCGGTTATCTTAGTTAAACACGTGTCACCATTGAAGTTTCTTTTCATTTTGAGTTTTTTTCTTCTTTTTCTAAAATAGAACATTTTAAAAATAATACAAATAAATTAAGCACATCTAAAGTATGCTATATATATATCTAGCATCATTGAAAAGTTACGACACATGAACACTAAAAACACTGGCATTGAATACGGACTATAACTAAATTGATTATATAATAGAGGAAGCGAGCGTCTTTTTTTTTGGGCTAAATCAAGTCTTTAAAAAATGTGTGTATGATCTAAAATGGAAGGAAAGATTTTAAAGTGAAATGAAGTCAATGATTTATATATTTCACTGGATGATATATATATATATATATATATATATATATATATATATACATAGAGAGAGAGGTCCAAACTTGTCATGGAAACAAACATTGGAATAATTCAGATTAAATACCCAAACAATTTGCAAAGTTTTGTTTTCAAAAATTATAGCTACAACTAATTTAAATATGTAAAAATACTTTTCGGATAGTTTGCTTGTATATGTGTGTGTGTGTGTGTGTGTGTGTGTTGCCTTAAGGATGATGATCCTTGCTACCTGAGCGATTTGTTTGAAATGAAGCGCTAGCCTTTAAGCAAACTAATATCTGACAAACGACAAACCACAAAGATGAAAGAAACAAACTAAGAGAAACAAAAATTGCTAATTTGCTTTGTTGTTGTTGCTGTTGTTTGCCTAATCCAGTTTGCGTGATGTTTGCGGCTCCTCCTTGCGCTCCTGCTGGTTCGTCTGGCTTTTAATGTCCAGTGTCGGCATCCGCTTGTGGACGGTGAAGCAGACACGATTGAAGTGTTCGCACATCTGATTCACCACGCTGGCGCCATAATGCCAGTGCGTCAGCGTCGTCACAATCAGCAGCATGTAGAGCATTGGACGCTCCAGCACCGGCAGCCAGAAGCTGGCCAGGATCGACAACGCAAACATGGGCGTCTGCCAGTGCCAGGCCTCGCAACGTGTCACCGACATTTGGGAGACGATCAATCGGCACTGCAAGTAATGGAAACGTTATTAAATTAGTTTCAAATGCTGGCTGTATTAAGTATATAGTTATATATATATAAATGATTCCCACACCACTTAAGATTCATATATAATATATAAATTTAATTTAACTATTCTCAGAAATCTTGTAATTTAATTTTATTATAATTTGTTTTGTACTTTGTGTATTTTTCTTGTCTTGGCTGATATTGGTCGACATTAAATAATCGAATATATAAAAACATACATCTATATTTAATTCATTTTAAACTAAGTAATAAGCATAAGCAATATTTTTTTAGTACAATATAAGTAAAATCGCTTTTGCTCATAGCAGTTAAAAATTTCCATCTCGTTTGACCAAAAACTTTAACTTCCTGTCAGTTTTCGTTAAGCCTAAAACTATTTTACATCGCTTAATACGATCTTTATTCTTAAATTGCTTCTTTTATTGCGTAATATTTTCCAGACAATGATTTCGATTATTGTTCTAAGTTTTTCTAGGAATTTGAGTTGAATTGAAAAATCTAGGAATTTAAATTAGAGCAATTGTTGCATGATAATTATTTTAAACAGGCTTCCTCCGGTGATTCAGATAACTTGCCACAACTGCTTCTAGTCATTTAACGACCTCTCCACTTGGAGGCTTGAATTACTTTAATCAGTGGATCACCTTCACGTGGAAAGACGAAGATGCCGCGATCCTTTTTCAAATAGCGATAGGCGCGATGCTGATACCAGCCATAGATTTGATTCTCAGTCATTGGCTGCGCTGTGGCATGCTTGGGCACATAGCTCTTATGCGCATCCCCTTCTGTGGTGACATCCTCAGCTGCTCCCTTCTTATCGAGCACTTCACGCATACGCCGAACATCCTCATCCGTGCAATTGAAATACGGCCAATCGTGTCGGGCATAGAACTTGAGCGTCAGCGGATACTCGGCACTCGACACCGTTATTGGTGAGGATGTAGTTCCCCTTTGCTCATCTTCCAATCCACCATCGACATCCTGTCTACGGTGTATGTCGGCGGCACAGCGTCTTCCGCCACAGCAAAATGGTGGCATTATTGAAGAATCTGTTTGGTTTTTGCACTTTTGAAAATGTGTTTTCTACTTTTGAAGTGTCAGTCGAAACGAATAAATCGAATAACACTTCGAAATAATGGGCAGAAAAATACTTTCATAACTTTCTCGTCTGTCGATTGCCATGAAATGCAAAGCCTTTGTCGAGTTTATTTGAATTTCGTTTTGAAATTTGGAGGAGTAATTTTTTAAATAGTATAAATCAGTGTGTCATGCCGGAATTGGAATCGAAAATGCACATTACCCGGTTGAAAGTCAGAAGCGGAATCAGAAACCGAATTCAACATTTTTGACGACGGCTTTGTTTCATACTCGTTAATATCATGCATCTGCTTAGTACTTATTGCTAGGTCATAAATTCGTAAAATATCGTATCGGAGCTTAAATATTATAGTGAAATATATTATCTCAAAGTGTTACAGCATATAGAACTTCTATTCCAAATTTGAGGTGTCTTCGTTTAGTCTCTGAGATTTGCTTATGGAGGCGAAGAGGCAGATCGATATGGCCAGATCAATCTTTATATATAACTTATGGAATGGAAAGAGGATTTCTATAGCCTGTTACTGAGCTTAGCTATTTTTAATGTATACCTTTGCAGACCTCGCTCCTTTGCAGATAACTCAATTTCATTAATTTACTTATTCTTTTAGCGTACCGTGAATAAATAGCCAGGTACTAATAAATAACCGAATATTTACAGACATTTTGTATACTCTTCGCACTATAATCATAATCACAACCTAAATTCGTTTTGTTTAAATTGTTTAGCTGGCCAAATGAAATATAATTATAACAAAAGAATATTGCTTTGAAAAGTTTTCCGTCTTCCAATTTAGTTTAAAACACACACCAATGTGTGATTATATATATGATCGGCATCGACCTTGCCCCCAGCAAAGGGGATTTCTGAGAACGCTATCTATTTTTTTGGCACATTTTTAATATTAGTATACGACACTTTTTATACACGCGTTATCTGTTAGGCCTGCCGCTTTGAAATATGTTGTTTATTAGCCAAACAATACGCAAACACATAATTTGCTCTCTTAAGTGACTAATAAAACTTGACACTTCATATCTAAAGTGAGTCATGAGCCGATAGCAAATTGAATTGTACTACAGAGAGGTGGGTAAGGTAAATTGAGATTGTAATGATAATTATGATAATGATAACTCAATGGCAAACCGAGAATGAATTGCAAGAATTAAATAGAAAAGTTCCCCTGATTGTTTGGCTTACGCTGACGTTGGAGAAGATGGTGCCGCTTAGCATGAACATGGCGCGCGGATCCCTTTCCATGATGTCATTGGGCGATAGCAGGGGCCAGGTGAGCAGCAGCACAAAGTATGCCACAAAGGGCCACATCGGACGTATCGCCTCCGTCAATGATAACAAACGCCCCGTGCGCTGAGCATACGAACTGTAATCATCAAAATAAGTATAATTAGTATGTTGAGTGTGGAGAATATTTTGGAGCGACTCACTTGTAGACATTGATAACAACCAGGGGCAGATTGGCCATGGCACTGATATGCAGCACGGCCTCCATCACATTGCCCAGGGGCAGCGAACCCCAGCTGCCCAGCGGCAATTCAAATTTCCAACTTTCGAAGCCCATCCACCAGGTGACCAAGTACATGGCAGTGCTGCCCCACATGCTGAGATCATAGCCCCAGGGTAAATACAATACGCCCGTATTGTATTTCTCCCAGTGCGATACGAAGAAATTGAAATAGACCGTCATGCAGACATAATACATGCGCATCGGACGCACCGAATACACATTGCTCCGCCCGAAGATGCTGTACAGACACGTGGGTATCAGCATTGCCGTGTACGAGTCCAAACCATGATCGAACAGTTCGCCCAACGGCCCCGACAGCCCAATACGACGCGCCTGCTTCCCATCGATCCCATCCAGGGTATACGCAATGAATATATTAAATGCACAGCTGAACCAAACCCATTTGGGTATAGGTGTTGTGCCCACCTCACCCGAACTGGCCTTGAAATTCCAATCGTAATAGGAGAGAAACACCAGATTCATCACACTAAACAGGAAGCCAAGGAAGGTCATCAGATTGGGCGCAAACCAGCGCGGGAAGAACTAAAGTGCATTTATCAATTTCAAATTATTTATTATTATTGATTTTCGAACAACAACAACAACAACAAAACACTCACCTTAACCAGCCAATTCCAAAATGGATGCATCACATATTGACTCAGAGGCGAGGTGTCTATCGCACTATACTGCATGTGGGTAAGACGGAGAGAGAGACACAGCGTAAAAGAGAGAGAGAGAACGATTGTTTTGTGTTTTATTTATGAACAACGCTTTTTAATATGCACAACAAACATTTCGCTTACCTTGTAATTGTCAAAGCCATTGATTTGCTCCCTTCTCAGGTATTTGTAGTCCAGCAATTCTCGAACACGTTGCATTTTCCTCTTTTAGTTTCTTCTTTGATGTGGCGTGTTTAACGCACGTGCTTCCTTTATTCTTAGTATATGAAATATAATTTATTACAACTGTGGAGTGAGGGGGAAAATAACAGTCGACTTCTTGTTGCTCAATTGACAATTGATAGCGGCCTTTACGTTAATTGCCAGTGCTAGCTAACGACTTTTATGTTGTTGTGAGTTGGCCAGTTTTGTGAACGACACGTATTAATTGACAACAACTTTGAAGCGTGCACTGTTCGCTGTTATTTTCCAATGCAAAACTAACTTTGCCGGCTGTGTTTTTCTCGTTTCAGCCAAACACACACACACAAACACACGCACACTTACACATGAACACACTCAGCTGGGCTGCATTTGGGGGATGTTTTGCAACACACATTCACCTTTTTCTGTTTTGCTTTAACGATGGTATCTTAGGGTTGGTTTTTTTTAATACACTAATTTAATTTTAGCTGCAAAAATTCATGAGTTAATTAATGGCTTTTGCGTGTTAAAGCACAATTAAGTGTTTCGACCAATCTTAGCAATTATTTGCAACAGGGCTGCCATCTCGGCTTAAATGCGCCACAGCTAACAGTGCTGGAAAACACGAAGGAATCATGTATTGTATCGAATAGTTTGGCGGTTTAATTGAAATTCTTGATGGGCTTTATTATTATTGTAGGACGTTTGGAAATTCGTGTTATGTGTATAGTTAACAAATCACATTGCGTACAAAAAAACTTATATACTCGTATAAAGTGTAACAAAATAGAATTCGTAAATAATGCTGGCATTAACCAAGTCGCGTAACAAAGGAGGAATATAACAAAAATTCATTTAAATTATGCTAGCAAATAGCATATATAGTTGATGATTATTTGATGACTCTAGGCAGCTTTCAACTACGTTATTTTGTATTGTATTCGTTTTATTAATTCTTCAAGTTGCGTTTACGTATATTGCCTGGACAGCCGCCAGCGGCCAACAGATGCATTTTCCAGCCACCATCCAAGGGCAGATGCACATCATCATGGCACAGCGGACAACGAGCGGCGCCCGTTTTGAGTTCTGAGAGAATTGAATAAATAAATTGTGCTTTATTATAGGGGAGAGTTATTGGGCTTACCACGACAAAAGTCTTCCATTTGATGGAGTTCGTAGAGCTGCTTGTGCACTGACTCCGTGCAGCGGGCGCACATCACATAGCTATCCTTTGCCTCGCATTCCGCTAGAGAAATCAACGCAAATTATAATAATTCACATGTATATGAATATAAATGAAAGTCTTACTCGTTAAATGATAGTTGAGGGCGGCTACTTCGAGCACCTGGCTGCATTGTGGGCATTTGGTGAGAAACGGGCACGTTTTCCAATAATGCCGATCCAATTGGCTGGCATCCCCGCCAGCGCAACACCAGCCACAAAACGGACAATTGCTATCAGAATAAAAGGAATTAGGAATGGGCAAATGACTGAGTTAAGCGTCTGACATACATTTTGGGCGTTGTCTCCTCCGTTGACTCCGAGTTGGAGGCGGATCCTTTGCGCGAATTTGAGGCGGAGAGCATGGAACGCTTCAGTTGCTCATTGTACTGCTGTTTGCCATTGCAGCTGACGAATCCATTGTCGCCGGCAGTGCCACTTTTGCTGCTGCTGCTGCTCGTTGTGGGCTGTAGAAAATCGGTGCCATTGCTGCAGGAACTGTGTGCGGCGCCATCCGTATATTTGTTGACCTCAAGCAGTTCCTGTTTGCGCTCCAAATCGAGCTTATCGAACTCCGTGAACAACTGGCGATAGAGCAGATTGCGGCGCGTAATATCATCATCCGGTGGCAACTGTTTGCGCACCAGACGCGGATTTACCTTGTAGACCAGTACCAAAATGCGTTCGGCCACCTTCCGCACCGGTTCCGCAGGATGATGGATGCCCGAGCAGCCGCAATCGGACAGCGCCCGACACGTTAGCCCACTGTGCTTATCGGTGCTAATGCCCTGCGTGTGCACCAGCTGCTCCAGCATCTGCAGACGACTCATCGCCAGCCGCTGATGGGTGCCGGAGCCGACGCTACGCGAGAGTGCCGGCGCGACGAGATGCTGTTCTGCGACCTGCGGACAGGCGGCAATGCTGAGTATGGTGTGCTGGGCGAGTGTATGCAGCCGGGCCGATGGATCACCCGATTTGGCCAACAGTTCGGGCAACAGACGGTCCACGCAACGGGCCACCTCGCTGGGCGACACACGGCCCGGCACATATTCAAGGAACAGGACACGCACCGCCTCCGTCGCCTGGCTAAACACCGAGTAGACGGCATCGCGTACAGCACGGTGCAGCAGCAAGGCGGCGCTGCGTGCCACCTTATTGGGACTGGCCGCATGCTCATTGCTGGGCAGCTCCGCAAGGCCGTCCTGCTCCTTGAGAAAGTTGCGCAGACGCATGAGGCCATCCTCGCGATCCTGAAATTGACGCGAGTAGAATTGCTCAACCTGAACAGGGAGAGGGAGCGTAAAATAATTAATTTAGATTTCAAGGAGTGAAAGTGGGAGATGGAGTGCAGCTTACCATCTCACTGCCAAAGACCAGGATGGGCAGCGCTGCCTGGCGACGCTCGCGATCATTGAGACGCGAGCGGCTGCGATTTGGGTCCGCTTCGAGCAGTGCATTGCCCTGGCACTCCCTTAAAAATTCATTAGTATTTGAGCTAATACAGTTTTTGTTTTTGAACGGAACAACGGACAACGTTTACACACGCCGTATATAGAGAGAAATGAAATGAAATATAAAATGTATGCATCAAAAATACAACGACGACGACAAATTAACGGTTAGTGTTTTGGGTTTTAAGAAAAAACAATCGATTATATTTTATGTTGTGTTATCGTGTCATTTATCGCTGTCATACCTCATCATGCGGCATCATGCTAAATGTATGTTAGTATTATTCGACGACAACATCAACAGTAGCTACACATTTGCTTGCACTTAGAGATGGGCGCGTGTCGTGACACGAATTCAAAAGGCTTAGCATGAAGTGTGTTAAAATTAACTTAGAATATTAAATACATAAGTGAAAATAAAAAACCAAAATCATTTAAACGACTAATTAAATGAAATACAATTATATACAAAAAAATCCTGTTTACAAAAAAAATAAGTAACGATAATGAACACATCATAAAAAATAGCGTAGAACTAGTCGCGAAATTTGTCTTATTTTTGTAGATTTAAGTCCAATTTACGATTCAAAAAACGCTATCGATAATAAAAAACTCTATATCAAAATAACTGTGTCAAACAGGTGCGAAATATTTTGCTGCGGAATTCTGATGACCGCAAAACTAAAATCCACAAGTTTAACTCACTGTTGACCTGTGTGGATTCAGCGAACAGCTGTTCGAGACGCTGTCAGGATTATAAAATTTGATATATTTTAAACGGCGATTATCAGCGTGATAATAGCGGGAAGTGAATTGAAATGAAAGTAGTAAATTATCAGAAAAAAAATTATTTTTTGACGATTAAATTATTAAAAAAATATTATTTAATGAAAAAGTCTATTTATACAGCAGTAAAACAAAAAATCAATTAATCTTTTGACTCTCAGCAGACATTTATATTTTTAGGTTCCACAAACAAAATATATTCCAATTCCGTCACCGATATTGTGTTTATCTCTAAACAAGCCCTAAATTAGAATACAACAAAATTTATTGAAAAAGAAAAATCTATTAAACGACTAATAAATATAAATAAAATAATAATAAAAATAATGTTTTGTGAGTCGACTTTTTCGTGCTTCAATCAGACACGAGCCCATCTCTATTCCACTATGCATATTGACAAAACTTACTGCCTTAGCGTGGGAATCGCACGCTCCTCGTAATCCTCGTAGGAGTTGCGTGGCGCACTCTTGTTGCGTCGCCTTAGCGATCCCTGGCGACTAGACATGGGCGAGCTGTGACGCGATGCCATCGGCAGACGCGGAGATTGGGGCAACTCATCGTGCGACTTGGCATGCAAATGCAGTGCAGCAGTTGAAGCGACAACGCCAGCGACCGCGTCATTGCCAACTGTCTCCATGAGTAACTTGTCCACCGGAGTACGCTTTGGACTGTTGTCGACCGCCTCGGCGAGAGCATGGGCCACATCCTGTAGACTGGGTGCGAGGGGCAGATTGGGTTTGCCACCGGCATAGATCTCACAGCTCTGATCGTTCTGGCTGAGCGGACCCTCCGCCTCGAGCAGCTGCTGCACCTGCAGCTGCTTCAGCACACACGTGCGATACATTTCGATCTGCTCCTTTCGCAAGCGGGCCGCACTGAAATCCTCCTGTTGGACAGCCTGTCGCTTGGCCAGCGCATATCGACCCAGACGCTCACCCGCCGTTCGCAGCGCCGTCATGCAAAGCTTCAGCTTGCGGGCATACTCAAAGCGTTCCGAGCTCACAGCCAGCAGCTTGCGCTGCTCCAGCTCACGAATGTGCTGCACAATCGACTCCTCGACATACATGGAGAAGAGGAGATCATCACATATGGAGGCGAGTGCCAGTTCACCGGTCGCCGTATCTATTGGCGGTGTAATCTCGCTGCCCGTTGCCAGTTGCTCCTCGCCATTGTTGAGGGCCGCCGGTTCCAGTTCCTCACCGAGCACATTCACGGCCATCAGTGCAATCTGTTCGCTGCCCTTGCTGTGCTCATTGCAATGGGCGCCTATCAGACGCAGCTTGAGATGTGTGCCACGCCGCGGATTCACCGTAACGCTCTGCAGTTCACGGGATTTGTGATTGGTGTTTGCATTATCGGCGAGCGCGACAAAGCCAAGAAAATCAAAGTACTGGGAGGACGGTGTGCTGGGCATGGACTTGGGCGAATAGTGCAGCCAGAGCTCCACTTTTTCGGCTGCAAAAGAATGATGAATGAGCTGATATTCATTGGAATTGAGCGAAACTTACGTATCAGATACTGGTGGGCCAGGAGTTGGATGCGATATATACGAGCCGGTTGTTGGAAACGCAAGATTATGTCATGTGTGCCCAATCCGCTATCCACAGCACTGCGCCAGCCATGCACCGTTGGTCCATGTGTATTTAGCTCGCTGGCCGGGAAGCTGGCGTCTTCATCTGCAAAATTACAAAATAACAAAAATTAACCAGTTGCCGGCTGATTGCAAACAGTGTTGGTAAGCGGTGTGCTCAACACATAAACAAAAATCAAGTGCGGCATCAGATGTTCAATGAAGCAGTAACAAAAACAAAACAGAGACGAATGAGAATTAGAGAAATAGCGATTACGTGGCCGCTCTCTCTCTCTCTCCCTTTGTATTTTAAATAGGCTGCCGGCGCAAAACAAGTTTAGTCGAAATTTGTAACTGTAGCGCAGCGAAGCACGGTTAAATTCTAATTGAGTTTCTAATTATTTGTTGAATTAGTCACATAGCACATAGATTGCCAAAGATGCCATCACCGCCATCGGCCTGGCTGCAAATCCAGAGCATATTGAACAGCATAAATCATATACTGATCTTTCTGGTAGCCGCATTCTTCTTTGTGCTCGCTCGCAGCTTGGACTTTAAGGATACGGCAATGCATATGTTTATGACGGGAATTGGTGTAAGTAACGATTAACTCAATTCATATCTGTGTGTATGCGTGTGTTTGTATGTGTACGTAATTGCATGCATGTATGTGTGTAGGTACAAAAGTACCAATTGGTACACTTTGCAAATAACTCTCATTCACATATTTACACAAAATTATTCGAATATTAATGAATAAGCAAACAATTCACGTAAAAGTGAATGAAGTATGTCGTTCATTAAATTTCGTAATTATAATTATAATTATTGTTGCTAGCTCAAATTTGAAGTTTAACAAAGTTAAAAGCTAGTTAAAAAATAATAACCACATCATCGTTATCATATCGCATTGTGAAATAACGAATAAACTGTAATAATTAAATATGTCACCATTTAAAATCAACATATAAATATTGATTCGAATTAAACTTCCCATTTTTGCTAGCTGAAATTTTAAGCTTCCCAGACTTCCATTTTAGCACTCGGTAACGCTGATTAAGAAAGACCACATCATCGTTATCATATCGCAATTTTAAATGACGAATTTGTTGTTATCTTTGATGTGAAAATTATAATGCAATAATGTACCTAACTACGCAAATTATTGATTCAAATTACACTTCTCATTTGTGGTCCAATTTCAAGTTTCCCAGAGTTCCATTTAAGCACTCTTTAAAACTATTTAAAAAACAAATTAAAGAAAACCACATCATCGTCTGTTAAATAACGAACTTGTTGTTATCGTTGCTGTGCTGACCTTAATCAATTAAAAAAAACCTTTAAAAACTGCTAGCACAAATTACTAGTAGAGTTCAAACAACGACCGTTGTCATCGTTATCATATCACGCTGTTAAAAATGGAATTTGTTGTTATCATTGCTGACCTTTACACCTATATTTTATTTTTTCTTGCTTTTTTTTGCTTAACAGTTTCATGTGCTAATTGCCCAGGCATTGATGTCGCACTACAATCTGAATCCGCTGACACGTTGGATATCGCACAAGAACAAATCCCGTTACCATGGCGTGCTGCAGTTGGTCGGCGGCTCGATGGTGTTGCTGGGTGCCGTGGGCAAGTTCTCGCAGAAGGACGTACACCTGGACACCTGGCATGGGAGATTTGGTGCGTGTGCGCATAAATTATACGCATTATACGCATCACTGGGCAATGTCATAATAATAATAATTTGTTTTGACTTGCAGGTGTGGCTGCTGCTTTTGGCTGTGCTGCCAGCGTTGTTGGTGGCTTGGTGAACTTTTTCCAACCCAACTTGGTGGTGAAGGTGATGCCGCGCTCGGAGTTGCGATTTCGTCACAATCTCTTTGGGATTCTCACCTTTACGCTGGGCATGAGCGCCATTTTCCTGGGCTACAGTTCGAGATTTTTTACCCGCTTTGTGGATAATAAATTCATTCCGGCCATGATGTTGACCACCGTATTGGTCTACTTGCTGACCATTATTGGACCCGTCACTTCGCTGCTAACAAAACTCAAATACAGACGACAAAAACGGCATTCCACGTAAAAAAAAGTAGGGTATCGTTTAAAAAATGGTGGAGGTTTAGAGGCTACAATAGACTGTCTCCGAGTAGGGGTACAATAAAAAAAATGCTGAAGAAACTTTGTAAAGCGGAACGAAAAAGTAATTTAAACCGTAAATTTGCTGCGCTTGGCTGGATGCCAAAATAAAAACTCGTTGTCTGAATATTTAATTGGATATTTGTGCAGACGCCAGAGTTATAAAAAGCATCAATCTGTCCTTAGAAAAATGATGAATGCTGCAGAGATTTTGAGATAATGATAAACATTCAGGTAGAAAGACAATTTTTATGCTTATCTTCTTAAGGTAAATACAATGCAGGAAAACCATTGACTAGATTTATGTAATATTATAGTGAAGTGATTAAATTAATTGCCCTGCATTTACAGTCGGTCGCAACTCAAGTTTACTTTGTGTGTACAAATGTTGTTTAATTTAGCGTCGCACTGGGCGTATGCGTATTCTTATCGATTTCTCAAGTACACCTCAAATAGCGCGCGTTGCTCGGCGCTCAACAAAAACCCCAGCGATAACGGTAACTAAAAAACAAAATTAAGATAAAAGAAAATTCAAATAAATATCGTTAAACAAAAACGAAAGAAGTAAAGTAATAAATTGCCGTCTGTCTGCGTCTGGTTTGGCTGTTTGTTTACCTGATGCAAATACCACATTAAATGGTATTTTCTTGGCCATTGCGAGGAGGCACACTACCACACAACTTAACGAGTACACAACAATTATATTTCTTGTTGCCGTTGGCAGCCTCAATTGCTTGATGCACAAACTAAAAAACTAACGCGATTTAATAAGCGGCCCATGCCGTAAACGCGTTTGCACAGTTGCAGCGATTGCATTCAATTGTTATCGATATCGGGTAACAGCTGCTTGATAAACGGTGTTGGGCAACATCCCCACAAACGATTATCGAGCGAACTGAATGAACTGGACTACTGGTTCGCTGTTCAATCGAACTGTTCGGCGATATCGAGTAACAGCTGTTTTAAAATTGGTGCTGGGCAACACACCACAAACAATTATCGAACGAACTGAATGAACTGGTCTGCCGGTTCGCTGTTAGATCCAACAGTTCGATGCAACTCTCAGTGGAATAAGCAAAACAAAATGCCAACAAATAGCCATAAATATAGCATTTTGCTGCCCACATACAATGAAAAGGACAATTTGCCAATTATCATCTGGCTAATTGTGAAATACATGAAAGCCAGGTGAGTTTTGTCACTAGTCACGCTGTTTGTGCAATTGATAGTTGAAGTTTGCTCTTTTTTTAGTGGCTACAATTACGAGGTGATTGTCATCGACGACGGCAGTCCTGATGGCACATTGGACGTGGCCAAGGATCTGCAGCAGATATATGGCGAGGAGCGAATCGTTTTGCGGCCACGCGCTGCCAAACTAGGCCTGGGCACCGCCTATGTGCATGGCATTAAGCATGCCACCGGTGACTTTATCATTATCATCGATGCCGACTTGAGTCATCATGTGAGCATTCATTTCTGACGTGCCCAATGATTGAATGATTGATATACTTGATTGATATATTTTCGTACAGCCCAAGTTCATACCCGAGTTCATTGAGCTGCAGCAGAAGGGTGATTATGATATAGTTTCGGGCACACGATATGCCGGCAATGGTGGCGTTTATGGCTGGGATTTCAAGCGCAAGCTCATCTCACGCGGTGCCAACTATCTGACCCAGGTGCTATTGCGACCCAATGCCAGTGATTTGACTGGGTCATTTCGGCTGTACAAGAAACAGGTGCTGGAGCAGTGCATCGCAAGCTGTGTGTCCAAGGGCTATGTCTTCCAAATGGAGATGCTTATCCGTGCTCGCCAGCACAATTTCAGTATTGCCGAGGTGCCTATCACGTTTGTGGATCGCATTTATGGTACCTCCAAGCTGGGCGGCACCGAAATCGTTCAGTTTGCCAAGAATCTACTATATCTATTTGCCACAACCTAAACGATTATAGACACCTAACAAACAGACAGCAATAAATCTAAATGACTTAATGAATTTTTAATTTGTAAAGATTGTTTTTTGTTTTGTTTTGTTTTGTTTTGTGTGTTTGTTTAGCATTTTGTACATCTGGTAAGTGTTTTAAAGAATAATACGTCTAGTGAATTTATGCATGAGAAGTTCTTGCTTTAGTTCTTGTGATATTTTTAGTATACTATAATTCAGAATTATAATTGGGGTTTTTTGGTATTTTGGTTTTTTGTTTTGTCATTTATCATAAGTGTATGTTTTAATTTGAATAATGATATCTAAAGTTAATTGATTCTTTCCGTTTAATTACTCAAGTTGAAGACTTTGTGCTGGTTGTCGGGATTGCCGTACAAGGTGCCGCAGTCATCCTCCAAGGCGTTGGCACTGTTGCCGGCATAGTTCTTCAGCGCCAGCGTTAACAGATCATTGCGATCCTTGAGAGCGAGCACGGCAAATGCACCACTTGGCAGTATTTCGCAGGTGCTGATCTGTGCCGGTGGCTTGAAAACGGCCAGCGATTTGGCTGATTTGGCAAAAACAAATGGAATTGAGTGAAAATGCCACTTGGATTTTTTGTAGGTTCCTGCTTACCTGTGCTCAACTCCCACATGCGTATGGCTGTGTCGCGACCCTCCTTGTCATACGACATCAGCACCTTGCCCAACGGATCCAACTTCAAGAAGGTGACTGGCGCATTGTGGCCAATTAGTGTGCATTTGCAATTGCCGGTGACTAGATCCCATATCATAATCTTGGCATCCTCCAGACCGGCAATGACGCAGGCATTCAATTGGGATATGGCCAGGGCAACCGTGTTGCAGGTGGGCTTCCATTTCTTGAAGAGAGTGCCGCTCTGCAGATCGTAGACAACAATGAAATTTGGCGTACTCGGCTCGTTCAGCTCCTTGGCCACCACGCACACGTAGGAGCCCTCGTGTGTGATCGCCGATAACGATGTGACGAAATCATGATGCGGAATCCGCAGATCGTAGAGCAGCTTCCGTTGCGATAAATGCCAGACGAGCAGCGGGAACGGCTTCTGTGTCTCATCGCCGCAAACGAGAATGCTGCAAAATTGATGACCAGCAATTAGAAATAAGAAATCGATCTTCTTCACAGATGGCTCAAAGCTAAACAGCCAAATGGGCGCAGGCGTTTTCTCTGACCAATTAAATATATACAAATATCTTTTAGTCTTCCGAAGCAATGACGTATGTATCAATCGGAAGTGATATTAAGCTATTATTTCTGATTGAAATCGAGGCACTGACTTGCCTAAAGAGCTCCAAATTCAACGATGCCATACAATGTCAATATATGTATGTATTTATATATAGCCAAGCTGCTACCAAATCGATTAGCGATTAGATATGACAAACTAGATATCAGTAACAAGCTTTTGCAAATCTCTGCACGAGTTGGCAAAGCAGCTTTTAATTAGCCTGATGTGGGTGCCTTATCGGCTGCAGGATATAGACTACTCTACCCCTCCTCCCAGATAAGGTAGGTCTATGTAAACCCCTGGCTAACTGTAATCCTACTTATTAAAGAGCAGCAAATTTAACGCCAAACCTGGTCCAAGATAATACGAAACACAGTAGAAGAGAGAACTGTGTAATCTCAGTTGCACAAAAGGGAATCTCCTGAACACTTCTTGTGTTCCTCTACGGCACTTGCCAGGAAGAGATTGAGCAACGTTTCTAACCGATCTACATATATTCTATATATATATATATATATATATATATATATTTATTCTGATCAATCTAGCGCAGTTAGCAAAATTATCGTTTTTGTTTCAGTCTCCCAACCGTCAACAAAACTAACCGAGGGAAACCCCTAAGATATATGCTACTTTAATCTGTAATTCTCTAATGTAAACCCATATAAATTCAGTGTACTTACCGCCCATCGCCCGAGACGAGCAGCGAGTTGAGGAAGCGATCCTCGCCCGCCTTGAAGGTGGTCACACAATCGCCCGACTCCAGATTCATGAGATTGACATACATGCGATTGCGCGACAGACAAACCAAGTGATTCTGATCGTGCAGACCAAAGTAGGGCATCTTCTGGTTCATTACGCCCTTCAGTGTGACCTGTGCCATAAATCGATAGGTAATAATGATATGTCCTTTAGTAGTCTAGTTGAGAGCCTCACCTTGAACTTGCCCTCGTCCAGATTAATGACACGTATTTCGCGGCGACAGAGCACAGCTGCCTCATAGTTACCCACTGGACACATGGCCGTCGGCTGCTGGATGCCCTGGAGTTCACGGATGCGACAACAGTTCTTCACATCCCAGATGCAAATCTCCGCACGCTCCGTGCACAATGATGCCACATAGCAGCCCGGCTGCGGCAGATTCATCAGCACATCATAGCCTCGGACCAATGGTTTGCCATTGTCATCAGTAGCATTAGCAGTGTCAGTGTCGATGGCATCCAGATCGGCGTTGAGTATCTCGAGGAAGGCGAATTCCAGTTCATTGGTGTGCTCCCACCACGATCGTATCTTCTCATCATCCTTGAGCGTTGAGGCGTCCTTGAAGCGCGACTTCAGATAGTACTTCATAAGCGTATAGAATTGCTGGCCATCGTAGCTCAGCTCGTGCAGATAACGCACAAGGAAGTGCTTTAGAAAATTGATATGCACATAGCCATTGGATCCATTGAGGCCCGCCAACCATTCGGCATGGAGGATGTCGTGCATTAGATGCTCCGGTCCCGTTGCATGCACCTTGTTCGCTATCCACTGCAGATCCGTAAAATAGAAGCAATTGAAGAGTATGTCGATTTTGTGCGGCGCCGGCTTATCCTCGATAACAGCACAGAAATGATGATAAGGCAGTTTTAAGTACTTCTGGTAGTTGTAGCTGAAAAAAAATAGGCAAGGATTAGGATGGAAGCTGGAATGATGATGGAATGATAGGCTTGGACTTACGTTTTGGCCGTCGCGCTACCCTTGAACTCGCTGTCCTGCCGGTCGAAGTAGTCGCGCAGCGCTTCATGTACCAGCCACTGCTTCTGCGCATACCTCGCCAGGACGGCGCGCCCGAAGCTTCTGTCCGCTATCCTAATATTCTTAAGACCTAAAAGCATTGGTCCCATCAGCCAGCAGAACTTGGACCAGATCTTGAAGACGACCTGCGCCTCCAGTTGTGTGATCTTTTGAAATACGCCCAGGCAATCGCTCTCACGGATGCCCCACGGCGACAACCGCACGATGAGTAGCAACAGTTCCACTTGATCTGCCGCAAATTTACTCTCCAGCACCTGCAGTATCTTGCTGGAGATGTCACCAATCTCGCTTATCGGTTGTGCCACATGCCCCAACCAGGCCAGCCACCACAGCGACTTGGCATGATAGGGTGTCTTGCCATGCAGCGATTTCCAATCGTCGGGCAGCTTGAGGGCACCATTGGCCGCATAGAAATCACCGCCACCAGAGCTGAGTATATCGTGCCACTGGCGTTCGGTGAATTGGCGCAGACGCAGGAAGCAGCGTGGTGGAATGCCCAGCTGCGCCAGCGCGGCTAGCATGTCAAAGGATTCGTCACCGTCAGCGCCGGCGTTGGCGGCATCCTCATCCTCCATCTCGCTGACTGTCAAAATCAGCTTGCCGCAGCTGCCCAGCTGCAGTGGCAGCCAATCCAGTGCCGCATCCCGCTGCAGCTCATCCAATCCGTCAATGATCAGCACAAAGAAGCGCTGCTGCCTGCCCAAGATCTCCCGTATGACGCCAGCATACGCTTCCAGTGTCTATACGAGATTTAAGTTAGACTTGTAGTACATCAATCCATATATTCAGGCTACTTACGTGGAGCACATGGCACTGTTGGCCTGTTTCCAGCACCGACATCTGATTGGCAATGGAACCCAGCAGCGAGGTCAAGTCCGAGGAGCGTGCGCTCAAATTGGCATATCTATAAAAATAAAAACATAAAATTTCGTTTAGGAATTATAATTTTAAAACTTATTTTTACCAGTAATTTTCTATTTATAATTTAGCAGTAGTTTAAACTGGTTATTGGATTAAAATGTTCAGTTCTTGAATTTTTCTTAAAGGATTACCACAAAGAAGTTTACATCTCTTCTGATATGGATTAGTTTTATCCTTTGAAAGGCTAACATTTTTTGTGTTTGTGGATTATATTAAAGCAATATCAAATTTTATGGTTTTCATTGAGATATGAATATATTTAATTGGAAGTTTCTTTCATAATTAGAAATTTCAAATTTCCCAAAGTTATCAAAAATATATTTTACTCTTTAAAAATTTTTTAGACTATATATTTAAGCATTACGAGTCAGACTTCATTTATTTATATTTTTGTATTTACTTATTTATTTAATTAAATGCCTAAATGCAGCTTAGAAACCTTAAAAGATTACAATTTCAAATAAATTAAAATAATTGCCTTAAAATGAAAATAAATAGCTAAGTTAAAATTGAAAGTGTAGCAAATAATATAAAATAATAAATCAATTGATTGGATCAATAATAATTTAAAATGCATGCTTTAGGGAAAATCAGAAAAAACAATTTTTTTTAACAATAGATATAGTATATCCAAAGGATACAATTTAAAAAGAAGTGTAGAATATTAAAAAATTAAATAAATGACAAATAATTGGTTTACAATTAAAATCAACAAAATTTACAAACTAATATGATATGTAAAATATAAATAATACAAAATTGAGTTATTAAAATGTAAACAGATCGAAACCCAGAAAAATTCGACTCAGGACCTAGAAAATATTTAAGATATCTACATCAAGCTTCAAAATTCCAAATATTTAATTAAAGTCCCACAGTTCAAAATATTAATTATTATTATTAACTTTAAAATATTTAAATATTTCTACTATTCTATTTAAATTAAAATAATTATATAATATTTAAATATATATTAGTGAAATTAATGGAAATGATGATGATTATTGATAATGATGATAATTATAATGAAAATATCGAATTTCTGATTTCCTTTCTTATATTTAAATTAAAATAATACGTTTATGATATTTAAATATATTTCATTGGAATTATTGGAAATGATGATAATGATAATGGAAATGTTGAATTGATTTCGTTTCTGCTCTAAAAGTCTGAGTAATCACTACTCACCTGAGTACCAATTGAGCCTCTGGCTTCCATCGATGCACGTTCTCCATGATCTTGGAGACGAGCACACTCTTGCCACACCCCCTTGCACCAGAGACAATCAGTGGCTGAGTGGTGGCATCACGAATATAGCGCTTCACATCGTTCATGATGTCGAAATTGGCCGAGTTTTGGGCGAGCAGCTTGGAATAGTGTCCAATCAGTTGGAGCTCCTCGAGCAGCACACGATCCACGCCCAGCGTGTTGTTGGGTATGCTCTTCTGCTGATGCTCCTCAAAGATGCCCGCCAGCGATTTGTCCAACAGACTCTCAATCACCGCGGACAGTTCATCGTCCAGGATGTTCATGGTGGGCAACATGCGAATCAGATTCTTCTCGCACAGCTGACTCTTGAGCTCGGCATAGATGCGTGTGATGCGACGCAACACCTCCAGCTCCAGCTGGCTGGCATTGTCCGGTGCCCGGGAGTAATGCGCACCGGTCTGTATCCAAATGCAACGCTTGGCCAGCTCCTGACTCATCAGAACCGTATTGTTAATCTCCTGCTCGACAACAGTGGTCAGATACGAGTCCTTCACATCATCCGAGAATAAACGCAACAGAACGGCAAGCAGTTCATTTAACTCCCCATTGACCTGGGTGGAATACGGATCGATCTGCTGGGTATAGAGACGATGGCACATCGGCTGATACGAATTATCGATGGTATACCATTTCTCCAGCAACAGTTTCTCGGCATCACTGGCCGCACTCAGCACCGAGGTAAAGTCCTGACTCTCGATCGTCAGCGGCAACATGGGTGTGCCCAGTGTGGAGCCAAGGAAGAGCACCGGTATGATATAGGCGGAGGCAACGTGGCGCGTTATCTCGCACAGACAGTTGGCTGCCTCCTCGTGGCCACCCTGTGCCTCGAGCGGTGTTTGCGTCCAGCGCTTAACCTCCTGCAGCCGAGAGAAATCCTTCTTTGCATTGCCATTCGTTTGCTCCAGCAACGCCGATGCCGCTGATGTTGCATCCTTTGCCAACGTATCGCTGTCATGTACATCGGCAATGATGAAATCGAATCCCTTGCTTTGGCACTTGCTCTTGAAATGTTTGTATAGACTGTAGATGACACGCTTGTGCTTCTTGTACTCGGTGCTGTTGTCCGCCAGTATATAGATGACAATCTTCTTGTCCCGTTCAATCTTACGGCCGGGCGGCGGTTTGCCCTGCAGCATGCACAGATTACCCAGGGCCGGACTAGAAGTTGACACATCGCTAGGCGCCTGCGCCCCCTGCGGTGTGGTGCTATTGGAGTCTGCAATATGGTTACGGAATATGGATTAATCTCAGTTCAAGAACTCTCGCTCTCCTTAAATGCTCACCCTTCTCCAGTGCATTGGACTTGGACTGTGTTGTCTGATTTAGTTGTGACTGCTGCTGCTGCTGCTGTTGCTGCTGTTGGCCATTTGTGTCACTCAGCTGGGTTGTGTCCGGCAGCGCCTCCACATCGGCCAGCGGTGCTCGCTTCTCATTGATGTCATTAGCCTTGGTGCTGCTGGGAAGCAGTGTGTCCTTCTTATCGCCACTGGCCTCCTCATAAGGTGGGGAACTATGCATTGAGTTTTAAATATAGTTTTTGTTTTTAAGCGAGATTTGGGGGTTTTACGACTTACTCATCTGATTTCTCGGAGCCGCTGTCCTTGTCCTTCTTCTTCTTTTGCCCGGAGCTGCACACGTTGCCCATGTTTTTTTTTTTCAATTAAAGTTTCGTGGTTTTGGTTCAAGTTTTGTTAACTTCAAATTGACGTCAAGTGTCCTGAAATGGAGAAAATTAATAAACTGAATAAGTTTTCCGCGTGAATTATTAATATTTCCGTTTTAGTTAATGCTTTTGGGTTATTTTAATTGATTTTTACTTTTAGAATTTTCGATATTAGCTAACATTAAGTAAATAATGAAAAGTCCTTAGAGTTATTAAGAATGTTTTTCCCTTAAGACCAATGCTGATTTTATCTAACATTTTCCAGTTTACATAATTAAAGCTGATGGGAACTAGAAGATGATAGATAAAATCGCAATATAAGCAAGTAAAATAAACTTGGAAATTGTTTAGAAAATAACAGACTTTTTTGTATAGTTAAAGAAGCAACAAAGTTGTAATTGCATTTGAAATTCTTATTTTCTTAAAGGCAAACATTTATCAGTTAAGCACGTTGGCTCGACTAGTAGATACCCTGCACACAGCTGTAAAATACACATTAGACTTGTTCATAGTAGTTTCTTCAATATGAAAATAAGTTTCTGTTAACAAAATCTGCGTTTCTTAAGCGACTTTGAGTGAAATATTCACAATTGAGCTATAATATGTCGAAGTTTATATATATTATTATTATATCTATTATTGCTGATATATCTCAAATCAATTAGAGGGCTAAGCTGGAGCTTCGCATGATATGTGAGTACTTTTAAGCCAAATTTAATGACACTGTCTCTTATAGTCTCAGAAATCGACTTGATCTTGGCTGTTGCTGCTGCTTAAGGATATATATACTTTATGGATTCCATATCTCTTACCGCTGCCTGTTACATACTGTTTTACCCAAATATATTTTAGCCAGGCAGATGAGATGCTTAAGAGATTTTACCAAGTAGTTGGAGAGAAAACAGCAACGTCGAGTGGCACTTTAAGTGAATGCTAAGCTTGCCGAGGCAAGCAAGTAAAGTCTGCCGCAGTAGATGATGTTCAAGGAAATGCCAAATGTAGGCTGTGCTGAGGAATAACCTTGGTGTTAAGCGTCTGCTTCATATGCAGAGTGTATCTCTCTTGTATATTATGTTTGCTTGGGGCACTTGGAGTGCCCCCATATCGATTAACTGCTGGCTGTGCATGGAAATTGCCTAGGCTTGAATTTTACGCCAGGTACACATAAAAAAACACACACACACCGACACACACTCGAAAGTGGAGGTGGCTCTCAATTCCAGTAGTTAATTCGTTAATATTAAGAACAACAACAAAAAAAACACACTTACAAATTTGACATGCAGAAACATGTCTATTTAAATATTAAACATGTACTTGGAATATTTGTGTCACATTTGCTTCGAAATACATTTGAATCCACAACAGGTCAATGACAAAAACAAAATGAGAAAATGCTCGTCCTGTTTGAAAAGTGAGGGAGAGAGTCAGAGAGAGAGATAGACTATAGAGAGAGAAAGAGAGAGAGAGAGAGAGAGAGAGAGAGAGAGAGAGAGAGAGAGAGAGCGAGTAAAAGCTCGCTAAACGCATGCTCTCTGGTGAACTTTTATAGAGATTTTCCTGCGTTTGAATTGGCATTGGCGTTAATCAAGTGGCCGCCTCGGTGGGTGGTTGGTTTGTTGGTCTGTTCTGGTCTTGGCTTTCTGGATTTTTGTGTACACGCTTGAAAATTGTTGACGCGCAAACGGCTGCTGTCCCCCTCCTCGCCTCCAATCTCCTCACCCTCTCTCTATACACCCCAGTCCAATGTAAAGGTCTCAAACATCTTATTCCATTTCGTTATTTTTTTTTATTTTTTGTTAAATATTTATTGGATATCAAAATATTTTCAATCGCGCTACGCTTGTTTTTGGTTTTGGTTTTGTTGTTGCTTTTTTCGTTTTGCTCTATAAATAAACTCAATTATACATACATATGTATCTACATCATGTGCATACATACATACAGCTGCATATATAATATAATATTTGTATGTATTTTGAATTTATTTATTTCTTTTTTTTTATTTCATTTGGTTCGACATATTGTCGCGCATTTGTCGCACATTTTTTCGCTGCTTTCGAAATTTCTCAATAGCAATTAATGTGTCAAAGCATTCCTTTAATAATAATGTTTCTATTTTTTTCTTCTTTTTTTTGCGCATATGCCACTTACACTGCTCGCATTTGTATGTGTGTGTGTGCTCGATTATGTGTGTGTATGTGTGTGTGTGGGGGGGGGGGAGGTGTACTTGTGTGTGTGTGTATGCATCGCTTAGTTGGTTATTTGATTTATTTTAATACACAAATTCTGGCACTTACTTTTCTTTACGCGCTTTTCGCACGCGTGCCCCGCACACAACCCTTGCACCGCTCGCTGCCCGCTGCCCGCTAACCGCTAACCGCTAACCGCTGCCGCCCGAACCGAACCCAAAGCGACGAACGAATTTAAAACATTTCCACCCACTGCACTTGCACTTGCCGTTATTTGTTGTTGTTTTGTCTTTTCTTTTCTTGGCTTTTTTTTATGCACAGCCAACAGCAGCAGCCGCAACACACTCAATTAATTGCTTAATCAAAACGTTTTACTTTAACACATTTGCACCAAGACATTTTCGTCTACAATAAAAAACAAAAAAATATTGTGTACGCTATTTTTTTATTTTTTGCTGCCTTTTTTTTGTGTGTGTCTGTCTATTTTTTTCTTTTCGTTTTGGCTTGTGCCCGTTTTTCGGATAGTTTTTCCCGTATTGTGCGTTGGGCTCCGTGCCGTGCGTCGTTCTGCCTGCGAGAGTTGGAAAATTTCACGACAACAACGCAGCGTTTGGCGAAAGCTTCACGCGAAAGCTTTCATGCTCTCCTAAGTTCTTGGCGAGGGCTGCATTCCGCTGAGGAAAACTGTAGTAGAAAGTAAAAGAAAAAACCAACAACACTTTCGAATGCGACCGTTAAAAATGGCAAAAAATTACAATTTTCTTTTTTATTAAGGAACTGCCAGAACACAGAGAAAACTAACTTAGCCAAGTAAAATCAATTAAAATTGTTGATATATATTTTTTCATTCCCATAACAAATCTTTTGGGATATTTGTACGCATTTAGCCTGGACACAAACCAACTGAGAAGCATCCAATCGCATCCTGTGCCTGTCAAAATACGTGATGCTGAGCTATCGCTCGCTCTCACTCTCTCTCTCTCTCTCTCTCTCTCTCTCTCTCTCTCTCTCTCTCTCTCTGTATCTGTGCAATGGTAACTGTCACAAGCAAGAGCAAGAGCAAGATGAGCAAAGGACCAAAAATTCCAGCAGCTGGATTGCATTTCGCGTTGTTTCGCCAAAGCGTGCAGTTTGCAAATACCCAACTCCGTTAAAAAAAATTCGCAAAAGCAGAAGCAAAAAAATAAAAAATAAATACAAAAATTAATTAGTAAAAATACAAAATACAAAATGCTACAGATGTAAAGCTAATACAAATAATAAAGCAAACCCAACTGGACAAACAACAATTTTGAAATACACTACACTCAAAATGAATCGACTGCTGCTGCAGTTTCTGGTGACGACAATACTCGTCTACAAAGGTGATTGAGTGCACGCAAAGCATTTTAATAATTGCATGCATAGTAGTTACTTAATTTAGTTTAAGTCAGTTGTGGCTAAAAAATCGAACAATGAAAATCTTGTTTGCAAAACTGAAAAATGTATATATGCTGGCTGGTGTTATATAAGCAACTGATCAACTGCGCAGGCTCCAAATGCTGCATGGACAGCAAACGACCAACTGACTGACTGACTAACTGACTGACTCTGAGTGGATTGGCTGGCTGGCTGGCTGGCTGGCATGTGGAGCAGACGTCAACACAAATGGGTCAATGTTTTTGTGTGTGAGTCGAGCAGCCCCCACCAACCACCAACCCCTCCCCCCACCAACAACTGTTTGAGTGTGCGAAGCGAGAATCAAAACAAATGTGCAAATAATGGCAAACGAAGTTGGGTGTGGGAGGAGGGACTCTGGCTGGCTTTGGGATGACAGCTGATTACACTTAGATAAAAATTTCCTTTAGAATTTAGAAAGAAAAAAGCTTAGTTTAGTTATCAAGGACAGCTCAGCATCTTTTTCAGTTAATGCATTTCTAAAAAACCAATTTTTCTATTTCTCTATAAAATGTAAAATATTTGCTGCATTACAGTCATTTCCGTGCCCACGGTCACCACGGTGTCCAGTGCGTCATCGAGCACCACAGAGATACCGCAGCAGGATGATGATGATGATGATTGGGATGAGGGCGATGAATCACTAGAGTCCGATGATGATGGGCGTGTCTATAAGAATCCACGCAATTCACCCTCAACGGAGTGTCCACGGGATGAGGAGCAGGCCACGTTGCTGGGCCAGAAGTGTTTGCGCAAATGCTCCTCCGATGAGGATTGCAAGAGTAAGAAAAAGAAATGCCTATGCGATGGCGTCTGTGGCAATTCCTGCATCAAGCCGGGTAAGCATTCAACTAACCCCCATCCATTTAGCTATTTGAATTCTCAATTGTTCTCGGGCATAGATCGCGAATGCCCGGAACTTGCCCAGCCCAGTCTGGGTCAGGTGACTGTAGCCGGACGGCACTTTGGCGCCCGGGCTTCGTACGCCTGTCCGCACGGCTATCATGTGGTTGGACTCCAGAGTCGACTCTGCCAGGCCGATGGCAACTGGGCCGGCGCCGAGCCCGCCTGCAAGCAGAACAGTAAGTTTGCATCTATCTCTGGCCAATACATATAGTTATCCGATGGATTTTGTTCCATTGCAGTCTACTGCCTGAAGCCGCCGCAGATTGAGCATGCCCGCAATTCGGCTTTGCCGGAGCAGGAAACCTTCGATTTGGACTCCACGGTGCAGTATCATTGCCACACAGGTTATGTGACCAATGGGTTTCCGCGTGCCAAGTGCCTGGCCATCGATAACCAGGCCAGCTGGTACGGACCGGATATACAATGTGAACGTAAGTGTAATGGAAACCGTAATGGAAACTCCACTCACGATCACTGTTAGCCTTAGCCCCGGAAATTTAACAATAAATTAATAAAAATGTTTTGAACTTGTTTATTTTTTAATTTCAATTCCATAAGCATAAATATAATTATTAATTAATTTAAATGATTTCAAATTGTTTTTTAAATGTGCAAAGCATAAATATTCGATTTTATTTACATTTTTTTCTAGCTAATTTTATTAAAAACAAAATGTTGCTAACACTTTATTCAAATTGTTGTACAATTTTTTATATTTTTTATATATATATATTTTATATGTTTAAATTTTTCTTAATTATAAATAGCTTTTTTTATGGTCGGTCTCCCTTTGATTGAAGTACAAAATAGTCTTACTAAGTTTAAAGAGTGCTCTCAAAATGAGTTTGAATTATATTAACTAAAGTATAAAATATTAATATTTAGTGTATTATTTAGAAATATTGATCATTGTAGTTACAAAGATAGAAGCCTAGTGAAGATTACATATTTGTTATGTAATCTTGACTAAAAACAGTGCTCAAATTTAAGAAAAATATAAATTATAACAACAAATTTAATTAAAATTAAAATTGCAAATTAAACGGTAGACCATGAAAAATAATAAATAAAAGCACTCGAATTTGATTTATTTAATATTATTTAATTAATGTAAATCAACGTTTTGAAATACAAACATCAAATGACAATTAAGAGAATGATTCATTTATTGATTAATTACCTCTTTTTATAATTTAACTAAGTAATTTTATATTATTTAATTCGTATCTTTTATATCATTTATATTGACTCAAGCATTGACAATAAATTCTTGCTTTAAGAACACTCTACATTAAATAGTTAACATATGTTTTTAAAATATACTTTGATTATTAAAAGAGATTATCAAAGATTAAATTATTTATTTATTTATTCACTTACAAGGTTAGTTGCAAGTGAGTTAAATAAAATTAAGATACAAATAGAGGTGAAAGTATAAATATTATTAACATAAAAAATGTTTTTATTTTTGCTTAAACCCAATAAATGCAAAACTTAAATTTTCACAATATTAGGTATTTAATTAAATATACATTTTGTTAACTTAGTTTTGAAATAAATATTTGTAGCCAAACTTTTGTAAACTTTTCTCAGCCCGCTCCTGCGGTCAGCCTCCCGATCCGGCATATGGCTGGCATGCCGGAGAATGCTACACCTATGGTTGCAAGATCACCTACAATTGTGGCACTGGTTACGAGCTGGTTGGCAAACATGAGCGCTACTGTCAATCGGATGGCTCCTGGACGCCCAAGGAGCTGCCCACTTGTGTTTGTGAGTATAATTGCAATCGATTGTAGAGCTTAGTATTTATGTGCTTATTATGTGTCTTTATAATTTATCCAATCCCAAAGCGGATAGCGCAAATGTAACCACCACCCAAGCATCGTTGTCTTAAAGCGAGCCAAATTTTGAATTTCCGTTGCAACAAAAACCAAACCAAACTAAACTTAACTAACCGTTCCGAGCTCAAGTTTGCTCAATGATCCTAACTCCACAATTGTTAATATTGTTCTGCATTCCAAAACAAAATAAAACCAATTGTTCAAATTTTATGCAAAAGTTGTTGTTGGCCATATTACCACAAAATGTTTATTGAATAAATAAAAGTTACCACAAATCTTAAGAAAAAAAAAACAAAAACAAAAACCAAATCTAAAAGTTGTTTTATTTGTTTGGCGGTGCTCCTCCTGAATGAAAGTGGTTTTCTTAAAGATTTGTGGTAGCTTTCCAACTACCCCCCAAACCACCCCTAATCAGCTCATCTCCCCTTAACGTATCTCTTCTTCAGTGGTCACCTCTGTGGTGTGTCCCACGCCCGAGAATCCCAAGAATGGCAAAGCCACCTACACCACTCTGGCCTACAACTCGGTCGTCAGCTACGAGTGCCGCTACGGCTACACCCTGGTCGGCGAGAGCTCCAGCCGCTGTGGTGCGAGCGCCAAGTGGAGCGGCACTGTGCCCAGCTGCAAGGGTAAGTCACATGCTATTGCTACACTCAGCGAAATCAGCATCACCAGCCGAGTCGATATAGCTTTGTCCGACTTTCTGTCAGTGTCAGTGCGAATTAGTGACTCAGTTTTAAGCTACTTTGAAAACAGTTTACTTATTGTTCTGCTGCAGAGCAGATGTCGAACTCTGCCAGATTGGATGATTATAGCATATGGATACCATAGGAGCAATCGGTCGAGGAAGAGTTATTGTGTGAACAACTTTTTTTTTTAGAGATATACGGACCAGACTTATAATTGCGTATTATAATGTTGCTCACATTTTGATTGAATCATTTAATCAGTAAAATCAGTCTACTATATCCTTTAGCTGTCATAGGAAGAATCGTGCGAAAGATGACGACATTTTGTTGTTTACCAAGTTATCCTAATCAAGCTTACTTAATTTACCTTTATTAAACCAAAACACTATATCAAATAACAACCATTTGTAGAAGGATAATTTATTGTTTTAAAATCCCTTGTTGTTTACCAAGATATCCCAACCAAAATTGTTTGGGTTGCCTCTTATATGCTCCTTACATTTGAGCGAAAAACTCATTAATATCAGACTTCTATATCATATAGGTTTCATAGGAACAGTCGTTCAATTTATATTGAAAGTTAGATGACGGCAATTTAATTTCAGTCTGTAAAATTCTGGCAATTCTTTCTTGATATTTTATATACTTTAAAAATTATCAGTTTGATTTTTAACATAATTTGAATTTCAAAAACCATTTTGGAAACTACATTTATTACTTGGCTAGTTCGAAAAGGATTGGAAAGAGGTTTTCGAAATGCAATCAACTAAAATTCTGTGGCATCTTGAAATATTTCATGAAAATTGTAGAAAATCGCTATTAAAAAACTGTTTACTAGAACCAACGATTATATTTTTTACTCTAAAAATTAGCAGATAAATTTGTTTTGTAAAAAGAAATTAAATTATTATTGGTTAGTTCAGACAGGTTTGTGAACAGATTCTGAAAATCGGGTTGGAAATCAGGCTACTTTGTACTTTGTAATATTTTAAACATTTCTGGGAATTAATATAATATTTAACTTGATGCCGGGAATTATCATAAGATTAAATTTGCAGAAATCAACTGTGGACATCCCGGAGTGCTTTATAATGGCTGGATTGAGAATATCGAGGCGGGCACTGGCCTGGGTGCCAGCATCATCTTCCGCTGTCAGCCGGAAATGTTGATCAACGGGCTGGGCTCGAGTGTCTGCCAGATCGATGGCAGGTGGCGCAATGCCCTGCCGGAGTGTTTGGCACCATGTGTGGTGCCTACCATATCGCAGGGCTTTGTCATACCCATTGAGATTAGTGTCGATGAGAATGGCACCACAATTGTTACGGCGACAAGCACAACCACTACGCAATCGCCCACCCAAATCCTGGGCGGAGTGGAGAAGGTTAAGCACGGCACAGCGCTGGAGGTGAAGTGCGATGAGAACTATGAGTTCCCAGTGTCACTGCTGAGTCCGCCGACCTGTAACAATGGCACCTGGAGCATCATACCCCGTTGTGTGCCCGCCCGTTGCAAGAGTATGCCGCGGCCACCGAAGCATGGCATGGTGATGGCACCGAAGACCGAGCACGGCATGAAGGCGAGATTCAAGTGCAAGGATGGCTTCAAGCTGGTCAGTCCCGAGGGCAAGGATGTCACAGATCCACATGATTATGTGCTCACCTGCTCGTTTGGCAATTGGACGGGCGAGACACCCAAATGTGATGAGGTCTTCTGCTCCTTCCCCGGCTACATACCCAACGGCAAAGTACTCCTCGTGGGCAACATGGGACTCTACGACTACAGGCCGTATGTGAAGAAGATTGTCAACAACAAGCAGATCATGTACGACTGCGACAAGGGCTACGTCCTGGAGGTAATCAACTCATTCGACTCCTTCTCTCTCACTCAAATTATCAAGAATTACTTTATTTTTCAGAAAGTATTTATAAAAACCAATTTGATTCCTTATCTTAATTTCTATGTAAAATTTTCTAAAATTTTGAGATTTTCTAAAATATTCAGTGTTTTGTTGTTCATAAATTTTACATAAGTAACTTTAATATTGGCTTTTTTGTTACTTATTTTATTATTATTATAAGCATTGGTTCTTTAATATTTCATAAAAACATTTTTAATGGTTCATAAAATTCACACAATTTTATTTGAAAAACTTACTTAAAGTCTTATATAAAAACCCAGAAAGTAAGTTTCATTACTTGTTTCTGAATTTTATAAAGTTTTTTTTTATGTCTTTTACTTTCCAGTTTTTAGGATTATTTTTAAAAATTCAGTTCGATTTTTTTTCCGAGTGTGGTTATCAGTTTTGGTTGCTTTGTAGGTGGGTCCGCCAGGCGCCACCTGTGTGGGTGGCAAGTGGCGTCCATTGGATCTGCCACAATGTCTCCTCGGTCAACATCCACGTCTGCGCTGGAATCGTCGCCGACGTCGCTCCTTGCAACTGCGGCAACTGCGCTCCATTTATCTGCTGCGACGTCAACGGGAACTTCAACGACAGTTGTCGGAGCACAAGGAATTCGCACAAGCGGGTGAGTTGCCAGCGAGAGTACAGTTCTGATTGCCTATGTGAAACTTCCTGTAATTTCAAAGTCTTCAGAATAAAATTCTATTAAATGCTATTCTTTATTTATAATTCAAATTCAATGTTGGCATAGCTGGAAACAGATTGAAATTCTAAATTTTTTCTTTAACCTGCTTAAAATAACAATTTAATTCTTTAGGATAATTTCAGCCTGGATTCAAAAATGAGAACTTAAAATAAAAACTGATTATATTTTATAAATATGATGATTCACAAAAAAGCCAGCTTAAAACAAGAATATCATTCGCTGATCTAAGGAATTTAAAGCTCTATCAAAATTGACAAAATTTGTACTTGACTTAAGAAAAGAATTCTTTATATTTTTATGCTGACTTTGTATCTTTTAACAGCTGGGAAATTGGATCACGAGCGTGTCAAGCGCAGCGCCAATCTCAATCCGAGTCCATCCGATCTGGACTTGGCCCACTCGAAGTACTATCAGAATATCAAGGAGCGCTATCAGCGCTATGTGCGCAAGATGCTGGGTCAAAATCGACGCTACAAGCAGATCAATGTGCCGGATGAAAGCAGGTATAATCAGCCCAACAATCCGGGGCCGATGAGACGGCACTTAGCTGACTTGGATGATGAGCAACGTGGTAATGCCTTGGTCCTGCCCCATCTGAAGCAGAAGTCACATGCGCATAGTCGTGGCCAGTTGGAGCAGAAATTCAGTGGGTCACCAGCGTCACGTGATCTTATCGAGCAGCTGCAATCGCAGATTATGCGACGTCGTCGCAAACGCAGCTCCAGCATCGTTTCCGGCGGAGATGCGGACGTGGACATCAGCGATGGCGGCGATGCTGGCAAGGCGGCAGCGGGTAACGGCAAACGATTGCGTGGACCCTGTGAAGATCTCGACTGGGATTCGTTTGCCAACATAACCACAATACGGCCGGGCAAGGCGCCGGGCCGCAACTCTGTGGGCATTATGCTCCAACTGGAATGCAATGCGGGCTTCAAGCTCAACATCAAGGGCGAGAATGCAACGGCACGTTGTATCCGTGGCATCTGGAAGCCGGATGTGCCCAAGTGCATGTCGGCACCGTGTCTGGTGCCAGCCGTCGAGCACGGCCAATATTACAAGGTGGAGCCGCACACCAAGCAGCTGAGCGACAAACCCTCCTTGACGCCACTCTCCACCTACGAGGAGGTCCAATCCAATGAGTTTATCACACTGGAATGCGAGGATGGCTTCAACGCCCAGGTGAGTTTGCTGAGTTGGCTCTAAGCTGCTGCCCGTAATCAGCTGTTTGCTGTCTAATCCAATCCAGGGATCTGCTCAGTTGCGTTGCGCACATGGCTCCTGGTCGGTTAACGCCTTCTCGGAATGCACCTCGGTACCATGCACCCTGCCAAACATTCCGGGCATCATCTACGATGTAAGTCGGCCTTTTACAGTCATCGCTCGATAATAATTTCAATTTCCTTCAATATTTATTTATAGTAGTTATTTTCAGGTTCTATTTTGATGAAACTTACACAATTAAAAGTTTTTATACATTATTATTAAACTTAAACAAATTAAGAGTAAAAAAAAAATTGTACACTTTGAATCACTCCATTCGCAGGGCGGCTATCGAGCTGGTCTGACCATTGGACATGGAAGCACGGTGAACGTGCGCTGTGAGCTCTCCACGAATGCGAATCCCATTGAGATGTCCTGCCACAAAGGCAACCTGACGCCACCCAGCATACCCTGCGAGTCGGGTTTGCGCAAGTCGCGCCAGGAGCTGGAGCATGCCACGCCCACACCCACGCCCACAACCAGCGTGCGGAGCAGAGTCGAACACAATGAGCTGGACGAGCATCATCAGCATCATGACAACGGCACCGATGAGCATGGCGACGATCTGAAGATGTGCGGTCATCCCAGCCTGACAGACGGTGCCTTGGTTTACAAGTGAGTGTCTCATCTGAGAGATTAGCAAGTCATCTCTTGAACGGAACGTTACTCTCCAGGAATCCGGATCATGCGGAAATTGATGGCGCCTACGACAGCGGCACAGAGATCTTCTTCAATTGCATTCCCAATGCGGCCGGCGATCGCCAAACCTGGCGCATCATCTGCGACAATGGACAGTGGATTGGACGCTCCTACAACTGCGGTAGGATTGGATTATCTATATATAGATATCAGACCTTGATCAAAAATTGAACTGAGTTTAGCGAAAAATTTAATTTAATTTGAATTCTATTATTATTTACCAAAAGTAGCCTAAAAAATAACCATTATTTTTATTAGAATCGCGGTGGAATGGGTTTATCTATATTAATATTATTATATTATATAAAACTTGACCAATATCAGTTATATTTCGGAGAATTACACACAAAACTGGGGAAAATGTTTGGAAAACTTAATCTCTAAGTTGCACTTTAGATTTATGTCCAATTAAGTTTCAAGTACCAAGTAATTCATTAATGCAATAAGAGACAGTGCTTATCCAGTATGGTAATAGAGATCAGATAATGATCATGATTTTATCAGTGATAAATTTTGTGAGATTTTAATCGTTAGAATTTTATCATAATGTTTTGTTATATTGGAAAATTGCACACGCAATAAGGTAAATATTTGGAAAACTATTTTATGCAATATTTTTTTAAACGAACGTGAAAAATTAATCTATTAAGGTGGATTTTTTATTTTTCAGAGTAAGTTTTTATCTGGTTGGGTTTCAAATAACTTTCTCATATTTTACCTAGATAATATCACATCTAAGCTGTAAATCAGAGAAGCAAAAAGCAAAAAAAAACTATTATTATATATAAGTCTTGTTAAAATTAATTTTGTAAAATATTTCATAGAAAACGGCACCTGTTTATTCAAGAACAACGAACCGAATGTGGTCAGCTTTTACAATGATCTGGAAATACGAGAGGATATTGTGGAATTTCCGCCCGGCGCAACAATCATATCCAGGTGAATGAGAATCTTATACATGAGCGTTCTCTCCAATCCCCCCAAAAACCCTAAACTCTTCCAGATGCGTCGATATTGGCAAGTTCTCGATGACTGGCAGTCATGATCGGACCTGCATCCACTCGGAGTGGACGAACACGAAGCCCGTGTGCTCGGGACTCAATCAGGAGAATGACTATGCGAGTAGGTACAATGCGATGCACCCGTTCCAATCCTAATGTCTTTTCTCTAACTTCATCCAACCCATCATCGCAGTGGAGAAGGCGCCCACAATTCTGTTTCGACACCAGAACGGACCCATTGCCCAGAGCAATAATGGCAAACTGATTGTCTATCCGGGCACCACGGTGCACATGGAATGCCTGTGGATGCGACGCTTCGGCAATCCCAAGTGGAATGTTAGCCATTCCTACAAGTGGGTAACACGAATACAAACACAGTCCAAATTTGCTATAGTGAACAACGGGATTACACACAGAAAAAAGCTCAACCTGAATTTTAGAATTTGGCCAAGTGTTAATCACCTTTCGATTTAGAAAGTATATTAGCAAAAATATAAGGAAATTTAAGATTTTGGCTAAAAATCACGGTTTGCATTTCTTAATTTCAGTGTGGCTTTTTCTAAAACTTACAGATAATATGTCTTATTTCTAATTTGATTCTTTCTATATAGATTTCTTACATTAGAGGTTTTGTTATTTATATTTATTTTAAACATTAGCATTTTAAGTTTTCACATTTACAAATACTTTATACAATCTATAAAATTCATATATCTTAATCAGAAAAAACTTACATTTTTAGCTGAAATTTAATATATCTGTTTCGAGAGCAAATTTCATTATTATTTTCTGCTTTTTTCGAAGAATCAGGAATTTTGCACTTTAAATTTCTAAATACAAAATTTCTATTCGATTAGGGTTTGTCGATTTAGAGCAAACCTTATTTATTATAAGAAAAATATTTCTTTTTTATATTTAAAAATTATTTCCAACCAACAAAAAAAACCTTTCTAATATTCGGGGCAATTTTCTAAATTGAAGTTGATTTTTTTCCCAAGTTTAAAGTAAATGTTCACTATAGCAAAGTACGACTGTACCTAAAACTAATGCCAATTTCTAATACATATTTACATGACAATGGAACGACAGAAACTATACGGAGGGCTGGGTAACCGAGGCGGATGAGGGACGGGATTCAACATTGGAATATCGCCTGAGTGTATTCGATGCTGTTGCCGAGGATTCCGGCTCGTATTCGTGCATGACGCCGGCTCGGCACGAGCATGCTGTTGAGGTAGTGGTGAAGGCAATCAACTGTCCTGAAATACCGATAAGACGGGGCCTGATTGTCAACACCAACGATACGAAGCTGAGCACACGCGTGCTGTTGTCCTGTTCGAATGGCAACTCGTTGATTGGCGCATCGGAGCTGTTTTGCTTGCCCAGTGGCAATTGGAGCGCACTGTTGCCGGTTTGCGAGAGCGTGGAGTGCGGCGATATACCGCTGATGGCGAACAATGTGAGCTCGCCGCGCGTCTCGGTGCTGTCGCGTGAGGTGGGCGGACGAGCGGCATTCTCCTGCTCCACGGGTTACGGATTGCGCGGACCAACGGAGGCGATCTGTTTGCCTACGGGCGAATGGGCGACACCGTTTCCCACCTGTGTCGAAGTGCAATGCGATAATCCGGGCGCACCGCAAAACGGTTACGCCCAGGGCTCGGCACCGTATCGTGCCGGCGATGTGGTCCAATTCAATTGCAACCCGGAATACATGATGCAAGGTCAGCCAATAATTGCCTGTCAGGATAACGGACGCTGGTCGGGCGGTTTGCCCAAATGTGTGCAGGCCTGCTCGTATCCCGGCACCGCCATCAGCGGTCGCATGTCCTCCGTTAAATTCTACTATGCCATCGGTGAGAGCATCACCTTCACCTGCGACGCCGGCCTAGATCTGCGCGGCTCCAAGGTCCTCAAGTGCATGAAGAACGGCAAATGGTCGAGTGCCATTCCAACTTGTGTCACTAATGATGCACCGGCCGGCGGCGTCAATACTAACAAACATTTGGGCACCATGGGTTAATTGCGTTGGCGCCACACATTTTTTTAAGTTTGAATTTAAAATCAAAGTGATACTAATACATATGTACTACGAACTAATGCACATTCAAGAAACAGACAGACACACACGTATACTACTACTAATACTACTGACATTCTTGCGATTCAATAATAATTGTAATTGTCGTCATTTTACTATTAATAAATGTTCAATCAAATATTAAAAACAAACTGCAGCATCATTTGGCGCCAAAAATAAGTCAGATGCGCATCGATATATCGATTTTATTTGAATGTTAACTTTAGTGGCTGAGCCATTTTGCGTATAACAGCAATTTAACATTTTTTCGGTTTGACGAACATTTAACATGTTACTTTCATTGAATTCTTACATTAAATATGAAAACAATTATAAAATATTTAACAATTTTATTTGCAAAATTTTATCATTTGAAATATATATCGTGTATTCAACATGAATATTAAAGTTATAAATTTAAATATTCAAATTTAACCAAATTGATGGTAAAATTCAAATATACCGCTCACTTTTTAAATAAGAAAACATTGTATTTATTATTGATATTACATGCATCCGTACAATTGAATGACAAACCTGTTTTCGTCACACACACACACACACACACACACACAAAATATTATTATTGTTTGTCGTTCGTTCAGCGCAACTAGTTCGGTTTGGAACTGAACCGCTCTCCGATTAAAGAGACGCGAGCGGACTTGCGTTCATTTGTTTTTCCACGTTCGAGAGTGTGGCACGTCGTGTGGGTGGTGTGCGCGTGAAAGACGACGACGACGGGAACCTTTCGTTTTTCGCGTTTTGTTTTTGTATATATATGTATATATATATTTCGTACAAAATACGTCTATAATTGTGTACATAGTGTTCTTAATTTACATTCATTAATTAATTTTTATAAATCGCAACAAAGCTGACCCAATGTCATGTAACAGCCAAAAACCAATAATAAAAACACAACAACAACAAAATCATTCATTATAAAACGTGCAAAAAACGTGCATCAGTGTGTGTGAGTGTGAGTGTCGTGTAAGTGTGTGTGAGTGTGTGAACGTGTGTGTGTGTGTGTGTGTTTGTGTCCCGCCTGCTCTGGACGAATTTACATAGCTAAACAATTAAATTTAAGGTAAGTGCTTAAAGAAGTAAATTAAGATTGCACTAAAAAAAGAACAGCTGACGCATACCCAACTACAACGACAACAACAATAATAATAAACGACGACATAAGGCAAAGAGAAAAAAATAACATTACCTTGCCCAAGCCCCTTACACAGGCCCCGGCCCCTTTTGGCAGCAGCCAGCCAACGATTCAAGGGCGATGAACTACAACAAAAACAACAAATAACAGCAGCAATATAACGACGAAGAGGAAGAACGAAATGAAAAGCTTTTGTGTTGTTCTGCACTGTTTTTCCACTCCATATTGTTATTGTTAGTGCTGTTCAAGATTTTTAATTTGTGGGCGTCAATGACGATGTGATAACGATACCGATACCTTGCTCATGGTGTGAAAAAGGAAATCAGTGATAGGCATGTTGTTCTCCTTGCTGCTGCTGCTACTGTTGCTGTTCTGTTATTACTAGTCAATGCCAGCGTGTTGCCTACCCCCCGCATCAACGCACACGTAACAGTTTTTTCTGGCGCGCTGCTCTTACTCTGTTACTGCATATGTATGTCTGTGAAGCACGCAGGCCCCGACACGCGCGCAACAGTAGCGTTTGGCGGTGGCGTCGGCGTCGCCAACATAAATGTCAGTGTGTTAGTGGGGGCCGCTTTTCTGTTGTTCATTTTTGTTGCTTTTGCTTTTATAGCTGGTTTTTGCTGCTGTTGTTGTTGGGTTTTGCTCGCCTGTTTATCTCGCTCAATAGCAATACTTTTGTTTTTGCTCTTTGCGTGCGCCTTAAAGTGAGTTGTTGTTACATTTAAATTGGGTCAATGTTGCCTGCTGAACCTAAAAAAAAAACAACACAAAACAATGTCTAATTGTTTTACTTGTCGCTGCATCGACAGCAGACGGAATTGGAGATAAATAATCGCAACACTGTGAAAAAGCAAATGAGACTTCGTGTTAAATGGATCTGTTTTTTTTTTTAAATTATTTTGTACTTATTTTATTCTACGCTCAGGCGGCATTGCGTTATTATAATGTTATTGCTACTAAGGCTCATTGTTTTTTTAGTTTGGGATGCGAAATTGCTTATGGAAACCAACTAAAAATAAATATTAAAACCATTTTTGTATGCCCCTTTCCAGACTTTCGTTTGAGATAATCCATAGATTATGCTGTCGATAGCAAATCGATCACACAATTGGTGAATGGTGCAAAACGCAAAGTTAATGATAGAGAGAGGCAGAGGGGGAGAGATTGCGTGCGTGCTAGAGATCATTAATTTACAGCAGAGCGCACTGACTTTTACGCTGCGTCTACATCTTCTCGTTCATTATTTGGCTTGACACATCTTTTGTTCTCTTTTTTCTTTGGCTGCGCTTTGTTTATTGTTCGGTCGTACAGCAGCTGGCGTGGGGCCAATGCACTGTGCTTAACAGCTGTTAATGTAAACACAATTGTGTTTGACATGCATGCATGCAGGCCTGTTGTTTGTTAATTGACTGTGTGCGTGCGTGTCTGATATGTTATCGATAACAGTTTGCATGCAGTGCGCATTTCCTGCTCACTCACTCGACCCACGCATTTAATATTATTCATTTGGCAAGTAGACAAAAGATGCGCCGACTCATTGTCGCCATTATGTCTACGGCTTTGTTCGTGCTACCTGCATTTAACTCGAAATATTCAGCTCGAATATCGCAGCTCATATTTATGACCTGTCTCAACAACGGTTTGAAAACCCCTCTTAATGCTTATATAATCGGCATTTAATGAACATTCTTGGAATTTTTTTAAAAGACCGCAATGTTTTATCTATGGTTACGGGTCGTAGATAAGTTTGTTTTTGCCTCAAATACAGTAGATAATAACAGCAATTTGGTATTGAAAAAACTACAAAATAAAATGGAAAATTAGTTCGTGTCGCTACACTTAACTTTATATAAATTGATGGACTTGCCAAATTGTTAACTATCTGCATGGATTATTTTTACTGTTATTTTTTTAAGTGACAAAAAAGACATGTATTTAACTAAATTCAATTTCCACACAACACAAATGCGACAGCTGTCAAAATGTAAACAGACCGCCAATCAGCTGTTCATTGAAAATTGACATTCAGAAAAACTATAAACAAAAACAAAATATATTTCATGGACAGCTCCTTGGCCAGATCTTATCAGCATTTTATCTAATTGTTGCCTGTCTGTTATACAAAAATGTTGTTGGTTGATTGTGACAGCATTAGAAAACAAATAAACAAAAAACAAAACAGTTTCCTTATCAGCAATAAGCAACAAGTATAATGCCCCACATCCCAATCGAGCAATTGAGCACAACAGCAAATAATAACAATAACAAAATTCGTCATTGCCATTTCGTGAGATGGACTTTCGATAATTGTTTGTATTGTATTTGTTGTTCTCTCAAATTACCGTTGCATTGGACACAACACAACACATCTGTTGCAATTCTCAGTAGTTTAAACTATTACTACGTGATTTATAGCTTCCCCAGTGTTAGACATATACAATAATTAATATTTAATGAAAGTACTATAAATATGCAACGATTATCGATTTTCGATGAGCGGGCATGAGAAATGAGCGAAGGCTAAAAAAAAAATTTCAAAGTCAATAAGAGTCGCTCGATGTCAAATGTAAAGAAAAAAAAACCAAACAATTATCGATTTCCGCCAGTTAAGTTTTAAAAGCAGGGTTATACGGTTTATTGAGTATAACAGTTGTTTCATTCTGTTTTTGTGTGTTGTATTTGCATGTAAGTGACTTGAATGTTAAACAATTCATATAATTGAGCACTGCTCCAAAAGATCATTCTGGGCACAATCGAGTCTCAACTGGCACAACAACAACAATAATATAGATGTCATGTTCGATTGCATATAAAATATGTATATATGTGAAGCATACGTAATTGTTGTCAATACATTTCAATTTGTGGTTCCCAATTGAATTGAAATTTGTAATATTGCTTAGAGGCAACACAAAAAAAAAACAAAACAAACAAACAAAATTGCTGTTTAATATAACTGTACAGGAAGCGACCTTCAAACTTCGGTGGGGCCAACAAACGAGCTGATTGCGTCGTTCTCAATTCAATAAAAATATTCCACACACTCGATAAATACGCACACATATTTATATATATATATTTATTCAACGATCTGTGAAAAAAGAAGAAAAAACAACAGAAATAACTTTTAAATACAAGCATATAATAAATTTCAATAAATTTAAGGAAAATCCCCACCATCTCAACTATGTGTGCTAAATAACCTTTTAAATTTTCGCACTTTTCTTTTGCCCTTAATGATGTTTAGATTTTTTTCGTACAGCTCACAAAAAATTCCCCACAATTCTTTTGTTTTGTTTTGTTTTTTAATCATAGATAATGACGTCATGAGATCCAATCTGAAATAGGTTTTTCATCATTCATTTAGCGACAGGCAACGGCGCAAAAAAAAGCACATAGCAAATATATATTTACACACACTTACAAAAATTCTGTGAAGTGGGGAAAAGAACTATGTGTGTGTGTGTCTCTCTATCTCTCTCTCTCTCTCTCTCTTACTCGAATGATCCTCGCTGTGAATGATGAGTCATTGCTTTATCGCTGTGAGAAAATAGTGCGCTTTACTTACACAGCTGCATAGAGTGTTGATGGCGGATGTTGGGGTGCGATAGTGTGGTTAGACGATAGGAGTAGGATCACGCCATCACGCATTGCAATGAATGGCAACGCCTTTATTTTTTTCTTTGATAGTTTTGCAGGCTGCTAATCGAATTGGATTTTGTACCGTTTATCAACAGTTGTGCGCCGGTTTTGTCGATGACGATTGCCGATTCTAAGGTCGAGAAATTGTACTAATGACGGAACATGTTCGAGCATTTAGCATGCAATTATTTTGGTCTAAAAACCGAGATTAAAAGCCCCGAAAAATGCGTCACACACACATTCTATATATAAACGTTTTTTTATATACTTGATCCCAAATATAGAAAAGCTATGCGTATGGAACATTTCCTGCTTTATCTCTTTCTTGGAATGCCGCCAACTCTCTCTCGCTCTCTCCCCCGTCAACTTTTGTTTTCTTGCATGTTTCAATACACATACAAGATGCACACAGACGCACACACACAATAGAGATTCTCTCGCCGAAAAAAATTAAACATCGTAAATATCTCAATTAGAAACAACAACAAAGAACTTAATGATCAATACAGAACAAAGCACAAATAACAAGAACAAGAACAAAATCACAAAATTATTTCTCTCTTTCTTTCTCTCTTTTCACATTCTTCTTCTTACAGACCATGCATAAGGAAAAAGTAATAAGTACACAAAATGCAAATAAAGCAAACAGCAAAGAGCATAAATTAAATGGAACAACAACAAAAGAAAATAGTGATAAAACAGGTCAGTAAACCAAAAATTATTGAACGATATAAAAGACCCAAATGTGCTTGCCTGTACATGTCTGCCATCAATTTGTGTAGTACAATTTGTTATACTGATTGATGGGACACATAACCTTAATCAATCACAACAGCAAATGAAAAACCATTTGCTGTTAAGCCCATTAAATCAATGCTCAATGTCACAATAGAACAGTATAACAGTAGCACAGTAGCAGAGTAGCAGCGTAGTACAGTTAAATCATATGCAGTAAGTGCATTTTGAGTACAGTCACGCTCGTAATTAGCACAAAATACCTGTAGCCGAATGCGCTTGACTGGTTAAATAAATAAATATAAAAAAATGGCTAATCGATTCCACTTACTCAGTGTGTCATCTGATTTGTGAAACTAACTAACAAACTAAATGAATTACCAGCCATGCTCCCTTCTTCAATACAATTATCTTTGATTGTCCATATCACAATTAACAGAAACAAAAACAAACAGTAAAATAATAAACAGGCCCCGCAACGTTGACGTAGAGAGCCAACCGTTCAAGCTGTGACACGTTTTGCCGGCTATCAGTTATTCACATTTGGCTGCAGACACATCCGTTTAGCGTGTGCGTGGAGCAAAGGGTGAAAGTATCGGCGATAAGACACATACAAAGTTATATGCATTATATTCTAAATTTAGACGGCGCTATAGTAGACCCCAAAAGACGCTGCTGTGCATACTTTAAATATAAATAATCAGCTGACTGCTCATAAACATTTGTCAAACACTTGAGGTGTTTTATTGCCTTCAACTTAATCTCGTCACACATGTCAAACATGCCATGGGAATTACAATGTTGCTGTTGCTGTTGCTGTTTTAGTTGCTGTTGACGTTATCACAATAATAATCTCGGTTTTTTTAGTTTATTTATCAGAATTGAAAATCGCATACCGGTATTTGCAATTCATTGGGTGTCATTGCGAAATTGTGCACTGTGGCCATGCATAAATACCCTAGATTTTGTCTGTCTGCTTGACAACTTCTTAAAGTAGTCTTAATTTTAAATGTATACAAAATTAAAATCCCAAAAATTCTATGTGAATTGTGGAAAGATATTTTTCGCGTTACGATAGTTGTTGGCTATAACATTATGTATCAGGTTGTCAAACGTAGGTTTTTCCGATTCTCATACAAATTCCGTTTAATATTTTGGTATTTCTCCAAACTTTCTTTTATTATATTTGATTACGTATTTGTTATCTTAGTTTTTGTGTTACCCTACTGGCATTTATTTATTGATATACAGCAAAATGCAAAAAATAGAAAATACGTTAAATAAAATGTTAAATAAAATTGAATATTTAAATATTAATTAGGAAAATAATATATATTTGCAAGATTTCGAGGGGTATTTAAATGTGGTTCAAAATTTGTGGCATGAATTGCGGAAAATCCAATTTTGAACCAATATTTGTGAACGTTTGACTTGAGAAAACTCTGATAACACTTGAGAAAACAAATCTATATTGGACAAATATATCCACATGGCTCGGTTCTCGGTTCTTTGAACGTATAATGAAACTGAAGTTTCAGCAGGTTTTCTTGTTTCCCTCTTCTCCCAGAAAAGATTGATACATCTCCGGCTCCATTCTTGATCTAGGATCACCAGCTAGTCGATCTATTGATCTGTCTCTCTCTCCTCTCGGAGACTTCAAATTGGGAGTACAAGTTCTCGTATATCCGCTTGAATCCAGATAAATTTACATATAATGTTCCGCTACGATGATTTAGTTCCGATTCGGTCTTAGCGTGACAATTAACATCAGTTCCGCCATTTGGGTCGAAAAACCATTTCAAATTTTGATTCTGTTGCCGATTCCGATGCTGATTTTCAATCGGTTAATATGCGGTTCCGATTCGTATTCGTATTCTGCTGTGATACCCTGTTATACACACAAATTTCTGCTTCGAAAATAATTATAGCCAACACTATATTAATAATATTATTGTAAAAATAATAAAAAAAGAACAATGTTCAAACTTATACAGTAAATTGACAATGATGATCGCTGATGATCTCACCAAGACCATGAAACCAAAATAATTCAAATGAACAACGGCAATTTTGCACTTTTTTTTAGTGCTGCTTGCAGTTGTCAGCTGCTTTGAGAATAAATTATTAATAGTTAGTTAGTTGCTTTTTTCACCTGAGTAATAAAATGTTCTATTCTTGTTATATTATCTATTGTCAACGCAGTTAGCCTGCTGAATAAGAATAAGGAGGATAGCAGCGAATATGATCTGGTGCCGCCTGATGGAGGCTGGGGTTGGTTAGTCCTGTTTGGTGCCTGCCTGACGAACATACTCATCCCCGGCACCATAAAGAGTTTCGGTGTGCTCTTCATTGAGTTCCTGCAGGCGTTCGAGACGACACAGACGCAGGCCTCCTGGATACCGGCATTATGCTACTTCCTCTACAGTTCACTGGGTAAGTGGGGAGTGCCCCTGAAATATCCATTATGAAATCATTTACATTATTTTCCGCTTTAGGACCTATTTCGAGTATTCTGTCCGTTAAGTATTCCTACCGTACGGTAACATTGATCGGCGCCCTCTTCGCCTCCTTGGGCATGATCCTATCCTATTGGGCCTCATCCGTTGGCTATTTGTACATCAGGTAAGTCATCGCCCCATTATTAGTCAGTATTGTTTTATTTGTCAGCTAATTAATAATTAAGCACAGTTCAGTTCGAGTTCAAAAAGATAAACAAAACAGTTGATTGTTTAACCAGTTCGCTTGAAACCCGTTTTCACTCTGACATTTACAACCGATTTAACCAAAAAAATAAACATTGAAAGTATTTATTATAAATGTTTTGAGTTCAAATACATAAAGAATTTATTCATTATTCAGCGACTAATTTGTTTACAATCGTAAAAGGTTTTATTTAGCTACTTAATGTCAATCGACACAAAAAACAAATATTAATTGTACTCGATTAAATTTAATCTTTATGCTAATATAATAAAATATAATTAATTTTAATTAAATTACAAAAATAAAATTTAATAAATCAGCTTTTTAATTTTAAATTGGAAAAATAAATAAAAATATATAAAATTCAAAGTAAATTTGAACGAGGTTTTTTTTAGATACATATATATTTTTTTATATATCCTATATATATATATATATATATATATATAAAAGTAGAAATTAGAATTTTGTATTTTATGACAAAGAAAAATATAATTTCGAATTGATTGATTACATTTGAAAACATTTGCGTATTTAGAACTTTTCTACATTTATTCATTATGTTGTATCTCGATGTGCTCCGAAATATATCAGATACATCGGATATATAAAAAAATAAATACCATATTTAAATTATATTGTTTTAATCAAAAAATAACAATAAATAATAAAGAACTTCAGTGTTTATTTTGTAATGCAATTGAAAATGATTCCAAATTTAAGGAAATTTCACTTGAACTAATATTTAGTCTTGAAGTCTCAAAAAGTTTGTACTGAGGATTTTGAATTGAAATCTAGATTCATTTATATTTTAGCTGCAAAGGTTATATTTAAAGTCGCTTAATATCAATCGGCCTAGAGAAATACGTAAAGTAAAAAATAAATTAAAGTAAATTCACAATTTAAATTGAAATGCAAAATTGATGCAGCATTTGTTGCACGAATTTGGGAAATCGCAGAAAAAGCCAATCTAACAAACTATATATTTAACAGCTTTGTTCAGGTATCTCCCAGTCCCAGTCTTTATCGACTTTCAAATTTGAAACCACAATACAATTTACAATAGTTTTTTATTAAGACCGCTTTTGTCTCTCTCATTTGCAGCTATGGCGTTCTGGTTGGCATTGGCGCTGGCCTCTCCTTTCCGCCGACGGTGTACATTGTCACGTCGTACTTTGTGAAGCTACGTGGCCTGGCCAATGGTCTGTGCATCTCGGGCAGTGCCATCGGCTCGATTATATTGCCGCCGGTGCTGCGCTGCCTGCTGGAGATGTATGGATATCGTGGCTCGTGCCTGATTATGGGCGGCATCACGTTGAATGTGCTGGTGGGTGCGCTGTTCTATGAGCCCGTGGAGCAGCATATGGTGCGTGTGCCGCGTGCACGGCAAGCATTGGAGGATATACCCGAGGAGGAGGACATTGGCATTGTGATGAAGTTCGAGAATGTCGATGAGACCGCCGAGCAGACAGCGGGTGGCAAACAGATGCTGGCCTACAATTCGCCACCGTCGCCGTTGTATCTGCCGGACGACGATGATGACAAGCAGCAGTTTGTGCGCAGCGCATCCGCTGCTGTTGTCCAGAGCTATGCAAAGCCAGGCGATGAATTTCAGCCGCGTGCACGCAAGATTAGCACACCGGTCCGATTACCGCAACGCAATCAGACCTTTACGCCGGGCCAGCTAAATTCGCAGTCATCGCTGTATGCGGTGCCCGAGGGCCGGTCCAGTTCCAATAAGCTGGCCATGCGGAATAGCTCGCGGAATCGTCTGTCCAAGCGTTCGCCATCGACCAGCAGTTTCCTGTATATCAGCACACCGTATCACGGCAGCACGCTCTCCTTCCAGCCCAAAGAGTTCTCGTCGCATTTATCGTTACGTTCCGCCGGCACAACTGCAGCCGGTGCCGGCGGCGGCAATGAGTCTGGTGCCCTGGATGGCGGCGCCACGGATGAGACGAAGGGCGGCAAGGCACTGCCGCGGGAGCGTAGTAAATTCTTTGATCTGAGCCTGTTCAAGGATCCCATGTATTTGGTCATACTCATCTCGAACTCCACGAATGCCATCAGCTATACGAATTTCATCATTTTGCTGCCCGCATTTGGATTAGCTCGAGACTTTGACAAATCGCTCTCTGCGTATCTGTTGTCCGTCGTCTCCACCACGGATCTAATTGGACGCATTGGTGGCTCGGCGCTCTCCGACATGGGTTTCATACCGAAGACATGGTATTTTGTCGGAGGTCTGTCTGTATCGGGCATATCGCTGGCGCTGCTACCCTTCGCTTATAGCTATGGTGGCGTCTGCTTTTGGTGCGCCCTCTTCGGACTCGCCTCGGGTATTTATGTGGGCATCACCGCTGTCATTATGGCCGACATGCTGGGCACCGAGCGTCTCACCTCATCCTATGGCATCAGTCTGTTTATCAACGGCATATTACAGCTGGTGGGTCCACCGCTGTGCAATTATTGGACGGAGGCGGTCAACGATTATAATCCGCTGTTTCATGCGCTCGGCTTGACACTGCTCGCCGGCTCCAGTCTGTGGGCATTTATGCCCTGGATTATCCGACGCAAAGCCAAAGAGGAGGAGAAATTGGAAGCCCAACTCGACGAGGAAGCCGTCGATGGCTATTAAAGTCAAATCATAACAAATTAAAATCAAGCCGGCTTTCGAATGCTTCACAACACACCACGTACAATTACAATTAGTTGTTAGGCTTTAAATGCGTACAAACAGAGACGGTGGACGAGTAGTAAATATATATACATATATGTATATATATATATAGAAGATTGAGATATGAGTTGAACGTCGGGGGATTATGGGGGGATAAATCAGTTTGGCGAGATGGAGACAGTTGACGCCTTGTAGAAAAGTGGACATAAAATGGCATTGGAAATTTTTTTTGGAAATTGTTAATTTGTTTCTTCCATTAGCTATTTTTCTTTTGTGTCTAACTGTTAAGTCTTAATTATTACATTGTATAATTATTACAATTATTGTTTACTTAAAATCAATTTATAGCTTAAGCCCAATAACAAAAATGAAAAATGTGTGTAGCAGTGAAAAAAACAAAAAACATAAGAAATGAAAATATTTTTTCTATAAATATGCTAAAGAAAAAAAATCTAAACAAAAAAAGCAGTAAAAACTGAAATTGAAAAAAAAAACTGAACCATTTTATTTGCAGAACTGGTTGGGAAATTTCAAAAACTGGGCAATGCTTTTTCCAAGTGCTGTAAAAAAGTTTATGTTTGGCAAATAGTTAAATTTAATATGAATTGCCATTTAATTAAGAAAGTCACAACTTTCTTTGATTCAGTGTCTAACAAAACTATATTCAAATTACTATTGGCTTGAGGCAATTCTGATGGATTACTATATCATATAGCTCACACTGGACTAACAACATGAAAATATATCTTTTATTTCTTGTTTTAAACATTCTTTTCGTCTAAGTTAACGCAGCTTCAGATTTTTCTATGTTTCTAACATATTGGCAAAGTTGATATCCATTGGGCTAAATTTAAAGCCATCATTCCACTAACAATAGGAAAATATTATTTTGTTTTGTTTAAATAAACTCAGCTTCAGATTTTTCTGTTTCTAAAATTTTAACAAAGCTGATTAATATTGGGATAAAACAACATAAAGCAATCGAGAATGCTGTTTTTGGAAATATATATATATTATATACAGAACATTTCTGCTGCAAGCATTTTAACTATATCAACGCCGATATTTCTTTAAGATCTAAATAAAACATTACTATAATGTTATCAGATGACTGGCGAAACATATTTGATTACTGCAATAACCCTAGCAACAATATACTCACACAGAATAAATTATATGGCATAATCGTATTTTATATAGAACACGTGATGCGAATATTATGTCGATTATAATGTATGTATTATCAAGCACAAATCTTTCGAGTCGTTTCCAATACAGAGTTGTCTAATCTAATACAGTATATATATATATGTATATAGGTAATAATAGTGGGGTTAAATAATATATAATTGATATGCGTTCGTGATATAGAGCACTAGCTGCTTTTAATTTTTGGTTTGAGGAATCCCCTGGCGCGTAGTGTGCGGACAATGAATGGTGCCGAGCCCAGCGTGATGCTAATCCGGAGTGGAGCAAATACCTTGTGGACAGCATAGGCGGTGACAAAGGTGCTGCCCACAGCGATTTTTTCGGCGAATGCCGACGCCTCAATGCCAAGGAACTCCATGACGGGCATCAGGTCTATGCCGCTGCAAAAATCAAAGCAAATGCATTAGTCTAATTATCAAACAGTAATTATTAATTAATTGTAGCCATTAGTAAATGGATGCAAATGCGAATAAGCGCATGTATTGGGTTAGTTTGTCCTACCTGGAGATGAGCACGTAGAAGCCACCCAGCGACAGCAGTGAGATGCCCACATGAAATACGATAATGGTGGCGCCATACTCCTTAAAGGCCCGCTTCAATTGCTCCTTCTTGCTCAAGTTCTCGGAGGTTGGTGGAGGAGAAGGAGGTGATGCTGTCGCTGTTGCTGTGTCTTGGGTTGATGGCTTTGCTTGTGTGCTGTAGCAACGACGCCAGCCTGCGTATGATATACTATATATATATGTATATACACTATGAGTGTGGCATGCGTGTTAAGAGCCCATGCGCATACGCCGGGCATGCAACAGGTGCACGGTTAGCAATGCAACAAACAAAACAACAGCTCACCTTGGCCAGTGCCAGCAGCGATTGTGGCATTCTGATCGTAGGTCACCCAATCAGCCCGTGTACTGTCGCGCAGCGCACGATAATGGGAGCTCTGCATATTCTGTGAGGTGAACTTGTACTCCTGTGACCACTGGCCGCCGGGCATGTTCAGATGCGTAAATTTGTGCATGCCGCCGAACGGTGTCGGCACATTGCTCTGCATCACTGCGTTTAGGCTGACGGCGCCCAAGCAATCGTATGACTGCACATGTGGATCCGCGGCCACAGAGGAGTCAACAGAGGCAGCAACACTCTGGCTATTATCCGTGGTGATGTCAATCATGGAGATGGGTGCATGCGACAATGCCATTATATTGTCGGACATGTCGCGGGCGCGTTGCGGCGAGAAGCGTGTCGTCTCGGCGGCATCCACATTATGGGGCAGGGGCAGAGCGGGCGCCGAGGCTACGTAGTTCAAGGCCTTGGTGCTTGTGTGAAAGGGTTCAATGGCTACATGCGACGAGAATAGAATTAATTTAGATATTCACAAATCAAATATATTGCGCAGATGAATTGGGTGCAAATTCCATTCTATATATAAATATATTTAAAGAAATACATATGTATGTGCCACATACATATATGCAGACAATTGCTTATTGCGTGTAAATTGAATTCAATTACGCTTAGTTATTTTATCAGCAGACATATCGCCAGTCAGCAGTAAACTGATATTAATCAATTTAAACTTGCTGACCTTCAAGAACCCGGCAATTTGATCGAATTTACCTGTGTAATTCTTGAGGTACTGCATACCACCGGGTAGACGCGCAGCTGCACGCAGCAAAGACGCTTTGCTTGTATTAATAAACATGTTTTCAATACACAAAATACAATTTCGACCGTGAAGCAACGCAACAATAATTAAAATGACAACCTCACCGCGACAGTGCAAGATAATATAAACAGTGGCTGCGATTTTGTTACAGTTGCGTGGCTGTGTTTAGTATATCATCAGCTGTCGACAAAGGCAGGGATGCTTATCGCTTACAAAAAATATCGATATGTTTAGTTATAAGCAACTGCTGCATATCAAGTAATCAGCTGTCTGCAAGTGCGGGTCAGCTCATCGCATCGAAAACATCGATATAGTTAGACATCAAAAGTATCGATAGTGCAACATCGTAAATACAACTCTACTCATTCAGTTTTTGGGAGTGAAAATGCGAATTTATTTACAAAATTTGCCAATACGAGAAAAAGAAGGCGACGCGTAATAAAGGAGTGCTGAACCATTTGTCATCAACAACACGAACAAGCAGATGCCGTTGTTATTGTTGTTGTTATTGTGAGCTTGTACAATGCACGCGCTGAACAACACACAGAGGGGAAGAGCGCGGTGCTGCTGTTTTTGTGGTCAAGATATGATTTGGCCAAAACAATAAAAAAAACCCGCGACTAGGCTAATTTTAGCGTGTGTGTGCGCGTGTGTGTGTGTGTGTGCGTGCAAGTGTGTGCATGTGTGTGCAACTAGAACAATAACATAGCATCAACACCCAAACGGGAGACAATCAACAGCAGCAACAACAACAACAATATCAACAACTCAAAGCGCGCGTCTGTGTGTGTGTGTGAGACTGAGTGAGTCTGCGTGCGTGTGTGTGTGCGTGTGTAGAAAGTGCGCACGTCAGGCGTTGGCTGTCTGTCGTCGCAGTCGCAGTCACAGTCGCAACCATGTCCAGAAATACGTTGACCACGTTAACACACATCGGCAACCAAACAACATCGGGGACCAACAGCAGCAACAGGAGCAGCAACAACAACAGCAGCAACAACGATACACGCACCGGAACCCTGACGCACCTCATGGAGGAGCACCATCAACAGCAGTCACATCCGGGCGCCGCTGGTCGTGCCGGCCTCATCTCCGATGGCGCGGAACGTTTACGACGACAGGGCAGCCGTTTGCAAACCTCGAGATTTGCTTGCATGCGCTGTTGCGGCAATTTTCTGACACATCTGGTGCGGCTGCGCAGTACGCCCGAGGAGCTGGAGCAACGCTACAAATCCAAAGAGATCGATCGCTTCTTGGAGAAGGAGAAGCACACGTTTCGACGGCAGGTAAGCGAATCTTTAGCTTCTCTTCTCTTTTTTTTTTATCATTTTTTGTGGTTGGGGGCAGCAGCAGTCACATTCCGTTTAATTAAGTAATTAGTATTAATTTGCTTGGAGAGCGGGAAAGCGAGAGAGAGAGAGCAACACACACATACACACACACTCACACAACACACGCACAACATTCATCCGGTTGTTTGTGGCCCGCATGGGCCGCCCAGGCAAACAAATGAAACATCAGACGAATTTTCACTTTTCGTTATTGTTGCTTTTGTTGTTATTGGGCTTGGCGCTGGCTCTGGCTCTGGGTTTTTATTGTTGCATCATTTAGGCAATCATTGCAACAACAGCAGCAACAAATACAAGAAAGATCAGCAAGCCGAAAATTGCATACACTTGCAGTAGAGAGTAAAACTGGCCTAAATAAATATATATTTAGTTAGTTAATCCACACAAATAAACAGGTAGGCAGACAGTTTATCTTGACACGTATATATTTATTATACCTTCGACAGTTTATCTTGACTCGAATGAGGTTCAAAAAATATATATATGTTTAATATCGAATCTTCAAAGAGATGATTTAACTCGAAGGCTGATTTGGCTTTTATTTGAATACATCAATATTTAATGTGAAATCGACGGTTTATCTGATGAAAAATATGTCCTTACAGAACAGCTTAAACCTGGCTCACAAAAAATATTTATTTAGTTACTCATTTTAAAAGCTAAAAGGTACCCACAGAAGCAAACAGATAAACAGACAGAAAGACGTGATTCACTCCTCTCCGAAAAAATATGTATTTTATATATATATATATATATTTATTTATTTAATGTCGACTAATATTTGAGAAATTCAAAAAATAAAAATGCATTTAAGTCAATTACAAAAAAAATAAAATATTAAGATTTACATCAAAGAAATCATAAGAAATATAATAATATTTGTGGGGGTATTTGAATGAAAAATAGTTGAACATTTGTTGCATGATTTGCGGAAAACGAGACAAAAAAAAAAATAGAAAATGTTACGAGATAAAACTTTTAAAATTAAGACTTTAATTAAAAGAATTAGAAAGAGATGACTCTGAATTAGTTATATGACAAAGGCTATTGTAATCATCACAGAGCACTTGAAAGGCTTCTTGCATATAGCTATAAGTATAAATATGGCATCGACTGATGTTTAATATGGCTTCGAAGATATATCCACTTCAAGTGTGATTAACACATTTCACGCCCAAATTATAATAGCCACTTGAAGGGCATACAAAAATCTTGTTCACACAAAAGGCATTCAATTAACAGCGTCTTTGTTGCAGTTGTTTCTTGTGCGATGCGTGTGTTTTTTATTTTATTTTTATTATTATTTTTGTTGGTCTTTGTCGGTCAAGGTTTCAATTTCGCACGTACTTAATGCAATAGTCTTTGATGATACATTCACACACTCACCAATTGTCTGACTCAATAGGTGAAACTGTTGCTCCTGGGCGCTGGCGAGTCGGGCAAGTCAACGTTCCTCAAACAGATGCGCATCATACACGGCGTCAATTTCGATCCGGAACTGCTGCGCGAGTACCAATATGTGATATACCAAAATGTTATACGAGGTACGTAATAAACAATATAAATATATATATATATATATATAGCAACGCAACTAATGCAATTTCTATGCAGGTATGCAAGTCCTCCTCGATGCACGCGAAAAGTTGGACATCTCGTGGGGCAACGATGGACGCGAACAGGACGCCAACGATGCCAAATTAATGGAATGCAATGCAATAGAGGCAACCAGATTCGTTGAATATGCCCCGCTCATTAGGCGACTGTGGCAGGATCGGGGCATTAGGCGCGCCTACGAGCGACGACGCGAATTTCAAATTGTAAGCACAACGAAATTTGTATAATTTAACAGAATTATTGAAAGTATCGAATATGTGATTTATTGTGCCAAATTGTTGGACAATATTATTCAATTCAAAGTAATTGTTGCTTTAAAAGATTATAGCTTAAGCTAGAAAATAGTTGTGAGAAGTATTTTTTTTATATATTTTGTAATATCCTCCATGGAAAAGTTTTCTATAGGTTTATTTTTATATATTTCATTTATATAAACAATGTTTCTGGGGAGAGTACAAATGCAAATGTAAATTTACATATAAAAGTATCTCCATATCTTGTTACTAATGTACTCTCTTGACTAAAAGAAGTGTATATTTACAGCTTTTCCATTTATATATATTTTGATGCATACCCCTTATCACATTTGTTTACTTTACACCTTACAGAGCGATTCGGTCAGCTATTTTCTAGATGAAATCGAGCGGCTGGCGAAACCGGATTATGTGCCCACACACAAAGATATACTGCACTGTCGGCGAGCAACCAAAGGTGTCTACGAGTTTTGTGTCAAAGTACAGGTAAGTTTCTGCCTTGGAGATACAATTTAAATTGTGCATATTAATTGGGTTGCATACTTCGATTTTGTAACAGAACATTCCATTTGTGTTTGTCGATGTGGGCGGTCAGCGCACACAGCGCCAAAAGTGGACCAGATGCTTTGATACCTCAGTCACATCGATTATATTTCTAGTGTCCAGCTCGGAGTTTGATCAGGTGCTTGCCGAAGATAGGTGAGTATTTTAATAACACTATAAACTATGTATGTATGATATTGATTAATGCTTTTTAATTTCAAGGAAAACGAATCGTCTGGAGGAATCCAAGAATATTTTTGATACCATTGTAAACAACAATACCTTCAGAGGCATTTCGATAATATTGTTCTTGAACAAGACCGATTTGCTCGAACAGAAAGTACGCAATCCAGAGACTGATATACGCTGGTACTATCCACAATTCAGTGGCAATCCGCACTTGCTGCTCGACGTCCAGAACTTCATGCTGCAAATGTTTATGAGTGTGCGACGCACGAGCAGCACCAGCCGGATCTATCATCACTTTACCACTGCCATAGACACGCGCAACATCAACGTGGTGTTCAATTCGGTGAAGGATACGATACTGCAGCGCAATTTAAATGCTCTGATGCTGCAGTAGTTGCATCCCCAGTAGCCATCATCATCCTGATCACAATCCACAAACACACACGAATCTCGCGCCAGCTCTGGCAAACACTGTCTACCATACAAATATTTACATGAATATATATATACCATATATATATATATATATATATATATAGAACAAAACGAAAGTGCCAGGCTGTCAGGAATGTTAAATTTTGTGAAGGGCCGACCCCAAATTTGTTGTTAACTTTTTAAAATGGTTTAATTATTCATAAATTTTGTATTAAATGAAATTATTATATATATACAAGCATATATATATATATTAATTTTTAGCATTTACATGTATTATTATGTATTTTATTTATGCATAAATGTATATAATTTATTGTGTATGTGTTCGTGTGTGGCCCGCTAACAACAGACTTTAATGCTACCCAAAAAAACTAACAGCAGCTACATATTTTCATATCATTATTATTATTATTATTATTATTATACTTATGCCCTTTTGCTACTATGACACTATACAAGGATATTTACAATATATATATACATATATATATCTAGCCAATACATGCACATACATATCTATTTATATATACACACAATATATATATACATATACACCTATATATTTTTTTAGAGTTGAATGTCGAAAGCATATACATATTGTAGTTTATACAAAATGAAAAAATAAGAGAGCTTAATATTAAGCATGAAATTTTCTCCTAGAGAAAAGTCAGCAAACGACAAATGTACCAATTAAAGAATACCAATATTTAATAAATGAAAAAAATACAAATAAAATAAACAAAAAAACATTTATATATCCAACTATATTTATTTATTGTTTAAATAAATAAATAATTGTTCACTCTGGCCCATTCCCAAAAATAGAACAGCTTTTGCCTGAGTCAGTTTCACATTCACATTTAAAACTTTATTTAATTCATTAATTACAAAGTGAGTTATTTTTATCTTTGACGTTATCTCATATTCAACTACATATGTGTTTAATTTTTGGAATGTCATAAAATCGCCTTAATAAAGTAAGTATTGCTCAAAAAATTATAATAAATACGCATTTGTAAAAATATATATACATGTATATATATATATATATATATAAATGCATTTAAAAATATACAATTAATACATAAAAATGTGCATTAAATTAAAGCATAAACTTGTGATGCTCACATTGCATATCCCGATCCAGTTACAGATCAATAACAGATAATACTAAATAAGAAAATCATGAGGCGTACTAAGAACTACACATCCAATGGAGTTTTTTTTTAACACAAATCTTTAGCATCCTTTTAGTCAATCAGTTGCATATCAGCTGCCAGTTGTCCCTGTCTCTGTGTCCCTGTTTCCCGTGTGTGTCCTCGCTCAGCCGGCTTGACTAGTGTTGGGATTAGTGTTGCTGCTGCTGCTGCCCCCGCAGCAATTGCTCTGCGCTGCTTTGGCACTAAAGCTGCCTAGGCCAATGGAGCCGCTACCCTCGGACTGACGCTGCGCAGCCGCCGCTGCAGCAGCACTGCTCCCATCCTTGCTACGCGCCTGACCAATCAGCTCGGCGGCAATCTCATAGAACAATCGTTCCACGTTCTCGGCCTCTTTGGCGGACGTTTCCAGGAAGTACATATCATGTTGTTTGGCAAACTCCTCACCGATTTGGGTGGGTATTTCACGATCATCACGATCTGTCTTGTTGCCGACCAGTATCTTGAGGACCTTTGAGTTCGCATACTCCTGGATCTCACGCAGCCAGTCGGGCAAACAATCGAACGTGGGCTGGCAGCTAATGTCATAGACAAGGATCAGCGCATGAGCCGATCTGTAGTAACTTTGTGTGATCGAACGGAAACGCTCCTGTCCGGCAGTATCCCAAATTTGCAGCTTTATCTTCTCGCCCTCGACCTCAACGGTCTTGATCATGAAATCGACACCAATTGTGGCACCCTGGCCGGGTGGAAACAAGCCCTGAGTGAAGCGACGCACGAGACATGTTTTGCCAACGCCCGCATTGCCAACGAGCACAATTTTGAATAGGAATTTATAGTCCTCCATTTGAAGCGAGTGAGAGACTCGTCAGCCTGTGTGGAAAAATTACACTTTAGTATACATCGTTTTTTTTTTTATAGTTAATTTCGACACACCTTAGTCAGCGACGCGTAACGTAAGCGAATTGTATGTGTGTGTGTAACGGGGGATGGTTTTGTGGAGTCTAGACCCAAGAGTGGGGAAGTTTCACCCGCAGATGCAGCTTACGCCACACACAAACACAAACAAACACACACACACAACACGCAATTAAATATAGTTTACGCAATTGCCCCCTCCCCTCCTCTCACCTGTAGCACACACGCAAGCTACGTATGCGGTCTAACGGTAAACGTTACCGTTGCCGTCGCCTCCGAGGCTGCTGCAGCACTTCGTCTTTTGCTTACTTGTCGAGACGCTGCTGCTGTTGGTGATGATGACTCAACAATTAGATTTGCCAACAATGTTTGCATTGAATTAGCTCGTCTTGTTTATTCCTTAGCGCCATTCAATCAATTTTACGGCATACGTTAGGAATTATGAATTTAATACGTCAGTTGCATGCCAACGACAACAAAAAAATCGCAAAAGCCAAAATTTCGCTGCGTATATGTAAATATAAACAAATCGATTAATGTGGCAACGATCTGGCAACGCCATTGAAATGAGCCAGCAAGCAAGCTGTGCAAATATTTAACAAATATTGAAAAGGCAATAATGTTGATTCAAGAGTGAAATAAATTGTATATACGGTATTTAAATGTGTATGTTTGTATTTATATGCGGTACATTATTTATTTGCCCTTTATTTTGGTTTAATGTGAGCTTAGAAGTATCGATACTTGTGTGAGTATCGATGTACGATAATTATCAACCCTGCAGCAACACAATATAGTCGGCCACGCTGTGGAAAAAATCTCAACAAAAAAAATTAAGGAAAATTGTATTTGCTAAACAAAAAGAATTGAAAAGAAAGTTCGTAAGTGAGCCATCGAGTTGTGCTGTGTGCATACCAACAACAACAACAACAATTTTGGTTTCTTCAAACCGTGCTAGACAAAACTAGACTAAGGGCGACACTTCCCCCTTCCCCCCGCTGTTCCAACAACAATTCAACATGGCCGAGGACTTTGATGTCGAAGCAATGCTGGAGGCGCCGTATCAAAAAAACGTAAGTGCATCAAATTTGATTGCATATAAATTAAGAGCAAACGGTTTGTACAAAACAATAAGTTATCATTGTAACAACGGTATATTTATTATTTATATGAATGTTTGTATACTTCTCTTCTAAATAGACACCCACAAGCGCGCCGTGTGTATTATGTACGTACGTATTTATGTATGTATGTATTTTTTTTTTAAAGTCTGCAGACACAAGCATACACACACAAACACATGCACGTACACACATTGGTCACCTTTATGTGTGTAGGTGCGTGTGTGTGTGTGAGCACTGCATGCAAAGTGGCTGTCTCGAATCGATTTTTAACCCAATTTCCCATGCAATGCAATCGACTATCGACAAACGCATAGGGCAAAAGTCGGCCGGTGTTTCTTAAACACCTCTGTTTTTTTTTTATACTAGACGCCACCCATCTGTGTGTGTGTGAGAGACATGTCTGTTTTTTTTTTTTGTATAGTTTATTCCGGCAAATCAAATGGGGCTCGTTACTTAAACGTTTCAGTTTATCTAATCTTTTCAAAGTGTAAGAGATAAACAATGTTTAAAATAGGTTTAAAATTAAATTACAGTAAATATGATGGAAGATGTATGTGCGTGTCTGTAAGTGTGTGTGTGTGTGTGTGTGTATTGAAATTGATTTGCAGTTGATGGAAGAGCATATTGAATTTCAAATGCACTTGGGAACATTATTCAAGCTTCAACTCACTTTGTAAAAATTTGTTCTCTAAATGGAAAATGACATTTGATGTGGTTGCTCTCCTTTCCGTCTATCTCTCTCTCTCTGTCTCTTTCTATGCAAAATGTGCAAATGAATAAAAAATATATTTAAAAAAAATATCACACTACAAAAAAAAAAAAAAAAAAAACTACGCAAATAATTCAAAGAAAAAAGCGAGAATAATTCTTAAGGGTGAAATGTCTTTGCAGAAATCGTATAAGCTCAATATTGTTGCTAGTGATTGTTTTGGTCATTCTAAACACAAAAAGCTGGAGACCATTTGGTAAGTTTTGAATGTGCCAGAAACTGCGTAAAAAAAAAGAAACTAAAAACAAAAAAAATACAACCAAAACATATCTAGGCATTTATTGTTTTCTGTATGATTTGTTTCTGTTTTTTTTCTCCATACCAAAAAAAAAAAAATAAAAAAAAATCAATCAATGAAAACTGAACGTGCACTAAATTTCAGATAAACTCTTCTACCTATTGTCTGGGGCAGCAGGCAGCACAACTACTACTCTCACTACTCACAGACAGACAAGAATGAAAGAAAGAAAGTCTCACAAGTCCACTTCACTGCTCTTTCAGGAGTCGAGTCTGAAAAATACCAAAAAACAAAAAAAAAAAATGCCCAAATATAAAAATGAATACAAAAACCACTTATCAAATTGAAAAAAACGTAATAAGCAAAACTTTAAACTATTTCTCACTACACAACAATTATATATATAACTCTAACTTATATCTATATGTATATGTATATATATCCATATATAGACGAGAGAACGCCTGCGATCTGTGGTGTCCGCAAAATAGTCAAACCAAAACCAAAAACAAAAAAGAAAGAAAAAGGCCAAACCAAAAGAGCAACCAACCCAACCAAACTAGCCAGCGCTAATAACTATACCCAAAAAAACAAAATAACGAAACGAAGAGAATAATTGCATAATTTGTGTATGGAGACATTTCGCCGTGAACTGCTTACAACTGTTCTTACTTTGTGTGTGGTACAGCCAACTACTCCTATCCAGTATAGGTACTATATATAATATATCATTTATATATATATATATATATATATATGTGTACTACTACTACTATATAGGTCTATTAATCGCATATGTATCACTTTTATATTACTACTACTGCTCTATTGCTATAAATTGGCAATGATCTGTAAGACGATCATTGTTGACTTAAGCATTTCTATTTTATATACTTGCAGATACCAAAAAATTTAACTAATTTACTTTGATTTGCTTTCTCTTATTCAAAAAAAAAAAAACAAATACCCCCAAAAAAAATATGAAAATCAAAAAATATCTGAACAAATTTGTAAAATGAATACAACAACAACTACAACAACAACCAACCAACCAACCAACCAACAACAACAACCGACAACGACAACATCAATGAAAAACAACCGTTAACCGTAACGTGTGCGAATCCAACAACGAAACACCAAATGCTCTGTTTGTGTGCGTGTGTGTCTCTCTCTCTCTCTCACTGTCTATCTATATCTCTGTGTGTGTGTGTGTGTGTGTGTGTGTGTGTGTGTGTTTGACTGTGTGACACTCTCAATGTTCACCACAAATTGAAATCCAAAAATTCTATATATATGTACAACATATTATTGCTTGCGAATTCCAAAACTCTCCCATGTCCACAACCCAAAAACAAAATCAACACAACCAACCAAAATACCAAAAAAACCACACACCCTGTATCTGTAGAACGTCAGTGCGGGCAGCACGGGACGTGGTGGACGCGGTCGCAGCAGCGGCGGCAGCGATAGCGCCGGACACGATGACAACGATGAGGATGAACAACGGTATGCGAGCAGGGAAAACGGTACTCGCTCCTCGAATGGCAGCAAAAAGCGCAGTCACCGATCACGGTAAGTCCATTTCACTCCCCAAATTAATCGGTCAAAAGTTTCCAGTTTCATTAACAACCCAGCAGCGAAAGACAGAATTCAATTCGTAATCCATACTATTCACAGTTTGCTTATGCACAATGTGAGGGGTCGGAATCTACACACCTGGACATTAAAATAGGTGTAAAAAATTTGGTAGTTGATATTGTTTCTCGATGAAAGTCAGAAGTCTCTGGCTAATTTCTTTGTTAAAAGTTCATATTTAGCTGGCCAGTGAATGAGGCGCGATTGGCATAAAATGAAGAAAACTTTAATTTCTCTATTGATTCTTTTTGCAAAAGGTAGTATTTGCATACACTCAGTGTAATAAAGGCTTAACTATGAAACCGATAAGAAATCAATACATATAAGAAATATGTAATAAGACAAGATTGTGCCGGACTTGGAAGCTGCAGCATAAAAGAGCATTACTTGGTAGTTAATTACATTGTAAGCATTCAAAAATGCATTTTGTAATAAGTACAGATTCACTAGTTCGCTGCTGGGGAATTAACCAAAATAGCTTTAAAAAAATACGTTTTAGAACATTCTTCCCATTTTTCAACACACACTCACACACAGCAGTCGCAGCGGATCACGTGATGCCAAACACAGACGCTCCAAGGATCGGGAACGTGAAAAGGAGCGCAGTAGCTATCGCGACAAGGACAGGGACAGGGGGGACAAGGACAAGGACAGGGATAGGGAACGGGAACAGCGCGAACATCGCTATAACCATCGTGATGGCAAACGCAGCAGTCGATCGCGCGAGGAACACCGTCCCAGCGATGAGAGCAGCAGCAGACGCGCCAGCGGACGCAGCGAATCGCATCGGGATCATCCCTCACGCGATCGTCGCGGCAGCAGCAAGACAAGCAACCTGGAACGCAAACGCAGTCGTTCCCGGGACAGACGTCGACGCAGTCGCTCGCGTGACACGCAGCGCAAGCCACGCATCAGTCCAATACGCGAACGTCGACGCAGTCACTCGCGTTCCAGGGACACCAAGTAAGTGAAGATATTGAGAATTTTAATACCCTATAAACCCATTGAAAATTTTACAATATTATAGTGGTTTTTTTGCGAATGTATGTAAGAGGCAGAAGGAAGCAGCTCTGACCACATAAATTATATATATCTTCTAGATCAGCATCAACAACCGAGTTTATATAGGTATTTCCATCAGTTTGTTATCTGTCCGACGCTGTAAGAGCTTGGAGTCTGGAGAATAAGTTGGCGTATATATTTTGACGTAATTTTAAAGGCGGCTTAAAAAAATTAGGGCAATTCTGGGGAAATCTGTCAATAAAACTAGAAAATATATTTAGCAATTGGGTGCAGGGTATTTCGTAGTCGACTACAGGTTAATCTTGTATTAACCGTTTTTATTTCTATCATCTCTGCAGCAGTCGCCGTCGCACCAGCTACTCACCGCGACCATATGGCGGACGTGGACGTGGCGGTGGTGGTGGTAATGGTAGCGGTGGAGGTGGTGGCACTGGCAGTGGAAGATCACCGCCGAATGGCGTCGGGGATCGTACACCGCCCACCGAGCTGAGTCCCGAGGAGCGTGATGCACGCACCGTTTTCTGCATTCAACTGTCGCAACGTGTTCGCGCCCGCGACCTTGAGGAGTTCTTCTCCAGCGTGGGCAAGGTGCGAGATGTTCGACTGATAACGTGCAACAAGACTAAACGCTTCAAGGGCATCGCCTACATTGAGTTCGAGGATCCCGAATCTGTTGCTCTTGCCCTGGGCTTATCCGGCCAGCGGTTGTTGGGTGTACCGATCATGGTGCAACATACCCAGGCCGAGAAGAATCGTTTGCAGAGTGCACCGCCACCGTTCCAACCCAAGTTGCATACGGGTCCCATGCGTCTCTATGTGGGTTCGCTCCACTTCAACATCACCGAGGACATGTTGCGCGGCATCTTTGAGCCCTTTGGCAAAATCGATGTCATACAGCTGATCATGGACAATGAGACGGGTCGCTCCAAGGGCTATGGCTTTATAACGGTATGCACGCCATATGTGATTATAAATCCAAGTATTATATGTTATATATGTTCTTTGTAGTATCACAATGCTGACGATGCCAAGAAGGCACTGGAACAATTGAATGGTTTTGAGCTCGCCGGTCGTCCCATGAAGGTGGGCAATGTGACCGAACGGCTGGACATGAACACCAGCTCGCTAGACACTGATGAAATGGATCGCAGTGGCATTGATCTCGGCGCCACGGGACGATTGCAGCTCATGTTTAAACTTGCCGAGGGTGCGGGTCTGGCTGTGCCCCAAGCTGCAGCGAATGCGCTGCTGGCGACGGCACCGCAACCGGCGCCGATGCAACATGAACAGCAGACACCATCGATAGCGACACAGTGCTTTATACTGTCCAATATGTTTGATCCGCGCACCGAAACGAATCCGACCTGGGACGCTGAGGTGCGCGACGATGTGCTCGAGGAGTGCACTAAACATGGCGGCGTGTTGCACATACACGTGGACACCGTCTCGGCAACGGGAACCGTTTACGTCAAGTGTCCGAGCACGGCGACGGCCGTGTTGGCTGTGAACTCGCTGCACGGTCGTTGGTTTGCCGGACGTGTCATAACGGCGGCGTATGTGCCCCTCATCAACTATCACTCCATGTTTCCGGATGCAATCAGCGCCGTCGATTTGATTGCATCCACGCGCAAGAACACCGACGATTAATGGGGCCCATAGTTGGTGGATGGATGATTGATGCGATACCGAGCATCAGCATCAAAATATATATTGTTATTATTCGTTAAACAAAAACAAATTAATTTTGTCATAATTGTAACATTTTTTTGAAAGACGCCGAATTTTATGTAAATGGTCCGCAAGCTAAATGAAAAATGGGGCACATCCAAATACAATTACATTACAATTAAAGATATATATATATATATATATCATATAATTAGGCATTCCTAACACGCCAAAAACAAAACAAAAATCATTTGGATTTTAACTCAAAACTATTTGCGAAAAAAAACCTCCCAACTTATCAATTTATATATTTTTTCCTTTTTTTAATGCGTAAATAATTTAGACAGCGCTACATATTTACAAATGTAAAATGCTATGTAAACAACAAAAGAAACATATTTTGTAGACAAAAAAACAAATCAAAAATAAAAATCCGATTCAAAAATTTTTATTTTTCAATTACTACTTAATATATCCATAAGAGGCAATGTGCACATATTATTTAATTAATCTGTGTATTAATATATTAAGAATTTTTAACAAGCTAAATAAATTGAAAGCGTTAAATACATGAAATATCGGTATATAATCAATCGATATTTCACAAAAATCGGAAGTTTCCACCAAACAAACACCGATACATCGATAAAAGTTGTCAAGTGACAATCGCTTGGTTGTCCATCTTCAGTGTGCGCAAGAAGTTGGCTGCAGCTGCAAAAAAGAAAAAACCAATTTATTTGGACGAGCATTTTATTTTCTTTAGTTTTAAATTCGATGTGACTTCACGCACACCCAAACACCAGAAGTATTTTCTTTTTATCTCAACCAAACATATTGCATTTGACAATTGACGCGCGCTCGTGCAAAGTGGAAAAAAGGGCATGTGGTTTTTGTTTCGATTTTATTGTGTGTGTGAAAGCAGCAGCCACAACACATCCAAATAAAATGGCAAACACACATGCACAACTACAACAAAAGTGGGTACCATTCCATCATCAAAAAACAACAACAACATACGGCAAATGAAAATTCAATAATTCGCGCAATCAGTTTAAGGTTAAATTTTCCAAAACAAAAAAAAAAACCAAACGCGCAGAAAAGCATTATGAAATATGAGAAACATTCATGCTGATGAATGAGTGCGCGAGTGTTGAGTGTTGTTCAGCGAATGATAGTGTTTTATAATCAACCAAACACAACATACACACACACACACACAGGCATTTACGCACACTAGATTCCTGCGCCCACGCATCCCATTTTTGACCTCCCCTACGAATCAGCAGCATCCCCCATCTTACGCTCTTCCCCAACTCCAAGCTAATTCTTGAGCAGCTGATTCATGCAATGCATGCGGAACATATAAATGAAATAAATTCATTTTATTTGACAAATTACAATGGTGTCGTCTAATGACCCTGCCCCACTGACAACGACGACGTCGGCGTCGCTGCTTATATAAGTGAACGGTAAATAAGTTCGTTGTGCGTATGCCAAAAAATTGAGTACATCGTGAAAATAGCCCGAAAAGAAAGGCAAACAACAACAATAACAAAATGGCAAAACAATTTAAGAACTAAAATCTGACGCCAACAAATGAATGACAAACGAAACTTTAACAAATTTGTTTGCGTTTTGCTTTTGTGTGTGTGCATTTTTTCTTTTGGCAAGCGTTGCCAACGCTGCTGCTGCCGCTCGTTTTGGCTTCCAAATTTATTTTAGAGCATTATGCCATCCATTCAGTTTCGCGTCGAGCAGCAGGGGTCTGGCAACGCGCGCTTAACAGTGACAGTGGACAGTGGACCGTGAACTGCTATAAACAGTTGAGGACAGTGGAAAGTGGAGAGTGCGAAACGTAACCAAGCTAGAAAATTAAATGCGAAAATGATTCAAGCACACACACACATTCGCATGTCCGTCGAGTGAGAGTGTTGTACAATGTAACGAAAATAACAGCGACAAACAGCAAGAAATGTTAATTGCTCATCGCCGCCGGCTTCCATTTACTTTTAGATTTTCTAGTTGTTGTCGCTTGTCCTCCTCTGTTACGCAATGCTGATGTGCAGCATTTGGCGGCGATAGCGCAAGGCAACTCACCAATATTTGTGTGCTGTTATCGCAACCGACAATAAAAATAAAACCTTTGTTCTTGATCAAAGCGACGGCCTAACGACGGTCAGGGAATACCTCGGCTTTCACTTGTGGTGGTGTTGGTTTGGTGGTGGGGTGGGTATTATCGTCACCGTCACATGCTTCCAATTCGCGGCCTTTGTGCGTCAGCGTCGTCAACTTTAGAGTTGCACTTTTTCGTTCAATTCGGTAAAGTAGATCAGCATTTGTTTTTTTACGCAGCTATTATTTGTAAATATTGTTATTATAAATATATAGAGCATTAAAAAAATTTTCTGGCGTTTTACATTTTATAATCAGTTCAATTATGCTGTCTGATCATTAGTTCAGTCCAACTTATTCTTAACGATTCAGTTCCACTCCAGTCTGATTATCTTGGAAATTCAGTGAAGTAGATCAAAAGATCACTTTTTTTAACAGCGCTATTGAATATATCTTCATAACATTGGCATAATTATTATGACTACAATTTGCCATAGTTTCACATATTATTATAATTATACTCTACGAAAATTATTGTTATAGTCGGTTCAATTGTTCTGTTAGGATATTAGTTCAATTGGACTTATGAGGCCCGAAATCATTCTTATAATAAATATGCACATCATTTTGTTTTTCATATTAATTGCATTTGCTTAACGATTGTTTAGAAATAGAATCAGTTCAATTGAACTGATTCCAAGTGATTCAGTTCAACTTCAGTTTAATTATCTTGGAATCGGCAGTATCACATCGCTTTGTCTTTCAATTTCGCATTTGTTTTGTTTATTGTTTAATTACATGTTGTCATTTGTTTCTCTCTCTTCCTGTATCTCTCTCTGTCTCTGTCTCCCCTTCGTCGTGCATTATTATCAAGTGCGCGCCACACGCGCTTCGCTTACGAGCTGCTGCAGACGTTTACGCCGCATTCGGCACGTAGTCTGTCGTTTGTCTGTTTCTGCGTATGCTTTTGGCCATCTCTTTGGTCTTTCTTGCTCTTAAGTTAATGTACACAAACTTTAAACAGCAACAATTATCACTCAATGCGGAGTTCTCTTTTTTTTTGAGCGCATGACTCAGCAGAAAATGCTGCTTGCTACGCAGACTCCGCCTCCACTTAACAACAATCGAAAAGCTGGCAAAGAAAAATCAGTTGACGCTTGCGCGACGTGCTACAAGCAACGCTTTAAATAAAATTCTTTTTTTTTACGTGTAAACTAGAAAAGTCCTAATTGATTGAGCATATTGTTGTTATTCACGAAATCATAGAAATTGGTTTTAAAATCTCTACACAATTAATTAAAAATAAAACAAATTTCATCAGCATGGATTTACAATAATAAACATTTTACGCTAGAACGACACTAACGTAATAATCGATTGAAATTGGAAATACAAATTTGGAAAACGTTAGTTGAATGTAATAATATTGTGATAAGAACGGGACAACCCCCCCTGACTACCCTTACCACTCTATGCGCGAATTTAGTTTTGTGATAAATTAACGCGAAAATCCTTTGACGTTTACCAATATTTATAGTATTAATAATCACCAGGCTGTCGTTGACTTTATCGGCGGGGGCCGAGAGATAAGCGCTCCATAATAATAATTTGAAAAAAGCAAACAAAACGAGCAAGCAACTGCTAACTTTAGCTGTTAGCTGCTTGGTGCCAGCTGCTTATTGGTTTCATGTGGGTTCGAGTTCGAGTCAATTAACAAAGCCCCGTTTACGTTTCCATCTATTTGCAGCCAAACAACTAACTAGACACTGAACCCAGAGCTGGACAGCGCTAATTGAACCAGTATCAACAAAATATATATATATATAATTAAAAACTACAGAAGAATATAGAAAAATACACAAATTAAGAAGTGTTGATGTTATCCGCAACATCTGGGGGCAATGGGGGCGCTTTACCGCTCAGCCGCTCGGCGCAGGAGACGCTCAGGAAATATTTGCCCAAAGAGCAAACAAAGCAAATCATGCAACAAACGACGGTGGCAAGCAGCAAACCGCAAACAGCCGACGCCGGTTGCCTAACGGGTGAGCTATTTGAGGCCTCATATTTATTGTAATTATTCATATATAATATACCATATATCATTTATAGATCTGTGCAGCAGCGAGCACTTGCCCGAGGTGGAGATATTTTCGTTGCTGGAGGAACAGATACCCAAATATAAAGTGCGAAATGATTTTCTCACCGATTTTACGGGCTATGCGAATGAGGATTGGTTTGTGCCGGCGCCAGCGTTGCACATACCCGTCGAGGGTCTCGGATTGACCAAGGAACAGACTAGAGAGTGCCTCAACTATTTTCGTGAGTACCCCTTTCCAACTATCTACTAGCCTAAGTGACCCTTAAATAGACTAATGACGTCAGTTTTTTTTTAACACTACTTGAGTGATAAGCTTAGTAAATTTATATTCGAATATTGCCCAATAGACATATTGCTCACACATTAATGTGTTAACTTCCTCCCCATTCTTAATTGCTCAATTATAATTGTGTGCACATACAAAACAGATGTATATATATATATTATATATACCAAACGACTGTTAATATATATATATATATATATAGTAATGTGTATTTCTTAAACAATTGCCTTGGTTATACAATAAGTACTCGTGTGTGTATTCCACAACTTATGACAGAAAAGTATTGAAAAATGTTTGGCAACCACCTGTTTCTTTGCATATATTTATGTATCTAATTTGTTTTTATTCATTGCTTGAGACATAAAAAACGCAATTTTCTTTTATCTGCGAAACGCAAAAGGCAGATAAAAATACATTCTATATGTGTTCTTATTCACACTGTGTGGCTCATTCTTCTTGACGCCAATAGACTTGTGACAAAGTATTATTTATGTTTTTTTCCAGACTTTGCAAAGAACATTTCTTTTTATTTTTATGAATATGTAGTTTGTTGTCAATTGTCAACAGCTTGTGAAGTGACCGCTAGTATTTAAGCATAGAATATATATACGTATTTATATATATACATATTATATTTATGTATTCTTAAAAAGTATTATATAAACATTTTTGGATAAATGAATTTCAAAAGCGCGCCAAATTGGCACCGCAGTATTTTGTTTCATAATTCAAAACTTGTTGCTCACTCGCAATATTGGTGAAACTGGCCACACTGATAGCGGCTGTTTAAATTAAACACAAATTTGGTTTTGGTATGTTGCTTAAAAAGCAATATACAGCAAACGTAAAATATCTTTGTTTTGTGATCAATGAAAGTGATACTTTATTCAGTCTATTCTAGCCAAATTGATTATCTAATATTGTAAATATTCTGTTAACTCCAAACAACTCTGTTAATGTGGCCTAGCTACGGTCACACTACTGATACAAGACAGCTGTTATTGCCATTCACACAAACAGCTGCGCTGACATTCACACGGCGCACAGCTGTTTAATTTTTATTTGAAGCTATCGTTGCCGGTTGTGAGCGGGAATTGCTATTGGCTATTCTCATTCCGCGTGCGTCGTCGGTCTGCGTGCATTTGAAAGTCTTTGCCAAGCGAAGGCGGCGCGCCGCAACAAACAAATGAAAAGTGCCAAAAACAAACGCATATTTAATATGTAAATTATAAATATACACACGTCGACATTGAACCAAAAAAAGTAAAGCAAAGAAATTGTGCGCGTGCCCCACAAAAAAAAAAAAAAATTAAAAATAATTATAAATAAATCATAATTGGCAATATCACACAAAAAAAGACAGAAAAACCAAAGAAATATGTATGGCAAAAATCATAAGCGAAACGCAATCGACGAAAATCATTATTACTTATCCGACTGTTATTCATCTGTGCAAAAAAAAAAACAAAACAGCTGAATTTGGAATTTCTCCAAGTGCTTTTTCGCCTGGCGTCATACAACTGAATTTATTTTTAGGACAACTAAACGCACACACACAGCAACAATAATATATATATATATATATGTATATGTAGCTTGTATAAATGGGTGTGTTTTTGTGTGTTTCTTTTTTGAATTATTAAGAAATAAATTTGTTGCTCGAGTGTGTAAACATTTAATGAATGGGGTCGACACTAATGCGGGTAAAGTTTGTGTGTAGGAGTTGTAACCCATTATAGGGCATGGCCATGGGCAGGGCCAATCGGCTGTCTGTTTGTTTGTCCGTCACTTCTTAGTTTGTTCTCGTTTTCATTCCCATTTATTGCTGCTGCTGTTGCTCTTTACATAATCGTTTTTCCATGTGCCTGACCGTTGGCTGTTAATTCGCTGTTAGGTCGATGTCTGTCTCTCTCTGTCACACATTCTTCACTGTTATTGATAAGAACTCGTCGTCTTCGTCTTCCATTGGAATTTAGCGTCTATCCGTTGTTCGATAGACAATTTAAAATATTCCCACAGCTGTTTGTTCGTTTGTTTGTTTGCTTTTGCATTTTACTATTTACCGTTGTGCTAGCTGGAAATGCCGCTTATCCAGTTCCAATTCAAGTTCCAGTTCCAGTTCTTGCGTACCGGCGACGCTCTGTCCAGTTGTCGTTTATTATCAGCGATTGTTGCGCTGCTCTTCCGTGTATCGAATCAATCAGACGACAATCTCATGTCACCTGTGCGTGTGAGTTTATCTTGAAGCAATAAAAACGCGTTCCGTTCGTTACTCATCAAGCGGAGAATAAACCGCAATACAAATTGTCGTTGTGTCGTCGTCGTTGTTGTAGGCTATTAGGCACGTCAAATTGCAGATCATTTCCCCCCAGACCCACATTGGTTGATTGGTGTTAAGCTGCTGCTGGCGTACAAAAAACAATGCATAAAATGGCAAACAAAATTTGTGTCATGAGTGTGTCCGCCTGCCTGTATATATATTTGTGTGTTTGTGTGTGTAAACGGATTATGTTCGCGGCCAAAAACACACACAAACAAAGAAACACAGCAAGTGACATAGTTTAATTACGTCATTTCGCAACACTGCAACGGTTTGTTTGTGTTTGTGTTTGTGTTTTTCTTTCTTTCTTCTTTTCGCACTACGTCTATGTCACTGGCCTATTGATTAGGACATTCACATTGCGGGCCACAATTAGTGCAGCAGAAAAAAAACACAAAAAAATGGAGCGTGAAACGTTTACAAATTGAATATCGTATGCGATTATCCTACACTGAACTTCCTTAGTAGTGTCCAGTGCTGTAATGCAGTTGAAGTTTTTAACCAAATGTAGAAGTATTTAATTGCGCCCAACTACTTTTGCCATAATTAATTCCCCAGTAAAACTACTTTTTTGTGAAAGTTGATGTGAACCAAAAAAAAAAAAGGAAAACAAAAAAAAAATTAACAAAATAAAACTACAAAATTTGTCTTATTTAGCAGCGGCGTTTTTACCGTTTCCATTTCATTTTCGCGTGTGCGCCATTGATTGGCATTTTTTCTTCCATATTTAATGTTGTTGTTGTTGTTTTGTATGTATTTGCTTCTTGCCAGTGTGTGTGTGTGTGTTGCCTTATTTATTCACCTGTCTTTTATGTAATTATGTACGCAAATAGTTTTTGTCAATCAGTCAATTAGCGATTCTTAACTCTCTCACACATTTTGTCACCAGCTTTATTATCTTAACAGATAGCTGAATTTCAACCAACACTTACCCACTTTTATTGTGCTGTGTGTGTGTGTGTGCCGATTTATTGCCGATGCATACCTTTAAGGTCTGACTCATAAAAATGCATACATATGAATATATTATTATTATTATATGAGGGCTCTACGCTTTATGCATGCCGATGAACCTCTCACCAATTTCTGATGACTTGCTTGCCGAGTCGCTGAATTTCTCTATGCCCTTCAAATAAATATTTTATTACTTATCGAGAACTCTTTTTTAGCTAGCTTTTCTTTAAGAATTTTTGTAACTTGTTTATTTTTCAATTGTAAATTTATTTTTAATTTATCACAGCGAAAATAAATAAATATATGTTTTTAAATTTTTGTAGGGTATTTCTAATTGCCTGTAGTTTCGCTTAAACTTTCAACGCACATTAATCAAACCGACTTGTGTTGATTCATTCAAGTTTCTTTCTTTCTTAACAGTGGCTGTTGATTATGTACTATATTATTATAGCTTATTGTTTATTATCAAATGTGTTATGCATATAGATATTTTCTACACTCAAGCCACAAGCTTATATTATTTAATCAAATTATATGCATATGTGCTTTGTATGATATCATACGTGTTTTAGTCAAAATCGTAAAAATATTTAAATTGCTAAAGGTTAGATCTCATTTTAAGTTTCTTGATTATATAAAGTTAGCTTTACCTGGCACAATGCTTAAGAATTGTTTTCTTGAAACAAGTATTTAATTTCCTTATTCAAGTATTTGTCACTTTAGGTTTTTTTTTTTTGAATTTTGCAAGTAAGTTCAGAAAGTTGTTAAAAAAAAGTATATTTTAAAGCTTGTTAGCACGTGACTGAAAAATGTTTTTAAATTAACTTTATCGATTGTTAATGGTTTTTTGCAGTTTTTTTTTTTATACCCTGACAGCGTTTAAATTATGTAAAAAGGCTATAATGAAATTAAGCTAAAGTATGTGACAGGTAGATCGAAGCAGGTAGATCGAAGCATATTCTTGATTAGCATCAACAGCCGATCGGCATCAAGTGCCCGAGATTGCAAATTTGGAATATAAGTTCTTGTTTACTATAAGCAGATCCAGTTTATTACTTTTTATCGATAACGTTTTGCAATTATCGAGACAAAGTCTGCCAGTCGAGCTCTCACGACTAGAGCATTCTAAGATATTTTCGAAAAACCATTTAAGATTAACTATTAGATATTTCATATTCGAATTATATATAATTAAAATGTTAAAATTTATTGAGATGAATATATTGCGGTCAAATAAGACAGGGTATTCAGGGTATTTCCTAATTGAGCTGTCACGATTAGAGCATTCTAATGGGGGATTTTTTAAAGAAAAGATTAGATTGTATTGTAGATATTATATATGTCAATTGTCAATTAAATCTTATTCGATGATAAGTTATAATGCGACTGTTAGATCATCAGGGTATCTCCTAGTCTAGTTAGTCTAGTCTTGACTGGAGTCTTCTTATTTGATTTTAGTTAGTCTATTTACAGTCCATTCCTTTTACGAATTATATCTTGTAAATAGCGCTTGATTTTGCCTTGAATTTTATTGCATTTTATGCTGGTCATCTCTCAACTGATTTGAGCCGTTGATTTGGCACAAGCAGCTAACGGTTATTTATTTCTAGCTCAGCTCAATTTTCTTTCACTCTGTGCCAGAGACCATAAATTATGATCTGATAGTTATTAAGCTCAGCAGAAGAGGCTGAAGCTGAAACTGAAGCTGAAGCTGTTGAAGCAAGCAGCCTTCAGCACTTGCTGTTAACTTAATGTTGCATCATTTCCTCCTTCATTCAACATGCCACACACACACAAAAAAAAAAGAAAAAGAAAAACCAAACCCAAACCCAAACCAACCCATGGTCATTTTGACATCCTCTGCTCGCCTCTGTGTTCTTCGCAGCCCACACACATAATAGAAAAAAAAAAGCTACGTGATCGTCAACATGTACAAATACAAATACAGATTAGAGTGGATGAATGGGTGGAAAGGCGCATCTTATATATATGTATAAATATATATGCAGTTTTGTTATTTGGAGCTGGCTAAAAACTATAAACTTGTTTCTTTTGGGCTCGACATTTTCCTAGCATCGCATTTCCAAGTCAGTTAATTGGTCCACTCTTTTGTGTAAAGTTGTTTAACGTTTTTTTTTCATTTGCTCTTTTGAAATTTTTCTTATATACATATAAATCTGTTTTTCACATTGTATTGTATGTTAATGTTTGAAATTTTGAAGTGATGTTGTATTTGAAATTAGCAATTAACTATTTGCCATTGTGTTTTTCAAATAGATATATTACTTTTTTTGTTTTCTTTTCGGGTTGCATAAGTCATATGACATAAAAATAGACCAACGATAAGTGTGACTATAAAGATAATACTTTTGTGTGTGTCATAAAAACATTAATAAGCCGCTAAATGCGCATTACGTTTACTGGCTGGCTGCAGGACAGTTTTGTGCGTGTGTTTGCCAACACTGGCTGTGTCAGTATGCTTTTGACATTCACACTCAAAACAACTTGCAGGCCCGTAAATAAATAAAGTGCAAGAGTAGCGAGCGCAAATCTGGTGATGAACATATAAAACAAACAATGCGCTTGCCTCCAAAAACAACAGCAACAAAATGCCACACAATGCGCTAAAGAACAATCTACAACAGCAACAACAACAACAAAATGTCAAGCTAACAACAACAATAACAACAACAACAAGTTCAGCTACAACAATGCTGCCCATCATCAATGAGCTGCCCGTGGAACCGGAAGACACTGATGATGATTACACACACCACTTTATCGCTGGCGAGGATGCGCTGCACTTGTTGAACAGCACCACGCACAGCATAGCGAACAGTGTGAGCAGCAGTTCCCTCAACTCCCTCATGTCCAACTGCAGCTCCAGTTCCACAGCGGACTCGCTCACCACCATCAGCCAGAAGCCGTCGAATGCCAGCAAACACTTTGAGAACACGTACAAACTGCTTGGGCAGCAGCTGGAGAACAATTGCCAGCGGACTGCAGAGAAACTGCAGCAATTGGATAAATCAGTCGATTCGAGTCTGGATAGCAGTTGCTGCTCCTCCATGATGTCGGCGATTGTCCATGGCACGGGACCGGCACCGACACGCCTCGAACTCGAACTGGAGGCCGTTGAGCGCATGCGCATCATTGTGCAGCAGTTGAAGGTGTCGTCCAGCGTGGAAACGACGGCATCGGCACCGCTACTCGCCCTCTTGCATGACTTTGCCGCCAAGGGGCAGCCAGAGTCGCAGTCAAATACGGCCACACCTGTGCCAAGTCCCATCATGGGCGCCATTGCGGCGGATGGACCCAATTTTGAGCTGCCCCCAGAGTTGCTGGACAAGGCTAACTCGTGGGAGCTCATGTACTATGCTTCCAAGAATGTCGATGGCCGGAATTGTCTGAAAGTTGTGCGCAGTCTGTTGACCAACAAAGGTAAGCAACACACATTCTGCAACAAATAGTTATGAAAGTGTGTTCAAATCAATCATTTATTGCCATTTATTTATGAACTGATTTTTGTATCATTTTGTGCAAATAAAAGCGCACAAAAATGTGTTGAAATCTTGAAATCTGCAATTAAAGTTCATTAGGGTCATTGTCATTTATTTTTGAACTGATTTTTCTGCAAAAAAATTGTTTAAACTTTTCTTGACCTGCTTGAATTTTTTAATAATATGCATTGTTGGAGAACTTAGGTAAATGGGGTAAATAAAATGTATAAACTGATTTTTGTGAATATTTTAATAATGATAAACTTCACAAACTAAATACTTCCAATAAATATTTATAAAATAATTTTTCTACATTGTTATGGAAATAAAAATCATAAAAAAAATGTTTCTCCTATTATAGCAAGAACCCATTTTTTGAGAGCTTTTATTTCCCCAAAAATATTTGAATATTTAATTAAATGAGTGAAGTTAAGAACTCCACAAAACAATTACTTTATATAATGCAAATATTACATTAAGCAGGTTTTTCGATATTTTATTGTGCAAATAATAGTGGATAATTTTGTTCTTCTTTATATATAATATTTAAATAATCACCGCGATAAGAATAAATGACTAATTTTTTTTAATACTGCTGCAAATTCATTCCACAAAATTAGACACACATTAAAAAGAGAAAAGTTGTTGACTAAAATTCGAAATAGCCATTTAAAAATTAGTGCTTAGCGCATTTCTAGACATACTTTCTAGAGCAGTTTGCCAGAATCGCGTTGGTATTGAGACTGCTGCAGCAAATTTAACTTTTGTACTTTTTTTTGCTGATTCGTTAAGCTATTTTGCCATAAAACAAATGCACTCCACAAAATTGGACTCAATTTAAAAAAAAATAAGAAAAGCTGCAACTAAATTTGAGCCCCGCTTTGAATTAATTTTTTGAAGCCTGAAACTTTTGATTGCTGTTTTGATAAGCTTTTATTTGGAATGCTTTTTATTGTATTAGTCTACTCAATGAAATGTAAAATGTAAACAAAAAATATATAAAAGGAATAGGTAAACTAAAAAAAGGTGTGAAAAATCGAAGAGATTATGAAAAGGGATTATGCATAAATTAGGATTATACAAAGATTCAACAGTTAAGATTTTATATTTTATCGAGCAGCAGACGTATTATGTTGACCGCAACTGTTTTGTTTGTTGTGCCCCACTTGAAGTGAAGTGCAGCAAAACCCCCTTATCTTTCTCCCCCATCATGCCCACTCTCCCACCGCTTGCCGCGCTGCATTTGCTTGTGCAAAATTTGACATGGACTTGTTAAGTTCCAACTTATCTTATCGATTCGATCGGTATTAAATTTACCCAACCAGACGATTATTGTTTTCTCAATAATTTGAGGTTTGTTTTGTTGATTTGTTTGCTGTTCTTTTTGCTTTTCGCTATTTTCTTTGTTATGGTCGACGTGTGAAACGGCACGACATCCATTCTTTCCATTGCTTTTACTTTTTTTCTTTTTCTTTTTTCGTCAATTTTATTAATTTATAAAATTTTGTAGACATTGTATTTGTTGTTGTTCGGCATTCATTAGATATCGCCGCTAAGTTTTGTTGATATTTGCACAAATCATGAATTACTGTTTGTATGGCATATGTATATTCTGCATATATATTCATATATATAAAAATATACTATGTCAACTGTGTTTCACAGCTTTTCGCAAGTTACATTGAAAAAACTATTAAGGGCCCCCCAAGTCACATGATATTTAGACAGTGATAGGCGTTTATTCCTTATATTGCAGGGCTTGTAATTGCATTTTGCTGCGTTTATCTTAGTTGTACTTTTTGACCTTATCGATGCCGTGACTTGCTGATTATTACGACTAATGTTCAAGTACTGCAGCGGTTCATTCAAGATCTATTCGCAATAAAAGGCGAAAAACCCTTTTTGTCTGGGAATCAGTTCTATTTGGCGTCAAAAGTAAAAAAGAGTCATTAAATGTGTAGCCTAATGATCGACTATAATTAAGAATATATTGCCCCTGTCATTTAACTTGCTATAAATCGACTTTTTTAATTTAGAAAAAAAATTGCTGACTTTTTTATGCAGCGGAATAACTGAGTCGGTATGGATTCTCAGGGTAATCTTATTTTACAAGAAACTAATGATAATTGCATTTACACAGTTAAAGATTGAACAAATGAAAATAATAAAAAAAATACAACTGATTAAACATGTTATTTCATTATAAAGTATTCGTAGTAAAAGCAGATTTTGACTAATTCCCTAGTTTTATTTTGATTTGTTATTAAACAAATTATTAAGGAATAAAAATATTAAAATTCATCTGATTATAAGCAAGAGTAAGATTAAGTAAGAATCGCAGGCCTGAACTAATTTCATATAAAAGTTTTATTTTTTTAATTTTGTTCACAAGAATTTAGCAGAAATATATATTTAACAGATCCAACAGCCAAAAGGCCAAAAGAACTTTAATCTCTCACATTCTGCAGTTCATTTTCCGGAGCATTTTAAATCTCCCGCGTACATTTAAACTTGAGTCAAAACTTCTACCTGGATTTTATTTGAAAGACCGCTTCTAGTGAAATTGGTTAGTCCCTGTTGCCAGACAACGAATACGAATACGCCGAAAAATACCCATAAAGATATTCGGTCTTCCATCTTCCTGAACATGAATGGGATTTCGGTTTAGTTTTAGGTACGCTCATTCCGGTTTTTCTGCTTGCTTTTAAATGCATCGTGAAGAAATAATAAAAATGTGAATACGATATGAAAAACTGATATATGGCAGTTAAATAAACAATTTGATCTTATTTACACGCTTCGTTAGCATTAGTGTTATAATGCAGTCTCAGATATCTGAAGTAGCAACTAAACTCAGAGTGCCGCACATTGAATACCCCTTTATGCCCTTTTATACTCTGCTCTATAACAAAATAAGCTTAGTTTGTTGACAGCGATATTTAGCGTATAGTAATACAATTTAATGTGTTTGCATAGAACAAGTCTTAGATATATATAATGACATGTGTAGACTGATCTACGACAAAAGTGTTTCATGATAAAATAATAAACAGTCTGTTAGGGTATTGTGAGCGGTCAATTTCTCAATGCTGGCAATGCCGTTTAGTCTCTCACTCTGTTAAATGAATACCAATTTAACAGAGCTGCTTCATAACAGAGCAATAACAAGCTCTCTCTTTTATATGTGGATGCCAACTTTGGTGGTGGATTCCACTACAGCAACAAAAACTGACAGCAAATAAAATTCACTCAGCGTTCGTCGTGTATCTGCTGCTAATCTGCAAATTACACAATTTCAGTGCCAATTGTAAATGTGAAATTTAACTCAAAATATATTGTCAAAATGTAAACGAGAATTTAAAACAACTATACTGCTATATATTTTCTAATTACAATACGTACAAAAGCAATATTGCGCTGTTTCTCGATAACAAATTGCAAGCAAAAAATTATAAAAACCTTCCCGTCCAACAACAACAACAGCTACAACTAGTGGTGAGCTGTGTGTATTTTCGTGTGAGTCTGCAAGTGTGTGTGTGTGCGTGTGTGACTCTGGCTACGTTGTTCTGCTGCGTCACGAGTTTGGAGCGCCGTTTGCTGCCCAGCTGACTCTTTTTTTTTTGTGTTTTTACTTTAGAATTGAATTTTTAAATGTTAATGTCTCACAACCTTTGGACTGGCCACACAGCCTTGTGGCATTTGTTTTGATTATAAGCTGTTGTTGTTGCTGCTACTGGCCATAATCAGTGAAGTGAAACGCTCGTCAAAGTTATTTGTGCAGCCAAAATCTGTTTGGATATTTTCGACACGTGAGTTATGCCCATTTGTGCATTTGTACATATATATGTCTATACATATGTAAATATGTGAGTATTTGTGGCTTGAATTTCCCGTCGAACCGGCAGCTACAACAAAAAAAAGAAGGAAAAACAAACATTTCTATTGCTCCTTTTCCTTTCACTACTTCGCCTTTTACTTTTGCGATGCTGCTGCTGCAGTTGTAGCCTGCAGCCTGCTGCGCTGCTGTTGCTCTGTTGCGTCGACGCCAGTCGCGCTGCTGAGCTGCTGTTAATGTTGGTGTCAGTGTGTGTATGTGCGTCGCGCTTGCAAGAAGTGGCTTTGAAATTGAGAGTTTTTATTTAAAGCAGAGCAGAGCAGCGTGGCTCGCTCATGGCTAAAAATATATCGGAAATACTTGTTTAGAAGTTCAAAGCTAGGTTTTTATGCTGGGTCTGTCGCAAAAGCAGATCTTTATTGCGCACGCTCAGCACGGCAAAGTGGGTGGCAAATAATCGAGTAAAGGAGGGAGGAAGAGAGAGCGAGAGAGAAAGAGAGGACGCCAATGAGAGCGAAAACAGCAATTGTCATTTCACACTTTTCAGTTGCTCTGCTGACTTCAGACAATTCGCATTAATTTAGCAATTAATTTAAGTGTTTTGCCGCCTATATATTTTTTGTTACAAATCATTTTTATACAAAGAGTAATGGCAAAACGTAATTATATTGAAAAAATACAACTCAAGTGACATGTGGAGAGAGTAAACATCAACCACAGACCAAAAGAAAAAGCTGCTAATTAAATAAATAACAACCACCAGAGAATAAGTGTTGCACACACCACCAAAATAATGCAAAACAATCCGAGTGCCTTGACAGCGAATTTTACAATGAAATTGTTTATTACATAATACGCTAGCAAATAAGATACTCAGAACACAAGCAGCAACTACACGCAAACAATTTTCAAATAAATGCGAAAAATGCAGCGTGACTAAGGCAAGAATCAGTAATAAAAGAAACAAATAAAATACTGTAAAACATGACGCACGTAAACAATGCCGAAGGAACAGCAGAGATGGAGAGAGAAAAGGAGAAAGAGACGACGGAGAGAGAGACGGAGACGGCTGCTGCCGGCAGCAGCAATCCGCATCGATTTTTAACCACTGAGAAGAGCAGCAGCAGCAGCCGCAGCTCTCATCAAGTGGATGCTGTGGATTCCATTGAGGCAGCAACAATAGAAATGGAGGAATGTGCATTTGCTGCATGCCAAACGAAAGCGACGGGCAGTTGGCACGACGACGACTTCTTCTGCATCATAGACGATGAACTTGAATACGAAGATGAACTCGAACTCTCAGCAGCATCAGAAGCAACAACAGCAGCGTCAACGGCAGCAGCGACGCCAGCGCAACAAGAATTCAGTCTGCTAGCAGCCTTTGGCTTAGCAGGAGAGCGCGAGCAGCAAAATGAGCAATTACTCATGGAAGGTATTCTTAGGGTATTTGCAATTACGTAATGATCGGGCAGCGTTGCCAAACTAAATGAAATGTTGATATGTAAAGCCTGTGAATGGCGCTCCCTTTGCAGCCCGATAAACGATAGACTTCAAATCGATAGTTTAGAGTTGATCTTTATGTGTATTACTTTTAAATTGATTTATTATGTGTATATATTTATTTTAAAGTTCTTTCTTTTTTATCCTTTGCAGTTCTATGTGGTAACCGTGTTAGCCAGATGACTCGCGCCTACGATGACATTGAAGCCGTGACGCGCCTGCTCGAGGAGAAGGAGAAGGACTTGGAGCTGACGGTGCAAATTGGCAAGGAGCTGCTCACCCAAAATAATGCACTCGAGGCGCGTGTCAGTGATCTGGAAACAGATCTCAAATCCTCCAACGATGATCGCTCCCAGCTGCTGCACGAGCTGCACAAGAAGAATGAACTGATTTCGGTGCTAACCAACGATGCAGACGATGGCACCGATGGGGGTAAGTCAGCACCAGCCACACTCGGAAAAAAATCACCTAAATTTGTGTAAATCGCCTTAAAAAATTAAAAATTGTTCTTCTTTTTAGAAACAATTGATCAAAATTAAGAGTAGTTTTTAGGCTTTAGAAATGCTGTTTCGAAATTATGGAGATTTTTACTATTTCTTAGAAATATTTTCAATTAAGAAAAATATTTCTTAACAATTGAAATTCGTAGTAAATATACTATCTAAAATTCAGAAAAAAGTAATGCAATTTTCTAGCATTTCTTTTGAATTCGAGTTTAACCGTCGTCTGCCTTATAGGCCAAGTAGATCTTTCAAGTTAGGCATATGCATTTTTACATATAGAAGACGGCATTCTGGAAATTAGACATATTTTTTCTAAATTTTAGAAAAATCCACACTTAAATTTAGAAATGTTTTTTCGAAAGCCAGAATCATAAATGTTAAAAATTTACACTTTGTGAATAATATAACGATTTACTAAAATTTATTGAGATTTTTAAACTATATTAACGAACTATGAGCGAATAATAACGATAAACTTCCCGTAACAATTAGATACGCCAACGATGTCCAAGTCGATAACGCTGGATCTGCTGCAGAAGAAGGTCAACTCTCTGCTGGATGAGAACAAATCGCTGAAGTGCGAGGCCACCCAACTGGCCCACCAGACCGATGAGGTGGAGGAGCACGAACGGCGATTGATGGCGGACATCAGTGCGCAGCTGAACGATGCCAATTCACAGTATGACAACATCAGTCTGGAGCTGGAGCGACAACGGGAAGAGAATCGACTGCAGCACGAACAGATTATCAGTTTGACGGCTCGTCTGGCGGAGGCTGAGATGCGATTGCATCAGTTGACGCAGGACAACGATGAGCATCTGTCGCTGCTGCACGTGACCAAGGAGAATCAGAATGCACTCGCCCTCGAGTTGGTCGAGTTCAAGCAGCGCTACGAGGAGGTCCTGGCCTTGCTTCACTCCGCTCAGGATCAGCTGAAGCAGCAGAGGAAACGCACACAGCCCCAGGCACGCAGCTCCTTCCTCGGCGGTTTGGGCACAAATGGTGCAGCGGCTTGTGTCGCCATCGAATCGTTGCAATCGGAGTTGATGGAGTCATCGCTGTACTCGGAGAACAGCCTCGACTCGGGCATTTCGGGTGATAGCCAACGCTGTGCGGATCGCATTGGACGCATGTTGTCCCATCTGCCGCAGCTGCCGGGTGGTGGCAACATGATGGCAGCCAGTAGCATCTATGGTCCGCCGCCATATAAGCGTGCCTTTGACACGGTTCGCTGTGCCACCAAGGGTGGCAACTACATGGACAGTGGCAATGTGTCGATGACCCAACTGGGCGCCATGTCCATGAGCAGTGCCTCCGGTCCGCGCATGGCCTCAATGGCGTATCCAGCTGGCTCGTATTATCGCGGCGCCAGCGGCGGCAGCAGCCAATCCCTCGGCCTCAAGACGCTATCGAACGAAAGTCTAAACTCGGCGCAATCGGACGACGTTTATCCCGCACAGCCATCGGGTGTGCCTGGCGCACCAGGTGCCAAGGAGCTGGAGGCGGCACTCAAGCGATTGACGCCCGCCGAGGTCTTGGCCCGCCGTGCCATGCTCTCGTATGCGCCAATCGGCACCTACAACTACGACGAGCCCCAGCAGCAGCAGACGCGTGGCTTCGGATTGGGTGCGACAGGTGGCATGGGTTTGCCGATGGGCGTGCGTACGCCGGACAGCATTATGTCGGTGGGCTCGATGGGCTCCTCCGGTCTGGCAGCGACGACGACGCACCAGTGGCGTCTGCCAGAGAAATTGCAGATCGTGAAACCCATGGAGGGATCACAGACACTGCACCATTGGTCGCGCCTCGCGACGCCAACGCTCAGCGGCCTGCTCGAGGAGCGACCAGGTGTGACAATACGTGGCGGACGTGGCCTCGACGATCTGGGCATGCAGGTGTACACGCTGTCCGACGTCGAGGAAGATGTCAGCGAGGAACTTGGTCTGGGCAAACAATTCGAAGCGCCCGGCTGCACCTACACCTACACGAACAGCATGGTCATGCATCCCGACGATGGGTTCGTCAACGATCTGTCCTTCCTCTCCCAATCGCAGATGTCCTCGCGCATGGCCTCCACATCGACATCAAGACAGCCAAGGTACGTCTGAAATATTATTATATATTTATATTTACAATAAGTAAAAAAGATGAATTATGTTCATAATAATGAATGAATTCAATTTATTAAATATTTATATTTGTAATTGTAAATTTATGAAATATGGATTTATATTTATAATTATAAATTAATTACATTTATTTATACATTATATTTATGTTATAATTTCTAAATATATTTATAATTATAAATCAAATAAATATATATTAAATATTTATATATTTAATTGTATGTATATATTTATATTATTTATTAAATATATTATGTATTTATGCTTTATAATTATAAATAGTCAAATATATATTATATATTGCATTTATATTTGTAATTATAAATCAATTACGTATTTATTACGGATTATAAATTAAATAATTATAATTATGAATTAATTAGATTCGATATGTGCTTATATATATAATTATTGAGTAATTAAATATATTTATAATTATATCATATCAATTAATATTAATCCTAACCTTTCCACAGTTGTCCCGCGACGCCACGCGCTGGAATGTCTCGCAAGAACTCCTGCTCGACGTTCTCGGTGAATCTTGGACTCGCTGGCATGCTGAATGAGCGCGGCATCAAGGCGGTTACGCCCAGTGCCCTGAACACGCCCGCCGGTCCCAACTATTCGCCGACGGTGACGCCCTGCAACAGTCCCGAGGGTTCTCCGCCACGGGGCCAATCCCCCGAGCCACTGTTCGGTCTGCTCTCATCGGGCGCCGATTTGATACGGCGCAAATTGGTCGGGCCAAGTGATCAGCAGTTGCAGCGGACGCTGACCAAGCAGCAGCATCAGCAGAAGGTGATGCTGTCACAGCTGGAGCGACGAGCGCTGCGCTCGCTCAACCTGATCGAGAAGGTGGAGAGCATCGGACTGGAGAACATAATCAGTGCACAGCGTGGACGGGGCGCCGGCATCGCCAATCGGAGCAGTTCGCCCCTGTCCCAGTTGAGCAGCTGTGGTTCCTCATCCGCCGACAGTCTGCAGAGCTTGCACACGAGCAGCAATAGCATTGTAGATGACATTCACTTTGATCGCGCACAAATCAAGGGCGTACTCCATCGTGGCCTCAAATCCCCAGCTCCAAAAGTGTTGGGTGGAAAGGGAGGAGAAGGAGGCGTCGCTGCTGCTGCAGTCAGCAACAGCAGTGCAACAAGCAGCGCGTACAACAGCGAGGATAGCGATGATCAGGGCATTGTGCTACAACTCAAGTCGAAGCCAACAACAAAAGTGGTGTCCAAGCCGCCAGCCGGAGCAACTGGAGTCAGTGGCTCGACCTCCTCCTCAGCTGCAACTGGTGCGAGTGCGAGTGAAACGCGCTTGAAGCAAATGCAGCGACAAAAGTCGCGACGCAATTTAAAGAATGGTCTCGCCGCACAACGACCCGATCTGGGCACCATTGCTGGTGCTGGTAGCGGAGGATTAGGTGGACGTGTGCGACCCGATCTGGGCAAGGTGGCGACGGACACCGGCAACAGCTCAACAGCTGCCGGCAGGATGAGCAGCGATAATGAATCCAAGGCGGCAGCGCCGAGCATTACGCAGAGTTTTGTGGGTTCCGTTAGTTCCTTGTTGTTTGGCCGCAAGGGCGGCTGGCTGTAAGCGTAACACACAAACACACACACAACAACACACACCCACACACACCTAGGCGAGAGAACTAGATAAAGATTAGCGCGCGCCGCACTCTGATTTCATTGAAGCAAACAAAGCAACGCAAAGCAAAGCAAAGCAAAGCCGCCAGCAAACAAATCAGCCTTAAGCGATATACTATTTTTTATTTAGTTCTACAATATATATACTTATATATATATCATATACACGCTGGAGCAAGTAAAGAAAAGGGGTATTCTTTGGTTAGTCACCGCCTCGCTGCCGTCGCCAATTTGCAACACTTGTTTGTTTTAACGACGATGTTTTGCAACACTGGCCCGCCCGCCTGACTTAGTGTTTGTAGCTGTGATTTGTAAATACTTGTAGTAAAATGTTTAAATTTAGTAGTTATTATTAATGAAATATTCACTTGGTTTTTTTGCTTTTGCAACGGCGGCCAATTGGGCCAACAGAACAGTTGTTGTGAGGACAAAAAAAAAAACAGTTCAAAGGCAGCAGCATCAGCTATTTTTATTTTTATTTACTCAAACAATGTACTATTATAATTATTTTTGCCAATTTTGTATTTATTTCCATACATATGTGTGTTTACTTAAACGAAGCGTAGAGTAATTAATTAATTTTGATTTTTACTTCATTTCAAGGAGGTGCGGAATGTATATAAGATAATTAAACTGAGTTGAATGGTGGATTTGCAAAAGGGAACATATATTTTTTTACACATTGTATATATCGTTTAGGTTTTTGCTTTCCACACACTCTTTACACCTACGTACGTATATATATCACAAAATTGAGGAAACTTTCAACTGCTTGCATTATATATTCTGAAACGCTTTTGTGTTCTTTTTTTTCGGTGCTCAGCCATACAAATAGGAGGGAATACTATATCCGAAAATAAACCATTTGTTTCTAGTCTCTACTTACTCGGCTCGGCACTCGTTTGGCTATGCGGCCCATATTTTGTTCAATGCATAGCTCCTAAATAGAGTGCACTGAACCAAATTTAATAAACATTTACTTAGAAGCTATGCTAGTTTTTATTTTATTTCGACAAAAACAACAAAAATCCAACTACCCCATTTACATTTGGCTGTTGGTTAGCGGCGCTGTTAACTAACAGAACACAGTTCGCAACACATGTTACCAAATCACCGTTAGCTAACAGCGTCTGCCTTCTGTCAACGTGCTTCTCAAACGAAACGTGCGCAATTAAAAAAGGCAAAAAGAAAACGAACAATACATTTGAAATATATTTGGCATTATTAGACATTTTTGACTTTGAAGACACATACATATATCACTATCGAAATGAATATTATAAAATGAAAAGCAACATATATTGACGAAATTGTACACGCTTCGAGAATTTAGGTTTACAGTATGTAATAAGTAATTATGTACACAAAAAACAACAAAAAATAAATAAAAAAAACTGGCATCAGTGCTAATCGAGTGTGTGCCCACAACAAATGTAAAAGTTATTAGTTGTAATTATTATCAATACATATATTTATTTACATATGCAACAAATAAAGAGAAAATCGTTAAATTCTAATTGATTCCGTAGTTTTCAATTTGGCAAAGGCTAACAAAATGGCAAGGAGTACGTTGCAGAAGTCTCCACAATTGTTACTCATAGATACAAAATAATGAGCGAAATCTGCGCTGGTTCCTCGTACAAGAGTTGAGTACTCTCAACTGCTAAGAGCGAGCCTTATCAATGGTGTGGGCGTGGGCAATAATTTGGAGACTTGCCATGGGCAGGAATTATTTAGCGACGGGCTTAAAGAGAGGATTTAGTCACTGTGCGTTGGCTGTGCTGATCGGTTTTGTTTGCGGCGACTGTTTCCTTTTTCTGAAAATCGTTGGCAACACTAAATGAATATTTCGTAATTGGGCATTTAATACAAATTTGTTTAATTTTTTATATATAGTTTTTATTTCATTGTAATGACTAACATTTTAAAAAATTACAATTCAATATTGGATAAATTAATTTTAAGCATTTAATTGTTTAATTTCTGCTTTATCCTCACTATAATTTGTTAAATTTGTTATATAAGGTTTGTTTCATTTTGTTTCATGTTCATTTTCTCAATTTTCTTCAGTGTTTTTTTTTTTTGTTTGTTCCTATGTTTATACATATATATATGTATGTATGTATATATATATATATATATATATTTGCTGTTTTGTGTTGTATTTGTATTGCAACTGCTGCATATATATTTAATTTAAATGTATGTAGTCATTAATGTAAAAATTTATATGCACTGTAGTTATTGAATAATGTATATATTGTATACGCTTTAATTATAATAATAATAATTAGATTTATATAAATAGTTATCCAGCTGAGCTTAGTATTTTACAGAGAAATAAGGAAAAACGTATTTATAGGAGCATTACCATTATGCCATCATTAAGAACATAAAAGAAAGTTGGCAATATAAAATCCGAGTAGTTCACAGCAGCAGTAAGCGATGGTAAAAAAATAACATTAAACCGGTAATTGGTAATCGGCAATCGGCTTAAGATAGTTGCTAGATGTGTTTTTCTTTTGTTTTGTGTTTTATGCATTATTGTTGCTTCCACTCTCCCCCTCTCTTTCTCTAACGATCAATCGGTGAATTAAAGGATGCGATGCAGCTAATAAAAAAAAATAAACATGCGTTTTAAGTACATTTTACGTTGCTTTACAGCGTTTAGTTATGTAAGAAGATTCTGCACAAGCTCTCTCTCTCTCTCTCTCTCGCTCTGTCCGAATGCATAATGTTAAGCTTCTTACAACTCTTATAACATTTACCAACACTGAGTTTAATATGTTATTTTACTTATTGTTTTTGTGTGTTTCTCAATTTCTTCGTAATTTTTCTTTTGGCTATATACTTCTTGACAGAGTTTGTTCGGGTAGATAATCTACTATTATTATTATTACTGTTATGCCCTATGCTACAACCATTTTATGGGGTATGCGTGGGGCGGAAGGTTTTTTTGTTTAAAATAAAATGTGAATTGGCTTTTTAATTGTTTTTCTTCTTTTTTTTTGGAAAATACAAATGAAATAAATTACATTAATTAATACATACAATAAATACAATTGATGCCAAATACGATACGACTGTGAGAATTTTGGTATAAATAATAACTGGGCTACGATTTTGTTTTCTCAACTATAGCTTTTCTTTCAAGTGTTAATTGCAATTGTACAGTTTGTTTTAGTTTTATAGTTTTACAGTTTTGTTTGCTTTGCGTGTTTGGTTGTTTTTGTAGCTTTATTTGTTTTATGTTTTTAGTTTTGTTTTTTTTTTTTTTTTTTTGTTGAAAAAATGAACACTTTTTATCTGGTGGGAATATACATATGGTTTTGGAAATCTATTGCACAGAACATGAATTTTTGTGTAGACTTTTGTGCTTTAGCCGCGCCTTCGGCTTGTATTTCTCCAAAAATGACAGCTGCTTGGCATTGATGGCGCCGCGTCGTTTACTAAATGAACAAATAGAAGAACAAAATGCAGATGAGTATAAGAGAGATTGCTGTTTAAACCACTAAGCATACAAAATACAAATCGACTAAAACTAGCTGCATAAAAAATACTATATACTCGCTCAGCTGGGCTTCGTGTGATGAGACCGACTGAGGCGACCCGAACGCAAAGCGTCGACGATTCTACAGGGCTCGTGCGCTGAGCTTTGCTTCCAGTAGCAGAGAGAGAGCCGATCATTTTATGATGTTTCTTGTAATTCTGTTAACGCACTGTTAAGCTATGTGGATTTTGTGAACAGTTGTTCGCGACGGTGTCAACATAATGAATTTGATATATTTTGAAACACCATAAAAGCAAAAAAAGGAGGCAAGTGCATCGAAATGAAAATAATAAAATATGAGAGAAAAATTATTTGAATCGTCAAAAACTAAGTGTACTTTTAAAGCCTGCAGAGGCGAGAGAATTAGTTAAATCATTTTTTGGCTCTCAGCAGACCTTTTGGGTTTTGGCTCCCCAGGATTTTCTAACTTGTGATCAGTTTTGTAATTGCAGATTGCATTTTACTGCTTAAAGTGGTTCGGATCTGTTCTGATTTGTACTCACTCTCTAATCATTTCTACAGCCGCTTCATATTTCAAGCCTAATTCGATGAGTGCAAGTGCAACCAAAACGGGGGCACGTCCCAAGCCAGCTACACAGTGTACGGCAACGCAAGCCTCCGGATTCTGTTGATATCTGCGACAAAAGACAGAAAAGACAATATAAAATATATAATACACATAATATGTAGATGCATATGTAGATATCGAGAGAAAAATACAGATATAGAGTAAATTGAATACTACTTGTGAATATTTGTTGTACTTAGTAGGCGGGGTTTTTGGGTAGGTAGGTTTACAAAGCATTTTAGTTTTTTGTAATTGGTTTTTTAGTTTTTGGTTTTTCTGTTGTCTACGCTTACCGACAAGTTTCATAATCAAGAAATGCAGTATTATTAAAAATAGCAGCTGCCTCGCTTGTTAGGGGCATTGTATCTGTATCTGTTGTTGTTTCTGTTGCTGCGGCCGAGAGACTGGCTCGGGTTGTGGCTGCCGCTGCGGCTGCTGTCATTGAAGCCGTTTTTGGTATGTGTCTGAGCGAGAAACGCTTGTGTTTGTTGTTGCTGTTGTTGTTGTAGTAGGATAGTGTGGCGCTTGTGGACTTTCTAAAACTAGCCAGCGTTTATAATTGTTGTTGTTGTTGTTGTTGCACACACAAACGAAGAAACGAAGAGAGGAAGGAAGTAGGTATAAAAAACACACTCATCCGAAATAACAACCAAGTTTTTCTTCAGTGAGGCGAAAGAAAATTACAACAGAAAACTAGGCGAGATCTAGTCAAAAAAATAATTAAATATGGAAAGGGTATAAAATGGAGTGTGTGTGTGTGTGTCTGTGTGAGTGTGCGTTTATATACAGCAAACTAAATACATATATATATATATATATATATATATATATATAGAGTATATACATGGAAAACTGATAAGTACAATTTTGGCAAAAAGCTCAAGCGTGAAGCACTACGGATTGTGATGAGCATAGAATTTGAATGTATCTGTCATATTTTAGGGTCAGGTTTGAAATGTGTTTTAGGGCGCAGCACTTTGAATGTTTGTTAGCAGCTTGGGGGTAAGGATTGGTGTTGTTTTTTCGGCTTTATGTTCGATCTCATTTTGTCTGTGTGCAAAGCAACAAATAATACTGAATAAATTGATCAAAATCAACTTTTGGTATCGCTTATAGATGAATAAAAACTTGACATTTGTTTAAATTTGAATGTTAACCATTTGTTGCCATTATCTAAGCGAATCATTTTATGTGTTACTAATATTTATTAACTGCTGACATAGATCACATCAATAATAAAGTTTCAAGGTTCTAAAAACGGATTGTGTACAATTTTAAAAATATTCTAGGAAGAGAGAGAACTGGCACTTAACTAACTTTCAAATCAAAAATTTAAGAAAACCCATTGATGCGAAATAAATTTGGACCTAATTACATTTTTACAGTTAATCAATATTATGTCTGGCTATATTGCGTCTTCATTGGTAGACTATATCCTTACAATTGTGTATTTCATTACTGAAACAAACGAAACGGGTGCAGTTATCGATAAAAGCTTGAATCTTTTCGATATTTATGTGGAAACTCATTGAGTTGAATCTCCCAATTTAAATGGTTTTGATTAGCAAACAATATATTTTAATTATTAAAGGAACTAATTATTCTTCTACTTCTTCTGCACAGTCTGGCAACGCTGAGCGATCGCTGCCAACGTTCGCTAGCTGCCTGCTATGAAACCGCCACGCTGTCGATTCTCTTTATATTTATTTACCCCAGCGAATTAGATATGCTTTTCTTGAAATAAGTTAAATGTCTTAAATTTATATATATATATACAAATAAATTATTCGGTTAGATAGCTTTCACAAATTTGTCAGTAAATCAAAAACTGTAGTAAACAGTTTGCAAAATGAAATAAAAAAAATATACATAAATATGACTTTGATTGAGTGAATTTGGGAGTGTTTAAAGTCAGGCATATCGAGAGTTGGAGCTAGGGTATATGTTACTTACTTATCCTTGAGAACCTCAAACCACTCGTCAACGACCTGTTGCGGAGGAAAGGTGCCGTCGTCGAAGGCCAGATCCTTGACCGTTATGCCCTGAGCCTCCAGCTCATCCGTATTGTAGCTGGGCTCGCAGACACGCACCACAGTGTTAACATTGTTCTTTTTAAGCTCCTATGAATACATAATACAATTATTAGTTTGGGACAATTGGCAGATCTCATTTGAGAGCGCTGCACTCACCATTATATAGTGGTTAATTGTTATGTCTGATGGCCGATCGGTGATTAGGAACTTCATGCCCTTATACTCGATAAGGGCTGGAGCTGGGCGCAAATCTTTTTGACGCATTTTGTTGCTTAGCTTAATATTATGATTATTAACTTTACAAATCAGTTAAAATGTACGTTTTAACTTGTATAATTGCTAAATGGATGAAATTCTTTTACAATATTTATATTTATCTTCAGTTTTTTGTTGTTTGTTTTTTTTTTTTACAAAATTGATTTGATTTGATTTGACTTTTGGGAAGTTACTCGATTTTATTTTTAGTCGAAAAATTCAGCGTTTGTGGTTTAGATGTAGAATTTTCTCTTTTGTTTTTAAAAAATGTAAAAAAATATATATAAATATAATTAGATGTTTTGTAGGCTTAAAATGTCTACACCAAAACACACTCACACAGAACTAATCAATGCTATTTAAGTATAAACAAATAAATTTCAATAATTAAGTACAATTTTGTTGTTGTTGTCGGGTATTTTTCCCTCCTAATTCTTATCACACGAAATTTACGAATTTTCTGCGTCTTCTTAGCCCCAAAGAAGTAGAAGACCGTCGCCTATATCAAAAAAAATCCCTGTTACGCGAATCTATCAATTTTTAATTATTTCGAGTGCAGTTGTTGTTTCTCCTCTCCTCTCTCTGTCTCTCTAATTACAATTTGCTGGTTTTGATGTTTTTCAACACTGTTTCGTTGTTGCTTCCAATACGTTGAATGTATTCCTTTCGTGATGTGAACTCCGTTCATCCAGACCTTTCTCTTTTTTGCTTTAGCTCCCGACTCCTGTTATTTCCTCTCCACTCTCCTCGATGTGCTTTCTCTCTTTCTCCTTATTCTTCTTCTGTCCACTTTTCGAATCTGATTAGAGTCCTGCCTCGACTTCCGGAGAGCTGACAGCTTTTTCTCAGGCTATGCTAGGCCTTTTTCACGGTTTGATTACCTGTAAAAATGGAAAATGATTAATGCATGACGTTAGCATCAATAACAACAAATCATGATAAATATATATCGATTTATATATACCTGTTTAATTTGTATATCGAAAAACTATCGTCTTCCTTTGGCAAGGTTATTTAAAAAACATATTGCCAACGATATCTTCTTCCTATTTTATTCTATTCTATTCTAGCACTCAACAATTCAATTCGATCTGTTTAATTAAGCACAATTGATTCAACATTTAAAAAGACTTTATGGCTACGACCAATTTGGTCACTTAGTAGCCAAATTTATTGGTTCGGCCTAATTTATTTCCATTAGGCACAGAGTGAGGAAAAATAACATTTCTCTGCATTACACGCAATGAAAGGTGACATTTGATGTTCTACCAACATTCGACACGACCCTTTAATAGTTTTCATTTAATTAGCTCACCGAAAACAGGCTTGACTGGGAAATACCCAAAGCACTGATGTTAAATGTGCTGAAGCTTTAAAAACTATTTGTCAACTGCAAGCAGTTAGTTTTGCAAGCGTTTCTTATGCAAACTTTATTAAAAATTCTAAAGTATACACACCCGATAAGTAAGATATATCTATTTTGCTATCAGTAATCGGTGCTTATAGACAGTGTGGACAGTCATTACAAGTTATCCATAAAAAGAACTGACTATATATGACCCTTACATATTCATCAATGCCGATTTGATTCATCTGTTTGTTTATTATACCCATTTCTAAATGGTTGGAGAGGAGGAGGGTATACCAAAGGTGAACACAGTTCATTATGGGCCAACAATGACCTTTGACCACAACTACCCAAAAAGTTCTCCGCACGTGTTACACATTCAGTTGGAAATATATGGTAATTTATATATACAGCCTTGACTTGTGTAACTTTTGGCACTCGATTTAATTGCCGTTGTTTGGTTTCTTTATTTTCTTGGTTGATTTGTTGTTTGTGGCTTACTTTTTATTTGTGCTGTGCCTGGCAGTATTCTGCACTGTCTAGATGAAACTCCATAGATGTGGGAACAGGTCTAACCAACTGAAAGCAGAATTTGAGAAAGATACATTTATTAATTAAGTACAGCAATTAAATTGGCAAATATTAATCAACTCTCCCCCTCTCCGTCTCTATCTCTCGCTTGAGACAAATAATTATGTAAATGATAACATTTTATTTAGGCAAGGTTCAAAATATATTTCTATATATATATATTCTCAAGACAAAAGAATATTTTCATAATTCTGTGTTCTATTTAGAAGAAAAACATATATCATGTCTTCAAATATAGACACAACCAAATATTCTTGTATAGCATATAGAAAAAAAAACAGCAACACATATTTTTCAGTTAAGTATATATGTATATGTATATGTATATGTATATATATATATGTGTGTGTGTGTGTCTGTCTAATATATGGATAATATCTTGAGCAAATATTTGGTTCTGTTTGAAGGTGTTGGGCTTGTCGGTATTCGACTATTAAATAAAGCGACACAAACAATTCAATTCTGTTGAATTTCAATTCTTTATGTTTTGTTGTTGTTTTCGTTTTTGGCATAATGTTGATAAATAAATGGAGGGTGCTGTACACAACAAAACAGTATAAATTTATTACCAGCAACTTTTAGCGTTTAGCTGTAAACGTTTAACAAATTAACAATCGTTTGGAAAATGTATGTATTTTTATTTTTTTACACATATGTTTCTAGTACTCAGCAGAGTCAGTCGGGTATGAATAAATGTATATATTTATTTCTGTGAATTGGTTTAGTCACTCTTTTGTTGGATCTTTCGCATAAAGGCAAACTTTCACTTTTTTATAGCTCGATCTGAGAATCACGAGAGAATGTTGATGATAATATCAGCTGTTTTACTTGACGATTTCTTCGGGTTTTTACTTGACTTATGCAATGGATTTGATTTTGTTTTACGTCTTTGCAATACTGAGAAACACACACACCGAAACACAAATATACATGTATATTATATTATGAAATATATATTTACATATGGAATATAGAGATTGCCACTCTGATTAAATTGCACAAGTATTTACACAGTTAACTGTTACTATGGGGGGATCTTAATCGCCTGTAATGCGACGTGATAAAATCTCGATTAGATATCGACAGGTGTCAATTCGAAGACGCTGATCGATTACAACACTGAGCAGACACCAAATGCCGCGTGATGAGCACTCTTTCATCTTTTGCTATCGACTGAACGAACGTTGCCGCCACCAGACAACTCACTGCGGGCGGCAGCAAAAAAAAAACCATACAAACTCTTACTGTGAGAGCACGCGAGAGAAATGGCGAGAGAGAGAGAGCGAGAGAGAGAGCGACAGAAATAATGTGACGCAGAACTCGATGGAACGACTGAACAACTGAACGAACGAGTACTCGTTTTATTTGTTTTGTTTACTCTCTCATCCATGACTTCCCACTCTGCCGCTACGCTAGCTGTGACGCACATTTCTACACTCGCTCAGCGCTAGAATATGGACACAAACACACATATCTATGTGTGTATATACAGCTGCGGTCAAAATAATAGTAGTCATCATAAGAGTTACAAAAAAAAATTAAATTATGAACATTTTGATTTGTACACAAGCTATAAATACTGACGATAACTAAACATTAAAAGAAGGAATAGCTATAAAATAATTTACAAAAATATTAAAGTCTTTATCACAAATGAGTCTGTTAAAATAATTGTAGGGGAATACTGAACCTAACTTAAATAATTCGACCATTTTCACCAGCATTACTATTATTAGCTGAAAAGTAGAAGCTAAACAAAAGGAATAGTTGAAATATAAAAAATGACTGTTGGGAGATATATGGCAGAGTGAAATGGTCAAAGGAATCAAAGGGATTACGAAAGGAACTATGAAAATATTGAGTGTTTGCATTGCATCATTATTTTGACCGCAACTGTATGTACCCAAGTACAATGCTCCCGTCCCGAAGCAAAATTTAGTGTTTCTGGCGCAATTTGATGGCGCTTATGACATCTGTCTAAGCAGACGAAATGCATCTCATAAATGGATTTAATTGCTGACACCGTTTATTTGTCAATTACCTTTAAAGTGCCCATCAAATTCAATAAAATAAGGAAGCTGGCGTTTTACTTATAGATAAACATGACAGATAATTGGGAAACGAAGCGTAAATGAAAACTGACAATTCAAGTATGCAAACTCATTGAAGTGAATGTAGACTCTACAAAGAGAGTGAGAGAAAAAGAGCAAATATCGCAGATCTTTTTCTTCAATTGGCTTCAGACAACCAAAGAGAAACCAAAAGAGAGTGGGAGAGAAAAAGAGAGCGCTTTAGAGACCGGCCTCTGTTTTTGAAATGTTTTTATTTTTGAATATTTTCATTCTGTGTTGCTACATTTTCCATTAAGAATCTAAAAATGAATTTTATATGTATGTCTGACATGCGGACAGTTGTTAAAACTAACAAAAATATAAATATATATATATATATATATATATATATTGTACATATTACGTAATATTACAGTTGCTCCATTTCTCAATAAATCAAGCAGATCTTTAAAAGTTGCCATTAATAATAAATAAAACTTACGAGCAAGTTTAAAAAAAAAGTGACTGAAAAGCAACTTTCGAGCCAAGGCCAATTTTTGTTATTTAAGAATAAATAACAAACCAAGTTGCGGCAGTTATATTATATACAATTAATAACTGTGGCGCACACGACAATAAAAATAAACCATCAAGGTCAGTCGGACCGCAAAACAGTTGCAAATGTATCCAATGATGGAAATGGGAATGGGAATAATGGAAATGGAAATGCTGCTCAAATTGAAACCAGTTCAACTTATAACGTATGCAAGGCAAAACTAGATTTGCTTGCTGATTATGTAACAGGTACATCATATACATATATATATATATGCATATATAAATAATACCTTGCACTTGCAGTGATGAAAACTGTAATTTATAATGTATTATTCCAGTTAGGCGCACACAGGCCTTTCACTCACTGCCACCAACCGCCCACCCCACGTCAATAAAAGGCCCCATGCCACGCTTCGCTGCATCTGGTATATCAGAGGGAGGGGCCCTTATCTCTTATATTACATATACGTATGCATATTACATAGGTGCTATATGTGTGTGAGTATCGTTAATTTTGCGTCTGTGATTTTGACCATAGAAAAAGGGAATGCTGAAATTGTGACTAAGTATGTAACAGGTAGATGAAATCGTAATATATATATATATTCCTGATAAGATTAGTTGCTGATTATACCTAGTTTAGCTAGGTAACCTCCTAGACTCTTCTCAGCCATGCAAATTACTTGCTTAAATCGTTTCTGCAAGCAGTTTTGGCTGATCCTCTCCTATACCAAAGGCAGATCTAATTTATTTCATTTATTATCAATATTTGTAGCACTAAAGTCTACAATCTTCTTCTCATACTTGTGTTTTAAATATAACTTGATATAATATTGATAAACTATACAAATTTCATCATGATAGTTTAGAAAACTCAAGAGAAAATCGCGTCAAAGAAGTCTGCTTGTGTTTAGGGTATCTCCAGATCGAGCGCTCTCGACTACAAAATTCTAACTTGCTAACTATTTGAGTTTAAAATCAAATATATATATTTATGCGTCAGCTGTCCTAGGAAAATTTAAATGTATGAGTTTTTTGCAATTGCATTTCACATGTCTATTTTGTATTCCCAGTTTAAACTAATCAGATTTTCGCTTATTCATTTCACACGCCATATGCATTATGTCTGGCCACTGTCTGGGTCTGAGTCTGGGGTTTATTTAAATGCTTTCCCAGTTTATAATGGCCACGTGTAGACATATCAGATGACAGTCGGATTCAAATTTCATCCCAGCCTTGTTCAATTTGTTTATACAGTTTTTTAAGTGATATACAAAAAATGCAGCAGTGGGGTTGATTCCGGCTGTGAATTTTGATATTATTATATTTTTTTTTTGCCAATTTATATACATATAGATAAAAAGGTACCTTGAACCCGGCTACTGTTCGTCATTGTTAATATCCAGACATTGAATTCACTTAATGCTTATCCCCGCACATTTATTTTTTATTTTTTAAGTATACAATATTACCTCCTCGACATTTTTCTTGGGTTCCTGCTTGACTGTGTTGCCTTTGTCTCTTTGTTGTTGCTGCTGCTGTATGTTTGTGTGTTTGTGTGTCTACCAGCGGCATGTTTCACAATGGCATTGACTTGTCTGGCCCGAGTGCAATCAACTTTGGCTCTGCCCAACCTTATCCACCATTTCTAGTTCAAGCCAAAGCTTCTAAACATTTCTCTCTTCTCTCTAGTCTTCTCACTGCTCTCTCATTTTAAGTTTTGAACTTCCCTGTTATCTCAATTGGAAATTCAAGTTCCCTTATCGTTGTTCGTATGGAAATCTGTTGAATGCATAGCCAAATTTTTAATTTGCAGCCATAAACTCGAGTTCCACTGAAACGTTGATATTATTTTTTATAAAATAAAGATTAGATTAGCTAACGGAATGTGTCCGGGGCACAAAATGTGAAGTACCATATAAGGAAACAATTTATTCGTCACAAAACTGACATCTGTCAAGTGCAGATCTACATATATATTATAGCTAATTAGAACTGCTCAGTCAACAAATGTAAACTTAAAAATGCTCTGTATTCATCAGGTTGAAATCAGATCTCACTTATAATTTGCAAAAATATGGAATTTTATGGGGGTGCTGACCAAAAAACAATATATTAGCTCTACGAAGACAGTGAACTATTTGCTTTACGCCGAAATTTAAATAACAACATTTAATATTTTAAATGCTTAACTAATTTACTTTTAACAACAGATACTGCTCTATATAAGACAATATCCACATCACAAACTGCCGATATTTAAAACAAAAAAAAAGAGATTATAGTTCTAGTTTATAGAAATAAATGCTGACAGCAGAGTAAAAATTAAATACACCTGATCAGCAATATATATTCTTGAGATGCTTCCAACTTTCCAACTTTTCGTACTTTTGCACAACTTTCATATACCCTTTTGGACCATTTTCAATGGGTATAAAAACACATTAGCGGGTAATTTGCCAAATCAAATATTTCATTATTATTGATAATTGTTTAGAAAGTGAAGCATACAAAAACAAAAAACAAATATAAATATTTAAACAAGCTCCTCCTTGACTTCGCCAATTGGAGTGCTGCCATTAATAAACAATTACAATGCTATTACTAGCTAAAATATATTTGTTAGCTTAATACACAAACCAAGTTGACAAACAAAGTTGAGAGTTGAGAGTGCAAAAAGCAACAAAAACTAGCATTAGCAATGGCATTAATATATAGTAATATTTATTCGTATTTAGAGCACTGAGTAAATGGAACACATAAAACCACAACTAGGACGGTTATTGTACTAAAAGCTGAACGGGTCTGCTCCAAATTATCGATTTTACGACCATCGCACAGTTGGCCGGAAGGGGATGAGAGGGGAGTAGGTGCAGCAAAGTGGAGCATGGAAATTATTGTTGTACTTGGGACTTGGGACGAAAACATTTCTGCGACACCCAACGGCGACAGACGAGGGTCGCCCAACAACCATTTTAACTATGTATTTAATTTAACTAACTGTCAATGATTAAATATACTGCACTTGACTTGAGTATCGCATTTGAATGTGGACTTTATGTTGATTGGCTCTTGTAGACAGCTTTAAATAAACAGCCTAATAAAATATTTGCTTCTGCCAAATTTCGTTTCCGCTTGTCGACACATGCATTTATCAAATGAATTAATTAAATGAAATATTTGCCGTTTCTCTATACTGCAAAGTTGTACACATAAATCAAATGTATATCAGACAACTTTGTTTTATAAGTAATCAAATAATATATTTGACTGTTCTCAACACTGCAAAGTTTTACACATAAATTAAATATATATCAAATAAATTTATTAAAATAATCAAACTATTTCAAATTCCTTTACTCTATACTGCAACGCTTTACGCATAAATTAAACTTTTTTTTTTTCAAATCAAATAAAATATTTGCTAGTTCGAAATTTCTTTTCTGTTTCTCAAAGCTGCCAAGCTTAACACATAAATAAAACATATATCAAACAAATTCTTTTCAATCCAAAAAAATATAATATTTGCCTGTGCCAAATTCAGTTTCTTAATACTGCAATGTGTAACATAAATCAAACAAATTTAAATAAATAATCAAATAAAATATTTGCCTGTTTCCAATTCCGTTTTACACATAAATCAAATATATTGCTGGTTAAATTTTACATTCTGATTTAGCCATACTTTAGTAGTTATCTGGGTAGGCGTTCCGTATTTATGCAGCTCTCTTTTTTTATTATATTTGAAGTGCCCTTTAAAAATAGTTGCTTGCCTGCTGATAATGTCTTGTTTGTAGCAGTGTTGTTTTTTTTTTGTTTTGTCGTCAAGCGGCAATAATAACTTCCAATGACGTCTTTTTAAGCCGGCAAATGCGTCAGCTTTATCGCTTTTATCGCAAGGAAGCAAACATTGTACGTGTTTGTGTTTATGTGTGCAAGTGGTTGTAAATAAATGTATGTCTCATTGTTTCAAAATTGCGTGTGTGTGTGTGTGCAGCAAGAAGTTGAGTCAACCGTTATTTGTCTCGAAGACACTGTACAATTATCAATCAAACAATGATTTCCAGTACTGATGCAATGCACATGCACATTCGACTCAGGCCATGCACAGTAAAGAACCCGTTACAAGGTTATCCAGTCAAAAAATTGTCGTTGACGTTGAATGTTGTTGTCGTTATTGCATTGGTGGGCGCCAACCACAACAACATTTGCTTAACTATATTTAGACTTGTCTGCTTGGTGGTTTTCAGTGCTCTCTTCCCGTCTCTTTCTATTTCTCTCTCGACGGCAACTAACGGTTACAGACTACTGACGACTGACGGCTGACGTTGGAAGTGTATTGCATGTTTTGGTCGTTTTTGTCCTTTTCTATATTTAGCCATGACAACATATATATTTTATCCACTGATGAAATTCGCACGCCTTGCGGAAAAGTGACAATAGCAAAAATAAAATACACATGTATATGTGTGTGGGTGCATGAATTGAACGTTACTTGCAATTTATTGAAAAATGTGCAATTATCACTATTTCATCAGTAAATTCTCTCAAAAAATGAATAATTTAAACTGGAAGGAGTTAGGTGCTCGCCATTAAATTTTAAGAATATTCCACTATATTTGCACAAAATTTCTTAATCTTATCTGTCAGTGTCACACACACACACACTCACATGCATAGATAATTATCTATCTACACACACACACACATATCATACATACCTGCCTCAAGTGACAATTCACAACTACCAAAACTAAATTAGACAATTTATTCAAACTTAATAAACGGTAAATGTGTGTGCGTGTGAATAATAACATACCAGAAAATACACACATACAGCTCAACATATGTATGTATGTATGTAAACATTTTTGTGTTTGTCTAATTTGAAAGTGGCTCAAGGCGCATAACGAAACAAGAAACAAGAGCAAAAAAAAAGAATAAATCGGTTGATTGGGAACGCTGTTGGATCCCGTGCTTTTCATATATGTACTGTGTGTGACTGTGTCTGTTTATGTCTTTTGTGTTTTTATCAAGAAGTTATATTATATAAACAAAATGAAAAACAACTGAATCTACTGAATACGCCGTACAATATCATTGAACTTGCTCAAGGACAGAGGCAGACTGACACAGAACGGAAAGGAAAGTGAAAAAAGACTGTGTTAATGGGCGCAGTTAATTTGAATTAACTGTGCTTTTCCCCCATCACAGTCCTCCGGCTACAAATTTTTTCAGCTGTTGCGCTCGCTCTCTTAATGTAAGTTAACAGCGCGGAATTAACAAGTATGAATGTTAATGCAGTATATGTGTATATATTATTCATATGCACATTTATATTAATGATGTGTTTTACTGTTATGCATCTGCTGTTAATGTGACTGCTGCTGTTTTGTTTTCTTTTTTCTTTTGTTTGTGTTCGCATTGACGCAAATGACAAGTAAAATATATCGAATATTTTGCGACGAATTCTTAAGTGAGTGTGTGTGTGCGTCTGTCTGTGTGATGGAGACAAGACAAAAACAAACGAAAATAATATACATATTTATATGTATGTGTGGTGATAGAGAACAGCGCCACCTACCGGACAAAAGTGCTTCTCATAATAATTGATAATAAAAGATCAAAAAAAGGAAAATTTATATAAAAACTTTAGCTTTTTGCGTAGAAGATGCGTATCGCGTCAGAATAAAATTCAACTGATTCGATTCTCCTATTTTTTTGTGTCTTTGTGAATCCATTTTGTTTTTCTTTTTTTTTTGCGTCGCGTTTTTTCTGTTTGTGCAATTTTGACGTTGATATGATAAATCTGCTTAAGCATTTAACAGATTAGATATTAGTGAGGAGCTCGTGCTGACGCACACACGTACATCATAAATGTATGCATGCACACATACTTGCACACCATTGAGAGTAATTAGAGAAAGAAGAAGCATTTACTTCTATGTTCCAGTTTTGTTTTTTTTCTCTCTGTTGCACTACATTTCACCATTACTGTAAACCGGGTCAAAGCAGTGCTGAAATTTACTTTCATCGACGTCACAGTTTTGTATATTTATATAAACACATACATACATATGTATGAGTATTTAGGTCATTTAGCTGACACACAGAATGTGCCAAAACAAAATATATACATATGCAATTAAAAGTGAATAAAATTAATTCAAGCATTGCAATCAATTTCACCAAAGAGGAAACCTTTTTAAATCATTCCATTGCACACATTCACACAAGCAAATTGGCAGGCTGTGCATCAGAGCGAGATAGACTGATTTGTAAGCCATGCCAACTGTTAAGTTATAAGCTAAAGCAATTAACAGAATTGCATATGTGTGCATCTTATGGGAATTTAATTTCCAGTAAACACACACACAAACACACATGCATATGAACTCTATTTCACTATTTATATACACACATATATATGTATATTGTCTGGCTATTTATATGCTCAATTTAATGATTGAATACTACTTTTCACATTTGATTTACTTACCACAATTGCCATACACATTTGAGTATAACTTTGAGACGTTTTTGTTGCTTTTCGTGGTACGAGAAAAGGAATTTCACGCACACACACACACAAGCACACTCTCACTCACACAGACACACACTTACACGCACGCACACACACACCAATGCAATACAAAAACTCTGCGATTTTAGTTCGATTTTTTGAGCTTTTTTGCTACTGGCTTACTTTTTTCTTTGCTGTACTCGTTTTAGGAACGTTTTATATTTAAATCGAAAGGCAATTTATTGGTTACGGGAGACATTAACGCGAATTTTGGCTTCTTGCTGCCGTGGTCAAAAAATATATTTTAACCTCAAATTTTCTTGCACCCAATTGAGAAATGAGAATGAGACACACGCAGAGAGAGATACAGCGAAATAAGGCCGAAGTTTGCAACTTGTTTTTTAGTTGGTATTATTAAGTACTCGACTGCTTATTACACAATTCACTTTGCGTTTAATTGCATTAATTATATTATAATTGGGCACGAGTGTAAATTCCTCAAACACGAATATTTTTTGTTAATAGCTAGCAATGTGAACGTAACTCGCTGATGATAAAAATACCATTCTCCATATTGCACAAAATACTAAAAGCTTTAAGTTTGGTTTGGTGTTAGGTGAGGAGCCATTTGTTAATGCAACTAAATTGCATTGCATTTGCACAATAATAGTGCATTATTATTGATAATTTACATAAATTAAATAAGTTCATTGATGACACTCATTTCAAAATGCAAGGCTGCACATATATTAATGTCACAAGTTCAACATTTTAAAGTAGAGTTGTGTCTGTTAAGTGAGGAGCAATTCTGTTTAGCAGCAAATAATTTGATTAATTTCTGTATTTTTTAGTGCATTTTCGACATTCGACGTTCAAAACGTCCAATATTTCTTCTAGTGTGGAGTGGTGTCAGCTAAGTGTGGAGCAATTCTGTTGTGCAGCAACTAGTTTGATTCTTTCCACATTTTTTAGGGCATTTTTGTGTTTTATTTTGCACAAATAAAAGTAAACTTTTTTATTAACGCCCCAAACGGGAAATGTCCAAGCGGAAAGCTGACTCAACAGAAGTAGACAACGAAATGACAAGCAATGCCCAAAAATCCACACCCGTACAGGTAACTTGAGGATAACTGGAAAAGTTAACAATGTTTAATGTTAAAACTGTTATTTTTTTGCAGGCCGAGGGGAAATTGACAATCAGCACGGATAATCCACTCGCCGAATATATAAAATTAATTGAGACAAAAGTAACTGTTGATCAAATCGTGGACGATGACATTACCAAGGAGAATTTCAAGCAAATAGCGCAAGCGGCTCGTGACGTCATCTGGCAACTGTTGTTCAGCAGTGACGTCAACGCTGAGTCAGAGAAAAAAGCGAGCGATTTGCTTGAGGAATACAAAAGCGATGCCTGCTTCTACGCACCATGGCCATACAACGAATGGATCGTGAAGGTGCGCGATGAGCTGTTGAAGCGGGAGCAGCTCAGCTTTTGGCGCGAGACGATTGTGCGCAAACAGTTGGGTCCCTGCTGGTCGCGCGACTCCGATTTGTTTGATTGCGATGATGAGCCACCGTTGGAATTTTATGCACATGCCGGTTGCATTGCTCCGTTTGCCGCCAGCTTGAAGGTGCGCGCTGCCGAGAAGGCAGCCAGCGGGGATGAGGATGCAACAGCTAGCAGCGAGGCGGAGAGGGGCACAAGTAATGCAGCTGCTTTGTCGGGCAACTTTGAGGCACAAATAGGCAAGGAACAGCCGCTAAGCGATTATCGTGAGCTGATGAAGCGCTATGTGCTGACCACGGTGACCGTGCCGGATGACATCCACAAACAGAATGTGGATAAGATTGGGAAAGCGGCACGTGCCGCCATTTGGCAGTTGCTCTTTGAGGGCGAGTCGCCCGATCAGGCGGATTACGACAAGGCAGCGGAGCTGTTACAGGAATACAAAAGCGATTGTGGCTTCTATGGGCCCTGGGAGTACAACGAATGGGTTGTCAAGCTGCGCGACGAGCTCATCCAGCGACAGATGCTCAGCTTTTGGGGCGATTCGATTGTCAAACTGGAATTGGGTCCTTGTTGCTCACGCGACTCGGATTTCTTTGAGGCGGACGAGCCATTGCCCGTGGAATTTTATAATAAAGCTGGCTTCAAGGCACCATTTAACCAACGCGAAAACGAAATCTGAATTTAACTGTATTGTTACCATTTCCAAACACATTTAACCATCGAGTGCTAATTTGTCAATTGTCCAATAGTTTGTTAAGTTTTCTCACATCGAATAAAATAAAAGATAAAAAATAGTAAGAGAAAAAACACAAAAAAATTAAGAGTTTTTCTTTGTTTATGTTGTGGGAGCAACAGGTGCAACGTGCATCTTAATGAATTGCCATAAATTATGCCCGAGATTAAAACACGCTAAAGATTTATACAATTTTCATCTGAATGCCGCCCACTCATAAATATAAATTTGTGATATGCTTTGAACAGCTTGCATGGGGTATACTCATTTTGTTATGCAGTTTGTAACGCAGTGAAAAAGTTGTCAGCAATGCCATTAGGTATATATATTCTTGATCAGCATTGCTCGGCGAGTCGATATTTTAAATTTAATTTTATAAAACTTGGTTTGTATCCATCATTTTGCTGCATTATCGTTTTCTTGTATGAACAACTTTTTTTTTTCAAAAATATGCAAACTTTTTAAATCTGCTCATTAATAATCATAGGAGTTGGACATAAAACCATCAAAATCGGTTGACTATATCATTTATCGTTCATAGCGAACGTCTTTTCAAATTTGTATTGAAAGTTACTAAATATATTATATAAAATAGTGCAATTTTCATTTTTATTTTAGTGTATTTGATGTAGGCAGTCGAATTTTTTGAAAAAAAGTGGTGTAAATATTGTACTAAAAGCAGGCTACAATTTTAAAGAAAGTTGTAAACAATACAAATTTGGATTAAATACAATAAAAAAAGTGAAATTCAGATTTGTTTATTTATTTATTTAATGTAAACGAAAGAAGAAAATTTTTTATAGGTTGTAAATAATAATAAAAATTTTTAATTATATTTCAGATTATTGCTAGGCTTTATTTTCAAATATATACAAATTTTTAAAATACAATATTTATTGCTTAAATATTTATTTTAGTATTTAGTTTCTTAAGCAAATTTAAAAAATATTGAAAAAATACAAATATTAAATTAAAAATTTAAAATTACATTTAAATTGAATGGCATACATATAGAAATAGTAATTAAATCTGAATTTAAAATGATAAAAATAAAGGTCAACATTTACTGCGAGAATTGATGCAAATTGTTTAATGTCCGTTCTGCAAGGGTATGTATTAGTCGATGTGCCTAAGATCAAAGTACTCACTTATTTTTCTGCCTCTCTGGAGAAAGTTATTGTTGTTGTTGCTCTCTTGTGTAATATTCGTAATATTCCGCTGTTGGTAATAAATAAAAATGTATTTTTGCGAGTCGGCCAACATAAAATATGTGTGCTCTTGTGTCCTATCCGATTTTCATGGAAATGGCAATGGCAATACATAGAGTGGCCACAGAGAGTTGTTTGTTGTTGTTGCAACGAACATACTCGAGTCATATTTCATTTTTATTATCTCTGTCTCGCTCTCCTCGCAGAGGCATCTGCAACAGCAGCTGCGTCAACAGCAGCATTCAGCAGGCGTGGCAAGCGAAAGTATTACGAGCCAAGTAACTGTGTGAAAATTCCAAAGTGTAGCTTAAATATTTACTTTTAAAATGTTTGAATATTTTATAATACTGTATCACATATGAAAGATGTTCATAAATAAATAAATTAGTCAATTTTATTTTATAAAGTTAAATTAAATCGTAATTATTATTATTTTGTTTTGCGCTATTACAAGCCAACTAACAATAAGATTTTGTATAATGCATTTAATGTTAAGATTCTCTTAAATTTGTATGTATTTTTGTAATTATTTTAAATAAGTCATTGACTCATCTTGTAAAGTTCGTTTTTTTAATAAGCTAAGCTTTTAATAGTTATATTTATTATTTTATTTTGCCATAATTGCCAAGGACAAACTGCAACTAATTATATTTTTCTTAGTTGTTTCGTATGAAAATTATAAATATTTAAATAACTCATTGACTTGGTTCGTTTTACTTGTTGTTTTCTTTATAATATAGATTAAATAATTCATATTCATGAATAAATTCAGTGGCAGTAATTCATGTGTCGAATAATGTCGTCCATCAGATTTTTAAAACTGTGCTGCGAATATAGTTATAAATTTTATTTATTGGCAAACAAATATTATTAAATTAATTTTTTTAAGTAAACTAACACAACTAACACTATTTTTGAAATATGTAAATTGTTTGAAACGAAATTTGAAAACACTTTTTATAAATTATTTTATTTATTATTTGCTATTTTTTAACACATTTTTGTGTTTTTTTTTTTGGTTAAACATCTATAAATAATAAATAAATAAATACCAAATAGCATTGTCATTCGTGTTTTATTTTATTTATTTATTTAATTGTAGCTCTTATATCTTGTGGACCTTAAATAATAATATAGCGATAACCAAAAATACTTAAAATTATTTTTAAACTTCTTGTCTTAACTATCCAACTAAGTTATATGGTTCATATGAGTCTATAAATAGGTTAGTTGAAATGCTTATAACTTAGAAGTATTCAACGAAAACTTTAAATTATATTATTTAATGACTTTTGGCATACATTTTCTTAATCATATCTTTATCTTAAAGTTCAGGATGGATTAGATTATTTTCCATATATGGTGTCTGCTTATTTGTGTTAGTCGATAGAACAACAATCACACAAATAGTAGTCATATATATCTTATAAGCTATATAAGGAAAATTAAATAAATAAACGTAAGTTTCTTATCTACCTTTCAAAAATAAATGTTCTCTTTAAATGTTTCATAAATATTTTAAATTATTCATTTCTATAAAATCTTACTCCATAATTTGAATTTTGTTTTTAGTATTTATGATTTTTTTTTTGCGTATAATTACATAAGTAATTTATTTAATTACTTAGATGTCTTTGTACATCCATAAATGTAATGCAAATATTTATAGACAGAAGTAACTTTTCCTGTATCTATTCGATTTTAATAATAATATTTTAATGCCTTGTATTTTGTATTAATGAAAATTTATATATTTAATCGTTTCTTAAGTGTTTGCAAATAATTGCCAAGATATTTGTTTAGAAAATATATATATTATTTTGATTGCATATAAATAGATTTGCTTAATAATTAAGTAGAATACATATGTATTTATATAAAGCATTAAAATTAAAATTGGCTTAGCTTAGAAACAGCTTTATTTGTTTTTGTTTTTTTTGTTTTCTTGTACAGTCTCTTGTATCGTATAATTTTTTATTAATTTAATTTAACATGAAAGAAATTTAAATAAAATACACACAAAAACAAAAAGAAATGGGATTAGTTAAAAACTATGAAATTTTCGTTGCACTGACTAGAAAACATTTTGTGACAATCAATTAAATGGAACTTGTCTGAACAAAACGACGAATCAATGAATCAATTAAGTAAAATTAAGTTAAACAAATAAATGAAAATTGGACGGCAACGCAACAAAACGAAACTAAGAAAATTCGCGTCCAATTTGTTTGAACATTTAACACATTTATTTTTTAAGTGACGACGCCCCCAAAATTTCACTCGGCATAGAGCAGACGGGAGCGGGATTTGCGCAGGATGCGTGATCGTCCCAAGGAGCCATCGATGCATCTGTCGCCGCCATCGCTCTCGCCACAATTCCATGACTTGGTCTTGGCACGAAACAGACGGTATTCCTCATTGTAGGCGGGTGCCAGCATGGACACATAACTGCTCGGATCACAGAGATCCGTGTAACCGCCATGGAACTCCTTGTAGCCATTGTGGAGCAGATACAGCTCCGGATAGTCCAACGTTGGATAGTTATGCGTATGCACACTGCGATCATTGCTGCGCAGGAAACGCATCAACTTCGGACCACGTTCCGACGAGAATTCACAGTGGAACACATAGATGCGCCGATGATCCGCAGCGGATGCTTCCGCCGGAAAGGCAGCCATGATCTGATCGCGCGTATACAGATTGAGGGCGCCACGTATATGGCCACCATCGAACTCATACGGATAGCGACAATCGATAATCTGATAATTATTCTCCAACAGCTCGGGGAATTCACCGCGCAACAGGCGAGCAAGTGTATCACAGGAAATCGTCTTCAGATCACTGTGCCGCATACCATTGTGCAGGACGGGCAATGTGCACGGCTTGCTGAGATCCCCAATCAATTGCGGCTCATCGTCCAATGCATTGAGTATATCCGCATCGTTCATGGACACCGTCTTCTTAAGCGTGGGCGTGGCATTTAACTCCTCCATGCTGAGACAACGACGCACCGGACTTGTCTTCAGCTGGCCAGTGATCAGTGCATCCAGATCGGAGGGCAACTTATCCAGTAAGGATGATGACGGCGGCAGCGCTTGTTCTTCCAGCTCAAACAGCGCCATATATTCATCATCCAGTGAGGCACTGGACGCATAGCTGGAGGAGATGCTGTTGCTGTACGTGAGCAACTTGCTCGATTTTGGAGTGCCACCGTTGAGGATTGTGTTGCGCATTGTGTGCGATAGTTCGGAGATGGGAGAGGCGTGCTGTTGTTGCAGCAACATTGATTTGTAACGCTTAGCGGCATGTGGACTCTGACTGACATGATCCACTTCCAGCAGCTGATCGCATTCCAGCAGGAGGCTGATTCGCTTATTCGACATGACGGCACCGATCTCGATCAGCTGCACAATTTTCCAACAGCTGTTTGGCTTCGTTAATTCTTATTGATTTGTTTGTTTTGTTTTTTTCCTTTGATAATTATTATTTTTGGCTGCAATATTCAAACAATTTTGTTAACAATGCACTACGTTTTGGCGATGGCGTTTTTTTTTGTTGGTTTACTGCTTTTGTCTCTGTGATTTTTGCGCTCTTTTCTCCTCTTCTTGTTGGCGCCCTTTTCATTTTCCTCTCATCCCACACGCGCAGACACACACACACACACACACACACACACTCACACAAGTGCAAGCGAGCGCGTAAACAGATCGAATTAGAGGTGGGCGATAGTTTGATCTTGAACTTTCTGTGCGTCAGCTGGTTTCCAAATCCACCACACTAAATTGATTTTAGTTGATTGCTAGTTTTCAAGACTAAGGGAAAGTTTGTTAATAATAGTAAATATTTATAATTTAGTACACATTTGCTTGACAGTGCTGCTGACAAAGAGCCTGCCTCGTTGTGTGATAATTTGGAGTTCAGCAAAATGCAATCCACAAAGGGATATTTTGGTTGTGGAAGCTAAATAGTTTCACCATGTGAACATAGCTGTTAAATTGTTAATAAAGTGGATTGCAAGAGAAAAAATAAACACATGAAAATTTGTATAATCGTTTCTTGTATTATCTAAATTAAAGACAGGAAAGAATATTTTATTGTTATACTATACATATAAATTTTGCATACATATAAAAATAATATAAATTCAGCCCAAGGTAAGGTAAGGTAAGGTTCCTAGCTTGTATTTAATTAAATATTCACATAGTATACTAGTGTTAAAAAAATGAATTTATAATATTTTCATACAGTTGCGGTCAAAATAATAGTAGTGCATTCATTTGTTTGCGAAAATTGAAAAACAAAAATACTTAAAATATAGTTTTAAAATTATGAACATTTTTATTTGTGCACAAGCTATCAATACTGAAGATCTGCAAAAATCTAAAGATGATACCTATAAAAATAATAACAAAAAAAAATTAAGGTCTTTAAAATTATCACAAATGAGTCTGTTAAAATAATAGTAGTGGAATAGTAAACACTTAATAAATTCGTTCAGTCTTAAATAATTCGCCAAGAAGAAGGATAAACAAATTGAATAGGTAAAATATCAAAAAGGGCTGCGACGAGAAGAGTAAAATTGGTCCAAGGAATCAAAGGAATTATGAATGCAGCCCTAAAAAATATTGGCTTTTTGCATTATGTGAAGCAACACTAATATTTTTTTGACCGCAACTGTAAACGCATGCATGGGCGGAAAGGGGGCGTGTCCCCCTGCATACGCCCTTGTATCCATTTATTTCCCTGAATATGTCAATTGTAATGCGATCGTTTAAGTCTGTTAACCAACACTTTGCTTATTTCCAGCATCGCATCTGAGTTGTAATTTACAGGTTGATTGTCTGTCGTCTGTCCGTCTGTCTGTTCGACTGTCTGTCTGTCATTTTAATCGGGCACGTTTTAACCTCAACTGTCAGCTGGGTTAAAGCGCCGCTTTTGTCGCCGTTGCCATCGCCTTCGATCTTTAGCTGTGTGTCATTACCAAATTCAACTAAAGTGCTGTCAAAAGATAATTACCGTTTCTGTTTTTGCACAGACAGCCAAACGACACCAACACAACATAACAACACCAACAACACTGACAAAAACAACAACAACAAAAACTACAACAACTACAACAACAAGATTTCAAATGTTGAAACCAGTTTTGTTGTTGTTGTCGTGTTTGGTACATTTTTATTAAAACCACTAAAAATGTTGATTAATTTGCCAGGTTTTGATACAGAAGTTAATTTTGTTTGCCTGCAATAAATAAATAGTTTGCCTTGTTCGAGAGTCTACGACTAGCAGATACCCTGTTTAACCCAGTTGATGCACTTAACCAATATTTTTGGAACTTATTTTTAAAACATTTATTTTCAATCAAATTCGAATGTTTAAATCTCTAGGTTTAATAGGCAAATAGACAGATGAATATGGGTAGACCGATTCTTGATCAGGAATATATATACTTAATGGGATCTGCCTGCTGACTGTTACATTCCCATTATACCCGTCTTACCCTGGGTTCAGTTTTAATCTTTGGGATTTGTGGTTCTTTGCGTCAATTCTGCGGTAAATATTCTTAATAGATTTAAATTGTTATTCCCCTAAATAAGACTTTGGGAAATTATTATTTTCTACATTATATGTACATTATATAAGGGTATAAGACGCATTGTACTAAGACTGTCAAGTTGGCTTGAAATTTAATTAATTATTTTAATGTAGATAACCATTAGTAATTTCATGTTGTGGTCTCTTTATTTAATGGTGTTTCTCATAAATGATGAGGTTTCTTAACGTATGGCTAATGGCATTGATTTTTTGTTGAAGTCTGTTAAAATGGGGAGTACCACGAATTTGGGCATTCGAAAGAGTCTCAACTTGGATCTATTAAGGTACGATAATATACATATACCTTGCCAGTGCATTTTGAGCAGTCCGATTAGTGACTATAGACATATATACATATAAATATATATATATACATATATATACATACATCGTTCGCACTGTTTTGCCTTGATGAATGACTAAGTCGAAGACTGACAATATTAATTAATATCTTAACGTGTTTAACTTTCAAAAGTGCCTGCCAAAATGCCGGTTAAGTAGATTTTGAAATCGAAACTCAAGCATTTCTCTCCAGCAGCGCTTACAACACCAAATTGACAGCTAACTTAAAATATACGTACACACACACACACACACACACACACACACACACACATACATACATGTAATTGTATATGTATATTTATCTAAGTATGGGGCCAGTTCATGCTTGTCTGCCACGATTAGTGGCAGCAACTGCCAGCTCCTTAAACCAACTTTATTGGCAAATGAGGCGAAGACGTGCATCATTTTATTTCTATACACTTCTTTTCAACACATACACTCGGAGAAAAGCGCTGTTCTAAGTGCAATTTTTTATTTGAGAATTATTTAATTGGAGAAACAACTCTTGAATCATGTCCACATATTTTGTACGTATTTGAGAAGCTATATATCAATTTTGATTATTTATTTATGTTCAATTATATTAAAATTAAGAACAATTTTTGAATTTTTTGAAGTACAAGCATTTCTGTTCTTCAATCAAGTACACAATAATTAAGTCAAGAAATGTTGTTCTTCAGTTAAGTACAAAATGTTTGTCAAAAGCAGCTTTATTCTTGACAAAAGTATTTTATACCATTTTTGTTCTTAAAATAAATGTAAAGTAAAAATTTATTTTAGGAATAATTATTGAAGGTAAGTACTTAAGTACACAACTGAAAATCTTACTTCGAGTCGACAAGTTATTGATTTAATTTAGAAATTACAAGATATGTTTTGGGAATATAACTTTTCCAATGCGAAAGTAAAAAAATCTTTACAAGAAATTGTACGCTTGAAATTTACAAAATAATTACTTTGTGGAAATAATTACTAAATATACGAATAATAAATTGCATAAAATTATAAACAAACATATTTCTTAATAACAGAAAATATGTCTAAAAAGATAAATTAAACTCCATATTCATGGAAATAAAAATTTCTAAAATGCAGAAAAAAGTAATGAAATTTGCATTCTATTTTGCTATGGTAGATTTTAGAAAATAAATCAAAAAACTTGTGTTCTGAAAACACACTGGAAATTAGGCATATTTTTTCTAAATCTATCTATCTATCTATCTAATCTATCTATGTCTCTGTTTTTTTGGAAAGATACAAACAACGGCTGAAACTGAATAATAAGCTGAGTTGCCTTTGGCATTTTCTTAAATTCAGGGCGATTAATTTGCTGTATTTCTCCAGGTGTATAAATATATATACATACAGTCTGCCGTATTTGTATGTGGTGATGTGTACGCGGCGCGTACAATTATTAATTTGATACGATATAATTGACATGTTGGCGATGCCAAAAGGAAGCACTAACATGCATGCCGTCCACAGCCGGAGTCGGAGTCGGAGTCAGAGTCAGAGACTGGCCAAGCTGGCAAAGCTAAGCTAAGCCTGAGCGACGCATATTAACGCCACACGTCTGTTGGCCCCAAAGACCAACCGGGACGGACACTTGGATCTTGGCCACGTCTACGTCCACAGCCACAGCCACAGACACAGCCACGTCCACGTCGACATTCACATTCACGTCTTCGTCGTCGTCGGGCTGGCAGGCAGGCGTGTAAATTGTTTTTACTTAATCGTTGCAGACACAAACGCACATGTTGTTTGCCACAACGTTTGTTGTTGCAAGCTTGCTTGTTGCCAGTTGCCAGTTGCCTCTTTGGCCGTTTTGGCCGATCTCTGTGTGCTGGCTTCGTGGCTCGCTTTTGGTAATTGCAGTTGGGGCTGTGCTTCTGTGTTACCAACATATAACCGCCAATCGTCAGACGTTTGTAGAAAATGGTTATTGGTAGCTAACTTGTTGCTGTTCGTTGGCCAACTTAGTCGGTCAGACATGCAAATTTCTGTATGTGTGTGTGCTTGTTGTCTAATGTTAGTTGTTTGTTATTTTCTATGCAAATTTTCGTGTTGTTTTTCTTGTTTGCCATTTGACAAATTGTCTGCTTGACTTAATGATGGAGTATGTACGAGCAGAGGTTGGAACGCTTATATGCATAATTGTGTGCCCATCGAGATGGCCAACATGGACAACCTGGTCCAGACAACTGACAATATGATACACATGTTATATGCATCTATGCATCGCAGGAAATCCAATAGTGAATGCTGTAAAATGTTAATTTGTTTTTTTTTTTCCTTATCGATTTAAGCGTTTCATGTTTTTCATATGTTCAGCTTAAGAAATCGATTGATTTATGCTGAGTATTGTTTATAGTATAGTTTGCTGTATGGCAACTGAATATGTCAAAAGTAAGTATTATTTACAGTTGGATTGCAACACTTTTAGTCATTTTATTATGCGCTCCAGTCGATCTATACACTTATAACCTGAACCGATTAAAAGTGGAAAAAATTTATAATTAAGTTGTGCAAATGCGGAATGAACCATTTTATGATCCATGTTAATGATCGCATAAGGAACACCGATTTAGGGCATCTGTTAGTCCATTCAGGTCTCTCGACTCGCATTTGTTATTAAAATATTAATGTACACATAGATAAATATATATATGTATATATCTGATTTTATATATATATGTATACATTTATATATATTATGTGAGATCGTTGCTGCTTCTACTTCATTATAGCTTTCTTAGTCATTGAGAATAAAAACTTGGTTCGTTAAAGATTTTTATTATGTTGTACCACGAAGTATTTAATTAAATGGCCATTCTCTCTTTTAATTTGTGTAATTATGTAATATTATTTTGAATGCATTTTTGAACAATGTATCCACGGCTTAAATTGAAAAACAGTGCAGAGGGAAGTGTAGCCCACTGATTACCAGTCGTCGTCTTAAGTATAGAGGCACTGTGGCAAGTGGTGCAAGTGGTGCAAGTGTTGCTGGTGGTGCTCGGAGCTGTGAGTGAAATAAATGGCTTCATAAAATTTTGTAACCATAATTAAGTTGAGCACACGAAACAGATGTGGAGAGTAAATTGTTTTATCAGTCGATAGTTTGTTGCCTGCTATCCCCTCAATGATGGTTAATTTGCAAAGCACTACTCTGCCACACCCCACTTCCTCCCCCCCGTCGCCCCGTCGCCCCACCTGCCCAACTCCCCCTATATCGGCACACATGCATTTACATATATGACCAATAATCAGGCAGACGGAAATGTGTCTGAAGGCCCCAAAGTGTGGCCATTAAGCGATACATTATAATTACGTGAACAAGCCAAGGCGAAACGAGTGAAGTGGAATCGAACAGTTGGGTTTAGCCAAGTCGAGCTCCGAGCCGGAATGCAGCTGCCAACGGAAATTGTTGATAAGAGTCCCGGCCGCATATATGATAACATCATCAATAGTCTTGCCCTGCAGGCCTATGCAATTATTTAAATTATATGCAGCGGCATTTGTGTTCGTTTAAAATTAAATTAGTATAATGCCATGTCTCCCTTTTTAGTTGGTTGGTTGGTTGGTTGGCTGGTTGCTTACTTTGTTGCTTGCTTTGTTTGGTGGTTGGTTGCTTGGTTGGTTGGTTGGTTGGTTGGTTGGTTGGTTGGTTTACACCTAAAGTCCATAATCAGTCGACTTGCGTATAATTGGCAGCTCTTGAATCGTCCTAGTCACACCATCTCGCATGCTTTGTCGGCCTCTGCTCATCACTTCTGATATTGCCAGTAATTATAGACATCTTACACATTTTCACTGTGCTTTCGCATCTGTCAGTTTTTATTTTATTTTTTTTTTTTAAGAGTGTTGCAAGTAATTCATCGGCCAAGATATTATTTTCGTGTCAGCAGCTAATATTGCAGTTTATTCTACAGCGGCTAATGATTTAAAAGCACCTTTTCTTTTTTGAGTTAATGGTAAATTTATAATTTGGAAAGTAGCTTTTCTCGCGGCAAAAAATTATTATTTATTTTCTTTTAACAATAACAATTAATTGGCTGCAGAATAAGGAACTGCTTAAGCGAACTTGTTAATATGTGCAACAATTTATTATGTGGGGCAATTTGCATATTATATCTTGATGTCCAGCGAAAGTAGGCACAATTTTAAATAGATCTTTGCAAATAAGTGTGTTGTCAATCGAAATTAGCCAGATTATTCAGAAACACAATCTTAGTGCTTAGTTTGGCTCTGCAGCTTAAAGTTCAGTTTTAATGTTCTCACTTTCGAGAAATTAATTAATAATGTATTTGTGTATCATTTTGAATCGAATTTAGGCTCCGATTCGGATTCCGGTTTGGCAACTTGATTATAATCGATAACGATCGATAATGTCTACATTTTTTTTGGCAAAATATTTTGGAGGCCAAATAATGAACTCAAATTAGACACGAGTTTCGAAATTGGTTCAATTTTGTATCAACGATAGCCTAATAAATTACACTCTAATTAAAAAAGCCAATCTTATGAATATGTTATAAATGTTAATAAATGCTTATCGCAATTTTTACATTTAACTTTTTCAATTTTTACTCTCACAGAGGGTATTATATTGTTGCCATGATGCTTGCAACGCTTTGAAAAATACCTTTACGATACCATAAGGTATATATATTCTTGATCCGCATCGCTAGCCGAGTTCATCTGTTCGCCTGATTTTATAGTTCCTCAGTTTTGAAGCTTATTTCATAAGACTTTGCATACATCCATCCAGTTTTTCACTATACTATATAGCTGCCATGGGAACAATCGGTCCACAAATGAGTTCTTCATTAAAAACTTTTTTGTTTAACAAGTCATCCAACCCAAACTTTTATTTCTCACATCTGGGCAAATAATTCTGTAGCTTGTGTAAAAAACTTTTATGTTATCTTAACCTAATTCAACAGTTTTTAATTTAAAGTGAAATTTAGATGTTCACCAGTTGTCTTCAGTCTACAAGAGTATTTTGTTTTGGGCGTGTCCAAGTCAGCCTCAGCCTTACTCAATGGAAATCGAGTCTGGCTCTTGGCAATTAAGTGTAGGTCCTCAAAGTGTATCACTAATCTTAATATCTAAGTCTCGTGCCTTTTACCAAGTCGAGTATCCCCGCTTGTCTGCATCGTGCTTAGACATGCCATAACCCTTGGGGGCAGCCAAAACATAATAATCCAATTAAGCAGCTAATCAATTTAAGCGAAACAGGAGCCGCTCTCTAATAAAACTGCTGGCCTGCTAATTGCTTTTAGCCACTGAAGACCGAGTTCTCGGTTTCTACCAAAAGCGTACAATACAAGTGCCATTTGAATTGATGGATTAAGTTGACATTAGACAAATATTCCATAAAAGAGTTAATTATTTTGAACTCAAAAATAATGTGCTGCTCACATCTCATAAATTTGGCAACATAATTAATGTGTTCGTCTGGTTAATTTAAAAAAAATACAAAATTTCACTAACTCGACTGGGTTTATCAAAAGCATTAGCAACAAGAAAAATGACTAAAACAAAAGGCAAAGTGTGTAATTTTTATGGCCAACACACACACACACACACACACACACACACACACACACACACAGACAGAGAGACCTCGTAGAGGTAACACAATTTAACACCGCTGCCAATGTAGCCATCAGGCGGCATGCAATGTTCGGCTAACGAGCAAAAACAACAACAAAAATAACAAAAACAACATTAGTGCCCCTGCCGCCGTTGTGGTAATCAATTTTAAAATTTATGACAAAATTTGCAGCTTTAAATTATGCCATTAAGCACGGCATGTAACTCATATCGTCAGGCGGCGTTGGCTTGAAACAACCAACAACAACAACAACAACAGCAACAACAAAAAACAAGCTGAAGGAGAAACATGTTAACTGCTTTCTTGCAGCTGTATGAGTGTGTGTGTGTTGTGTGTGTGTGTGTGTGTGTGTGTGTGTTGTGTGTGTGTGCATGCAATGGCGTTTGCATTATACGCTCGTATTTCGCCACATTCAACAACGCTGCTGCAGAGTTGACGGGTGCCATAACTCATGCCCCGATGCCGGACTCGAGTTGAGAGTCCAACTCTGTCGAGTCCGAGTTTCTGTGTGTGTGTGTGTGTTGGGGTTGGGGGGCAGCAGCGGCAGTTGTTGCAATTACAACTGGACACCACATGCTACAGCTGCCATATGCTCATGTCGGTGTGTGTGTGTGTGTCTGTGTGTGTGTTTGTGTGTGTGTTTGTGTGTCGGCGTGTGTGTTAAATATTGCAATTTATCACGCAAATGCGTTTTTCAATTTTAACATGCCGCCAGGCATCATAAAAACGTTACAAACCTACAATATGAGCCAACACACACACAACACACACCCAGAACAGCACCCCTCCCAGTTACCATGGCATACTATATACCAAATATATCTATGTGTGCTTGCCCCCACAATAAAAAGGGAAGTGGCATACCCCAAGCAGCACCACACGCTGCCCACGTTGATGATGGCTCACGTATCATACTCAGAATGTGAATAAAGACGGCCAATGAATGGCGGACGATTAAATCGTACAGCTGAGGGGGAGCGGGGGGGGGGGGGGGTAAGCCAAGGTGCACATACATCTCCGATGATTTGATGGTTGATGCAACATGAGAGGCAACTTGCCGAACAGTTGCAGCTGCTCAAGTCGAATGCTCACAATACAAACATTAAATCACTTGAGATCGTTGCAGTTGAACCGTTCTATTTATTTATGAATATATTTATCTTAATTTGGACCATCGACAAATTTAAGTGAATTTATTTAATGACATTTTATTATATTAATGATTATTATATTACTTATATATATATATATATATTTATATTTTAACATATTTTTCTAAATGTAAATTTTAGTGAATTTATTTATTCTGTTAAATAAAGAAAAAAGTTGTTACGTAATTTCAATATTAAATATTGAAAATTACAATTTTGAAATTGGTCATATTCATTTGTAATTTACATTATTTATATTTATTATATTATTATATTTACATTTATTTAATATTCGTTATATTGTATGAAATATAAATTCGATTTTCCTATTTTTAATCTTCTTTTCTTAATATGTGCGCTTAGTTTAATTTTAAATCATATTTTAAAAATTAAAATTTGAAATACTAAATATTAAAATTATAAATTTAAAGATTTACAATTTAAAAGGTCTGATATCAGTATTACTAACAGTAGATAGACTAAAAAACAGTTTATTTTGCATAAAGCATGGCTCTGTTCTTTAAATATTTTAACAGTAATATAAATTTATAATTTACTGATTTTAGTATTCACACTGTGAAAGTTAGAGGCTTGTTTGATTCATAGGGAAAGGCTGGCTGGGAAACTTGCCAGGAAAGTTAGTAAACGAATTTTAAAGTAGTTTAAGTTAAGGAAAATATATCTTTCTTTCACGATAATTAATTTTAAATAGATTTTTGTGTCGCTCCAGTATATATACCTAAAATACTTAAAGCACACACATTTCTAAAGGGTATCTAAAAAGTACAGCTGTAATTAGTTGCTTTTGACGTGTTTTTGCTGCTCAATCTGACTACAAATCAGTTTCAAGTTTATCCCATCGCCTGAAAAGGTGCACTCAATTAATAGTTGGAGTTTACTTTACGTGGTCCAATTAGCCATGCACAATTTAGTTTGGCATCAATGTCCCAACGCAGTATTTTTTTTACCCCATTTGGCATTTGTAAAATGTTAATAGAAAGAGCGACTTGGACATGGACATGGGCATAGGACATGGTAACGATGTTGTCTACGTTTGTCGGAGCACTTGTCATCTGGCTGTTCAGCTGTACAACTGTTCGACTGTCAGTTGCCCCAAAGACACTCGTTAGATACACACATGTAGATAGCGGTCCAAATAACTGACCAAGTGGAGGCCGTCATCCATTTAATCGGGCACTCAGCACCCGGAGGCATCGATGCGGTCTGGATGATGTCCATTAGGTTATTCGCAATTTGTGAAATCAGCTCGATGACATTCGTTTAAAATGCAATTGATTTTTACATAGAAGACTCAATAGACCATGAATTTCAGATGTTTGTAATCGAGCTAACGACATTAATCAATAATATATGGATAAAATATATATATATTGGTGAACCGTAAACATGACTGGAACACAAGGGTGTGCCATTGATGGCTAAATATATGCATATATCGCTGTCACCAAAGACACCTACTCTCGATAGATATTATGTATGCTGTTTTACGATCTAAGAAAACAATAAATGTATGTCTCGGATTAATGCGGGTATTTGTATATGTATGAATATTATAGATATATCAGGGGCGCTACTAATGAAGTTTGTTATAAAATTTTATGACGCGCTTAAAATATTGTATTTTAATGATTAGCTTTAAGAGAAACAACAAAATAAAAATTCCCCGAGGCGTCGATACGGTTGAGCAGTTAATGTATTCGCACTAAATATAAAGTGGCCGATGAATTTGTATTCAAATATCATTAATAAATATCTTAAATAATTATACCAATTATTATAATCAAGCATTTCAAAACAACCCAAAGAAAACAAATGTTATCAACTGCAACAGGCATTTAGACGAACTAGTTGAAAAGTTATAGTATGTTTTGAATTTAATAACAAAATGAAATATAGAACATTTGAAATTATTAAATGTATTTAACTTTACACTTTACACAGCTGGCTTGTGAGTTAATAAATAAAATTTATTTTAGTAAGTGCAATTTTGAGGAGTATTTTAATTAAAATTAAAGTGTATTAGCGTCTTCGTTGTTTTTGTGTTTCAAGTTCAAAGTACGTTTTTCATTAGCATATTAAATTAACACAATATTTAATGTCAACATAATTCGCGAGCATCGTAAAATTGACTAAAATATTTTTATGTGAAACTGCGAAGTGGGCAAACGATAATCTTATTTTATTTTTTTTTCTTTATAACATGTGAAATGAAATTTTAAGAAGCGGCATTTCTGTGATATATTTGTTTCCTTTTTTTTTGGACAAATTGAAATGTGTTAATTTAAAGCGTTGTGCATAATATTTAACGGTTATTCAACAAAATTCCTGCTAATGAGTAAAGAGACAATGGTTCTCGACATGCCTGTTTAACATTTAGCTATTATTAAAATCAACATCCATGAGCCAAGCTGTCAAGAGCCATTTGAATCAAGCCAAGATATCGCAGTACATCGAAAATTTATGCTAATTGCTGGCGAATATGCAAATTAGCAGCATAACTCACGATTATTTCTTGGCCCAGCAGCAAAACAATAGATGTATAATTTTATATATTTTTAGCTCGATTGTTGGCCTGATTGTGTTGCGGCTCTTTAGTGCGTCAAACTCCTGATCGCATTTAGCTCAATGTTGGAAATACATATTTATTCATTGGGTTTTGTAAGTGAATACAGTCGCTGTGCGACAACCACAATGAATCAGATATTTTATTTGTATTGTACAATAAAAATTAATAAGGAAGCTGAACACAATGAATTTTATGATTTGATTTGTGACAAGTGCTAACAACAAACAGCTTCATAAATAATCAACTCAAATTTGCCGCATTTATTTTTTTTAATAGTTCCACATCCTATTAAGGGGCACTTACTTAAAATATTATTAGTAGCAAGGAAATGGGTTTTTTTTTTATTAGTCAGGTTTCGAGTATGATCAAGATTTAGATTAAGACGTTGTTAACAATTTGAGCAACATTTTTTTTTATTTTTAAATTGTATTGTAAGTAATTGCGCAGTCCAGTTTTTCTAATTTATTAGCTAGATTGACTGATTCGATTTTATAATTAGCCTTTCGACTGCCTGGGTGTTATTTTATTGACAACCTTTTCTGCTTGAATGAATAAAATATTTTATGCTAATTGCTTAGCTGCTAAGTAGTGCAAGATCCATTAAATTTGTCGGTAATTTGAATCGTTTATATCTGTGCTGACCATCATCATATTTTAGTTAATTGCTTTGCATAATTTTAAAATGCGGTCAAATTAATAAGTGTGGGTTGTTGTTATTATTGTTGTTGGCGTTGTTGGCTGTGTGTTAACAATTTATTTATGTAAAGTTAATGCGGTGCCAATGCAAGAGTTGTGGCTTATAAATGTAGCTGTCGGTTGTCATAATTTATAGAATAACTGTCAGTGCTGTAACACCTCCGAACACGATTTCCTTTTGCTACTTTTGCTGCTTTTGCTGCTTTTGCTGTTGCTTTTGCTTTGGCTGCTGTTGCTTCGGCCCCAAAAGAGGCCCGAAAATGTATCGTAATCATAGCGTCAACATTTTTGATTTATGCACACAGTTTATTTCTCAAACAAATTTTTCTTTTTTTTTCATTTTGGTCGGCCTGAACGCTGTTAGCTGTGGTAGCTCATGGGAGTCGAGGAAATAACAGTTAACAGACAGACAAAGACCCGCAGTGCCAAGTTAGGAGGTGGCTAGGTGAGGCTCGATGTGTCGGTTGCTGGGGAAAAAAAAACACTTCCAGTTACGCGACAGTTGATTATGATTAAGTGCCAAGCCAAAAGCCAAAGCTGCATATCATATTCCATGTTTTGTCATAAATAATATTAATACACTTGCCAATTTACGCATACTTTGGCTGCCATATGCAACTACCCAATCACACACATACAAAAGATACACGAGTTGCGAGCAAACATTTGCGAAGCATTCATAACATGTCAAGACTGTCGTATTTATTACTGAACTCTCTCGACCTTTGACTACAATCGTTGCACATCGATAACAATGTGGATAATATCGATAGGTTTGCCTAGGTTGGGCTATTGTGGTTTTCATATCTATATCGGGGATTAGTATACGTATAATTGTAATGTAAAATATGTATAATGTGTGGCAACGTTTCTGCGTCATTCTTCCCATTCTTCAAAAACCATATATCGATTTCAATTTATATAGTCGAGAGAGCTCGATTAGGAGAAACCCTCAGCTGTTAAATTTGTAATAGACTTGCTGATTATTTTTTATTTTTATTCAAACGTTTTGGTTATCAAAATCTGAGTTTCTTATCAGACCCAAATTAACTTTTTACAGTTTATCAATAATATGTCTGGGTATTTTATATATAAATTGGAAGGCTATATCTTTACAATTGGGAATATTATTGCTTTCATATCGATTCGTATTTGCGAAACGGGTGCAGTTGCCGTTAAAAAGAAATAAAGTTGATTTGCGTCAGACATCGAATCGACTCTACTTTTCCATTTTGTGTGTATTCATTATAATTAGCAAAAATCTAGAAAAAAAAAATATATATTTAAATCTTCAGTCTATATTTGCACAACTATAAATTTATACCTATTTTCGTTGGTGAGACTAGAAAAATAGTTTCTGGGTTTATTTTTATGTCAATTTTTTAGTCTTCTAGAGGAAAATGCTTCTTTTTGAATGTTACACTTTTATGCACAACTCCGTTAAACCCCTTTCAAAAGAGCATTCAAAATTCATGATGAGTGAACAGCATCCTCATTTCTTATTAATTATGGCATGCACAAAATTTGAAGACCCAAAACAGTTTTGTTGCTGCGGAAACAGTCGAAGCGGAAGTTGTATGCAAATACTCGTGACAATGGCAATTCATCTCCAATTATCTCACTCGTTCTCAGTCTGCCTCTGTCTCTCATTTTTTGGGAATATCTATTCACACAATTGCCATAAAGTCATATTTGGATTTGTGCAAAAACACAAATCAAAGCTAAATGGCATCCATAAATCAATCAATCCAACTATTGACAGGCAGTCAGAGCACGTCAAACTGAGCGACGAGCTGTTGTCTTGGAAACTTATTAAAAATAAAGTATTTGACCAAACACTTGAATACCCTGTTAAAATCGCTTTTAGCAATCAAGAATTTAGCCCAGCTTTTGTAATTTAATTATAGACAGCCTGGGTAAATATGAAATTTATCAAACTCTATTCAAATACTGATTGTTGATCTAAATGTAAATATTTTGATGTATGGTATCTTGTAGCCAAGTTGTTTGCAGCTGGCTTACTGGCAACGGCAGCAGCCAGCTGTCAAATTGATTTATGCGCCGAGCTTGACATATATAAATGAGCTGTGCTGTAAATAAAATGCGCATTAAAATATTAAAATGTTTAGTTGTTTATATGCAAATACGTAACACTAATATGGTCTGAGTAATGCTTGGTAATTAGGCACTCTACAAACTGAATTAAATACGTATCCAATTTTGGATATTAATTACTAAGACACAAATCTATTGTGTGAAATAATTGATGACTTTTATCTGAAATGTTTATCTGATTTCAATTATTGTAGAAACAACTAGAACTTGATGTATACTTAATAAATGCTATTTGTTAGTCTCACAGACTGGATTAATAATAAATGAACAACTTTTTAGGCACATTTTAAGGTGTATATTTTGTGCAAGTTATTTTGTTTAATTAGGCGCTGTGATTTTTATGGCTTTTGCAGGCGATCATAATTCAAATTCGTTGACTGTAATAGATGGCTTTAAAATAAGGCGCTATGCAATGTGACATGACGTCATTTAAGCATTATGTAGAATCCATAAATACGTATTACATACATTTGTTATGTAAGCGTTAAGCTGAAACAGGAATAACAATAAAATAAATATAAACGCATAAATATTGTTTCGAAAACAAACATAAATCTGTCAACACGCAATGCCATAAAAATTGTGTCACAATTAATAATTGTACCTAATTTATAACATATATAAATATTTTCTTTTTTGATTGGCAATGGGTTTTTTGGTATCATAATTACAATATTGGCAACGATTAATAAAAGCGAACAATAATTTATGTTTTCATTCCCCGAACACATTTAAAATCAGCAAAAGTATGTAACAGGCGGAAGCAGGCATATCCGACCCCATAAAATATATATATATTCTTTGATTATCTGTCAGTCTGTATGAACTCGCCGATCTCAAGAAATCACATAAGTTCAGGAGTACCACATGCAGATCAAGTTAATTTCTTTTCATTGTAATCGATACAATCGATATAAATCGATTTCTGATAGAAATTTAAACTTGTGTAAAATGTACTTTTTCTTCAATTTTTCAATGTGATTGTTTGACTATCTAAAACGCCTTTTGATAGGCACAAACTTGGATTCAGGGTATTCCATAGTCGAGCTACCCCGATGAGAGCTATTTTACTGCATTCATTTTAGCTGCGATAAATAATCGTTATATATGCCATATGCAAATGCATAAAATGAGCTCATTCTCGTTAAATTGTGCCTTCTGTTTATCGATGGCAATATATGCAATATCGATAGAGATTGATGTGCATTAGTCAAACTATTTGAAAGTCAAAAACAATCAAAAGTAATCAAATTAATCAACAGTTTGCGTTGTGAAGCGCATTTAACCTACTTCCAAAACAAACTCAGATCAAGTTGAGAACTTATGCACTACTTTGCTGAAAATTGGCCCACTCTTTGCACATTAGCTGCTACTCATTAGCTGGCAATTTAATGGGGGCTATTCAAATTCACGGCCTGTGTGGGCGCACCTCAATTTGTGTGCTTTGGGCACATTGAGCAATCAAGAAAAATGTTAATTTCAAAATTCCCCAACGGACTCATCTCGAGTGAGGCAGCACCCACTAATATCTTCACGCTCGATTAATAAATTAAATTGAAAGACACACGAATAGAACTACACGGAATTATTTTTTTTAAAGTGAAATGGCTAAATAGTAGCAACATTATTTTCGGACATGTGCCTTGAGAAATGTCGCGACATCCTAATAAAAATATGTATACATTTATGTATGTATCTTTTTTGACTGCTGACTAGATTTATGTTTGCTCTAAAGACCATGCTCGGGGGGTCTGTGTCAGTATGTGTGTTTGTTTTTATTTTTGTTTATTAGCTTTCTGCTAATAAAAATTAATTTGAAAATACTTTTACCCATTGCTTTGGGGCACACAAGGCGTCGTCGTTGGCGTTTTTCTTGTATAGCTTAAGACGCTTATTTATTTGTTTTTTTTTCCTGGTTTAATATGTGTTTCTGTACGCATTATTTCATTCTACCTAAATTTAAATATAAATTCTAAGTACAAAGTATTCTCCGTGCTTTATTTATGATCTAAACGACTCGAAATTTCTTTTCTACTCGGGCTAAAAACAAATCAGCCTCAAAGCAAATGCATATATATATATATATGTATATATATATATAGAAATACAATGTATATATTTAACCCTGCGGATTATGAGTTGATGAAATACAAAGTGTTTAGTGTTCATGATTGATGAATATTGCGGCATTAGTTACTTAAGATATGAGTGCATGTCAAGTCCAAATACTTTTGAAATTCTTAAAACATTTAATGAGCTACGAAGCTGCTACATATACATGCATAGAATGTAAATATTAAATTGATATGTCTCATTATTCACTAGATGATAATGTTGATTAGTTAATAGTCCAACAAACAAATTGTCTGCAGATTATTAATTTTATTTACCGCTCAAGCAAAAACATTTGCCAACATTCTTTGAAGCATCATAATTTATGAATTATTTTAGGTAAATACTTTTAACGTGTTATAAACTCATAAATCCATCATGTTTAATTTTCGCCCAAATCTTGTGAAATATATATTTTGCAATTTATTGGATGTTGTTTGGAAGTGAAATAGCAGCGCCTAAATACTAATATACATGTATCTGTGGAATTTTTGAGATCACATCGAAATTTATTTCGGCTACTCTATTCCCACACACAAAAGCCATAAACAACTTAAGTGAAACCGTTGGGGGCCATTAACTAAAATCCGCCTGCTTATTTAAAACACAAACAGCTGTGCCAACAATTTGTCAGCTATGAATTTATATAGAGACACGCATGTGACAATGTTCTATGATGCTTTTAAATTACCAACAACAAATGAACATATATATATATATATGTATATACGACGACTACGAATAAAATGCTCACACATCATATCATATCTGGAGAAGACGTTTCCATCATTATTATTTATTTTATTTTTTTCTCTCAAACAAATTGTGAAGTCCACAGATATTAAGAGTCTTAACCTCCATATAATCAAGCTGAATATTTTTTGAGTGATGATTTGATGGCTAAATATTTGTGTCACATAAATTTTCGTTACCCCTTTTTGACAGCTCCACAAAAAAAGGCCACACGTCGGAACAGATCAAAGAAACGGCGACCACTTTGATTGTCTTGCGTTATAAATAATGTTGAAATGTTGCGTTTTATGATTTGTTGTTAGTGACATAAGTAATTAATTTTGACATTTGTGCTAACAGATTATAATAAAGCATTTAAGAACCCTTAATATTGAAATGCTTCAAGTCAGATAGGTTCGAATGTTATTGGAAATAAACGTCCTATCAGAGATGGGGTTTTTGCTAAACTCTGAAGCCATTCAAACTGGACAAAAGGAGTGTAATGAAGTCTGAAACAGGCAGAAGGAAGCCTCTTCGATCCCATATGGTATACATATTCTTGAGCAGCATTAACAGACGAGTCGATTTAGCCATGTCCTGTTTGAAAGCTGCCATCTCAGAGATTATCAGGGACTTCAAATTTGGAATATAAGTGTTCATTAATTATTTCAATTTTACGATAACGTTTCGCGAATATCGATAAAAGTATAGCAATCCAATTAGTGTACAATATACCTAGGCTTATTATTGATCAACTGCGCAAATTTCGTTAAGAGCGAAAAAGTAACACAAATTTTTTAATTCAAAGTATATTTTCATATTGACCAAACAATTTTTTTAACAGCTGAAATTAGGGTATCTGCAAGTCGTGGTGTCTGAACTTTAGCATTAAAACTTAATTTTTTTTTATTTTTGCAAAGAAATATAAATCTTACTATCTCAAAAAGTATTCACATTCTCCATTTTGACATACTAATTTTGAAGCTTAGTAAGTATAATGTTTTATTTGGCTGCCAACAATAATTTTTTGACACTCTAATTTTGTTGTCAAGAATGACTTATTGTGGCACTAGAATGTTCTTCTCTTTGAAGTATTATTATTTTTATTTTTATTTTTTCGAAACTGCATTCCACAAGCAAGTAAAATAACTCGATGGATTTGGCAATCGATGTAAAACAAAAAAGTAACACTAAAACAGTTTTGTGGAATTCAATGCTCTAAATTATTTAGCATTTGCTTCACAGGTCAGCAATTTTTCAACGTAAATTATTCAAATGGAATTTGAATGTTTTTCAAAAAATTCGTATATTTATTTACAGTTGCAGGGAGTGGATAAAAACAAGTATGAATGCTGACAGACAACTGAGTTAAGCTGTATCTGTGCAAAACAGAAATAAAAACAAATTTCAATTGAAATATTTTATGCATTCACAAATATACTCAGGGGCTGTGTCAACTATGATGTGATAGATATGGCAAAACAAAGAGGATTTCAATGCAAATTCAATGTTGGGGTTAAATGACAGCTGTTTGTTTGAAAGATGCATTCAAAGTGCACTTGTTTAAGTTGTGGTTATATGCAAATTATATTTTCATCGATTATAATCATGTTGAGCAGTGCACACAGCGAGTGCTGCTTATCTATCGAAAGCTAACGAGTCTTAACCATATACAGATTATGACGCCCAAACTGAATGGGGCTATTTGCACTGTAATTTGAAGGCCATTATTGTATACAAGTGATCTGATATAGAAATCTTGTTAAACGGCAGGCCGGGCGACGATGATATTGTTGTTGTTGTTGTTGCTGTTGCTGTTGTTGCTGTTGCTGTTGCGATCTGACGGCAGCGTAAAACAAACAATAAAATTAAATAATTACAAGTCGTGAGTGAATTTCACGCGAAACCAAATACTGATGCACACAAGTTGATAATGCTAAAGTCCAGAGAACCAGAAGCAGACACCATGCCCAGACTCAGACTCAGACCCAGAAGCAGAACCAGAGGCAGAGGCAGACACAGACCCGATACCCAGACTCAGATTCAGACTCAGACTCGAGCTCACCACAGAAATGGACACTCACACACACATACACACACTTCCAGATTCAGAGAAGAAAGAAGAGCTGGCATGGAGTATTCGAAATATGCGCAACGGATGCCAATGCCGATGCCGCAGCCACTGCCTTGACCAGTGGACAAACAAAGCCCGTTTTATATCGATGACAATGTTGCCAAATAAGTGCTAGCCAACATGGTCAGTCCATGGTCAGTCCAAAAAGCACATCGAACAATCCAATGAGCCAGTGGAGACAAAATCAAACCATGTGGCTGACGATGACGATGCCGATGCCGATGCCGATGGCGATGGCGATGTGACCACCGCATTGGAGCGCATTGTCGGCATAAAAGGAACCCACTGAATTCCAGGAACATGTTAAACGATGTCGAGCATTTAGAAAGAGTAAGTAATGTACGTGGTATGTCAGCCGAAGCAATTCCTAAACCCATTTTGTTTTTACTCAAATATATGTCGCAATTTATTGGTCGAAGCTGCCAAAATGTTGATGGGCAGTTGATAAACTCGATAGATTTGTAAGATATTCAGCATGGAGGATTGTAACTAATAATTTAGTGGCCATTTTATTACATTTAAGTCACAAGTTTTTATTCAATATAATAATATAACAGCTGACAACGAATCCCGATTCGAAATATATTGGAAAATATTAAAGACTTTAAAAAAAGATATTTTATTATTAAGTGCAAATAATATTACAATTAGTAATCAAATTGCAGCTAAAATTCAGGAATTTAGTGGATATTTATTAATTGAATTTGAATTTTTTAACACTTTGAATTATAATTTATGTTTTGCATAAAATAAACTTGATTTTAGATCATTAAATTGCAAGTAATAAAAAACTGCTTAGCGGTTAAAATATTGGCAATTATTGTTGAGTAACACAATTCAACAGCTGCCAACTAATATAAATATATTTGAAAGCAGTTTAAGACTCGAACGAGATTCCACGAGTACTTTATTGAGCACAATATTAAGTATTATATATTATATAATATTAAATATTATGATTCGCTTAAGCTAATGAGACGTGCATTGAAAACTACTTTCTAAACATTCTAATTGAAGTGCAAATTTAACAAGTTGTTTCATATTCGAAACATTTGTTTTTCTTTTCAGAACAGATATTATTTGATACATTTTCAACAGAGAGATAGAGAGAGAGAGAGAGAGAGAGAGATAGATAGCTAGAAAGTAATTTTTCACCCACTCCAAATCGGTTTTTAAGTACATTTGAATCATGTGTGAAGCAGTAATGAGCACAGCTGAACTTGAATTGAATTTAATCGATTCGTTTGACTCCCGTTTGACAATATAAAGCAATTACAAGCACAATCGCTATCTACAATACTCAGTGGAGTGTAATTCGCTTAATTGATTACAAATTAAAAATGCATTTAATTAGCACGCTCGTTGCATTTTATTTGCTCTAATTAAATGATAGCAATACTTTAGCAATGCAAACATTGAACTAAACTGAATTGACTGACATTCTGTATAATAAATACGACAAGTCAACTGTAAATTCAATCAAACCAGTTTTCTACCAGCTAAAATAGCCATCTATATGTGTATAGTGTATGTATAAATATGTTCACATCTAGCTACAATAGATCTCGATATTGAATTGAATTAAGCATAATGCTCAGCAATGCTCTGGTGCATAAAGCATACCTTCTAGAATCATCAATTCTCCTTTCATAAGCCACACCATCTTGATGCAACATTGCATTGACAACATTCTCATGCCATTCATTCTGAGCCACTCTCGCTCTCTCTCTCCCTCTCTCCCTCTCTCTATCTCTCACTGATGGATGATGTTTTTCTTCCTTCTGGCCAGTACTGCCTCCGCTTGTTAATGAATTATGAGGCAAAGCCAAAGCCAAAGCCAAAGCTGACTGCAGCTGCTGATGAGCAACCTTCCGTTCCCTCTCCAACCACCCACCATCTCAGCCATCCACCCTGACTCTGAAATTGTAATAAATCAAAAGCAGTTCGCCTGCAACTCAGTCTGACTCTATGTCTGTTTGTCTGTCTGTCTGTCTGTCAGTCAGTCACTCAGTCAGTCGGCAAGTGCATGCCAGATGCCAGTCCAACTCACCTGAGTGCCGACTGCACTTGCAAGCAATGGAAATTTATGCATGGTTTCACATTTCTTCGAGTTATCATTTGTTACCTAAATTATGCATGTTGAGTGGCAGTTTTTGTTGGGGAATTACTTCAGACGATTAGCCCTGGGCAAAGTGGTCAGCACTCAGTATTCACCATTCAGCATTCGTCATAACAAGCCCTCAAACAATGTTTGTACTTCCATCCACATTTAACTACATATCTGTGCCTGATTGTGTGTGTGTTCGCAAATTGTGGTCGCTGTCAGTTGCCAATTATGTACTTGTTTTCCTCGTAGAGAGGAGCTCGTGATGGATGTAGTCAATACGAGTATAAATATTTCAAATAAGCACGAAACTTGCATTTTATTAAACACTTGATTTATATTGATATCTTTTATATAAAATTAACATTTGAAACAATTGGCAACTGTGGAAATTATTTAAGTGTGCTTTTGGGATCTTTTTTTCTTACTCTTAAATAATAATATTTAATGTGTAGAATAATACTTTAAAAGATTAGAGCACACATTTCTCTCTCTATAAAAGAATACCAATCTAAGGCAATTCTTAAGACATAAAAAATACAATTTTTAATATACGTTGACAAATTGAAGGCTTTTCAAATACATTATTCATATTTCATGCTCAGTTCTTACCAGTTTTTATCATATAAACACCTTATTTGGCAACACATATTTAAAACTTAAACGGTTCCTCGTCGGAATCAATGTCATATAAGACTGGCGGCAGCATGTCCTCAAATACTTCGGCTTCATTTAGTTTATCTTCTAAAGACTTAAGTGCAAATTCATCCTGATCTAAATCGGGATAAGCGGGTATATCGATCACACTAAGTTCATCCTCAGCGAGTGCATTGTTTAGCAGATTATCGATAAGTTGCTCACTTAGCAAGGGTTCCATCCAATTTTGCGATATTGGTTTTTGGCAATTGCGCAAACATTTCTGAGTTGGAAATTGAATACAGTCAAACAGATCAAGGCTATCTTTTGTATCAGCCGAGCTCACATTCAGATTATTGGCAGCACTCAATTCCGCTGCTTTCCACAGCCCCCCTTCAATTGACTGCCCCGCATAACTCTTCTCCTGCAGCTGTTGTCGATGCTGCTTCTGCGGCGTCTCCTTGCAGATCGATGATTTTGGGGCCTTTGAATAGCGTCGGATGCGATTTGTGGCTGTGGATAACGTTCTCCAATTTGGCCAAAACGCCCTTTTTGCCAGCACTTTCGCTATTCGTTTTGCGCGCGGATTTTGGCAGCAGAATGGCGTCCGCATTATCATCGTCCACCCATATTTGTGACATCATTTTAATCAGTTGTTGAAAATTCACACTTTTAAAAAATTATAGTTATATTTTTAATTGAATATCATTAGAAATTCCAAGCCGCTTCGTTTCGCTCAATATGACAGGGTTGCTTTTTAATAATATAATATATATGACATAAATAACATAATATAAAAGTATTCGATGTGCAAAAGTATACAGCATGCAGAAGGAAATATTTCCGAGCCCAAAAAGGGAATATATATGCCTGATAAGCATCAATAGCGAACAATGTGTGAACAAATCGATCTCAAAGACTATATAGAGCTAGAGAATTTAAATTTTTAATTTATCAATTCGGTAACATCAATACAAGTTCCCATCAAAATCAAACTCAAAATGTGGCCATCTCTAGATGCCTGGCAGAATTGAATGCAGCTTATGAAATGCATTACAAGTGGCTGAACATATAAAATCTGTAATCAGCTATGTTTTGTGCAGGATTAAAGACAAACATGGACATTTTAATTATGCAAATTGGCCAAAATATCAGCACAATCAGGAAGTATAATCTCGTATAGATACTTTAGCCGTTAGCTGGCATTTGTATGGTGCAGCTAGCAACTAATTTGCAAATTATAATTACAATATTAGAGCATCATACAGGCATATAAATTAAGTCGCCGCAAATTGTTTACAAATTGTGGCATTTATTTGAAATCATTGTGCCAGATTAGTTGGGGACGCTCTCGCATTTGCCAAGTGGATGGAACATGTTTGGATTTTATAATTAAAATTGTAAATTTTGACACACAGTTGCCGATTTTCACATGTACACGCAAAATTGGATGCATTTTCTTGTTTATGATCGAGTGAGTATTTGTGAAATGCCCGCTAATTTGTTTATGCAGGTGTCGATCATAAATTGTGAGCTTTAAACCTTGAGATCTGATCAGAGATGGCAGTTTCACTTCAATTAATCAAGCAACTAGATCGGAATAACTAAAAGTAAATTAGTATCTAATAAATATTCTGAGCGTGATTTGAGATTAATATCTTATAAAGAAGCTCATCAAACTGTGAGAGACTAATTTAATAGATCATCTTAAAGCTGTGAATGACCTACAGATAAAAGGAGGAGATATGTTCTTTGAATTTTAATTTAAAAGCAATAATTAAAAGTGATATTTATACTGCTCCAAACTTTAATAGAGCAATAGCAGTGCCAAATAGCAAAGCACTAAAATTAATGCTCTTTCGCTGGGCTCATTTGCAAGAGCAATAGCAGTAGCAAGAGCAAAATTATTTCCATTTTGCTCTCTGTCTTTGTAGCAATAGCAGAAATATCGATAGCAGAGCGGGAGCATATTAATTAAACTGTAGAATTTATACTACTGATTTGCTCCGAGTAGTTGCATAAGCTGTTAATACTATAATAATAATAGATATGTATAATAGTAAAATTAATATTTAATAAAAATAATAATAATAATAGGATTGGAGTAAAGTATAAAAAATAAAAATGAGAACGACAATTAAAGCAAACTAACATTTAGCAAGCATCATAAACGAAATATAGTCAAATAATTTCTAGTTATTACAAGTGATTTTCTGGGAAGAATTGCTGTCGTTAGAGTCATGCAGTTCATGTTTGCACAGCAATATCATTTATCTGATATTTAATGAGAGGCTCGGGCTTAGTTCATTTGAAAAATGTCACATTACGTTCACATCACGTTCACATCAGCATAAACAGAATTAGGTGAGAACGGTATTTATGGTATGCGTCTAGTTTAGTCAGTTTAACTGCAGTTGCCTACTTGCTTTACTGCTGTTGTAAGTAATAATTAACCGACTTAAACGTATATGTTTATAAATATTGCCTTATAAACAAGCAGCTAACTCAAACGCCTGTGTCAACGATATTTATCATGCGCTTACATTGTCATTAATAATGCCGCTGACTTAAGCAACTGGAGAGCGAGTGAGTGGGCGAGTGAGTGATAGAGAGAGACAGAGAGAGGCAGAGAGAGAGAGACAGAGAGAGCGAGAGTGAGTGTGAGAGAAAGAGAGCGGAAGAGGTTGTGAATTGCTAAGCTGTGAACTGCGAGTGAAGTGTACAAATTGCAATATCTATGCAAATTTATAACAAATAATTACTGACAGCAATATTTCATTAATAATTGCAACTACAGCGCACACCACACACACACACACACACACACACACACACACACACACACATCATACACAACAATTTCTAGATAAATTTGTAAAAGGGGCCCATAGCCAACAACGTTGTCGTTGTCGTTGTCGCTGAACTGGCCGGGGCACAGTGAGGCAATTAAGCTGATGACGTTGATAAAAATCAACAGCAGCCGTGCTGCTGCCACAAGCCTGTTGCCATAATTTATAGCGGCCACGTTGCGGCCACTGAGGAAATTATCTCCATACAATGCCACATGCATACATCGACTACTGCTGTTCTGTATGCAAATGCGGCGACACATTGTTAAAAGTATTATGCCCCCCCCCCCTTCCCCACCCCCTCTCGTATCGTATATAGATGATATACGATGGCAAACTGACCAACTGACGTCCGAGTTTGTCACAACGTATTCAGAACTACACTCAGCTGCTGCTGTTTTTCAAATATCAAAATATGAATTATCTTTACACTTAACGCTTTACTGGGAATAGTATTTCTGAAAAACAGATAAAGCTTTAAATATTTTAGGAATTTTGTTTTTATATTAGAAACAGACATAATTCTTATTTTCCGACCAATTTTCAATTTATCGCGATATTTTTTTAAATTATCCCATTTTTTTCTGAGTGTAATTTTTTCCATTAAGCAGTCTATAAATGATTAACATTTTATAGTTTTCGATTTAAGGAACTAGTTATCGATTAAAATGATTGCTTAACAATTAATTTAGCTCAACAGATAATCAGATCAATAATATAATGCAAAAGACTTCATTTATCTCTTAAATGAACCATTTACAAAGCTAATACAGCTTTACTATATAGGAAATTAATACTGCATTGCCTCAAACGGTTTTTCCAATAGTCAGACTTGGGTAAAATAAATAAAATAACAATTCAGCCAATCACTTTATGAAATTCAGCAACTTTATGAAATTGGCCTAAATCTTGATATATATTTATTGATTTACTAAATTATCCATGCACCATCAGATCGAATATATATTCACTGAAATATAAAAAAGTTAAAAAACAAAAAATATTATTATTATTAGCATTCGAAACTGCAAATGCAAATATAATTTATTTTATGAGTGTACAGAAGCGAGGGAAAATCCAGAGTGTTCCAAAAAATATTCAATTTTTATATTTTTGTAGCACTTTCAATATATATATTCCTCATATATATATATATATATTTTTTTTTACTATTAACGTATCTGTAAATCTAACACAATTCAAATCCTTATGCTCGTTGTATTGAACTGTAATTAGTAATTATCCACTAATTGGTGTCTAATAGGTCAAATTCATGCTAATATGCATAATTGTTAGAATGGCGACAAATGTTCTACACACTGATTTGCTCATTTCGAATGCTTGAAATAATAATTAAATCATGTCAGATAATGATAGACAGATATGTGATTATAGTCGCATAATGCTCGGCTCGACCGCTAATTGAATTGATCCGAGAGCAATCCTCAACATTTGCAATATGTTCACACAGTATTATTACAAGAGACAGAGAGACAGAGAGAGAGAGACAAAGAGAGAGAGAGAGAGAGGACAATGCGCAAATCGCTGCTGACAGAGGGGCGCGTGCTACGTGGAACCCATAAAATCGTGGCATATATTGTCGTACCAGAAATTTACGTGCAACACGACGACACTGAGGCAGGCAGACTGGCAGACTGGCAGGCTGGGAGCTGCGCAGGGAGCAGTGCAATCCATGCGAGTGTCAAACTGCCAGCTAAATTCTTGACAACATTGTAAGCAGACAAGGACAGGCGAACAACAGCAAAAAAAAAAAAAACAGAGAAGGAAGAAAGAGACAGCAGATGCGCTCATATTTAAAATGCAGCACGTCGTTGACCACATTGACCAAAAGCCAGAGAGGCAATTGGCATGAGCCAAAAGCTCAAAACCGCGCTCGCTTGGGTTGGGCATGGCATAAGGAGTAAGGAGCATGGGAGCATGGGAGCATGGTAGCATGGGACCATTGGAGCATGGAGAATTTTTACCGTGCATACAGTCTCTATGGTTAGCTGCGTGCCCCTCCCCCCACCCTCTGTGGTGGGCTGTCAAATGGCTTCACGGCGGTCGGTCTGCCGTGGCGATTGCGTGCTCTCTTTGGGGCCACGTTGCGAGGCGTCGTGTGTGCTGGCTCAACACCTTCGAAAGGGGCATCATCATTACCATCATCATCGATAAATGCATTTGCCAGTTCTGCATACAAACTGTTGCTAAATTTATTTATATGTTATGTCCCCTCATGCATATTTAATGTCCACGCATTTTCGATCCAACAGGAGAAAGAAGCACACACAACAAAAAAAAAGAAAAGATAAAAATGCATTTGCCAGCAACAAGCCAACAAGCCGACCTCAGACTAACCGTTCAAGCCTCCTCACACATATATATACACATATATATAGATATGTAGCAGAATCGACTCCAGTTGTTGTCGTCGTATATCTGCTTCTGGTCTTCTCTCTGCTTCTCGCTGCAAGTAGTAAGTAAGTAAGTAGCTGTCTTTGGCTTGTTTTTCGCTTGTAGCTGCGATTGCCGCTTCGATCGTGTGCTCCTTGCTTTGGTGTTGGGTTTGTTTCCCTGGAACGTTGGAGCTGGATTATGTATGTGCCTCTCTGTGGCTGTCGTTTGGGTGCAGCATCTGCTGAGGTCAGCCAATCATAGTTTCTTTTTTATGGTAATATATTTCTCGGCTGATTACAATTTTTATGTGTGTTGCTCACGACTCTCTGTTACTATCATTATTAAATCATCAAAGCGCAATTACGATTTGTAGCATACAAGTTATAAATTGCGTAAATATCACAATTATACTAATAAAAAAAAACTAGAAGAAGAGAAATGTTGTCCCACCCTGTATCTGTATCCACATTTAGGTAACAATCCGCACTCGTACGTCTGTCACTCAGCTCTTCTTCTCATACTTATAACGACTTGTACTTTCAACATCTCAATGCGCCTCTTACTCATATCTCATAATACCTTCTCTCCACACAATTTGCCCCATATCCCCTTATCCCCTTATCCCCTTATCCAATGGCCATATCTTGATACACGCATTGTGCGAGCAGAGACTCATAAATCAAAATGACATGACCAACCAACTCTGGGCATTAATATTTCAACACCATAAATGCGGCGTCAATTCGCACATGGATGAAGACGATGGCTGCAATGGATGAGGACAGGAACACACTGCAAACGATTGCAAACTGTGCATAATAAATAAATGTGTCTTTATGTGTGTAGACGTTGTAACGACGGACAACTTGAAGCACTCGTCTCCAGTTTCCAGCAGTCAGCAGTCAGCAGTCAGCAGCCACTAGTACTCAGTACTCAGTATTCAGTGTTCAGTTTTCAGCGTGCCACAATCTGCAGCTCACTTTGAGCATCAAATCAAATCAAGGCAAGCGTTCAAACATGCAACGAAGAAAGACAAGTCGGGACACGCTCGACTAATTATGGAAATGTCATCAGACAGTTTCTGGGCTGGGTTCGGTTTGTGGGGTCTCTGCTGTAAGTGGAGCTAAGAACTAAGCAACAATATAAGTACACAGCAAATAAATGCTACATATTTATTTATTTATTCGAGAACATTTTAAGGCCAGCAAAATTTTAATTTAACTAAGTAACCAAATATATAACTAAGTTTCCAAAAAATGCTAGATATTTGTATTTAATTTATTTTATTAACGCTGCTAAAAGTGTCCTAAATGAAAATATTTTTAAGACCAGTACATATTTGATTTATATTATTTGGAGTTAGAAACCGAGAGTGTACTTTTCTCTAAACTTCCTTCAAGATAAATAAAATCAAGAACAAATTGTGCTAGACACAGGAAAATCGACTTTGCAGAGAATTGAGCTTCAACATCTTAATCTATAATATATCTGAGTTATTTTTGTTGGGTATGTTAGAAAGGGAGATTTTCTGAAATTCAGTCGATTTTTTTAAGTGTACACATGCACAAACATTTGTCTGTATATATATATATTTATATGCGTGTCGTCACATAAAGCGCGCATAATTTGCTGGCAATGCATCAGCACATGCGACAATTTCAGTGGTAATTTATAAAACCGATTTTGTTGTTTTCTCTTTTTTTGGCGAGAAATTAAAACTTAACATGCCAGTCAGACGGACGGACGGGCGGACGGGCGGACGGACGGTTGGACGGGCGGACAGGACTGGCAGTCAGACATTGGTTAAGACAGCCAGCGACGCCTTTCAAATGACAAAAGTTCAGCTCGTGGGTGGCAAAGCCAGACAGAAGAAACGCCATGGCCCCCATACACAATGATATATGGTTTTGTCGGCTGTCATTTCGCTTTGAGAATTATTATTGTGGCTTGCACTCTGCTTTTGCCACGCTTGTCACATACTCTCCCTTTCCTTGATTGTTCAAAATAACTGATATATGCAATATACATAAATAAATAAACATATATTTGTATATATACCTAAATGCAATTGTGTTCCACATAAGGAGAGCATAAAACTTGCTGTGACGTGTTGAACTAGTTTGCAAACTTTATGCCTAAAAAGGAAGATGGAATGCATGCAACATGTAGAAATATGTCATTTAAATTGCCAGCTGCTTGCTCGGTGGATGAGTTCCTGCCTAGAGTATGAATCGTAATAGAAATAATTTTCAGAATATTATAAGAAACATCCTTTTTTTACTATGATAAAAAACATTACTTAAATACTCACGCTACAACCACTTACTAAAAAGTAAGTGCATGACAAGTTGTGAATATTTCATTGGCATTTGTGCGGCTTTTACGTTGGATGTGTTTCTGTCTAGAAGTAATATTCATAATGTTATAATTAATATACTCTGTTACTACTTTCAACAGGATCACTTAAGCACTCACGCTTCGGCTACTTACTAAAAAGTAAGTGTGTGATAAGTTGTGAATATTTCACATGCCTTTGTGCAACTGCAATTGCTTTGTTGTTGATTGTGTTGATGTTGTTTTTGTTGCTGCTGCAATCGTAAATTTCAATGAATTACGATCTTACCCGGAGTGCACAGTGTCTGCATTTTAAATATGCAGTCAACACTTATCATGGGACAAGTCGGCGCTTCTAATGGCTGCTATGGTAGTTGCCACCTTCGTGTCTGTCCCTCACGTACCTTCTTACCTTTTGTTACTAACGGATTGGTCGTTTTAATAGCTACTTGTGGCCCATTGTAGGGGCATAATTTATATTTTACCGCTTGCACATTGTAATGTTTTCTCTTTTTTTTTACTTCTTTCTTATCAGCGCCGATTTTTCATCTCCATTATATTTCGCAGCGAGCAGGAAAAATAAATTTGCAAACGGTAGAAGAAATATTTTCACAAAATTCCCAACCGATAAATTGTTGCTACTGTTTTATTATTTTTATTTCTTTTGGCAAACTCTCTCTCCCCGCTGGCTGAGAAATACAGCTTTTTTATGCGGCCAGCAGGAGGGGTGTGGAGTGCGGGGAGTGGGGAGCGAGCTGCGGCACTTCTGTTCAATGATAAATGGACGCGGCCAGCGAGAACTATAATGGCCACCGCGGCGGCTTTTACCTGCTGTGGTAAAAATTAAAAAAAAAGAAGAAAAAACAGTTGCTTGCGGTAGCTAAAAGTGTTTGGCTAGCAGATACCCTATGCTAAGTTTGCGGGAAAACCTTAGATAGTGAAGAAATCAAAGTGTCTAGTTCCAGTAGAAAATATAAATTTTCAGATAATAATTTAAATTGAAAGCTAATTTATAATCTAACTATTTAATAAAAGTTCTTACATTTTTCATAAATTATAAATTTATCTTTAATTTTGATATTTATTCATAACTCAAAATGTTGTTTTTGAAAATATGGTCGAAAACTTTGTAAATATTTTTTAGTGTGTTTATTGTAATTGTAATAATGCTGCTGCTCTTCAAAAAAATGGGTTCTGCTCAACATGTAGAATATTACTGTATTTTTAAAATAATTATACATTGTATACGCCTGACAGGATCACAGATGACATACATTTATAAAACTGGAATACCTCTTAAAAACGACAAAGAGAGGGAGAGAGAAAGAGAGGGGGGAGCGAGGGGGCGAGAGAGAAAGCAACGCTTGTCAGAAGCACTGAACGTGAACATCACTTGTATATGTAACCCCATCGATATGGGAGTCGCCTCACGGTGTCGCCTCTCTGCGATTCTCTGCTCTAGTAGTATGTGGCGAAATGGACATTTATGAAAGAATTATTGATGCCAACGCCAATGCCAATATGTGTGTGCATGTGCCAAGTTTATAGCATATTTTTTATGACTCCCTGCCAAACCCCTCTCTTCTCTCTTTACTCTTCACCTTCACACACACACACACACACACACACACACACACACACACACACACACGTACGTGAGTCACCCAAAGAGGTCATTCCCAATGTGGGTAGCCAAATGCCAAACGGTATAATACAATAAATTGTCAGGTAGTCACTGGGCGGCTAGCTGTCAAAATGCAGGGGCATGGCTAAAATATAACTCTGCACCCCACTCACCCCACTCACGCCACCACTCACCACACTCACCCCTCTCGATTTAATTTATCGACGCCATATGTGGGCAGTGAGCAGAGTAACTATTGGACTCCAGCCGCCAGCCCTTAAGTTGCCTGCTACAGTTCGTTGCAACTTCTTTTTGGGGGAAATATAAAATATGATTTACTGCCTTGGACCGTCGCATCGGTAGCATCGGCAGCTAACTTAAAAAACACCGCCTCACCCTCCTAAAAAAATAAAAAAAAAAACACCCACTACAGCAGAGCTTTGTCCGGGCATAATTCAGCGGGGCAAACGCAATGATTTGTGGGTCTCTGGTTTATGGGCTGGCGCTGGGACTCTTCGTGTTTCCATTTATTATTCGTTATTTCGTTTCGAGTTAAAGCTATTTAGATAAGGCATTCGACAGCATGAAGTGCATATCATATATATCCAAAGCCCAAGGCCAATATTCCTAATCAGAACTCATCTCAATTCTGAGCCAAAGATCCATTTCGATTAAAGCACAAATTGTTGTAAAGTTTTCTTTGATTTATTGATGTTTGTTGTAGTGACTTAAATGAACTTTAAAATAGTGTTCATAATTACATTTACATACATATACATAAACATAGATTCATATTATATAATATTATAATATTATATTAATATTATAATGTACAAGACTTTTACAACTTTTAGTTTTTGGACAATCTTTTCATTTCATAATTGGTTTGCCATATGCAATCATATATATACATATATGTGTGTGTTTTTTCTTCTTTTGTTTTTAATTTAATAAATAATATTTAAAATTACCATAAGCATTAAATGGGGCATACACAGAGAGAGACACACTGTCGAACAAATTGATTTGTGTGGCATATCCATTTTTTCGTTTTTCTGAATAGAACTTTTTCAACTTGCTGCAGCGCCTAAAGCTATGTATATATATATTTATATATATTTATATTTATTTATTTTTTGTTTATTTTTTTTTAACATTTGTATGTAACTAACGTACATTAGATCACTAGCTTTTCACGTTTCACGAGTGAGTTGACCTGCACTCTTTAGCCCCCCAGGAGCAACTCAAGCAAAATGATGATTTGACTGAATGTTGAACAGCTGCTCAAACTTCTGCTCCACTGCTCCACCCAAACTCCGACTACGGATGCGAGGAACCCATACGTGGCCCGTATAACGAATACGGCGCAAAGTATTGCGCCAATGCAGGATGTGGCGGCAGTCCGGGCATGCCAGGCGGTGCCAGAGATGGCGGCATCATCGATGGCTTACCATACGGATGATAACGGGCCGCCGCCGAAAGCGGACTCAGCGGCGGTGTCGGATAGGTGCGTTGAAATAGCGGATGATTTGGTGGTATGCCACCCGCCGCTGCCGCACTGAGCACTGCGTCCGGCACGGAGGCGGTGTGGGTGCGCAAATGCTGGAACAGATCGTCGGAGGTGCCGAATCGTTTGCCACAATATGCCGCATCGCTGCCAATCCAGGAGCACACGTACGGCAACTGGGACGCCGCTGCCAATGCTGCCAGCTGGGCGTGATACGATGATGCAGCTGCTGCTGCTGCCGCCGCTGCTGCCGCACTGCTGCCACCAGCTGAAGAGTTGCCACCCGATTTGCCCGACTCGCACTGCGGACAACCGGCGGGACAGGGCTGGCCGGCGGCCTTGTTAATATAATGCGGACTAGCTGGACAACCTGTACAGTAGGGATCCCGACACACGTTCTGCGAGGCTGCCATCATAGCCGATTGGTCGGAGAGGCCCTTGAGCCGGGCATAGCTCAGATAGGGATTCATAGCCGAGGCCTTAAACATGGCATGGTGTGGCGACATCAACGATTGCGCTGTCATCAAGTCCATCGGATAAGGTGTGCCATAGCCTGTGGATTACACACAGAAAAAACAGGTAGTCTTAACTTAGACTGAATCACAAAGATCGAGCAAAAATAAAAATAATGTTCACAGGAAATTGAACTTTAGTTCTTCTTTTTTAGTTCTTAACTTTGAAGAACTTGAAGAAATACCCTAAAGGTATTTACGAAACCTTAACAGACTAATGTTTAATAATAATAATATAGACGACGTAAAATCGAATATTAAAATTCTGTGCACAATTAAAAGCACTCCATAAATTGTACAATTTGTTATCTAAATTTTAGAAAAATGTTCCCATGAAATTAGGAAAGAAAAACTTTGATTTTTAGACAGAAACAACCATCCATTTTAGAAAGTTTTAGAGTACATTTATAGAGGTGCCATTTCAAAAATGAGTTTGAAAATAACGTTTAATGAAAGTGGAATTTAGACTTGGCTAGAATTATTAAACAATTTATAAAGGTTCGAATATGTTGAATTGGCAATTTAGCATTGCTGGAATTTGCTGGAACCCATTAAAAATAAGAAAAAAGGTTATAATGGTATTTTATGATCTAAAACTTTGCCACGATAAATGGGGTTTTTGACACTTCGAAGATTATTTCCCATTCTGCAGTTTAATATTTTAGCCACATGTGGTTTAGGCACAATATTTCAATAGCCTTAAGTTTTTGTGAAAGGTTTTAAGGATGGTATATATAATATATATATAATCTACTTCTTGCAGAATGTCACGCTGAAAACTACTCTTGTATTTTAGAGAATTATCATTATTATTAATATCAAATTCAATCATGCGATTGTTTTTTGTTGTTTTTCATTTTTCAATTTGAAGTGAAACTAAAATTAATTTGGCTCAATCGAAGCTTATTGCATTTGTGCTTTTTGGGTTGGTGGTGACACTTACCTGGCGGATAGTAGGAGCCTGTGGAGGGATTCGCCTGTTGGCTGGCTGCGTGCAGCGCCTTCACATAGCTTGCCTCCTTGGCTGCCGCATAGGCTGCCTCCTGCAGCCGACTCGAGCTTGCCGCACTCGGGCTGTGCATCGCTGGCGACTCTTTGGAATTGCTGCGCACTGGCGCGGACGATTGCACCGGACTGCCATTTAGCTGGGGCAGAGCCGGTGTGTTGGGTGTGCGACGCAGAGAGGCAGAGGCAGAGACGGAGGCGGTGGCGGTGGCGGTTGCTGTGGAGGCATTCAATGCATTTGGCGACTCGCGCTGTGAGCTGCTGGCACTTTGATTTGAATCGCAACGCTGCTGTCCATTTGTTGAGGATGAGGAGGCAATTCCACTCGCTTTGGGCGTCTTGACACGCTGGTTGCTGCCACTGTTGCTGCTGCTGCTGCTGGTGAGATTTGTGGCGCCGCAATCGTTGTTGTTGCTGCTGCTGTTGTTGTTCGTCTCGTAGGGCTTGAATGTGCTGGGTGTTTTACTGTGTGCCGGCGGCAGCTGCTGCTGCTCAACGGAACCGGTGCTGACGCTGGATGAATGACTGCTAACCGGTGAGGATTTATCGCGTGCATTATCCCCCCCCATGCCGGCCAAACCGTTGACATTGCCCATATTCAAAGCCATGCCTTTGGCCTGATGCGGCTGCTGCTTGGTCGACTTTTCAATGTTCGCCGCGAGCAGCTTCGGATTTGTTGTGTCCGCACCGATGGCGCTGCATGTTTGCGCCAATAGCGCCAACGGACTGCTCTTATTGTCCAGCTGCAACCAAGAAACACAAAAAGGAAGCACAAAGTCAGTCAAGAGTTAAAAATTATTAGCCAGCTACCCATATGCATATATATCTTTAAGTACACTCATCAAAAAATTGCCATAACTTTGGCATCACTGGTTAGTCGCCATATTATTCAGATAGTAAATTTCTAAAGTTGCTAAAAACTAAAATTTGCATTTCTAAATTTTTCTAAATTTATTTTTCTAAAATTTATATAAAATATGTCTAATTTCCAGAGAATTGTTGTCTATGTGTGCACCTAGAAGAATACTTATACTCGATTTTGTGTAACTTATATTATTATTAAATATTTGTATTTTAAGATTTTATCTAAACAAACACTTTAAATAATATATAAATTCATATTTCGAACTAAACACAAACATAAAAGCCGAGCTAGTAAATTTTATTACTTGATTCTGAATTTAGAAAAGTTTTTCTTTGTAATAGAAAATATTATAAATCGCAATAATTTTGGAATTGTCTTGCATTAGTTTATAAATTTTTTTCCTAATGTTTAGAAATTATTAATAAAACACAACAAATTTTTTTATTTTTAGGGCGATTTTCATTTTAGGACAATTTTTTTTAAGTGTAGAGGGATGCTGAAAAAGGGCAAGGTAAGGCAACTGTTGCCAGCCCGGGCCTGTTATAGTCTTCGTATCGTGCCAGGCGGCATCAGATAAGAGCAAAAAACCACTGTCGCCTTTAATAGCATTGTCTTTGCACACTTTTGGTTCACTTTTGTTCCTTAAACACTTCCCTTAACGGTTCGGTCGCCAACTTTGTGTATTTTCAGCACGATGCCTGATCTTAATCTTTGGGCCAACACTCCGGCGTGATCATGAAAAACACTCGTACGAGTACGAGTACTCGCTTTCATTTTTTTGGGTTTTTTTTGTTGTTGCTCCCCACATCCGAAAAGCAGAACTTAGATTGCCCTTGTTTTCGCTTGGGGCTCCATCATAAATAAGGGCTGAGTGCCATAAATATGCCCGGCATGGCGAAATAAATGGAATTATGGGGCTATTAAAACGTTTGCAAATAAACGATATAAAAAGTACATTAAATATGAAATTACGACGCAAATGTAGTGTGAAAGCATTTCGGGTAGAAGCTCACTTGGGTGGGGGCCCCAACCATTATTGCCACGGGGCGCTAAAAATAAGATAAGCTTTCTGCCTAAAGGCATAATAGAGCGGAAGAAACGATTGAGAGCTGGGAATGTATAAATATAGCCACTATTTTATGATTTTTAAATAATCATATTTATGCTTATGCTGATAAAGAAATATATGTGAATGCAAACATCTCAAGTTTAGTTTAAGTATTTTTTGTTGAGTAATTTAGTTTTTCGGTAAAAGAAGATTTAATTTGGGAGTGTTTCTTCAAGAAATCTGATTTTTAATTTCAGATTAAGATTTCTTTTTATTCGTTATAAGAATTGTATAATTTGCATATAATATCTACGCTTCAATTGATTAAACATCAAATATGTAAACATGAAATACTTAGTTTAAGTATTTTTAGATTAATTACTATTTACTGTTTATTTTATTTTTCATTTACTTTGAGAAAAGTATAATTCTTTCAACTAAAAGACTTCAGTTTACATTTGAATTAAGAGGTTAAAAAACTAATTTATTTAAGGCATTGTATTTTCTGTTTGCATATATTTATTTGCCAAATATGGTTTCCCTTCTCTCATTCACAGTAGATTAATTTTATCATTTTATTTGTTAATCTTTAATCATGCATAAAAATAGCTAAATGAGGTCGCTTTCATATCTTCCAGGCACGATTGTGGGATGAGCTAATGTAATGGAAATAATTTGATTCGTCATTAGCCATTTTCGGGTTATGCTTCTGGTTGGGTTGAGTTGAGCACAGTTTGATTAAGGTACGCGCATTTAATCAGTTTTATAACCCCGCCAATTTGTTGGAGTAATAATTTCCCAATTCTTGCAATTCATTTAATGAAATTGCCGGCCATAAAATGGTCATCAAATATGACAACGTAATATTGGCAATGATTAGGCTGAGGCTGCACCTCTTTCGGTCTAATCATTGCGCATTAATCATGGCTAATAACTAATCATTGTTTTAGTGCTCTCCTCTCCCCTCCTTCTACACTGAAAAGTGAAAACTAGCGATTTGCAGTACGAGAAATGCCGGCACAAGGCACAAGGCACAAGGCACAAAAGCAAAGTGCATATAAATGAAATGAATATTACCCACTTACAGTTGTGCCATAAACTCGAACATGGTTTTTGCAATAAAATCCATTTCGCCGCATGCCATAAATTATGGCCCAGCAGGCGAGACACACACACACTCACACACAGAGAGAGAGAGAGAGAGAGAGAGAGAAAGACAGCGAGAGAGAGGGAGCCCAAAACCTAAACTGAGTAAAGAGTTGAGAGCCATAATTCATTTCTACTAACAAAGGCCCAGCGCACATTGGCAATAATGACGTACAGCTTATGTATATTGTATGTGTGTGTGTGTGTGTGAATGTGTGTGTGTGTGTGTGTGAATGTGTGTGTGTAATTACGCCCATGCCCAACTGGCGCAAGTCATAAACTACAAAATATTGAAGCTTTTATAACACTCAATGGGCCGCCATAAATTATTATGATACTATTGTAAAAATGGCAAATTTCTTATCGGTACTTAAGCGCTTTTTTCTGTCCTACGTACACACTTGCTTCGTCTGTATGTGTGTGTGTATATGCGTGTGTGTGTGTGTGTGTGTGTGAATACCCTAATGTTAGTGTGTGGCTCGTTTTTGTGCTTGTTTTTGTAGTGTCACGATAAGGACCATATTTAAGGCGGGCATTATTTACGTTAAACTGAGTTGAAACAATATCGCAAAATTCACCCAAGTTGGGAATTGACGCTTTGCAGCCGGCAATGGAGCGGGTGAACAAAAGTTCTTATAAATATTATTTCGCTTATATTTATGATGCAAATTGCTCTGAATATTGGGTGCGGGTACCACATGTGTCACATTTGACGTAGACACGTTGCCATAAAATAGGACTTATATGCATAAATATGGTATTCCGATAGCGAGCCGATAGTGTTCTTATATGCAATCAAGTTTGGCGACTTTAGCAGAAATACTTGAAGTAGCTTGGAAGTAGCTTTATATATTCTTCTTACAGTTAAATGCATTCATATGTATGTAATTATGGCCAGGATAAGTTAAGTTTCATAAATATTCCATTTTCAAAATACTCATTCTTAAAATTTTGACTACTAAGCAGAGAACGTATACAATTCTTACAAATTGGACACAGCTTTTAAATATTTCAATTGTTTCAAATATAGTCGAGTCAGCTCTACGTGCAGCTACTCTGAGGCCAGTTTTTAAATATATTAATTATTTCGAATAAATAATTATTATAATTAAATATTTTTACTTTTTAATTTTACAATTGAGCCATTTATAGCTTTCGGAAATCGATTTGAATCGAAATACGTGAAACGCGTGCAGATATCAATACGATTTATGAAGAAACCTAATCTGTGATTGCTATTCGATAACTTATATTCCAAATTGGAAGCGCTCGTAGTCTCAGAGTTCGACTCGTGTGTTGATACTGATCAATAATATATATACTGCCCGTTACACACTTCATTGATTAGTGTATGCCTATCAAACTTCTAGAGTGTTTTTTCGTATTTTTCGCACAACTATAAATCTGTAGCTACTTTAATGGCTGAGTGTAGAACAGCTATTTCTTGGAATCTTCGTTGAATCACCACAGGAAATAGGGCACAAGTTGTCACTGAGTACAAGCAGCCTTGCTCCCCTTTTTAACTGGTATTTGATGTCAAATCGATTACCCGGAAACTGTGCCTCTCGCTTGCACTCGTTGGGGTAGTCCTCGCTGAAGCTCGTTCCACGAACAGTATCAACATTTTATTAATTATGGCAGCTAGTCGAGCCATTCTGTCACGTTTTTAGCACAATTAGTCATAATTTATATGAACGCTGATAAAGTTGCCGTATTGATTTTTGGCATTAGGCGTATTCATGTCTCGCATTTGCTGTTGTTGTTTCTGATTTAGTTCATAAATATTGCGTGAGGAGTGTGTGTCTGTATGTGTGTAGTGTGTGTGTGTGTGTGCGTGCGTGTGTGCACACTCTCGCCTAATATTTATATTATTTATACTCGCTTATAGATAGGCAGCAACACCATATGGGGCTTGTTTAATTTATGATTGAACAATAGCTGTTATTGAGGCTTATATTTATTCATTCGCCCGTTTATTGATACGCCAAGCGGTTTGTCTGGCGGCGTTTTTTTACTGATGCAAAAAAAAGTAAGATATTTGTTAGCAGTAAGACTTATTGATGGGCTTGAACTGGCTAATTAAAGCTGTACCGTAAAAAAATGATAGCCCCACAATTTCTATTTGTCTAACAGAGTTGCGTTGAAAGAGCTGCAACAAAAAGTGCTAAATTTAACAAAGTTAACATAATAAAATAAAAAATAGGCAGTTATCACACTTAATTAGCACTCGTTGTGCTAGTTGTACAAATTATACACACACAGACACATTTCGAAATGAACTTAAATAAAAAATAAAATTCAGTGTGCTTTTTGCTGCCGCTCACAAATTATGAGCTGTGTGTTAATTAAAATGTTGCACCTTGTGAAAAATGTGTGCAAACAGTAACAATTAAATAACAAGCAACAAAAGCTTCGATTCCATGTCGGCTACTTGGGTTTAGTCATGGCTTTTGCACAATCAAGTCACAGTTGGTTGTTAAATGCGAATAATTTAATTAGACACTTAAAACTAAACAGCTAGCCACATTTCCTGTCCCTATTTACAATGGCAATTACTGCAAATATGTAAACACATGTATGTGGCATTAGCTGTTCATTTATCTTTGTGTGTGTGTGTGTGTGTGTGTGAGCGCCATAAAAGTCCGAAGCGCTTAGCTGCACATCTCAAAATATAACGTATACGCAGCGTATTTGCGCTGAGGTCGCCACAGCGAGATGCGAGTTTTATGATGCCCGCTAGAAACACTAACAATAATAATAATAAGCTTTTAGATCACACATAAACTCTAAGATGGATTTCTAGGATAATTAATATTATTATTATTTGTAGTAATAATAACAATAAAAATAAAAATAATAAAGAGATTATAGATCATCTTAGTGCTCCATTATCTGTAAGTTTATTATTATTTCATTATTAATATTAATATTATGATTTTTAACATCTTTTTAAATTGCTAAAAGTCTCATTGCAAACTTGTCTCATTAATGTTGGGTTCTTCTTTGTCATATTTCCATTAAGATTGATTACAATAAAAATCCCCCTTTCTGCGCTGATCGCGTTACATTTCTCCATCGCCTATAGGCAGCATTTACTGTAGTTTCAATTATAAGCACACAAGTGTCTTTTTTTTTTTGGCTATTTGCTCAATATTTCACAGCTGTCAAAGAAAATGATTCGAGTATTAAAAAATAAACATGAAATGCTAAATGTGTCACATTTTACACAGCGGCATTTTAATAATGCCCTAAGCTCATTTTATTGTTGTTGTTTTTGTTGTTGTTTTTTGTGGCACAGCATATGACACATCGACATACTTTAGATGGCGGGGCAAATGTACACTTGAAATAATATTAAACACAAATAAAAACAATAACAAATGGGCAAATAGGCACGCGAAGACTCGACTCGACTGGGAATCGTGAGACAGCCAGGTAGACAGAGAGGCAGGGCAGGCAGCTTGTGCAGAGAGGGGCATAGAAAGAAGTCGAAGACGATCAACTGTGCACTTGACGCCACTCAAAAAATCATACTTTATGTTAATATGACAAACAAAATGTTGAAACTTTTGAAACAATGACAGCCATCCACAGAAACCATGAAATGTGAACAAGCCGCAGTGGCTTCAACATTTCAAGTTGAGTTCAATTGAATACTTGTGTCGAATGCTCAACATTGCCAGACATCGAAATTGTTTTCCCAAATTGAAATTTGATGGCTGCTTTATGGGCTTTTGAAGTTTTACCGAATATGCGTCGTTAAACTAAGCGTATATAATTTTATTTAACTACTGTTTTATTCTACTCTGCTTTTTAGTATGCATTCGATGAAATGTATAAATTTATATTCCGTAGTTTTTAGTGTACTGCATTAATGAACTACTCTTCTGATGTTTGAAATGCTTAACTTACATTTTCATTCTATTCATAATTTCAGAAATTTGCATGATTAATGCTTAAATTAAACTTGATTTATTGTGTATTTTAGATATCGATTAAAAGCAGGTTCAATTGGATTAAAAATGTTGTTAAATTAAATAAAGACAACAATAAATTAAGTCTAAATTTTTTTATTATTTTATTAAATTTCTTCCTTAATTCGAATCACGATGGAATATGAAATATATTGGAGTATATATAAAAGATAAAAATTTAAGAAAAGAATAAAACACTCTTCGCTTGGAACCAGCAAATAAAATATATAAATTATAAAAAGAGATCATAAAAGAATAAACAAATTTCGGTCTTTTAAGCTTATTTTGAGTAAAAATTAGTTTCTGTTCGATGCAACTCAAAAGGAATTAAATTCTTTAGTGTTTTCGCCCCATGTGCAGTACTTAATATCTGCTAAGGGCGTTAAAGTGAGGGGCGGGTGGGGAAGGGGTAGATGTGTGGTAGTTACACCAAAGACTTGATATATTTAAATTATTTATGCGGGGGCAACCGCAATAAAACTTATCTACGTAGATAATGCAATTCAGCAAGCTCTCTACCCGGATCCAGGCCATATTTTCTCAAATGCAATTTTCAAAGATGCTGCGGCTCAGTGTGGATGCGGCGGCTGCCCCATTGCTGCCACTGCTGCCAGTGTTGCTTCCTGTGCGGAGCCTGCCTTGCGATACAAAAATAGCTGCTATAAATATGAATTACAGGATAAGCATAAAAAGCGGAAATTGCGCGACGCCTGCGTCGATGTCGACGTCGACGTCAACGTCAACGCCGACATCGCTTTGCATAAGCCCCTGGCGAGGGGAGGACGACGATGTCGTCGTCTTTTGCCAAGACGCTTTGCAGTTTTGTTGCGAATTATAAAATAAGCGATAAAAATTGTATAAAACTTTATGCAGATGTTTGGGTACTTATACTTTGGGTGTGTGTGTGGTGTATGTGTGTGTGTGTGTGTGTGTGTCTGTCTGGCAGTGACTGGCTTGCGCACATACTTAATACTTATGTGTATTTTAGCCATTATCTGTTAACACCTTTTTTGTGTTTGCCTTTTTCTCATTTTTTTAGTGGTGCTAATAAATTTGCTGCGCCAGAAAAAAGAATTTACATAAATGCTCTTAAAACATTCATACTCGCACGAAGATATTGTCTCCTTGGTGTCGCGCCGTTTTCTCACAATTTACATAAATTATAATTTACCCACAAACGTTGCGAGTTTCCTTCACATTTAAACAATTTTTTTTATTAAAGCGCAGCTTGAAACACTTTAACATGCTCTCAGCTTAAATATGGCTTACTTGATATTAAAATACATTTTTTTTCTTTCTCCTTTTTTTTTTAATTATTTAATATACTTCACAATATTTCGAATTCCGCAGGGATTTGTTCTCAGGGAGAGATTTACAGCGTTCGTTCAGTTAGCTGTGGAGTTTGAAACTTAATTACTTATTTATTTTATTTATTTATTTGAAACTGGAATTTTAAAGTTGCCTTTATGTCATAATCATAAGACTTGCCTATCTTTTTTTATTTTAAGTCTCACTCTTTATCGCTCTCTTAACGGTTTTTCTTTCTTGATTGCGTTTTCTCTGAGTTTCCCCAAACCTTGCAATAAATTTTGAATTATTTTACATTTTAATACTTCTCTTTATATCAATTTAAATTTAAATGTTTTTCTTATGTATTCAAAATTTTATTTTTTTCATTTAAATATAATCTTTGATTTTTTTATTTGTAGCTTTAATTTTATTTGCAAATTCAGTTTTATATTATTGTGTTGTCCCATTTAAAAAATTGTGCTCTTTTTATAGCGCCCATTAAGTAAATAAATTATATTATATTAATATAAAAATTAAGCTTCTTCAGCAGAATTTCAACTGCTAAATAACGATATAAGATGCAAAATAATGGAAACAGAGTTCGTTACACATTTCTCATCTTTTTGTTGCTTTGCGAGTGTTAAATGAACTGAATGCAATAAAAACTAAGGGCGAGCAATAATGATTGATTGATCAATTGTCAAGCAAATCGACTGAAATGCAATTGAAAAATGCAGCAAGGTAACAGAAAATGTAAAATAAATTAGGGATAAATGCGATTTATTGCAAAAAAAAAACCTACGCTTCGATTGTGTTGCTCAAAAGATATTTGTTGGGTGCATAGAAATGGCAGAAATGTGTGTGCCACTTTCAAAGTGCGATATTGCAAATGTAAGTGCAACCGAGCGCAAAATGTGCAACATGTCAAATGGCAAATGACGAGTAGAAATAAGTGACTGGGTTCAAAATGTGCAATCCAATATGCCTGTAGTTTATTTAGCCCGGCGCACAAACGCTGTCACATTAACTGTCAACTGCTGCAAAACTGACACTTGTCATATTGACAGCTGACAGCGTCATTTGACTGTCAAACTTGGCCCGAGTAAATATGTTCGAGAGTTGGCAACACAACACAAAAGTAAAGCTTATTCCATGACTCGGGGGAGCAACAGCAGAGGAGTTCTGGTGGGGCAGGGGTGTGTGGAGGTAATACGAGGCTGGCTACGTGTGGCAATGCTCTTTTAGCGTTGCCACTTAATTTGACACACACACACGCACACACATGCATTGTGAAGTGCACTTGGCGTTGGGCAATGTTGCAATTTTAGCCAGCAACAACTGTCAGCCATATCATTGCAATTGTCGCAGTTGCACAGCAGCAATTGTTGCTGCTGTTGCTGCTGTTGCTGCTGTTGTTGTTGTTGTCGTTGCTGTTACGGTTGTTTCTGCTGCTGTGTACGCTTTGAGTGACACATTAATGCCATTTTCATGTGTCACTGTTTCTTTCATTTGAGGTCTGTCGGGTTTTGTGCCCCTCTGTTAGATTTCATGTCAGACTTTTGTCAACATTACGTGTCCATTTAGTTGTCAGTTAACAAATGTTGTTATTGTTATTGTTATTGTTGTTGTTGTTGTTATTTTTCCTACGCTTGTCGCTTAAGCTTTTTTCTACACTCTTTCGCTGATTGTTTATGTATGCTAACATCTGTGTTTTTGGCGCTGCAATTCGCACATTTAACATGCCACTTTGTTTAGCAGTTAACTGCTTCTTTACACTTTATTCCCTGGCAAATTAGTGTGTGGTTTTTATATAATATTTATTATTTTAATTATCGAGTGTTCAAAAATGTTTACTTTTCCTCTATACAAATTTATGGCCAACATATGCGAAATGCAATTAACCTTGTTAGCTTGACCAAATTAATTGCCAGTTTTTTTTGGCATAGCACGTCTGAAATGTTCATCATACAACACTTTTGGCATTCCCCCCGCACAAATTCTTATTGCCTCTTGTCAACGCCCATTTGCCATATTCCATTATGCGGCTCATCACTCATTTCGCCGCAGATAAAAGCAACAACAACAGCAGCAACAAAAGCAACAACAAATGCTGTCTACAAGCTATTAGCTTTTACTTTGGGTGCCCAACAGCTCAAGGTTCTTCAGATCATCAGCAGCAGTAGAAATAGCAGCAGCTGCCTGTTGTTTTTGTCTAGCTTTGTGTAATTTGGGCAACCGATGTGTTTATCAATCATACGCAATGTGAGCCTGTCACGCCATCCCGTGAAACATGTCAATGTGGGCGTTACTCGCGTCAGCTCTTCCGAATTTATTTACACCAGCCTCGCTCTCCCTCTTTCTCACCCTCTCTTACATTCTCCCTCTCTCTCTCTCTCTCTCTCTTTATATATATATTCAAAATATGAGCTGTATAAATATTTGTATAGCTTAATTGATTAAAATGCTTAGTTATAAATATAAAGTACTTAAATTTATTAATTTTTGTTGGTGCTTTCTTCTCTGCGTATAAAATAAATTATTAATGTGTTTGCCTTCAGTATATTATCAGGTCTGTTACTTTATCTTTGTAAATTAAATACAACAGTTAAAACAGTTTTTGTGGCTTGAATTGAATTGAAACTCACATTTACTAAAAAATATTGTGTGTAATTTAGTGCACCCAAAAACGGAAACGAAAGAAGTTTGTTGAAAACTGAAAAGCACTTTACAAATAATAAATAATATTCAGTAAAAATAATGAAATAAATTTGATATATCGGAAAATAAATATACAAAAAAATATTCAATTCTCTGCGCCAATATTATATTTTAATGACGTTTCCGTATTATTCAGTATCATAAATTTCGAAGTAAGCTCAATTTATTAGCTATACAAAGACTATTGAAATTTGGCATTTGTTTGTAAATAAAAATATTTTATATTTTAAATAAATAAATATTCAATAAATATTCTTTATTTTATTTAGTGGCATTTCCATAAAATAATATTATACTGTCAATTCAAAACACATTTATTTGCTATACAAATACTAATGCAAATTTAGCAAATATAATCCAATATATTTGATATTTTCAGTAAAAATAAATAAATATTGCGCCAATATTTTTGAATATTTTTTTTAATGGCAATCCCATTTTGCGAATAAAAAAGGGGAGAGAAACGAAAATTCGGCGACAGCTGCTGTTGCAATTTGCATAAGCTGAAACAGAAACAGAAACAGAAACAGAAACTGACTGTCTGTCAGCCTGTCAACTGTTTGACTGTTTGACTGTTTGACTGCGCCTACAAGCGGCATTCATTAATTCACGCAATTTGTATAATAATAATGCCAAGATGTTTTCGGTCTGCATATAAATTCACCCGGTGACAGACTGGTGTGCACTCATTTCAATTTTACTTATGTATATTCATATATATAGGTCTGTGTATATATATACATATACATATATATGTAAATTCTTTGCGAAATCAACAATCGAAATGAGACAAAAGAAAACGTTGTTTGTAGCCGTATTTAAGCTGACAGCTGACTAAATTAATTTGACAATAATTAGCATTTCAAGTTGTCAGCGTTTTTGCCAATTTTGCATGTGCAAGATATTCACACATGAAGTGACAATATTGCCACGTGCAACGTGCAGCGTGTAGCGTGCAGCGTGCAGCATATGGACATCATTCGGCATGTCGTCCACCATAAATCCAATGACACTTTATAATTTCAACGGCCAGCGAACAACTTGCAACTTCCACCTTGTCAGCGTTGTCGCTGTCAACTGTTTGCCTTGGGCGCTGTCAAAATGCCAAATGCCGTGCAACGCGTGAACCCCACACCACTAGAGAGAGACAGAGAGAGCGACAGAGAGAGGGGAGAGAGAGTTGTCATTCGCATTTGCAGCGCGTTAATTACGTGTTATTTATAATTATGCGCCCTACACATGCGTTGACAACACTTGTCAGCAATGCGAACAGAACAACTGCCGAATCGAATCGTATCGAGACAATTTTGCCGGCTTTTCTTGCGAATTTCCCTTCAACCCCCCCATTACACCTGCGATTATTAATTTTTTTTTTTGGTTTCGCTTTTCATTTGCCGCGTTGCGTGTTTTTGTTTATTTTTGTTTGCATTTATTGCATGAATAATGTTTGCTTGGCTATGACTTAATTAACTTTCTTAACTCATGTGTGCAATTTCCGCATGCCACGTTGTGTGCATAGCTTTAGCATTTTTAGCATTTGTAATAAACTAAGCCTATGAAAAAGACAATTATTCACATGTAATTTTCACATGAGAAGTGAGCGAAATAAATTTATTAATTTACCCTCAACGCATTAAATATAATTATTTTTTGTAAAAGTAGGCAACGGACAGAGGGAAGCATTTGCGATTCTCTAATATATATATATGTATATATTATCATTCCTGATCAGCATCAAGAGTCGAGTCGGCTTCATGTCATGTCTGTTTGCCTATCTAATTGGGAATTTAAGTTCTCGTTTTCCATACGCAGATCAAGTTGCATTTTATCGATAATTGCTATCGATTTCCGATAGCAAGAAAAGCCACAATTTATATAGAGTATTCACTGACATATTATTCATCAAGATCGTATAATAAAACCCAAGTTATAATCCACAAAGTAAGCTCATTTTAATCTTATAGCTCTAATTTTTTACCCTTCAGTTGGGTGCAGGGTATGCCGTAGTCGAGCTCAGTCGCCTACAACATTCTTACATGTCAGTCTTGCTCATTTCGAAAAGTAACAAACTTTGAGCATTTCGATGGCGTTTTGCTGTTGTTCCCCAATAGATACAATCTTCAAACAAAACTTGCTTCTTAGTTTTGCTTTTTGGCATACAAACAAGCTGAATTAGATAACTGCAAATTGGCTTGTTTAAATGTGCTTTGTGTTTGTTGGACTTCCGTTTAAGTGCCTCAATGCAAGCCAACTCAGACAGCTGGACAGACAGACAGCTACTACGACTACCCCTGCCCACCCCTCAATTTAGGCCGGAAAGGCAAATGACTGACAGTTTTGTGTTGCACAACAGTTTTTTTTTTAATTTGTGAAATGAATACAATTTGTATATAAAAAGTTACAAAAAAGAACGAAAAGAAATTATACTTGGTCTGTCTATGTTTGAGAGAGAGGGACAGAGCGAGAGAGAGAGAGAGAGCAGAGGTGTGAGAAGAAGCCACTGGCTGAGTGACATGCTGACGCCCTTTACACCAGACTCGACACGACTTAGTCTCTTCTCTCTGTCAGTCTGACAGTCTTGCAGTCTGTTTGCCTGCCCCCGTCCATCACTTTGCATAATAAAATGCGAAAATATGCGAATAGAGTCAAATTCTACACCCAGCAATGCAGCCAAAACACACACACATCCATCCATTACTCGGGGGGGTTAGAAAATAAAGAGATATAGCTCTGTGCTCAGACGTTGCATTTTTTGTACTCGGCATACCCAGGAAATATAAATAAAAAGGGTATGTTAGACGTGTGAACTGGCAAAAGGGCAGTTGAAACGCTTTTCTAAGGCCCAAGCAATGAAAAATGTACAACAAAGTTAAGTTAGTTAAAAATTTCTCTAACCTTACAAATCGGTTAATAAAACTTTAATGTAAATTTGTGTCCTCAAATAGATATATATTTTAAAAGGATATTTTCGGAGTGTGAAATGCCAGGGTGTCAAATTTAGATAAAAGTATAACAATTCTGGTAGAGATTCCGATCTATTTCAATCTATATCTATTAGATATATCATAAAGATCGGTCGGTTTTTAAAATTAAATTGAGTTGATGTTCCGATTCGATGTTTTGGCTGTGGATAAATAAGATCAGTTTTGAATTGTGATTCCGCTGCTGAATTTCGTTTGACACACTGGTTTCATTTGAAGCTCATTCCACAGGGTATCGCATAGTCCAGTTGGCTGCAAACTAAAAATTGTAACTAGTTTTTGTGTGCGCAAAACGCCCTTTGGTTGATTTTTTCCACGGCGATAAGCAAATTTTTGCGAAAGTACACAAAAAAATAACAGTCGGAAGAGGCTAAAAGACAGTCAGACAGATGGACAGACAGATGGACAGACAGAGGGACAGACAGATGGACAGACAGACAGCTGTATAAATGAATTGCAGATGGTGAGTGTGTTTTTTTCGCTATGGTTGCAGCTAATTTAAATAAGCAGGCAATGGGAAGCGTGAAAAGCCTCTTTGTGCACCGATCTTTAGCACGTGATAAGCGTCAGCTGGGAAATTTGTTGAACTGCGGGTGGAAGGGGAGTTGTGATGTGGAAGGCGTGAGATGCTTGTCATCTTGTCGTCTGCAAAGACAAATGCATTTTCACTTTTCACCAGCAGCAGCAGATGACAATCAGCTGAGTGTATTTGGGGTTAAGGGTTATAGATGCTTTGGCTGCATTTTCAACAATGTTTCGCATAACAAACTAGAAAACTAGAGGATTTTTAGAGCTTTATCAAGAATTGAAAGCGAAAATAAATTATATATATTCTTGACTATTTTAATTGTTGATCTGGATCTAGCTATGAGAGAAGTAGTGACTCAGCCCTATCCTAATGGAACTTGGAATATATTTGTTGCCTGCAGGCCGTGCATATATTGGACTATACTATATACCTGTCATAGTAACTATCAATCGAAAGATAACTTTTCACATATACAAACATTTTAGATAGTTTATAAATTAATATAATTTAATTTAAAAAAAAACATAAGCCATATCGAAATGTTATTCAGATTTATATGTCTGTAACTCTACTCTAAAACAGCAGTAAATATTGCAAAATTCATTAGTATTTTCTGAATTTCAGAAAGGAGTTTTTTCTAAAAATGGGTGTTTCCATTTCTACTTTTTAGAAATATTTTTAGAAATATTATTAAGAAATATATTTCAAGAAAATAAAAGAGAAACCCTTCTAATTTGAACAAATTTTTTTCTTTATACCTGCAAATTATTTGTAAAAATAAACGAAATCGTTTTTGGTTTTAAGGGTGATTTGTATTTTGGCGCTATTTGTTATTGTGGTGTAAATCATTTACTGAGCGTAGTTATTAAATGTCTAACAATGAATAACAGCACTTTTTTATATATCCAATCACTCTACAAGGGTATCTAAACATCGACATTCTCAACATATCTGTGCCATCTTGTTTTCAGTTTCAGTTTGTTTCTGTGTTGCAAGCAACTTTGAATTGAATCTGTTGGTTATAGTTTAGTTGGCAAACATTTGCTCGGCATTCTTGGTAGTTTTACGTGAGGGGATCCTGTCAACAGCAGGTTTGCTGCGTTATTTTGCTTGGCATTTGACATGACGCTCATGTCATTTGAAAATAACAACTCTGACATCGTATTTAATTTGTTTTATTTTCAGTTTCATTTTCATTCCCATCGTTTTGTTTTGTTTTGTAGATTTTTTTTGTTTTTTTTTTCGCTGTTTGCTGTGTTCTTTCAACCTTGGGAAACTTGCCTTGAAGTGTCAACCAGCCAAGTTTGTCTGGGTTCAAAGAGTGTCAACAGCAACAGCAAGAACACCAGGCAGGGGAGGGTGGCAGTGTGAAGGGGGACTGAAGTATAAGAAATTGGTTTACAGTGGAGAGCATAGGCAAAATCAACAATCAAAAAGTGTCAGTTTGACACATGTCGTTTTCTATTTAAATGAACTTGCTGTCAACTTTATGGTTCACATTTCATAGCTTCCAATTGGGAACGAGCGTGTAATGAATATGGATGGGGTTCTCGGTTCTGGGTTCTGGTTCTGGTTCTCGTAACAACAAGCGACAGCTGTTGGTTTTCCCAACTAAATAATGTTTATATATTTTAGTAAACAGAAAGTTGCCCAAATCATTGTTGCTGCTTGAGGCAGTTATTAGTTTATGATTTCTTTGCATTTCATTAATGAAAATGAAAATTTTGTAATATTAGAGATATTTAAATAAATAAGATTTCTCTAAAATTTATTTATTATTTATTTTGCTGTTGTTGTGGCTTAAATGTTGTTATTATAATAGTAGTAATAATTAATACTTTTTAAAGGGAAATTTGCCATTAAAACTAGCATATATTTAACAGGGTATCTCTAAGTCGAACTCACTTGACTACAGCATTCTTAGTATTTTTTTCAATTCGTTGTAAAAAAAACTCGTTGAAAAGTTCGTTGGACACTTTCACTTTCTCAATACGTGTGAAGTGGGGTCGCATGTGGCTTGCAACGCACGAAACAAATTTGAGCCGCTTTCAAATTGCTGCTTAAAAATTAATAGCCACCAATCAGGCAAACACACGCACACACACACACAATACACACACAATACACACGAGCGCCGCTCAAGTGGCGCCAATTAAAATGATTAACATCAATAGAATAGAGTTTAAAAAAAGTGTCGCCTTGTTGACCAGAAAAAAAAACATAAAAAACCATATTAATAAAATGAAAAGAAAAATGTGTATAAATGAAAAAACGACGTCTGAATGTGTTGATAAGACAAGCGGACAGCTCAGAAGTTGTTTCGGCGCATAATTGATGTGATTGAGATTGATTGTTTATTGGTTTTTTGGCCTGATTTGATTGAAAGCCAAACCCAGCCACAAAAACCAACTCGTCTGCATCGCCGGCGCCACACATTTAGCCCCATTGGCATTGGGGCCTGTGTGTGTGTGTGTGTGCGAGTGTGTGTGTGTGTGAATGTTGACCGCTTTCTGGCTTATCAATATTACATTTCAGTTTCTTTTTATTAGATGCCTTTTGTGCGGACAATGGCCACAAGCCCACACATTACCACATCAATACATAAATACACATAAATACGGACAGCTTCAAACATGTGCCCCGTACAACTGTACGTCCGGCTGTTCGTCCATCCGTTCGGGGCTTTGTGGCTTCTATTTCTTTTTTTGTAGGGGGTCTCTGGCTTCAAAAGCAATTTGTGCGTGTTTAGTGTCAAATGTGCTGTTGAGCTTTGAGAGCCCATTTTTTTTCTTTTTTTTTTTTGGTAGGCTTTGTGCGCTTGCGGAGAGCTTAGCATTTATATCATTTTATGGCAATCACTCATACGACCCAGTGTACGACTTACGACTTAATGATTGATACCATTTGAAAAGCATTTAAGTTGCCGCAGCTTACAACACATTAAAACGCATCGGAAATGGTCAGCAAAGGCTTTAAAACCCATTTGGGACTTGGGAAAAATTCCACATAAAAAAAATTGGGAAAAAAATACAAAAATTAATGCAACTTAAGCCAGTGGCATTTTCTTATCACATTGATTACTGACTGGACTTAACGTGTACTGGACAAAAATATCTGAATCATCAACTTAATCCAAGGAGAATTAAAAATGAGTATTTATTTCATTATTATTATTTTATTTTATGAAATTCTATCAATTAATTGAACACGTTCAGGACAGAATGTGACCGAAAATAAATTAATTTATATAATTAATATTGAATTTTTAATAAAAGTGATAATAAATAAATATTTAATTGATACACATTAAATAGCATGAATATGAAAAAATAATATAAGGATTAATGAATACATAATTAATATTGAGATTTTATAATTTCATAAAAATTGTTGAGACGAAAGTCATAACGAATATGTAATTAATTTATACAATTAATATAGCATGAAAAGAAAAATATCAATTTATGATAATCAAGTTGTTGCATACAAAATTGTTAGTGTTGAAAGGGCTGACAATTATTATCTTTTTGTTTATATATAAAACCTAATTGGTACGAAATATGAAAGAAGACAGAAATCAAAACAAACTTTATTATTTAATGCAAAAACAAGAAAAAGAGAGCCTATCGCTAGCTGCCTATAATATTTGAGTTAAATCATTGCAAAATAAATGCTGTAGCCTTTAACCCCCTAATCCAATCAATATTCATATGGTATTCCCCCACGCATTGACAGTTATCAGCTTGCACATTAATATGATTATTTCTATATTAATTTATTAGTTAATTTGTTGCTGTATTTTATGATTATTGGCTTTTGCAGTCTGCGCCATAAAAAGCCCCAGTCTTCGATCCGCTGTGCGATTATCGCTGTCCATAATTTGTGTTATGTGCTATCTCTCTCTCTCTCTCACTCTCTATTTGTCTCTGTCTATCTCGCTCTTTGTCGGCTGAAACGGGTTATTATTTTGCATTTAAGCAGCCGTTTCAATTCATTATCATAGTTAGTGTGCCTCGCGTGCATTTAAATGAATTCATTGAGTTTCGCTCATTCAATTTGTATCGTACGTAAGCATTTAGCATCAATATGGCAATCACAGGGGGAGGCAGCAGGGGGTATGGGGGTTGGGGGCGACTTACTTAGGCGTCAATGGCACGATTGACGGCTCAACAATTTTATTGATAAATGCCTTTTGATTGCGAAGCTCGGAAAAAAACGAGCAACAAACGGCAATAACAATAAAAGATGGTCACTTTGTGTTTTATTAGTTGTTCGTTTGTGTTTTTTTGTTGTTTCTTTTCTTTTATTTATAGTTTTATACATAACTCAATTGATCGTTAAAATAATTATGGGCGCCATAAAAAATAATGCTTTACAACTCAAGTATTTCTTAATGAAAGAACAGTAAATATTAGTTAAACGACATTTATTTTTGGTAACACTTTTAATCGGTTTGTTATCTCAACAAGCTACCAAAGATATCTCAGAGCACGTGTTCGGGATCGCAAATTTAGAAAAACATGCTTGGCTATTTAAAAATTGCGTAGAATCGGTAATTTATAAAGTATTGAGCTCTACCAATATTTGATGGAGTATTGACTCTAAGTAAAGTATAAAAACCCATTGATCTGTTTTCTTATATATTTATATATTTAAATATATTTATATATATATATTTAAAATATAATGTATATGAATACACAATATATTAATTATATATACAATTTTATAGTTATATACTTAACTGCACAAAGGGGGAACATTTAGGTCAAAAAGAGATCTAAAACTGGAATCGTAAATTAAATATTTATGAAAAACAAATATGCAGAATATTAGTTATAATATTAGGATTGCAGCAAGAAACTTACAAATTAAATTTGTTTAAAACCTTAAGAAGTAATATTACGTTTTCGATTTTCCGAGCAAATTTCCGAATCTCTTTTGAGAGATCTGGTTCGTAACAAGGATTGGTTCATTCAACAGTAAGAATTGAAACTTCGATTGGGTTCCAAACCGGTTCTAACATGGAGCAAAAACGGCTTATTTATTTTAAAGGTTTTTGCAGTTAACTATTTCTAAATGTACAATTTAGGAGGTTGCCAACTGTGGGCAAGAAGTTAAAAAGCATTTAAGCACAGCATTGTTTGACAGCTCGCTGAAGCATTTAAGCTGTGATCCACTGTGCGTACTTAACATTATTTTTATATTCTCTCTCCCTCTCTCTCTCTCACACAAACACACACACACACACACACATAGAGGAAACGACACACATTTGTGTATTCAAAGAATTAATTAACACTTTAGGCGAAAACTTTTATGCAGCAGTGTGCACGAAAAATTAACATGACAGCTTTAGAAATGGCAATTTATCACTAACAATGTCTACGCTGTTGTTGTTGTGTTGTTGTTGTAAGTCTGTGCTGTTGATGACACTTTAATTAGAGCCACACGCAATCGCAAAGCTGGCAGCACTATTACAGCAACAACGACAACAATGACATACGAAAAACAGAAAAGAAAAACAATCCAAGCTGAGAGCGAGCGAGCGAGAGAGAGAGAGAGAGAGAGAGAGAGAGAGAGCGTTGCCAGCTTGAACTGTGCGTTGACTGTTAGCCTGCAACTGTTAACTGCATACGCTGCTTAAGCGATTTAACATTGTGTCATGAATGTTTGACCGACCGACTGGCTGACTGACTGAATGACTGATTGACTGACTGCATAAATGGCCGCTTGACTGACACATTTAATTATATTAATGAATGTTTGCGGTCAGCTGACATTTGCACTTTATTTACACAAGGCGCCTGTCACTTTAGCTCACGTTAACCGAACTGTTATCCAGGCTTTTGACTCTTCAGTTTGAGTTATTATCCAACACTTGGCATATGCTGTTGCCATTTTTTGTGGCACGCTTGTGCGCATTTTTCATATATGACAGCGAATTATCAACAGCAAAATGTTGTTGCAAAGTCAGCCATAATTTTGTTGGTCGTTTTTTATTGCGTGGAGCGCCACAGAAAAAAAGCAACAAAAAATAATATACAAATGATGACACTGACAGCTGTCAAGCTTAGTTTATTTGATTTCATTATAATTAATAGCGAGCAGGCATCATTAATCATTGAATAATTTATAGATACACTCGTATTTGCAGATAGCATTTACATATATAGATATATATATATATATATATTTATATCTATATATTTGTTTGTTTATTCATTTGCGAAAGGGTTACTCACTCGGCGACTGTCCGATTGTTAAGTAAATAAATTTACCTCAGATGACAGCGTTATAAATTATAAAAGCTGCATACATTATCTATAAAGGCAACGACAAGAAACAGATACAAAAACTGCCGACTATTTGCATACCCTTGCAGAACACATATAAATTAAAGTTCTTCGACACATTGCTGATATTTTTGTAGCAGGCAGGAAAATATATCAGATATGATCTTTTTGAGAAACTGAAACGATTTACGATTTATGACAAAATTATAATAAAATAAGTTGTTTCAATTTATTATTATCTTTGCTTCACCTGCAAAAACTATATTCCATATATTAAACTGGTGCCAATCACATTGGAACTAGTTCACACTGTCCACATGCTGCCCTATATAATTCGTGAACCAGTCGAAACCAGTTAAAGCAATCAATCAATCAATCAAAATTTCATTTCAGTTGCTTCTTTAATACAATGAAAGAATGAGTTAAACATTTAAATGAATGAATGAATTGGGAGCTTATTTAAATATGTTTATCTTTGGAATGAATCAAAAGTATTTCAGCTTTAGTTCAATCAACTCTAAAGTTTATGAGCTTTATATTCAGATTCTATATTCATATTATATTCATGCCCAACTAGAATCAATTCAGCAATCATTCTAAAGAGTGATATAAATACATTCATCTATGAAATTAATCAATTGTTTTCCAACATTAACTCAATCAATTCTAAAGTGATGAAACGAATGCACTCACATTCATTGCACGACTTGAAGAAAATATACACATAAATTAAAATGAAGATTCTGCATTCATATTATATTCATACCCAACCATTAGTTAAGAGGTGAATGAATGAATGAAATGAGTACAGCTGAAACTGCATTAAACTTAATGAATGCACTCACATTCATTGTGCGCTTTCTTTTCTTCCTGTTCATTGTGCGAATATTTACCCACAAATTAAAATGAATATTTATTGGCCTTTAAGACTTGTGGGGAGTACGAGAGAAAAGAGAGAGAGTGTGTGTGTGAGAGAGAGAGAGAGAGAACAAAGATGTTGACTCTGATTAACTGCCATAGTTTAAGTATTTTGTTGTGTGTTGTGTTTGGCTGCATTTGCGAAATTGCATTTGTTTGTTTAGTCATTATAAATTTAAATTTGCTGCACCATAAATTTGAATACAGTTGCCAGAGGTGCCCTCTCCATCTCTCTCTCTATATCTATCTCTCTCTCTCTCTTCCTCACTCTCAGTCTCATCTACATGCATTTAGATAGTTTAATATGCACAAACATAAATAAGTTTTATGTGCTGATATTGGATAATTTATCGCGCTACGATTGCGAATTTTCTATTTGGCTTGGATTTTCCTTGCCACTTGCCACTTGCCACTTGCCACATTTCACATGCGTCGTAAACAGCTGCTGCTGCTGCTGCTGCCGTTGCAGCAGTCAGCGATTTTAGCCCAGAAGCACATGGCCAACTTGGCCAACTTGGCTGTATGTCTGCCTGAGAAACGACATGTGTAGGAGTTTTCTTGTTGTTGTTGTTGTTTGTGATTGTTGCTTTTGTTGTTGTTGTGTCGCACAATAAATTCGCTTGTGGCGAAGTGCAGTAATTGCAATTCTGTCGACATTTCAATTATTTATGAAATATCATAGAGTTCATAAATAATGGCAACTCATTTGCTACCTGGCCATATTTTAGCTGGACTGTGATAAATTACAGTTCGTTGGCTAAACACACTCGATTCTATGATTCGATTATTCAAAGTGAAAACAAACAGGTTCGACTAAAAGCAATTATTTAATTCTTATTAATTGAGCAAGAATTCTTGACAATCATAAAAATACATTAATGAATTAAAAGCATTAATTCAATCAATTGTGAATGAGTTTGAAATGAGTGATGCCATTAGACTCATCTATTTGTGAATAATTTGAATATGTTACAAGGTAAATAAAGACATTCATATGTGAGTGATATATATAAGTCCACACATGGAGTTCATCAGTATTAAGTTAATAAATTCTGAAGATTATTATAATAAAAATATGGAGTGAATTGAAAGTATTTCGGCATTAATTTAAAGTATTTCATTAACTCAATCAGTTAGAATAAAGCATTAATATAATATGATGAATAAGAAATAAATGGAACGGGCTTTAAATTAGTTCTTAACGAAGTCTGGCAACTCTTTGCTCTCTTTGCTCCTAAAAGCAGTTTTTAACTGAGTGTTAAAATTTGCAAAATTTATGTTGTTTATATTTTTGCCAACTAGTAACTCATTTTTGGAATGAAAATATGAAATTCCTTTTACTCTTCAGTTTTAATATAGTTTCATATTTTCCAATTAGCAACAAATGTTTTCAATTAAAATATATAAATTAATTGATTTTAATTCAATTATAGTTGTGTATTTCACAACGGACAACTGAGAACACAAAAAGCTTTCGAATATTGGTTTCGATTTAATTTGATAATAATAAAGCAACTAAAACTCAAAAAACCCTCTCGCTAATATGCTTAGTTTTATTTTAATTGAATAAAATAGTTTTATATTCCGCAGCTGGCAACTAATGTTTTCAATGGAAATATACAAATTGTTGGCCTTAATTGGATTATTTTGGTTTTATATACCTAATGTTATGAATGTAAAAACCTTTCGCTGATATACACAGTTTTATATAAATTTGTGTATTCCCCAAATGGCAACAAATGCTGTTAATTTAATTATTTTATTCTTATATACCCCAACGCACAACTCATTATTGGAATGAGAGCACAATAAAAAGCTTTAGCTTAAATCCATATTTAAAAAAGAGAAGACGAAGAAGCAGAAGTAGGGGAGGGGTAGAAGAGGAAGAGAAACTCACCGCTGTCGGCGCTGCGGCTGCTGTCATATAATCCGGCCTTAAGTAGTGATGATTGCTGGATTGCAGCATTTTGTTATAGTTTGTTAAATCCACTTTGACGGCTGTTCTTTGGTTGAGGCGGAGGTGTTTGAGTTGAGTTTGAGTTGAGTTCAAGTTTGAGTTGAGTTTTGAGCTATGAGCTGGCTGCAGGCGAGTTAAAATTGCCCTTGCTTAACGGTAAATGGCAATTGAATGCAGACAATTTTGCTGTTTTTGTTGTTGTTGGTGTTGGCAACGCTGACAGTGGCGTGCTGCCAACTCGTGTGAAAAGCGGCGCCTGCGCCTCAAAACTGTTGTTGTTGTTGTTTTCAATTAAGTCGTTGTTTTTTTGAAATGCAGTTGTGGCTGTTGTTGGTTTTTTGTTGCAGTTGTTGTTGTTGTTGTTTTGTTGTTTGCTTGTTATTTATATCATTAATAATTCAATGGGCTTTATTTGACTTTCACGCAAACAGCATATTAATTTTTATTTGCTGCTGCTGCTGCTGATTTTAATTGTGTAATAAATTCATTAAGTATTTTAATTGCAGCTGCTTAACATTTATTATTATGTTTTTATTTTGCGCACGATATATATTTAATTTAATTTTTATTTTATTTTTGATTTGTTGAGTTACGCGCCAAAAGCTGCAAAATGCGAATTTCGAATCGGAATCGAAAACAATGAGAATCGAAATTTAAGCTATTAAATTACTTTCTGGCTTCTTTTTTGCTTTCTTTCTTTCTTTGGCTGTTTTTGGTTTTTGGTTTTTTTTTGATTCGCCTGAATTGCCACGTTTTGGGGCACGTACGTGTGATTTTTTTTTTTAAATATTTTTGATTTTTACAGTAGAGCGATGGGGCGGGGCGGGGCAAGGGAGCGGGGGAAACTTGAAAGTTTTATTTTGATTTATTTGCAAATATTTATATAGATTTTTGATATTGAATATTTTTAAATATACACAAACTTCAGTCTAATAAAAAGCACCTTTTGAAAATTGATCACTTTGTATATTTCAAAAAATTATATATATATATATATGTGTGTGTGGCGTGTGTGCGAGTGTGGTATATATATATATTTGTATATATGCAATTTGTTACGTATTTTAATTTCACACACACAAACATCCGTTCGCAATCCGTTCGCAGCGCACGATGTGCTTTAACGTGAAATAACAGAATTCGACTAAAAATCTATAAACAACATTTTCGACTCATTCATTTTGCGCTCAGCATTTTGCCGAGTCTCCGCTTTTAGCTCGCGAGAGTGTTAAAATTTATGCCGACTTGCTCAACGAAACCAGTTCAGTTACAGTTGCATGTGTGCGTGCGTGTGTGTGTGTGTTGTTTGCTCTCTTTTTGTTGTGGTTCGTTTTCATTTTCAACAAGTGTGCTTTTGTTGTTGTTCGTTGCCATGCGCATTGCGAGAGCGTAAGCGAGAGCATGAGAGCAACATTAACAGCGTGAGAGTGAGAGAGAGTGCATTTTGTGCTCTTTGCTGAGCGCGCATGCTTGCAAAAGAGGCATTAAAAAGTACTAAATTGCATTTAGTAGTAGGAAGGCACCAGTGCTGGTAGTAGTAGTAGTATAATTGTGACTGTTAAGCTTAAATTGGGCTTAAGCCAATGCCATTTGACTGACTTATGGGCACAAGTGATTACAAGATTACAATAAGAAATAATAAACTTACATGCGATTTTTATATATTACCACACACTAAACTTACGAGCACACAGCCACACTGTCGACCAAACGACGCTCATTGGACGATCGACGCTTTTGTGTAGCCATTTTGGGATTTTTTCTCACTCTTTTTGCTGCTGTTGCTGCTGTTGTTGTTGTTGTTGTTGCTGTGGTGCTTTTGCGGTTGTGTTGAGTAATATTGAGAGCACAGCGGCGTCGGCCATAATTGTTTACAAGTTGCGGTGAGCAGGTGGGCGGTGTGTAAATGATGTGCTAGAGTAATGTGGTCAGATAAAATATTAGTTAGAGTGAGAGCGCGAGAGAGAGTAGAGTTGCTGAGAATCGTTGTTCGAGACAGAGAGAGAGAGAGAGAGGGAGAGAGAGAGAGAGCTTAAATAGGAGTTTGTTTTTAGGCAGCAATTGAGAACAAAGTTGTGAACAAGCTGTAAACACAAAACAGCTGCTTTTAAATGCTGCAAATGAAAAGGGCAACCGGAAGTGAGTACACACACACACACACAAACACACACGCACAAACGAACTAACTTTCAGTTAATCAAATTTTTGGCTTTATTTGTGTAAAGTTTGATTTCGGTTTTAGATTGGAATTGAATATTGAACTGCTATCCGCTCTTTCTGCATCATTAAATAGAAATCAACGCCCACTTTTAATTAAATTTAAATAAAGCAAGTTTAAGCATACGAAAATTAACTTTTACATTCAGAAACAATGATTTAGCTAAGCTATTTTAAGCCCATAATCTGCATAGTAAAATCGATTTGGCATTTAAATTTATTTGCCTACCAGCTGCACAATAAAAAAAGCGTAAAAAACGACATCAGCGTTTTGTTACAACTCTGATGTTTCATTCATGGCTAATTCGACTGCGAAATTAAGGTACTATACAAATGCTAATTTCTGACATCTCCAATATCTTATAAGCCGAACACCTACCTTTAAAAATCGACAACAGTAATGACCAGCAAAGACAATGCCTTTGTTCCAAGCTGGACATGTCATAAAAACCGTAAAGATCGTTTACATATAAATAGTAAATCTATATATAAATATCCATTGTTTCTTATATATTTTTGGGAGAGTCTTTTTGGGATAACGTCATTTTTGGTGATGAGTCAATATATAAAATTTTTGGACTCTTCAAAACATATGAAAAAAATAAGTCTCCATATTTGAAAAATTTTTAATTAGTGTACGCATAATTTTTAGGTAAAAAAAGTGTATTAGTTATAAATTTTTCTAATACTTGTTTTTTTTTAAATATTTTTTGTATATAATTTTTAACATTCTTACCTATGCTAAAATGGAATTTTAAAGTTTTATGATATTCGCTGATTAGTATTTTACGAATAAAAGAAGTGAACAAATAATTAAAAAAAAAAAAAATTTCGCCTTTTGCTTATTTTTTCTTATATTTCTTTAATATTCATATATATGCATATATATATTTAATATTACTTTTAGTATTATTAACTATGCCAAAGTCTAATTTTCTAGTTATTATTTTTATCTTAATATTTATAAGTTTGTTGAAGAGGCGTTTATGATCTGTTGGCTGCCGACTGGCGCCTCAAATCAACGTGCAACATTTACATATTATTATTTGGGCGTTGCCATATTCGGTTATTGCCACAATCGTCTTCTATTTTTTATTTAATTTAATGCTATCATAAAAAAATATAATAAAATTAGATTTTTATGTTTCTATCTATCACGCTTATTAGAAAGCTTACAGCTTTTTGCACGATGTCATCGACGACCTTTCCCGATAGCTGTCATAAATAGAATTCTTAGATATTTATTTATATTTTCATTATATATTTAAATTATTTAATTCAGTCCACATTAAATAAATAAAATTAAACAGTCGAAATTTTTATAAACATAAATGGAAAATTATATTTAATAAAATTAAAATGTAGAAATTAAATATAAAATAAAAGAAAAAATAAATAAATAAAAGAAAACATAAAAAAATAAAAAATAAACAATATAAGTTACTCATATTATAGTTTTCACTTTAAATTAAATTGATTTGTTTTGTAATATTTCTAAATTTATTCATATAAATTTCTATCTTTTCGCCCTTTATTAATTTAGCTGCAGGGCAAGAAAACCCATTAAATGGATTGAATAAAAACCCATTTAAAACCGAGTCAATCATTTGCAAGTTTATTATTGTTTAGCGTGGAAGTACAAATTGATTTGTCGCGTATTTATAATAGGTTTAATTAAATTTTATTTAATGGTTTCGGTTTAGTCGAATGGCATTTTTTTTGCTTTCCGCTTAGCCGCAGCAAAACACAAACAATTTAGCTTTCAATTAAGGGTCACAGATATATTTGTATGTTTGTTAACCACAAAATTAAGTGGATAACTGAATTTGCGGCCACACACAAAACACACAGAACACACTCAGACACACATACCAGGAAAAAAAGGCTGTGCCGTTGTCCTTTTTTCTGGTTTTGGACCCTGCATGAAAATCCCAAAAGACAAATAAGGGACTGAGACCGGAAAACATTCCGGTTGTGTTTTTGTCAGCATTTTAGCAGTTCATTTATGCGGGCCTAAAAGAAAAAGCCTCGAGCCACACACAAACACACACATAATTGACCGGAAAAGCCAGTTTAGACAAAACACCACACAAAATGGCACATGTGAGTGGTTCCATTGTGTTTATTTTACCATTGACCAGGTGGCTGGCTGCAACTTTAAGCCACTCAAATTAATTGTGAGGGGGGTCATTTTAATGCCCGACATCGATTTATGTTTTCAACTGGCTTATGCGATATGTCTCTCAAAACTGACTTACTTAATTAGTGAATGCATAGCTTTTAGAGTTATTTATATTAGTTTTATTGTGTGGCTTCTAATTGATTTATTGCGCCCTCCTCTGAGCTATAAATCGACTCAACTGTTAAATAGCTGTAAGTTTCAGAAAGTTTTCGTGTTTTTAGAAAAAATTTTGAAATATTATGTAAAAGATTTCTAAAAATTCAAATCAGCAATCTCAAAAGTAAAGCGATTTTTTGTGTATAAATTAATTATTTATATTTCTAAAAAGTCGAAATGCAAATTGATTGATTCCTTTATAAAATCCCTTTCTTAATTTCAGAAAATAGTTATGAAAATTGCTCTCTCGGCTGCTATATTTGAATTCAGCTGTTGTCTGCTTTTTATATATCTTAAAATACAAATAAATATTAAAGCAACAAAAATCATATAGAAGTATTTTTCTATGTACAAAAATAAAAACATATTTTATCAAAATTTTAGAAAAACCCACTTTGAAATTGAGAAAACCAAAACCTTCTATTTTAAAAATGTGCTTTCTGACTAATAGGTGGCAAAATGTATGTTCATTTGTTTTTTCTAAAGGAAACGTAATTTTCATCTAACTGTAGATTGCAGTGTTTAACTAGCTGACATGTTTTTTTAAGTTTTTCTAAGTTTTCTTTTCCATTTTCTAGCCTGATTTCTCTCGACGCTCTCGCTTAAACATGCTCTCTTTTGCGCTCTATTTTACCACTTAGCAGCACCTCGACTGCAGTTAAACTGCCAAGCACTTTTAGCCTTTTTTTGTAAAAAAAAGCCAACCAACCCCCCTACCCCCCATCCGTGCACACTCCCTGTTTGTCTCCAGAAGCACACTTGTGTGCTCACTTTCATGTTGTACTATGAATTATATGCGCTGCACACTTTTTAACCCTTGGCATATTTTACAAGCTGCTTTACTTCCACGTACACTCTAATAAACACACAAACGCACTTATTGTTACTGTGTGTGTTTGTGTGTGGGTGTGTGTGTGTTTTTTGTTCAGCTTATGTGTTGTCGACTCAAGTGCGCTGGCGAGTTCATAAATTTGCCCACTGGGGCGTATGAGTAATGTGCATGAAGTGTAACTTTCTGACGGCGGTGTTGTGTGTGTGTGTGTGTGCGGGTGTGTGTATGTGTGTGTGTGCTGAGTGATCAAAAAGGAAAAATTGTAGAGAAATTCTAAAGCCATAGGCCAGCAGGCAACATATGTTGGCTTCAATTTCATATTTTTATCCACAGTATTTTATTTTTTAAATTCCCTGCAAAAAGGTTGCCTTTGTTTGATAAGCGAGTACATTTACTTGAGTAACCCAACATAGCAGCAGCTTTTTTTGCCAAATGCGAGTTTGCTTTTCTAGTAAATCTGTTGAGGAAATCAAAGAATGGAAATTTAACAACGGAACTCCGATTTAAAAAAAAATAATTGACTATTTATTGAGCTGCATTTTTAACTGCAGCATTTCCTTGAGAAAATCAACTGTAATTTAATATTTCCTCACTTAAAAGTCGGTAACCAGAAATGGACTGATAACTTACTTAAATATATAATCGACATCAGTTGATTAGATATGTATAATAAAAAAATACCTATTTTTATGGGTTTTGCGCAAGGAATGAAGCCATTTCTTGCTTCCTACTTCAGTATTGCAGTCATAATTGCAGTCTTGACCATGTCCCCCCATCCAGCATAATGGCGATCATTTTATTCAGCGTCATTTAGCTGGCTAGTTACTTACTCACTTTAGTTGCTCGTATCCGGCCAACTGTTGACGTTTATCATAATTGCAGTTCATTTGCATGCAGCAGCAGCAGCAGCAGCAGCAGAAACAGCAGCAGCAGCAGAAGGGGAAGCAAAAGTAGAACCAGTTGACAGCCAACTAAGGAAAAATAGATGCCATGGCGCATGCAGTAAAAAAAAGAAAGAAAAAAATCAGCTCACTTTTCATTTATATGCCCCTTGCCCCCTTTTTTCCTCTGTTGCTGCTGCTGTCAGCGCCTCTCAAGCGGCAACAGCAACTGTCGCCGTTGCAGTCACTTCATGTCGCAACGCATTAGAATATGTTGCAACTAACCCACACCCTCTCTCTCTCTCTCCCTCTCTCTCTCCCTCTCTCTCTCTCCACCTCTCTCTCTTTCCACCTCTCTCTGCTAGCTTTGAATATGCAAAATGCAGGCGCGCGCAAATTTTTATCTTATGACAGCTGCTGCTGCTGCTGCTGCTGCTGTTGCAGTTGTTGCTGCTGTTGCAGTTGCAGTTGTTGCTGTTGGCTGAAAAATATGCTGCTGTCGTTGTTCTCGCTGCTGTTGCTGTCACACTCGCATGTTCGTTACGTGTTCTGCTCTGTCACTCTACGCACATGCTGCGGGGCATAACTCTCACACACACACAATACACACACACACACACACACACACACACACTCATACACCCATGCATCCATGCATACATTCATGCATTGTGAATATGATGAGTGCTCGTATTTGTATTCGTTTTCTTGCAGCGGCGCCCCAAACAAATGTCAGCTGTAAAAATCATAAATTTAATGCAAAATGCAAAAACGTTGCGCTTCGTTGCGCTTTTACTCTTGACAGCTAACCCCTTCTCCCTGTCCCCTCCCCCCAGAAACCCCCCCTTAACTCATGTCCACTCCTCTCTGAACCCGTCTTAACCCTCGCAAAGCTTTTGCTGCAAACATAATATATATTTGCGTGCAGCACTCTTGACACACAACGAAACTTTAGATACCCTTATGAAATTTATTTATTTATCACTGCTCTAAAACATTCAAATTGCTTTTCCTTGCTATTTGCCACTTTTAGATGTTGCATTTATACAAATGCAGGCGACTGCTGTGAAAGACTTTGATGAACGTATAGAAAAGATAAAGAGTTGGTAGTTAAAAAAAATCACTTCCCAAACGAAATATATAATTGATAAAAATACGAAAATTAAATTAAATTAAATCAAACTAAACAAAATATCTAATTTTGTGTATAACATAGTAAAACGATTGAAACTAATATTTGATGTGTATAAATTATTAGTATAATTTAATTAACTTTTATAAAACTGATTATTTATTACAGACTACAGCATTAAATTATAAGCTCAAATTTGTTGCATTAGTAAAGAAAAATATCAACAAACTGCAATATCAACTCTTCATAAAGTTGTGAAAAAATAAAATCCAATACTACTAAATTATTTCTTAATGCTCATAAATAAATAGTTAGTTTTGCAATTTTTTTCAATTATGATTTCTTAGTATAATACTAATATGCGTTAAAATAATGATTATCAATACATGAATATATTTTTATTATTTTATTTTGCTTTAGCGATTTGCCTTTATAGAAATATATGCTTCGACTTTAATAATATTCCTATTATTATTATATATTAAAAACCAATTCACAAGTTTTTTAAGCTAAAATATAAATTAAAAACACAATTTTAGATTTTTAGAGTACTCTATTTCATATTTTTGCATGCATTTGTGGTTGGCCATCATAATTAATTCATACTAATTCATTTCTATTTTTGCTTTGATTGCTTTTTATTTCTGTTACCCAATCTATACAATAAATGTTGGACCTATTTTGCAATTAAATACCCCATGAAATCAAAGAAGGTTATTAATTAATATTAGTTTTAAAATATTCTACAATCTTAAATGCAATTCCTATATTGAATTAACGTTTAAGAAGTACTAAATAGAAATGTCAGTAGACCATATAAACAACATGTAAATAGAAGTGCTTAGTTTATTTCACAATTTTTCAACATATTCCATTTGGAGTCAAGCTTCGTTTGCTATGTAAGTCAATAAATATTTAACTTTAACCACAATTTTATTATGAAGGCACAATCAACTTGCTGAGCTAAATGCATAAATTAAGAAAATATAAATATAGATACCGCAAAGATGGCATTTTGATAAAAATGTAGTTAATAGCATTAGTCTAAACTAAAGTCATAACATAAACATAAACACAACATAAATTCCAATCAATGCGAAACTAATGTGCTAATGACAAGGCAAAAGAGTTGCCAAACTCAATAAATTGTGCTGTCCGACCGACAGTCCGACTGTCTCTTTGAGACATTCCCATTTCATTCAAGTGCCGATACAATCGACAGATCCATAAATGATGTCACGCTATCTAAGCTCTTGTTAATGTGGGCGCTCTATTGTTGTTGTCTGCTGTTGTTGTTGTTGCTGTTGTTGTTTGATTTGTTGTTATTGTTGTTGCTGTTTTGTCTCACACTAACAGCTTTTTTCCATCACTGAATGTGATTTGCTGCTGCTGCTGCTGCCTTTGTTAATTGTTTACATTTTGCCTTGGGCTTTCAATAAAAACACACCAAAATATATATCACAAATGACAAACACACAGACAGACGTTCGTAGAGTGAGACAGACAGACACACGGACGGACGGACAGATTTTATATTAATTGTAAAATCATGCAAATCAGCACACAAATTATATAAATACATATGCATACTATAGTGTAGTATACTTTAGCAGATATATCTTGTGTATATGAAAACGAATAGAAATCAAGATGGAAATTAATTGCCAATATCAACGCATTTGAACACAAAAAGTATGTTGGACAACAACAATAACAAAAGCAACATTCAAGTAGCTGCTGTTGTTTCGTTTTTGTTTCGACTTATTCGGTTTTTTGTTTTTTTTCAAAATTGTTATTAATTAACAATCATTTATTATTAGCCGAGAGTCGGAAGAAATCGCATTATGCGAATTATTTATAAACACTGCGGCTGCTTTGTTGATCCGTTTAATTTATATCTGATTAATATGCAACAATTTTTTCTTAAATCGAAATATACATTGCCAAGCCGAGATAATGGAGTTCAGAAATTTGTTAGAAAATTGATGAGCGTATTTAGTGTTCAATGCGTGACAGATTGCATATATATTAGATTTAAGCAATACAAAAGCAACAATCAGATTAGGGTCTCGACAGTGTGTAATACGTGCGTATAACACGATACTTATTAATTAAGTATTCTTCAAGAATGCTTGGCTCATTAATATTGTCGGTTTCCTTAAATGCATAAATATATAATGAATACCCGTAGGCATTTTTGCAATTTTGATTCTTATGCCTGATAAGGAAAATTGTTGAAGGAAGAACATCATCAAAACCTGAAGAGATACCATATATAACTATAGTCTTTTGTATCATAATGCACTCTAGATCTAAGAGATATGCATAATTATATGAACATTATTTTACATGCATATGCGTTTATATCATGTTTGTATTGGAATGATGATTATCTTTGTAGTTAATCTGTAATTGCCTGTGGCTAACATTGTAACTAAAATGTCTCATTCGTCTTATAGTTGTTTGCCTTCTGTGGGTTTTATCTAGCAAGCAATTTATACTAATAAATGAACTCATTAGTTTGCTGTTTAAAATGTAGGAATTCTGATCTCCCTTCGAGTTGAGACCTGTAGTTGCTTACCCACCCGGAAACTGGGCTCGCACCCATAATAATCGAGCATAAACTGCACTTAACCGAAAGGAAAACAACTTGCAGATTGTTATAATATACATTGCTGAAGTCATTGTTGACAAGACATGTCGCTTAATCGCATACCTTAATATGTTGCACCGTCATCCACTCAGAAAAAATATTCTTTATAAGTTGTTTATTTGTGGGTCGAACTGAGGCTTGGCAATAATTGAGATGCTGAAGCGAATTTTAAATTGTTTAAGCAAGCGAAGAATTTAAGCTTATTTTTAAAAATTCGTAAATTATAAACTGCTTTGTTAGAAAGACTTTATAAGATTTGTACAATTTAAAAACGAAACTAGCTGCAAATTTTAAAAACTAACTGAGCCATTTAATTGTTGAGAAATATGTTACTAAAAATAAAACGTTTTCTTTAATAAATAAAGTAAAAATACATTAAATACTGATACATATAGTGAGTGGAGATTTGAAGAAGTTAAAGGTATAAATTGATGTTGATAATGTTATCATATGAATAATAATGTGAAATTGACCAGTAGAATTAAAACTGACTACTATCAATATTGGCCAACAAATCTCGATTAGTATTGAACAGATTTGCTTTGCAGCTAATTTAAATTTGCTTTTAATTTATATATTTAGTAAATATTTCGTAGTAACTAAATTGCAATTATTTCGTTAAGTGTAGATCAGATATTGCCTTTCAGTTGGCTTCGTTGGCCAGTTGATTAAAAAGTAAGTGCATGCAAGTCGTATACATCGGTTAATTGTAAATTGGAGCGCGTTTTGCAGCGCTTGCTGCAGTTGCGGGCTAAATTATAATTTCATGTTCACAAGCACATTTGCACGCACTGTAATTTACTTAAGCATTCTGCCGCTATCCATATAATCACCAGCTGCCTGCCTCACTGCCTGCCTCACTGCCTGCCTGTCTGTCTGTCTGGCTGTGTGTGCGAAACTCATAATTTAGGCGACACGCCCATTAACAGCAGCCCAAGACAGTGCAACATCAGCAACAACAGCAGCAGCAGCAGCAGCAGCCTGCCTCATCAGCTATCAGCTTTTGTTGGGTGGCATCGTGTCAGTTGCTCCATCAACAACGTGCAACGTGCCGACACAATATAAATTATATAAAACATGCATTAGCGCAGCACCAGCTTCTCCTTGGCTTCCCATTCTCAGAGCGGGCAGGGGCAGAGTGAGGGGCGCATGCTCCGTTCGCCAAGTCCTCGATCGAGTCACGCACCTTTCGTCGTGTGGCTCCAAAGGGGAGCTCTGTTCTTATAGAGTGAGCAAATAGGAGTGTTTTTTTTTTAGCCCGCAGCTTGTAGGTTGTAGCAAATTCTTGCAACTAATTAAACTGGCTTGAAAATTGATCAAGCCAACTCAACGGTTAAAATACTCTCAGATATAAATATGCCCAGTAAAATAGAATATTTAAGAGCATAAAATAAATTTGAATTAAAATTTTAAAAATAAATATGTCTTGTTCCATAATTATAAACAAATTTTTATTTACTAACACTTTTTTCTTTTATTTAGCTTGTAGTGCTTAGAAATATTTACTGTCTATTTGTTTTAAAGAATAGGCTAATGATTTTGATCCAGCTATCATAACTTAAGAAATTGTCCTGAAAAGTGGATTTATAAATTTACCAAACAAATTGTAAAAGTCTTAAATAAAATTAAATAAAATTTAGAGAAAATTGAATAGGCCTCAGAAGTTGCTCCACAATTATGAAAATAGCAGTTCAGCTTTCAGTTACGAGAGTTGCTTTGTAAATGAAAATTTAACTGCCAAGTTTTAAAAAGCAAATTTATTATTTTTAATTTTTGAAAATTCAACTACTTTTAATTGGTCTAATTGCTTTCTAAATACTAATTGGTATTTTTATGGAGAATGGAATACGCACATTGGGCTAATTAGAATGCATTTGATCTACAACTGTCATCCAACTAGATATGACAAAAATTATAGCTCTATATATAGTTGTTTAAGTATTTTTGTGCTTATTTAAACAAATACTAGTTGCGACCAGGTTATATATGATGAAAATATGTTGGCTTGTAGGGCATGTATTACAAACCCAAATATTTTTCTTTATTCCTTATATACTCCATCCACAACAATATGATTCAATTGCCAACTCGAAAGCAGAATATATATTCGAATGGCGTACGTTGAGAGCCTGCAGCGAAATGACACAAATATTGTGTAAGTGATGTGAACAGGGCAAATCAACAGCAAATCGCATTCACAATTGACTTGCAAGCTGCGAACTGAACTGTGCCCGGCAGCCAAATCAACTGGATTTCAATCAGCACATCAGACGCACAGCTGCTAGACCGGATCCCCCGGGACCGAAAAATGTTAGATGGCAGGAAGAATAACAGCAACAACAAACAAGAAAAATAACCAAAAAACCAAAAAAAAAAAAAAAACAACAACGACAAAAACAATTGCATATTTTGAGGGAAATTTATTTGTGGGCTAAGCTGAAATTGGGTTTAGCGCGTAAAATCGCCGCATTTGAAGCATTTGCATTCAGTGGGTTCCCTCAGGCGAATATCCATGGTGGCCATCTCCGGTGAGTTGAGGCGGGTGCCATCCGGATCATAGCAGTGGGTCAGCGTGATGACCTTTTCCTTGAGGAAACTTTCGCGGCAGCAGTAACACTCCTAGCCAAAGTATGGGTTAATAAACTTTCTGACTGGCTTAATCCCAAATTGCATACTCACTTTCAGAAACCCCGTGGGTGTTATCACCGAGGGTTGCACCTGACTGTTGCAGAGTCCCTCGCATTTGTTGACTATGACATCCGCATTGCAGGTGCGCTGCATGCGACCCAGCTCATCGAACTCCTCCTTGATCAGATGAATCTCGGACTTGAGGGTCTCGCAGTTCTCGTCACCGGTGCCCTGGCTATAGCGCAGGGCCTTCAGGCATTGGGGCAGTACCACGGCCACGACCAATAGCAGTTCCTGTAGCTGCATGTTGGGGTTCCAGTTCTTCACTGTTGATCCTTGCTTATGCGGCTCAGGCTTTTATAGAACGCCCAACGAGCCTGGGGTCAGTGATGCAATTCCATTTGATGGGCTCACTGATGAAATATATGTGACTTTCTGATGGAATGTTTGTGTTACACCCAGCAGTGGGTCCCAGCAGAAAAGTCCGTTATGTTGCGGTAGGACGTGGCAAATATAATGCTGTGTTGATGTTGATGCTGATGCTGATGTTGATGTTGATGTTGATGCTGATGCTGTTGTTGTGCTCTTAATTGGTGCTTAAATCAAATGACTGTGCTACAAGTGGCAAACGAGCCGCAAATACACAAAAAATGCTTCAATTCCACAGAGCGAGTAAAGTTCAATGAACTCTAGTAAATTCAACTCTAATAATTCATTGGTAAAAGTACGTTTGGTATAATCAAGCAAATTTTACAAAATATATATTAAAGTGAATGAGCTATGAGTATTTTAAATACTTATTTCTAAACTGAAATTGGGTTTATCTAATATTTTGTGTGTTCTTTCATATCTAAATATGACCTATATTAAGAAGTATTAAATAATTGAATTAGTTGAATTGAATTTCAGAATTATTTTTAGCTCAATAAAATAAATAACATTGATTTTTTACCATAATTGAATTTGATTTCAAATAATGATAAAACAATTCATTTAGAAAATGACCATGTTCTAAGTCCCCCCTAAAATACATTGTTCAGTTATTAAACTGCAATTTTGCAGTATTTGTATATTTATTTAGTTTAATAAAAAAATAAAGACTGTTTAAAATAGTTGATTTTCATAATATTTATTTCAATGAAGTATTTAATATATAATTTTCTTATTAATTTATTTTTATACTATTTCTGTCAAACAATCAAATGATATAAATACTTTTTAATTTTTTTTTTAATATCTTTAACAAATAATAATGAATACAATACAAATGATATAAATACTTTTTAATTTTTCTAATATTTTTAACAAATAATAATGAATGAGGCTTTGTAGAGTAATTGTTTGCCATAGCATTTCTATTAATAAATTAAATAAAATATGAAAAATTAACAATTTTTATATAAATAGATTTTCATAATTTTATTTACTTATTTTATACGTTTCCCGTAAAAAATATAAACAGCAAAATTGCTGACGAAATCCAGTAGCAGCCACACAATTGCAGATACTTTTGTGCCACTTCCGATGGGCAAATAAATCATGTTGTTCGTTAAGAGGCCACAGTGAGCTGATATGTGCTTCGGCTTTAATCAGTATTCGATATTTGTTATATATGGCTCAGACAGATTTCTGCCGTTAACACACACACACATATGCAAAGCATCCATATGCGCCCAGGAGGCATGCAACACAACGCCCCCCAAATCGCTTTGCTCTCTGCGAACGTAAACAAAAAGTCTCTGGATGGAAGTCGTTGTCTGAACGCCAGTTACCGTCCCGCCTTGCCCCCTCCCCCTTCGCTCCTCACTCCTGGTCTGACCTGACTCGACTCGACTCGACCCGGCCAGGCAAATGGAATATGGCTGCGCTTTAGAATCATCGACGCAAACGCAAACGCAAAAGTCTCAATGGCGCAGTAAATTATGTTTTATTATGCAATAAAGTCAACCATAAAAATGCTGCAATAAATTAAATTAACTACTAAAAATGCTGATTTTATTTTTTCCCCCTGTGCAAAAATTGCCCTGCTCGGCTCGTCCTGAGCCAGAACAAAAAAAAGAAAAGAACAACAACTTTTTGCCTTCGTTTGAGACTCGGCTCGTTTCTATTTTATTTGCTTTTCGACTGAATTAAATCTATTTGCAGCATTTGGCATTTGTGCAAAAACATTTTGCTATTCTTTTAGTATTATTATGGTTTATTGCCATCTGACAGTTTTTCCAGCTGTTATTCATCCGCTGACTAACCGAGAGAAAAGACAGTTTGAACAAATTTGTTGTACTTGACTGGGACTTCAGGTAGTTTTTGTGCTTGGCTTGCAAAAAGAAAAGTTTTCAATATTTCCAATTGCAAAAAAAGAAGAAAATATTCAAATAATAACTATGACAAAAAAGTGTAAATAATGTTTCTATTATCATATTTCTGTTTTGCTCAAAATTATGGCCTCTTTCGAATCTAGCATATATTTAAGAGACAGTTCATAAACCAAATCGCACAACATCTAAACATCAAAGGATAATAAGATATACAGCACAAAGTATGTTATACAATAAATGTCTTCCAGGCTTTTCAGACTTGCAGTGAACTGATAAAAAATAAAAATAAACTACAACAACAAGCATGGAGGGAAAAAACATAAGCGCAATGTTTTAAATAAATAAATAAATATGACACATAAATACAAAGCGCCTGGCAGAAAACAATGGCTTTGTAGACTGTATTTCAAAATGTGTTTGCGAAACAGGCTAACAATAATAAAAGAAAAAATACAAAAACAAAAACAACAATAAAAAAAATTGCAAAACCACCGCTACAAAGCCAGCCGACCAAGCGACAGGCCCGACAGTTAATTCCGCGAAAGAGGAAATTACAATTCATGCCCTTTGGCGGGACTCCATGATTATCAGATCGAATTAGTGTCTGGCCCGGACCTGAGACTGGGCCTGCAACGCAGCCGGGCTCTGAGCCTGAGATCTGTGTACTGGATACAGGGTGCAGGGTGCAGGGTGAAGGGTCTGTCTTTGTGTATGAATCTGTGTGAGTGTGTTAGACTATCTGTGAATTGTCCTGGGGGCACATGTGCACACACACACATTTTTTATTGCCGCACTTTTCAAGCTTGTGCCCCCCATTTGAATGAGCTTAGCATTTTCATATGTTGCTCGGCCTGCCTCGCCTTTTGTTTCATTTTTCCCTTGCTGTTGTTTTTGTTTAACAAACATACTCGGCCCACTGCTCTTTGCTGTCAGCTCCAAAGTTCTTCTTATTCACATACCACATAGTTTTCGATGAACTGAGCCGAGTGTTCCTGAACACTCTTGAGCGAAATCGACATCAGCTAGCAGCCAACAGCATCATAATTGCAGTTCATGGTCCATCGAAATTTTATTTATTTAAATGAAGTGCTTTTCTCGTAGAAATATATCTTCATTAAATATAACATTTTTAATTTGAATTGCATAAAATAGCTTTAACTGGGGTCAATTAGAATCATGTGTGCTGGGTATATTTAGGTTGGGCACAGTCACAATAAGGTCTTTGTACACGTTTTGTTCAGCTCCAGAGCATTTGTACTTGTTTGGTATTCACTTGTTGGGCGCAAAAAATTGTGACAGACCTGGACAGATTTACTGATGAGCGGCATTTCTCTGTTAGCTTCAGGCGTTTCTCCTTCAGATTGGCACCTTAAGCCTTAAGAGTGTTCTTAATTGTTGATTGGGTTGGAATTTACATGGGACTTTGCAAAAGTTACGAACTGAGTTGCTATGCGGCTCAGCAATATTCTTGCACCTGACTTTAGGCCTCTAGTGCACAATATATTTTTAGCCCTTATTCGTTTTGCCAGTTTTCTTTCTAACTTGGAGAACTCCACAAATTGATTTTATGCCGTTTGCAATACATGCTGATAATTAGATTAGCTGTCACACTCATGTTAACAATTGTGAAGTTCGTCATAAAAACTTATTTAGCAAAATGTGCCTTTTGCAAAATAATGACGAAATAAGGAATTTAGTCGCAGTTGTAAATAAATATTATTGGCGTGTTGTTGTGAATAGTGAATGTTAAAAAAACTTTTGATGATTTTTTTGTAGGCCTTAAATTAAACTAGGGACGCCCTAAAATGTATCTGTATTAAATTATAGTTATTTGGATAAAGCTAGAATATTCAAAAATGATTGCGAAATTAAATATCAATTATGCAACTTTACATTATTTTTTTCTTTTCTTTTTTAAGAAGAAAACATAAGAAATCATGAAGAAATTTGGCCCATTCATTATAGATAAGTATTAACTAGTTTTACCGCCCTTGGCTGGCTTTGACTGACACAACTTGACTCATTACGGCAAAGACATGTGTTAATTTATGTAACTTTCCCGAAATGCTTTTGTGACGTTCATTAATCATTTTTGTGTGTGTTTCTTGGCCCCGTCTGGGTCACTGCCTACTCTTTTATGTTATTTTTAGTTAATTGTTTGTGCTGTAAAATGTTTATGCGTTTTGCCAGCAACAACAACAACAACAAAAACAATAACAACAACAACAACGACAAAACACATAGCAATAACGAATGCCTGCTTTTTATTATTATTTTTATTTTTTTGGCCTCTTTGACTAATGTGTGCCGCGTGCACGTTTTTGTTCCAATGATTTATTATGCACAGCGTTTTCGAAAGGGTTTTTGTTTTACTAAATCATATCAATCATATTGAAATTAATTTTGATTACATGACAAACATAAAATGTATACAAGCGCATGAATGTATTTCATATTAATTGTGCCTTGCATAAAACTACAAAAGAAAAAAGCTCATGAAAATCATTGCAAGTAACTAATTCTATATAAAGTAACATTTCGTGGATAATAAATAAACAAATACCTTTTATATTACAATATTTTATTAATAATAAAAAAGTTTTGCTCAACATTGTTATATTCATATTTTATTTAAGAGATTCGTTTTTCATTTAATTTAACATAATAAATAATTCAGTGAGTTTTGTGTTACAATATTTTATGCATAGCTTACTCAAAGTTTTCTTTATTAATGCCCTTGGAGAATATTTAAAATTATAGTAAAGAACAAAATAAATTTATTTTGCATATTTAGAATAATCATTTTTAACAGCAAATGTGTTTAAATTTTGTGTCAAATAGTTTTTAATTGCCATATCAGATTTTTCACAGATAATTAAATTACCAAGCAAAATGATTGAAATGTCTTTATCTTTTGTGTAATTGTCGAAATACATATTCATGTAACAGCGATGCAAATTCACCTTAATAAATTAAATTCTTAAATATTTACCGGCTTAATTAATCAAAATGCATTCAAGCTGAATGTGTATAGCTTTATCGTGTACAACATGAATGCCTATATGTACATGAAATTGGTTTGGTAAGCTGTCAGTTAAGCGTTGGCTACCATTATTTATTGTGCTCTTTTAACAGCGTTAGTAAAGCGAAAGTTACAAGTTTGTAGCTAGCCAGCTATTTGGAAAGATACACTACACTTGCCCATACACTGTACAACATAATTACAGTGCGTAAAGCGGCAAAAACATTCACTGGCAAGCGTAACCCATAATCAGCATTAATGGGAGGCTATTATTATGTTGATTATAATTTGGGATAAGCAAGACTAAAATGCGCTTGGCTTATGTGTCTACGTGTGTGTGTGTGTGTGTGTGTGTGTGTGTGTGTGTGAGTGTGTGTGTGTGTGTGTGTGTGTGTGTGTGTGTGGTTAACACCCAAAGCCCCCCAAGCGAACCATGGAAATTTAGCACGATTCTGTGATGGGATACCTCGGGACATTGACGATGAGTTTGGTTTGGTTGGTTGGCTGATGGCTGATGGCCGATGGAAGCCTCCAATCGTGATGCATAACTGACAGCTAGGGCGTTGCACAGTTCTCGGTTTCAGGGTCGCCACTTGAATCATAACGTACCGACACAAGTATATTTTGAGCCGACAACCCAATTTGCTGATCATTAATCATGAAATCCACTCACTCACTCACTCATTCACTCGTTCAGTTGGTGTTTGGGTTGCCGTAGCAATGACCCATTGAGGCTGGGCATTGCGCATGAGCGCGTAAACAAGCATAAATTAATATGGGCAACTAATTTAATTAGCCATAAATCAACGAGTTTATTAAACAGTAGCCCCAACCCAATCATGCCAAATGTATTCAGCAATAAACTGCCGCAAATTGGTTAATGCAAAAACGGCGACCCCAAACTAATGCCCCATGTGATTATTTATCTTACACTGTGCGCGTTGTGTGCCGCCCACACACTCTTGCAACCCACCCCCCTGCTCCACCACCCTGCACCCCGTCTCTGTTTGTCTGCATGCACATTAAAAATCAGTTAAATTCAAATGCACCACGGATCTGACACACACACACAGACACAAACACGAAATGCCCATAAACAATTTTCATGCATTCAGTCGGTCAGTTGGCAAAATCCAAATGCCACCGAGACCATGACGGCAACGAGGGGGGCGGGGCTGGGGACCAACTTGGGGGGACCCCATGCGGCGATTGTGTGGCCATCGAGTTGGCCCAGTCTCTGCGCCAGTCTCTGAGCGACCCAAGCCATTTGGCATATGCATTGCAAACATTTATGGTTATTATAAAGCATTTAAGATTATTATCATGCCCTGTGGCAGCTGTTACAATCGCATTGATTTGAGTTTTGCCATTTCTGCTGCTGCTGCTGCTGCTGCTGCTGTAGTGACACCTAAATTAAGTGATAAAGTCGGAGGCGTAACTCTTTTCCGCGTTGCAGTTGATTTCCTGATTTGAAAAGACTCTCTTATTGTGATTTTTATTCGAGTTGCAGATACCCTCTTATGTGCATTGAAATTGGATCAAGTATTCAAGTAGACACCTCTGCATACCTCTTTCTCATTCTTTAATTCAATTTTCAATGTTAAAATATCTCCGAGAAACCCCTGAGCCTGCCTAACTGTGGTAAACTTGTCTTACTCCACATGTTCAGATATTTGCCTATTTTTCCTTTATTTTCTTCGTCACTCTCTGCTTCCCTCCTAATATTTGGCGCTCTTTTTACATAAATAAAACAAATAATAAAACTAAAATTAATAAAATATACAAAATAAATTGCCCATAGAGCAAAACTATCTATCTGTCTGTTTCAAAGGAAACAGTCCCTTAGTTTTGATAAAATTTCGATTTCATCTGACCAATCCGATGGTAATAATAATTACCTATTTTGTTTGCAAGGGTTTCATTCTTTGATATGCTAAATATATGCTACATATATATCCTACATTTTGCCGATCACTTCCGTAGTAATAATCGGTTGGCCTTTCAACTTTTATTGAAATTAAGATATGGGCAGATGGATCCCAGTCTGGAGGGGTCTGTAAACTTCGACTTGGCCAGCTGTTGTTTCTTGTGCTCTTATCAATTTAATATATATATATATAATAGAGGAACTATTACCAAGTCTGAGCTGGTTAGTCAGTCTACACTTATTAATTCGGCGCGTAGTCCCAGCTTAATAGATAGTTACGCTCGTAGGCTCAAGGCATAGATTGTATTTACTAATTAGTAATGACGGCAGTAACATGTTTGTGTCAGCACGATTTGAATGATAAGTGGTACCTTTTTGGATATCAAGTTTTCCCATAGCCGAAAACGAAATTCGAAATCTTGGCCGAGTTGACAAATAAGTTACGCTTAATTTTGTGGCAAGCGTTTATAAACCGAAACACGCAACACATTTAGACAGCACAGCACCTAAAGCGAAACCATTAAAAACGCCACTCTGATAAAAAATTCAAAGACCGACCGAACGAACTAAAACAACCAAAACCAAAAAACCCAAAACCAAAAAACCAAAAAACCAAAAAACCGAAACCAAAACGAATACCGAACCCTGGCTAACTGAGTGAGTGCCATAAAGTTTGAATTTTACGACGCTGTGTGGTCTCATTTGACATATTGTGGGCTTTACGATTCCAAAATTAATGACACCGAGGCAGGTAACGGGCGCTCTCAGATTGGGGGCGCCCTGCCAGTCTTGCTCCAGCCTGTTGGGTTTTTGGTAACTTTACCACTGCCGGTTGTGGTGGTGGTGGTGGTGGGGTCTCTCTTGGTACTCTGTTGGTTGGCTGGTGCCATACCGGTTTTGTGTATTTTAAACGACAGCCTCATCAGTTAATAAGACACATACCCATTTTATGGCATTAAACGACGACAAGTGAAACATAAAATATATATTTACTTCATTTTTAATGCGCCTGCGAGGCAACCAAAACAATTTGCAATGCAAATGATCAACGCGTTCGCTTAGTTTGGACTAACTGACTGGCTGACTGACTGACTGACTAACTGACTGACTGACTGGTTGGCTTTTTAGCTGGTAATAATACTTATTTGCGAGTGGGTCTGACTCTGCTACTTAAATTCAAATTCACTGCGTTATTGTGCGTTGTTTCTCTTAGGTTTCGGCAACTGAAATAAATCGCAATCAACTTAATTTACGATCTGAGCAACTTTACGTTATCTGCAGCTTAAATTAAAACTAATTTACATATAATTTGCGCACATAAATTATGTGCACAGAGTGCCAAACACTGAATTTATGATCGAATTGCAATTGCACTTAATTTGCCATTTACACTTTCAGTTGAGCTCATTTAATGTAACCTTTAAAATTGATTCAGACTATGCGATAAGCCAGGCAACAAGTTCTAATTACCTTCGAGTTAATATTTATTGAGTTTAATTACAATTTATTGATTTGGTTTTAACTATTTGATATATGTATATGTATTATACAAGTTTGTTTAAACTTAATAGAATTCCATTTCCTGACACCTCAATGAAATTCCACTTAAGACATAAGAATGAATTTTAACTGCATTCGTGTTAATTGACGACTTAATGACTTTATTTACCCCAATCGGAAACAATATTACCACAAACATATTATATAAATTCCTTGAAATAAGCCAGATTACCCAAAAAGTTAAGCAACATTAGCATTTTATGCAAACAAATCAATGAAAAAACGTATTTAAAACTTCTACTGTTGTTAAACCTCAACAAACCTACAATTGAAAATTATATAAAATTATAAAGCCTCTTCAATAATTTCACATTTCGTAAAAAATGTACTTAATTGATTTTAAAAGTTAAAGGCGATGAAATACTTTCAATATTCCTTATGCAATACTTAAATCGACTCTCTAACCATGAAAATCTCCGGGCAATAAACTTATGGACATTAAAGATCAGCCTGAAAAGATATCACGATTTGAACCTTTCACAGGGATTTTATATAATCTTATCAAATTAGTTCAATTGTTTACAACATTATTGGCTGACTTACTGTGGTAGAACCAATTCGGTCATGTTCATGGTATAAAATAAAATATTCTGATTGTCCTTTAACAGATTATAAATTAAAACTAAAAAATTAAAGGAGATAAAAAATAATGAATTATAGCGTATATTTAGCCAAAGAGTGGAATCTAATCATTTATTGCTTTTATTTATTTAATGCACGGAAAAATAAAAAAAACTAAACAATAAATAAAATAAAAAATTTTAAAAATAATGATTCATTTATTAGATTACTAAATAATAGTTAGTAGTTAGTTAGTATCAGTTAGTTAAGATGACCATCCAAAAATGAATGCGAAAATATTATAGAGGAGATAAGATGTCTATGATTATATTATTGTACTATATATCACTTATAGCAGGCCAGATATATAAACACAATACATTCGAGCATTATCGAGAATATTCATGTTTGATATCCCTTATTGTTTGGCCTTTGTAAATCATTCAATCCATGCTTTGAATTCCACATGCTTTAATCATCTAGCATATGCTGAATAAATCCTGATTTATGCACTTAAACAAATTAAATCCGAGAGTTATGTGCGTGAGTTGGATCTGACAAGGGGATAATTTGGGTCAGCCATGGAACACATGAAACATGCGAGATGCGATGCGAATATAAATCATTGTATGGTGAATGTATTCATTTATTGGCTCTTCATGTATTACGCATCTGCTTATAACTGTATTCATCTATAAGGTGTATGCGATTTATTTGTTTTGTTTTTGTTTTTGTTTTTTTTTCTGTGTAAACTTTCGAGATACTCGCTAACGAGTTCCATAGATGATTTGTCTTTTAAGTTGTCGCATAAAGTGCTTGATGGGCCCAGGGACAATTTCGGGACTACTCGTCCCATATTCATAAATCAGCGCTTATTTCACAGCGATCTCTTTTATTTATGTATGATTGTGTGTAAGGTGTGTGTGTGTGTGTGTGTGTGTGTGTGTGTGTGTGTGTGTGTGTGCCTGCCATTTCTACCCCCGTAGCCAACAATTTGTAGAGCAGACAGGCTGCATCCTTGCGTTATCCTGTTGCCCCGTTCTCCGCCCTGTTGCTATATTACAAATGACTGTGGAATATTTATAAGCATCATAAATTTAATTTATGTCGCCACTGCGCCCGCCGCGTTTATTGTGCGCATAATAAACGCTCCTCACCATGTCGCACAGCCTCCCCTTGCCACCCCTGACAGCCCCAACCCAACCCAACCCAAACCAAACCAAACCAACCAACCTCCTCACAGTTATCCGGCTATTGAAGTAATTTATTATTTTTATACGTTTCGTGTATGTGCGAGTGTCTGTGTGTGTGTGTGTGTGTGTGTGTTTGTGTGTATATATTTTTGTGGCACGCATATTATACATTATACATAAAATATAGTGCGAAAATTGCAGTTGCTATTATTTTTATTTATTATGGTATTTTTTTTGCGTCGCGCAATGTGAATTTGTGTGGTAAGTGATAAATATGTTCTTTTTTTTATTTTATTTTGCTTTTTTGCTGTTTTGAGTTCGCTGTTTACTAATAGGGGTTGCTTTCTAATTTGAGTGATAGTAAATTATGTTGGCAATGGTGAAATTCTGCATTTTGCCATCTTCTTTGCCTTGCCGAGACCTATTTGCAAATCGTTTGAAATGGTTTTGTTGGCGATTTTTGCTTTAAATTAATAAGTAAATTATACAAAATGCAAATTTACCCATTAAACTATTAACTTACCTATTTATAACTTTTTGAAAGGTTTTTGATCTCTTATGCGATTGTTCGTTGAATTAAGACATGAAAGAGAAATATTTTCTTTTCTATTTGTACGATATTTTTTATATCAATCTCGATTTGCTTTCAAGTTTTACTAATGATGACTAAAATTACTAATTATTTCAAAATAAGCTATATATGCGCTCATTAATAAATAATTTGACTTTGTAGCTAGCACTCTAAATCGTAATTTCATAATAATACAAAAATTGATCATCATAAAATATGTGAGTGATAACGATCAATATACAATATATATATATATATATATATATATATATATTATAAAATACATATTAATAATCATTCTTCAATTTGAAAAGAAATAAAAACTCAAGTTGTAATTCACTTTGGAAAAACGTTGCAAGATTTATTAGGATAAAACAATAATATTTGGTATTACATTCAACAAGAGATCACAGCAATCCAATGAGTTGTTCTGATTAGTGGTAGCTGTGCTCGTGTCCGGCATAGGCGTGCTCGTAGCCACCATCGTGGCCACCATCGTGTTCGTAGACAATGTGTGCCTCCTCGTGTCCATGTTCGTGACCACCATGACCACCACCGTGGCTGTGTCCGGTGCCATGCTCCTGCTTCAATGTGTAGCTGTTGGAGCTGGAGCCATGGCCATGACCATGCTCAGAGCCATGGGAGTGGTGATCGTCATGACCATGTCCAGAGTAGTCGGAGTGTCCTGAGTGTTCCGACTGGGAGTGCTCTTCAAACTCAACATGACCACCCTCATAGCCGCTGTGTCCATGGTGTTCGGGCACATGGTGGTGCACCTTCTCGCGGTGCACCTGGGCCTCGAAGCCCTTGTGTTTATCGGCCGTATAGTGGACAGTGCGCTTGTGTCCATCGGCATCGATCAGTTCATAATGGCCAGTCACCTTGTGTCCATCACGAAATTCGCTATGCTCCTTGACATCGCCTGTCTTGGGATCCTTGACGCCATACTTGAAATTGTACTCGGAATGCGAGTCGTGGTGATCGTCATGACCATGACCATGATGGTCATGGGATCCCTTGTGATCGTCATGGGAGACCAGATGCACGGAGGCATGACTGGTTGCTCCCTTATGGAAAGGAGCTGCTCGAATGCCCACACAGGCCAGCAGGGCAAATGCGACGCAAATCTGTGAACAAAATGTTTAGAGATTGAACAGACTAGACTAGTCGAGTCTCGATCTTGGCTTACCTTCTGGACCATGGTGCTGTTGCTTAATGAACTGTTGGTTGACGTCAGCTAGTTGTTGTTTGAACTCAAGACCCAAGCGTACTGTGCCTTAACTGGGCTTAAACCCTCCTTTTTATAGTCAGATTTTGTGTAGTTTTAGCTTTGCTTCTAACCTTTGACTTACTTTCGAATTGCGTTTTAGTAACGCCCAATTTCGGTTCAAGTTCGTTGACTTTCACCTCAACAACTACCAACGTGGTTTTTCTTTCGCAATGGCGTTTTTTTTCTTTCTTATATTATTAAGTTAAATTAAATCCACGGATAGTAATTCATTGTACGATTTATTGTCACATCGATGGCCAATTTAAAATGGCATTGTTTATGTTCCGTCCATAATCCCTGAAAGCTGCCGGGCCCCGATTGGAAGAGATGAGGCAGCAAGATTTATACGCCAGGCCGACGTTGAGTCGTTGACGTCAATCAGCCTGACAAAAAGTCATCAGAATTGCACTGCTCTGCGTGGACCCCGTCTCCACGATGATCGAGCCCAGTCGAACGCTCTGTCAGATCTGGCTGGCTGCCTGACTGCCTGACTGCCTGCCTGCCTGACTGACTGGCTGGCTGGTTGGCTGCCTCAGTGGCTGGTTGCCTGTCAGAAGTCAATCGGCTGCCGTCTGTCAATGTCGTGTCGCCTTCATCAAAGGCGAAACTTCAACGACGACGAGCTGACAATGGAATTGGATGTGCATGTAATCCAAAGGACTCGACCCGTTGACGGGGGAAGCTGTCGTCCCTTCTACAATTTGCATTTGATGCGTAAATTAGCTGACAATCGCACGAAAGGGGACGACAGTTTCAAAAAGGTCTCAAGACATTTTTCCAAATCACATACATCGCAGACAACAAATAAACAGCTAATATTTATATGTCAAATTACATTTATTGGTTTTGGAAAATGGTTTAATACATATTAACTAATTGCGTTAATTGAAATCCTGTTTTAAAGTTCCGTTTGAGTTCCTGATCTAATCTAAACTAGATGTACGTAATATTTTTGTATAATGGAAAATTAATTTCAAATGTTGTAATTTCTCATATTTATTTACATAAGTATTTGTTTAGCTTTCGAATTCGATTCGATTGAGTTATGCGATTTCGTTTGTCTTTCTTTATAATCGCTTTTTATATGCGTAAAAACGCAATTAAAAAATCTCCATAAAATATTGTGCAACATAATAAAAAAATAAAACCATTTTCAAGTAATTCAAAATTAGCTAATATTTTGCTTTAATTGTTCCATATTGTAAGCTTGTCTCGTCTGATTTCTACTTTTATATTAAGTTTATTATTTCAAAGTAAAGATCATAAAGATTTACAAAGGTCTTTTATAGTCTTTGGTCAAATCAATTCAAATGATGCGCTAATTTAATATTAATGTAACATGAATTTATAAGAGACTTTAAAATAAAAGCACAGGGTATCTCTTAGTCACACATCAGCTATAACCGCTCTCTGGGTAAAAGTGCAAAAGTGATTGGTGCTTATTAGTTAATGGAGTTCAACTGAAATTAGAAAGTATCTCTTAGTTTTGCCCAAAACGCCTATGTGATTGTCAATCCAAATTTAGAATGTTTCCATTTACTTCTCTCGTCAAGAGATTCGCTTTAAATTGGTCCCTTACGCAGTTTTACTTTGTTGTTTCGTTGACTGGGTGCTTGGTTGCTTGGTTGGTTGGTTGGTTGCTTGGTTGGTTGGTTTGCTGTCAGTGTCATTTCTGGCTGCGTTTTGTGGGCACATTTCGGCTGCTTGATTACTCATGTCAATCAGGTTTCCAAACAGCGACGACATGCTGTCAATCTTTGTGTCATGGCCGCTGAAGTGGTTGCCATTGGAGTTGGACAACAAGTACGCTTGATTGTGCGGCCCAAAAGGTAAAGAGATCCGCAAGGAAGGAAACACAACCAGACGAAAGGTAAAAAAAAAACGAAAAAGAAAAAAAAGCAACAGAGAAACTGATGCCACAAAGGTGCACACTGCCAGGGTAGTGACAGTGACAGTACTTGATGTTGTTGCCGTTGATGTTGCTGTTGCTGTTGTTGGATTGATATGCATTGTATGTAAATTGGGCGGTCGTTTTCGCATTTGATGCTCTGTCAAGGGATAATCAACAGCAGTCGACCGACGCAGGACATCGACATCGGAGCAATGAATGTGCAACAAACGGCAACAACTGCAACTCATTATGCAGACGCATAAAAATGTTGCGTCTCCCTCCACGTCGACGCATCGTATCGATTGATGGAAGGTCGGTCCATCGTTTGGTTGTCGTCTGGTTGATTGCTCCTACTCCACCTCGGTACTCCACACTCCACTCTCCCATAACGAGCGTTAAGAAATATACAGCTCCAGTGTACGATAATTTGCAACGAGAATTTTACTCTGTGGCCCCGCCCCCGCACTTTAATCGGCTCCTATCCACAGACGGAGTCACATAAATTGTGCCCGCTGACATTTTGCGAACGTTCCGAAATTGAAAACGATGTTCAGCTTGTTGACAGATATTCGTTTGACGGACCGTCAACTGTCATTGTGGAGCCCCGTAGACGTTAACTGAAACCCGCCGCAAAGGGGCAACAACATACATACATACATACATACATACATACATACATCCATACATCCATACATATATTGATGACAATCCTCATCCCCATCCTCTTCCTGTGCTGACCATTTTCCTTGGTAGCAGCAACAGCAGCAGCAGCAGCGTCATTATCATTGTGAAAGGGGTTCTTCCTTCAGTTTATTTGATGTTGTTTTTTTTTTTTGATATCCTTAAATGCAATTTACTGCATTACTTTGGATTACTTTGGTAGATTGGCTATTCTGGTGATCCATTATGCAGCTCCTTATGAAATATAAATTTATTTTACTGATTATATAGGGGTTGTAATGGCAACATACATTTTAAATGGATATTATTTTTAACAAGCACTTTTCAGCTTTAAGTTGCCAATGAAAAGATGCATAATTCTTTTGCATTATGTATTATTAATGTAATAATGGAGTACGAAGGTTTCCTTTGGAGTCCTTTTCCGTGAGAATCGATGATAAATTTATAAACAGGAATATATTGATTATAGACTTATTATTTTAAGAATAAAAGTATATTTATTTATTTATAATATTTTTGAATCAAAGTTAATTATTTCATTAAGCATTTCAAATTGCATTAGTTAAAAATTTGCACACTATTTATTTTGTTGCATTAGGTCAAAGGGAATGCAATATGTTTAGCTGAATTATATATTAAAAGATAAATATATATTTTGTTATTTAATAACTATTAATTAATAAAAGTATAAGTCTAATTCTAATTCTATTGCAACATTTTTATATTCATAATAATAAAAGGCTAACTAAATAAAAGATAATAATAATCTGACAAGTTGGCTGCTTGTATATTTTTCTTAAGTAATTTAATTATTTAATTGAACCTATAAGAATTCATTAGCTAAAACTTATCACAATAAAAATTAATTAAATATCATTAATGTTTTATTGCAATAGTTACGAGTTTCTTGTAATGATTATGATATTATGTGGGCATGGCAAAAGGACATAACTCAGGCGACTGCCTGGTAGTTTCTCGAAGTCGTTTATATTTTCTAATACACCACTCATCAAGCTACCAAGTGCACATATTTGAGGAGTCGAACAAAATTGTTACTACGCTGCCAATAAAATATCAGCAGGCGCAAAAAAATGCGTCAAGCAATTGCAGCAATTGCAATTGGACAGCAGAGAAAAGAGACAAGAACAAAAACGGGCCTGCAGCAAAGCTGTAATCGGTAATTGCGAAAAGTAAGTCAAGAGCCAGCGGTGCAACGGGCAGCAAAGTGTTGCATAGTCTGGCAGAGGGGGGTCTCTCCAACTTGGTCAGGTAGTTGCATAGGTGTGGAGGTGTAGGAGGATAGGCGGAGGGTGGCGTGGGGTGTTGGGGGGTTGGGGGGCTTAGGCCAAGTGTTGACAATCCTCGTCAATTACGTTGTAATGCGTCTGGCAGCGTCTGCTGCAACTTTGCAGTTGACTGCAACGTTCGCTGCTGCAACGTTCCATAGTTGGCATTGACGCATTGCCTGACACATTATGATGCTTGATTTGTTGTCATGGCAATTTTGCCACCATTCGCTTTCGCATTCGCATTTGTATTCGCATGCGGCTCGTCCTGGAATGGCAATGCTGGCAATCTCCGTCGCTGGAAAATGCGAATTTTTCACTATGGACAAATGAGTTTGTCGCGGCCTTTTTGCGTTATAATTAGGCTTTTTGTTTGGTCTAGACCCAAAGAAATACTTTACAACATTTTTCGCCTTTCCAGTTTATTAATGGCTAACTCTGCACATGTTGGCATTCAACGTGTTTATCGCTATCGGAAATGACTGTTTTTGCCATCGCGGCTGCATTTCTGCGAGTTTTTGTCTGCCATCTCATGAAAATGCATTGGCAAAAGTTCATTGGAGTGTAAATAACCAAAAAAAAGAAGAGTAATTTAATCACTACACATTCATTGAAAAGGTTTTGCTATTTTATTTGCAACGGTATTTTAATTATCTGAATTTCAACAGTATTTCAAATAAAAATAAATACATATATCTATGAAGGGATTTTACCATTTATTATTGAGCTACAAAATATATTTTGTAATTACATATTTTAGTATACCTATTTTTATTATTTTTTTTACCTATTTCCTAACCATTTTATAGCTACAATAGCAATTTTTTCGCTTTGTAATATTGTGCCATTAGCATTCAATCGAAAACCGTCAAACTGGCTTTACATTTCTTGTAGTATTTCGTACACTGATAGATCGATCAAATGTGGAACACTGGTAGCTGGTAGCTGGCAGATGTAATCAGACGTGCTCTTGAATGCCCCTGTAGGCCATTCAATTAATTTTCGAAAAATTGGAAAGAAAAAAAAACGAATATAATAATAATAAGAAATAAAGACCGTAGTATGCCCCACGACTATTTAGGTGCCGGTGCCTTTGTGCCAATGAAAAAAAGCCAGTTACTTTAATGAAATACATCTGTTCGTTCGGACTTTGGTGGTTTGTCGGCGTTTCACACAAAAGCCAGCAGGCAATACACAATTTATGATTAATCACAAGATCGATGAGAAAATTATGCTTATGACAATGGGCAAAGAAGGCAAAGAAGGCAAAGAAGGCGAACAAGCCAACCGGCAAACAGGCAAAGTCAGGCATTAATCTGCATTTTCTAGGCCCCATGTGAGATGACAAAGCGCTTATGGCGCATATAATTATTGGTTGCCGACAAAGATCAGATGCGATGGAAAGAAGTCGCACAAGTGGCAGGAAATGCCACTTAATTTGTATTTCTTCGCTCATTCCCCATCCTCCCCTGCCACGGTAATGTCTTAAGTATTGGCCAGTCGAAATGTCATTAATGGCAATTGCTTATAATGACTCCACGTCTTTGTAAACAGCCTTTCAGTCAGCATGCATAATTTGCTGTATGTAACCAAAACGAATAGTTGACTTCTCAAAACACAGCTGGCCAACGTTTTTTCATATGTTTGGGCCATTTCTTGAACTCAGCTCAAATCTAATTTTTTCTTTCTTCGTAATCAATTAACACACGTTTCGTTTTGATTCGATATGGCAAAAATTTAATGAATGAATCAAGTGGGTTGACTGAGCCACAGACGTTGGTTGAAATATTTTATTAAGGCCTTGTCAAAGATTGAGTTAATAGATGAACACTTGAGCCATTTTTGACGTTTTATGATTTACCAAGCTACTTCTAAATTAAAAACAGGTTCGCCTTTTGTGGCATATATTTCGTTGAAATTTAGTGTTATTTTATTGTGTGCAAATTAAAAATGTGGCTGATTGACAAGATATGTCTATATATGAAGATATGCGTTTAATTTTTCTAAAACTCTAATTAGCATGGAAAATTAATGGAAATCTAAAGCAGTCAAAGTTATTTTCAAAGATCAATCTAGGAAAGTTTGGGTTTCGTCTTAATACTAACTTCCTACTTACAAATTTAACTCTTGGCTTAGACAAACATTGAAGATAAGAAGAAGTATTTAATATTTAACATATCCTTTCTAAATGATTCATAGATACAATTGTAATAAAAATATGCGGGCAGAGAGTATTGTAAAACTTTTCAGATAATCTTTAAAAATGCTTTCAGCAAATATTGTTCCCCTAAAGATATATCTGTGTGTTTCTTTCTAGTAAAAGACTAAGACGGGATTTTTCAACTGCGACAAAGAATGCAATACAAATATAATATTTAATCGATCGTTCCAATATGATTCATAGATTTCATAGAGATTAGCATGCTTAAGGTATTTAAAGACTGATTATATAATATTTAGAAAGAAATGGAATGCATTCGACGATTATTGTTCCCTCGGAGTGACAAAAGATGCATCAATTAGCTCACACCTAAGAACAGTGACAAAATACTTAAGTCGGTGTCTTTGTGAGACCCTCTTTCTTAAAACATGTGTATTGTTGTCGAAATGCTACCTATTTTAAGTACAATCAGTGGTTGGGTTTGAAAATGTGCAAACTGATCCACAAAGGACCAGGGACCCACAAAGGATAGAAAGTGATGCATATCGGGTTACGCAAAAGGTAGAGAAGCTGGTAGCTTAAACCACATCAAGTTTCGCAGTTGTTGGTCCGTGAAAATTGTGAGCCTAGCCAGATTTTGGCCAGAGATTACGGGGAGAACTTAAACATGTCGGCTGCCATAACAGTTGCTTTAGTAGTTGGGCATTGTTTCGCTGTGGACTACTGGATTTGTGCGATGTTTATCTTAATTCGTTTGTTTTCATCAAATTACAAAATTGCGTGTGATAACAATCAGAAGTTGAGACCGTAGTCCGTAGTCCCTACGGCTAATCCCTGACATGTGACAGTGGGACTCTGCTGTCTGTCCATCCTGGCATTAGATACGATCATAAATGTGCAAAAAGGAAATACGAGCAAAGGCCCTCAAATTCTACCCTCTAGGCAGCATTAAGTGCCATTGTATAGCTGTCAGCATGTTAAGCGCCCCTTATTTTATTTTCTCACTTGTTGGTTTTGCCAGCCATTGTCCTCTATATACACACACACACACACACACATATATATATATATATGTATATCTACAGATAGATGTGGATGCGATGACTATTTTGTCAGTTGTCTGTCTCAGATATGCACTCTCGCCCGGCTTATTTAATGCATAAACAATTATTTCCATCAGGATTTCACAAAAAGTCGACAAAAGCAAACAATCCCGAATGCAATTCAAATGAAATTCCAACAACAGCTGCCAGTTGAACATTTTGAAAACTGGATTTACGCATACATAAAGTGATTAGCAATGGGACTACGGCTGAGCATTTAGAGTAATGAAAAATGAAAATTGGAAAAAACCGCAAATATTTGTAGTGCTCTAACAAATCTAACAAATTTCGAAATGTGTCTGTGCTTTGTTTGTGCATTGCTAATTACCTTGAAAACATATACACAAAAGTCAAATAAGGGCATTAGGAGTATATATTTATACATATGTATGTCTTGTTTGCCTTGTTTGTTGGTGTGAGATTTCCTGTTTGAGGTTCGACCAGCAGAAGTTCCTCTCTGGATCGGATTACCTGACGCACGCTTTCGCTACATTTGGCAAATCGCTGAGAGTCCTCGATGACCAGGACACCGGCTAATTAGCAGTTGGCCAGTGGACAAGCTATCAATTTACCACAGGACGCATCGGATAACACATTTGTCCCCGGACTTGCAGTAGAGATGTATTTACTTCTATAAATCGCTCGCACAGGAAAAGTGCGGACGACATCGGGCACCTTTAAGCCATCATCATCATCATCATCATCATCGTCGTCATCGTCGTCATATGGGGCGCTAATCTCTGCTACACAGATTAACACACAGAGCAACCAATTTTGTGTGACCGGTTGACTGGTGAACGGTGCTCGGCGAAATGACAGCAGCCAGAAGGCCCGAATTTACGGCTTTCTGGGTAATTTGACACTCTGGACAGCAGCACAATCCCGGCTAGTAGGGCATGTCGGAATGTCGCATCGGGATGTCGATTTGTCGCGGTATGCCTTCTGGTGCGCTGCGGCGTGGTATGGTATGGTGTGGTGTGGTTCAGCTTATGTTCCGGGGCACCGAGGTCAAACTTGTGGTTACTGTCAATTGATCACAGACGTCTGCAGTTGTCATTTAATTTTCTACTCAGACCACCATCGCAACCACCACTCGCATTAATGTTCGATGGGTGTTCAACGTTGTGCTGCAATTCAAAGCATGCAAATGTGAATGACAGCAGCTGATTGATACGATGCCGTCGTGTTCATGCACTCAGAGCTGATTCCTTTACAACTGACAACATTAATAAATTAGTTGAAATGGCAGAAAACATTTTATACTTTTGTGCTTATTCAGTAATTTCGACTCAACTTGGCAATAGATCTTCAGCCAGCAAGTATTCATTTTGATACATAATTAATTGGGAATCCCCAGTTGGGATTTCAATTGCCTATTGAAGAATATGTCTATTTATCAAAAATATCAGTAAATGCCACATATTATGGATAATAAATGATAAGGTTTAAATATGTGCTAGCATAAGTTAAATGTATTTGCCAGTCATTTCAACAACCACCAAAAACTAGTCCAATTTGCTATTCATACATCAATTTGGTGTCTCCTTTTAAGTGCAGCTTGGATAATACTTTAATCTTAACACATGTTTGTTTAAAAAACTACAATTTGTTGAGTATCAAGGTGTTAAATTTGAATCAAGAGCCGACTGACTACTGACTGACCAGTGCAGTGGCACTACAAACAGGCATGTCAAAATACAGCTTGTAAATAGTTCATATATCAATATTTATCATTCATAGGCAGTGAGTTATGCATGGGCATGTCCACGGCATGCAGCAACAATTGAGAATGGGAATCGTGTGTGGCAGGAAAAACAGAACGAGGCATAAAACCATTCGTCATTCGAGCATACATGACTGTATTCATTCATTCATATTCAATCATGTATTCAATGCAATATCGAGGGGGGCTTTCGATTTTATTTAAATAAAAGTTCAATGTTTACGAAATACACTCTGTTCACAGGCAGCTCGTTAGCTTAAGATATTGCGTCGACCAAAACCAAAAGACAAAAAAAAAAAATGAACAACAAAGTTGTTAAATATTTGCATTTTATCGGGGCTGGTAATGGCCAATGGCAATGGGGGATGCGAATGGAAATGAGTATGGAAATGGGGTGGGGTTGTGGCTGTTGGATATTGCAACGCATTGTGTGCGTCAATGTGGCTGTTGGCTCTTCAATCAATAAAATGTCAGAAATGCATTGCAGACAACAACAACAACAAGCCAGTCGGGCCACAGTCAGAACACAGTCGGAACGCGAGGAGACACTGAATGACGTACTGACTGCTGGACTGGCTCGATTGGTTGTCTGATTTCTAGGCATGACTGATATATGGCTTGTATTGACATGGCCACAGTTCTTGACTTTCATTTTGTTGGCCCGACATCGCTTTCTGCACAATGCAAACGCCAACAGTCCAACAGTCCAACAGTCCAACAGTCAAACAGTCGAATCGTCCAGCAACCAACAACCGACATTCAACATTCAACATTCAACATCATGTGTCAATATGTCAGTCAGAGCAACTGCCAGCCAATGTTTGCATAAGTCTGTACGGTTTTCAGATCTCTCGCGACTGCTGCATGCTGCCTGCTTCTGGTTTTCTTTGATCGCCTTGATTTACATAACTTTTTCCGACAAAGGCCCCAACTCTCTGTACTCGTTTTTGAGGCCTTGTTGTCGAATCCCCAATTCCCAATTGGTTTGTAAATTGCTGGCGCCGTCTGAATTTTGATTTGTTTGAAATGTTAACGCAAATATGAAAATAAATAAATGCCAAGTACGAGTAAAAATCCAATTCTCTTGTATGATCTCCTGGGCGCACCCAGCAAGCGTAGCCCCAAATCAGATAAGAGCTGACCCAAAGGCAAGTGCATGTTTGGTTTTCAACTCACATATCATTTTGCGAAATGTAGAAAATAAAAATACCTATAAAATTCATATTAAATATCTACCAGTTGTGACACCATCTGATAATGCCGCAATGCCCTCGCCCATAAATTAACCTTATTGAGATGCACGATTACAAGCAATTTACGGTTTATGCATGCCATATAATATCTGATGTGGACTTTGGGTCTTCACCTATACTTGTGTACTTGTGTATTTGTGTGCCTAAAGCTCCGCATTTAATGACCCATAACGTTCAGCGTCGCGTTCTGCATTCCTAATTCAAATCAAATACGCATCGTTTTGTCTTCAATTGATTCATTCATGGTGTGCTCGGACATGCATATGCGAATCATCTAAAATGTGCCGGCTCATCGCTAACCACTTGACAAACTGGCCGGAATAGAAAACGATGTGATTCAATTTAACGATGGCCATAAAAACTTTTTATATTCGACTAATTGATCCGGTGAATACATCCGGGCAATAAAAAGTGTTAACACAACAACCGAATGCCTGATGCAAAACAAAAGAGAACCACTACTAAATATAGTCGTCTGATTCATATCAAACGATACCAAAATGTATTTGGCTTTATGTAGTCTAATCACAATCAAACTATACTAAATTGTATAAAGGCTTATGCAAATCTTCTTTCGATATCTTAATAAGCTAAACGTTTTTTAATGCCAAATTTAAAATGATCATTCAAATGATTTTATAGTAATTCAAAGAGAAAAGTTCATAATACAAACAGTCAAAAGAAAGCATGAGTCAGTCAGCTTCTTAAAGCATGTTAAAATGCAATTGTATTTGAATATCAGAAGACAAAGCCACACAAACAATTTATTCATTTTATGTAAGCCAAAAAAAAAGGAATGGCTCGAATGCTATTCTCAAGATTGTGTCAACGATTTCGATAAATATTAAATGGGTGTTTTATTAGTTATTAGATTTTGGCTTATTTATATCTATCTATTAGTAAAATGACTAATTTAAATCAACTGATTTTATTTAAATCAGTTTAGTTTAGTTAGTTCAACACTTTCAGTTTGACAACCATTCTCTGCAGAGATATGAAATAAATAAATTTGAATAAAATTCGGAGAAGGTTATTAAATTTATTATTTATATTTATATTTATATCCTTCGGTGTTGCATATTCTCCAAATTAAATTTGGAGAGTGTTATTAAATCTATTATTAAATTCAAAAATGTATTTTAATGTATCCTTCGATATTCCCTATTCTCCAACGAAAATTTATTAAATTTAATACTTTATTGATTCTATTTTCAAAAAAAAATATAATATATAATATTTATATCTACATAATAAATCAATAAACCTAGGCTGTTAAGTATTAAAAATAATGTTTATTAGAATAATTATAATAATCTTTGAGACAAAGTATTCCTTGAGGCTAGTAATTAAATTTAATTTAATTTCACATTTGGCACCAAAAACATGTTATTCTACTTGAAATTCCAACCTTTGTCAAATGCTTGGCGTATCCAGAATTTTCAAGATGCAAAAGAAAAGGTCAAACTGTGTTGACAATATGACAATCTGAAGATAAGGCGGGATAGGATGAAACTTAAGGAAATCTCTCTATTGTTTCGTCGCTTGTGTTTATCCCTCTTTGGAACTTATGATTCCTTAAGAATTATGCTGATCCTGCTTAGTTGTGCGGAATGCGAGAAAGCCGTTGATGGGAGGGCAAGCTTAGTAATGGTTATTTTTCTGACAATACTTTAAATCCGCAGTGCAATTATTCCTGTTTCAAATGGGAAACTATTTTACATACTAGACTATGACAGCTGATAGAGTTCTAGGCACCTTTCAATCTTTCGTCACTGCTAATCGACTGACTTGCCCAGTAGCTGGCACATGTCGAGTCTCACATAAATTGAATCTGCATGAGGGTTTAATTGGCTGTCTGCCACAATACGCATCAACATATCAGCGTGCTGAGCTCGTTTAGTATCCTGACGGATGCCATTTTCGAATGCTCGAACCCTCAACGTGTGGCATTTTTGGTTTTCGGTTTCTTTTTGTATTTATTTTGAATTTGGAATTTGTTGTGTTTCCATTACCGGGCTGCTCGCAACGTCTCTCATCCTAAGAAAATAAAGAGCTGTTGCAACCCCTGGACCGGAACAGAAAAGTGCTTTTGTATTTATAAACAACAAGCTGCAGTTGTTATTTCCAATTGTTGTTGTTTCTCCTCTTGCATTTAAGTACTTTGTGAAATTCTTCTTTTCGTTCTCTTTTTTTTTTTTTTGTCATTGTTTATTTGTTCAAGTGGCTATGTGCACAGTGACTATCCATTTGTTTGTGTTTATCCTGATCCTTGTGCTGGTATCTCACACATACACACATATGTGCACATTTTGTTGCCTTATTGTCACAGTTCTCTCTCTGATATCCATTCATATTTTCATTATATGAGTGGTTTCATTTATTTTGTTTATTTAGTTTACTGCTGCTGTCTGTCTCTCTCTCTGTCTGTCTATCCGTCCCTCCATTCATTGTTTGCTTAGTTCAAGAGTGTGGTCCACACTACTTTCGTCACATGAAAACAAACCAGCTCCAACGGAAGCTATAAATTTCGAACAGGTTCTTAGCTGTTTGGAGAGCGCAGTAGCAAACATTTTTCAACTACCTAACTGCTTGGACTTTTATGTGTTTTCCACGAACTTGACGACACTATTTTCAAGTATTTCTCTCAACTCAGCAGATTCATTCATAAATGCCTCAGCTAAATTATAACTCTTTCTTTTTTTGTTTTAATAATTGTTTCCTGGTACTCGTAAAGCGTGTAGCACTACTTTTATCATATAAATACTCTATGCACGTAATGAATTGCCTGGAAAATTGTTTTATATGTTGTTGCTTCGACGAAATTTCTAAATTTGAGGAAGACATAATTTCAACTGGTCTGGTTTTACTATCAATAATCTGATTCGTTATCTCTGGCACGTTCTCACTTTTGTCTGAGAGGAAATGTTGAGGAATATCATTGTATCTCGAGTTGGGTAGCAATTGACGAGAACAGTTTTACTTGGTAACAACAGCCTTAATGCAGCAGGGCACACTTGAGTTAGGGATTGTATTGAATTTTAACTTAGCGCATACCTTTTTTCAAGAAACACTCGGAAAATTGGAATTAGGGCAGGTTACGCAAGTGTTGAGAACTCGTGTGGAGAAAAAGAAGATTAGATAAATTACTAAATATTTTAATGATAATCACCATTAAAAGAAAAGCAAGCGATCATATTTAAACTATTTTCCATAATCATATATTTTATTATTAAAATGAAAAACTTTTCTTTTCTTTTCTGCTAATATTACTCTATAATAGAAAACATATATTCCTTCTGCTCTCATATACTTTTTTTTTAAAGCTAAATATCTATTGTAAAAATCTCTATTAATATTCCGAGTTGAGTGTTTAGAAGCTCTACCTGCCTGCAACATCAGCAGCTGATCGTGAGTTTTATCTGACTGATGGAATCTGCCACACATTTCATTAATCCCAAGGATCTTTTGCCGTCGTAAAAAGTGCTTGAGACTCAGCGCTGCTGTCTCTTGAATTATTTTCAATTACTTGCGGGTTTCGGTTGTATTTCTTTTTACGACCTCTGCAACACGAGCAGCGGGCAGCATATCAGATAGAGACGCAGAGATGGGCCAGAGAAAGGGACATTTGGTGTTACACTTGAAATTTATGACATCCTCTGTGTCTTATGTATTGTCTTAATGATTAGCCTTTGTCTGCAACCCTGCTGAGCTCTACTTTCCCCTAACATACTCACGTACTCTATCTCTATCTGTATCTGCATCTGTATCTGCATCTTTAGCTGAAAATGTATCTTTTGCTGTCTGGCTCTCTGCTGTTGCTGCTGCTGCTGCTGCTGCTGCTGCTGCTGCTGTTTCTGCCATTGAAAGTGTTAATTGAACCATAAGCGTAACCATAAATGGATTTTATTTCCAGCTAAGGCAAAACAAAAACCCAAAACCAAAATTTATGTGGCATCTTTTTCTTTGACACTGACTGCCTGCTAGCTGCACAATCGTTTTATGGCTGGTTCGCAGTTCTTTTGTTTTCCTGCTTTGTTTCCGATGGTATATTTCAGTCTTTTCCCTCTCTCTCTCTCGCTCTCTCTATCCGGGGTGTCGCTGTCAAATTTTAGGTGGGCATGTCCTTGCCAAAATATATGTACAATTTATTTGAGACGCTTATGCAATTTGCTGCAGTTTCCGGCAGCTCTATTCTATAAGTCGCATTTCGTGTTGTTTGCCATCTCTAAAACGGTAGCTCTGATGTAGGTCCTGTGCGGTTTTAGGTGGCACTAATCGGAAATTGCATAACCTTGGCATGATCCTTGAAAACTAAGCCACATGCAATGTGCTTAACCTTGCCGGAGGTGCGAGTGTATAAATTGTGTTTTATTCACATGAACTACTCAGATACGTTGAGTTCTGAATAATATAATATTCAAAGTAAATCATGTACATAATCTTCTATATATATGCCATGGCTTAACGCTAAGTCCACTGCCTTAGTAATAACCATAACTACAGTCGGATCCCGCTGCTAATTCATTCTGGGAAAACAAGCGTTGTTGGCCATCGGTTTATGGCGTTTAACAAAGCTAAAAGCATAATCACTGCGCACAGATTCTGAGGGTGCCCTTGAGTGATGCATCTCTCCATCGTTCTCGCTCTGGCTCTCGCTGTTGCCTTGGGGCACAGCGTTGAGGGGTTTGGTAGAGGGAGCGCCCTCATCTCACGACACAAATGCCGTATAATCACTTGTCGAACACTGCTCAATAATTAAAGGCAAAGAGGGCGAGCTGAGTTCGCATGCAACTAGCGATTAGGGCGCTGATTTCGTTGAAACCTATCAAAATACATAACAATCAGGCAGACGCCGACGCCGACGCCGTCGCATCCCACGGGGCAATGATGATGATTTCAGACAGGGCCGACAGCTTCGAGTGGGTTTGCTACGTAATTATATCGAGCAAACATAAAAGAAGCGCTGCGCCTCAGAACAGCTCAAGACTCGAGACTCTCCACAACCACAACCACAACCAGAGACATTCAAGAGCCAAGACTCTATGCTGACTTCGGCTGGCTTGGCTTGGCTGAGGCGTTGCCGCAACGCATAACAATGAAAACGTTTAAGCCGACTAACGAGCGAGGTGAGCTGTAATCTTTTCTGACGGTGCTGCATGAATTCGGCTTGGCCAGTTGGTTGTGGGAGGCGCCCTTATGAGGTTTAACAAATTAATATTAAATTACGTGCCAAATTGGCAGACAAGTCGGGCAGGCAGGCCTACACTTGCCAGCCCTCCACTTCAAAGGATGCCACTGGAATTCTATGCAAACAACATTTCTGGGACCCCAAAAAATGAATTAATGACCCGAGACTCAGACAGCCAGCCATATGTCTGCCAGCGGAAGTCCAAATAATGAAACAGTCGATCTTTGCAGCAGCTCAGTTCTGCTTAGTTTGGTTTAGTTTGGTTTTTATATTTTGATATATGACTAAATTGGCCCATTGGCGCCGCAGAGTCAGCGATTTAGCACACGTTTCCAGCTTGGCCCGTTTGCCTTTCACTCTACACTTTTTAATGGCATCCTTTTTGGGATATTATGGCCAGCACTTAGGGCCACACAAATAACGGGTTTTGTTCATGGAATTGATTAAAGTGAAAGGCACTGGGTTAATAACAGGACACTCGCAGCGCTTTCCAATTAGCTGCCATTCATCAACTGACCCATGAAAAAATACTGGCCCATTGATCTAATGCGCTCACTGGAATAAAAACACAATCAAACACGACTCACACGCAAAATCCAATCAGGCTGTAACAAAATTGATTATTAGTATTTTTTAAAAGTATTTATAGGTCTCAAATCCTATATATCGTGGGATATAACATGTAGAAAGCCTTTATTGTTTGTAATAAAATTGCACTTATCTTCAAAAACTACGACAGTATAATAATTATTATAAATTTGAGTCTGATGTATTTTATATAAGTTATGTATTATCTTTAAAAAAAGCTATCCTCACCAAACCTCAACTGACCTTTCTTGGAGAGTTCCCAATCTGCTGCCAAGAATACTTTTCCTTGTCTTCGTTAGTTACGCTAACAAGGTAAATGACGAGGAAGTGAAGTCATTAAATTTCCATTCACTCATGCTTATGATTTCCAGAAATTACAACTATTAATTGTCATAAAAAAAACAAACATAAAATACATTAGCATTTATTAAGCCAGTCAGGGAAGCGTGCCCGATGTTGGGTGCCGCACGTTGCGCGTGTGCACTCCCTGCCACTAACTCCCACCCCCTCCCCCCTGCTCAAACCACCTTCGCAATGAAATGCGTTTTATTTTAATTATGCCACGTAGTGTTGTTCTGAATTTCCTCGAAAATGTTATGTAATTATTATGACTTGGTTTGGTTCTGTTCGGTTCGTTAAAGTTTGGTTTGGTTTGTCAGCGGCGCTAAATGCAGAAAACGTGTCGCTGCATTATTATTTGAAGTGTCACTTGTGAAAGGCATAGGAAACCCATAAGCAGACAACTCTGGCGCCGGCCACTTGGCCGGGCTAACTACACTCATCAAAAAATCACGCTGCATTTTAAAAATTAGCCATTCTTTTGGCGGCAAAGGTAACTCGCCTTTTTATTTAAAAAGTGTATTTGCTTTTCTTAATTTAAGGGTTTATTTTTTTAAAATTTAGAAAATATATGAAGTCCTTTTTTAAAGGACTCTTATATTAAGTTTTATGTAACTTTTAATACTATTAAATGTTAGTATTTCCGGACTTCACATTTACAAGCATTTTAGCAAATTTATTAATTCACATAACTTTATTTGATAAACCTTCAGAATTTACAGCGATTTACACGAGGCCCAAAGCTGACAGCCAGGAAATTTCATTAATATTTTCTACATTTCAGTAAGGATATTCAAAATTTAAAAGTGTGCAATTCGATTTTTCTATTATTAATATATTTTTAATAAAATATATTTCTGACGAATTGGAAAGAAGCCTTGTTATTTCAAGAAATGTTTTTGTATCAGTAACAAATTATTTCTAATGCAAGAAAAACTTTAGAGTTTTCAATTTTTTTTCTGAGTGTACCACTCTGTAAATGAACAAATGAGCCCCAGTGCAGTCTTAGCTGAGCAATGCCGCCAAGTGTGAAGGAGCGCGCGTGCACTCGCTTTATATGAAGATGAAGACAATCTGATAGTGCACGTGATAGAAGCCAGCTAGGAATTGGGAGAGCAGTGTGTCTATAAGGCCGGGCAAGTGTCGTGCGACACTCCCGTGTGCGGTGTGGATATACCAATGTACGTGTGTTGATTATCTACTCTTTGGTTGTTGCGTGGAAATCATATTTTTATGACTTCGCGGAAAAGCGCAGAGACCCAAGCAGCGCCAGAGAAATTTGTAAGTAATTACAAATAAAAACCTATAAAATACATCATAAAATCTAAAAGGCAAAATAGAAAATTAAACATCTTTTTGTTGGGTGCCCGAGCAGACCAGGGATATTTTCAAAAACCTAATTTATTATTGTGACACAATTTTTATGCCTTGTTGTCGTGGGTGCGGAGTTTCAAAATTTATGAGTTGAGTTTTATGGCGTCTGATTTGTTATTTTTGTGTGGTAATTTCAGAAGTAGGCTCAATGCGCGTGTAGCGCCACATTTCCTGTCCACGATTCAAATATATATTTTCGGGCATTTATTTTATTTTCTATTTTTTTATTATTTATTACACGTTGCTCATACTAATTGGACTTCGATGTTGAACTGAAGGTGTTGAATCAAGGGGCAGCAGCTGCCTTTTTTGGGGGGCTGCCAAAGACTGTCTTTTATCTATTCGAGGAAATTTTGGTAAGCTTGTCAAGTGCATATCAAGTGGATGGATGGCCAGAAGATGTGAAATCCGAAAATTCAAATAAGCCTCAAATGGATATTGTAGAATCAAAATGTAAAGACCAAGCATAATTCAAATTACTAACTACTTAATCACATATGCAATCCACAACCAATAAGCGTATGACAGCGAAACAAATGCATAATCAATATGCTAACAAGCCCCCAAACCCAAATGGAAACAATCGCCAGCAAGCACACAGAGTACGGAGAGCGCCACAGTTGTGTATGAAGTACAAATATGTATATTGGCTTAATTATCATCAATTTCGAGCAATTAAAATGTCTGCACAAGTGACGGAGTACGGGTTGGAGTAGGCCTAAGCCAAGAACTTGTTAAACAAGCCACGGCAACTACAGCAGCGAAGACGTCCTCGATGATTGTAGGGCAGATAACAACGTAGACAACGACAGGAAGGCAGCTCCAGCGACGCTTAATTAATATAAATGCAAATTCCATAAGAGAGGGTGACAGAGAGAGAGAGACAGAGAGAGACAGAGAGAGAGAGAGAGAGAGAGAGAGAGAGAGCAGCAGAGGCGCCGAACTACGATGACAATTACTTATAGGATTTTGGAATGCCGTCTGCAACGACTATGTGAGTAAGACATTGGAGAGAGAGCGGGGTTATCAACGAGACAGCGCTCCCGGCGCCAATAAAATGAAAATATCCAAGCGGCTACACACACACACACACACACACACACACACACACACACACACACAAATGGAATGAACAATTTCATAAGTAAGTAACAGGCAGCCAAACAGACTGGCAGACAGGCAGACAGACAGACAGGCAGACAGACAGGCAAACAGACAGACAGACAATGCACAAGTTTTGGGGTTCAACTTTGTTGCTCTGCCCCGGGCTGCATATATAATAAGCGGCGGTAGCTGTAGGCCAAATTAACGTGCATAATTACAAACCCCAAACAGCCATTTTGCGGTAAGCATATTAGATTTTATTAACTGTTGTCGTATTAGTTGCCACCGCCCTCGATGCCAATGGAATGCAAACGTGAGGCAAGTTACCTGCCTGCAAACTTGTTTAAGAACTATTAAATGAATTGACTGCTGTCGTGCTTTGAAAATATGCCAGTCACCTGCATATCTTTATCTTTAGATACGTTATTAAATATGCAAATTCCTTCTCGAAAAAATTGCACCTAAATTAACGATAAATTGGTTCTGATTTTTAGGAAAAATTGTTAAATATACGCCACAAAATTTCTTAAAATATATATATATATTTTATATACATTTATATATTTCTAAACAACAGAAAATATTTCGAAGGAGTAGAAGTGCAGACTCTTACTGCTACTTAGCTACTTGGTTAAGCTGAATGTATTCTTTTTTAACTATTTTTTAACTATTTAAAAAGTTTTGTATATGTGAAATCCTAAATTACTGATGCAATAAAATATGTAACAAAGAACTTAATGTAAAAGATCTATAAAAAAAACACAGCCTGTCAATTAAACATATTATTTCTAAATTTTAAAGAACTGCAACCTGGAATTAAGAAATGAAAATCACTTGTATTTGGAAAGACTCAAAGTTCCTCCTTTCTAGAAATAATACTTTGATTTCTGAAATTGACTGAGTTTTCTTTTTCTGAGTGTAGCGATTTTTTAATGACTGAAATAAGTAGCACTTTGAAGGGGTTTTTATTTCTAGCGACAATTAAGTATTTCAGTCTAGGCAGCCAACCCCTCCGAGCAGGCAACTGAATCAACTGAATCAACAGCAACAGCAACAGCTACCCCTACCAGTTTGGCAAAGCTTGCCTTTCTGAGTCGGATAATTACAAAATCCGCTTAACCTCAAACGTTGTGTAATTCAGCGTAGCTGCACATAACTGTAGAGCAGCATGTCTCTAATTGTAGCCAAAGCGAAACCTAAATATGTAGCAAAAGAAGTAGAAGAAGCAGAAGCAGTACAAGAAAGAGTGCAGGCCATGTTAAGTACTTAATAAAATACGCCAGGAAAAGTGCATAAGAGAGAACTAAGCCGGCAACAAGGTGTAAGTAGTGTGATATAGAACGAGCCTTATGCCTAATGCGTTCATTAGCGGAAAAGCTACCTCAAAGTGTATGCGCTGTTGTGGAAAAATGCTAACCAAGCAATTCAGCTTTCAGCTGTGCATTGCAAATGCTAAATTCTTTGCAGAGGGTGAGCTACCAGCAAACACATACAGCAAAGTCGACTGTCGGCAATGCGATACTTGCCGAGTCTGCAGAGCGTGTTGAGTGCTTAAATACTTAATGCGGTTGACTGAATTTTAGCGCGTATACTTATTCATTTACAAGTAGTATGGCACTTGGTACTTGGCTTACAGGCCCGCTAAAAGACTACTTATATGCTATATACATATATCAGTCTATATATATATATATAAATACATCACACATATGTATTTACTTAACTTAACAGTTTGTTAAGTTGACAGCCAGTGGCAAGAGTCGGTAGGCGGCCCTTGACAAGACTCGACTGGGTCCCACCCACTTAACTCCGGCTTCTGGCACTTTCACAACTCATCCCTTTTTTCACATGCGCTCCGGGACCTGTCCGGTCTGGGTTCGCGCCCTTGACTGGAACCCGCTACGGCTCTGGTCACACCTACCAAACGTGGTTGCTTACATATACTTCCTGTCTTGCATTGTCCTCAGCCAGAAAGGAGGAGGCGCCTTGGGGACAGCTCGGGTTCACGAGGTAGTCTTTTAATTTATCTCGTTGATGACTTGTCGATTTTTTTCTCAGCCACTTATAATGCTCTTCAATGGGTGGTGAACACAAGACGCAGGATATCAATATAAAACCCTATCAAAAACTGGTCCCATTTGGTTTGACCAACTTCAAAGATTAGTTTCTTTTAATATTAAAAAATTTGATTGATTAATTTTTACACAGCTCTTAACTTACATCTTCAAAAATGTGATGCCAAGAAAGATGTTGACTAGATTTATTTAGTTCATTTTGTATTCGAAATAGTAATAATTTCAAATATTAACAAATCTATATATTTATGCACAGCTCGATCAATTTAATGACCAATAAATATTTTAAATGGATTTATTTTTTTTCTTTCAAGTTGAAAATAATATGAAATTAAAATATATGCTCCAGGTTTTGTTCAATTAACCACACTTGGATCTGTTAACTTCTAACTTAATTGTAGGGCATACAAATTTCGTTTTCGATTCCTATGAGAATCCCATTTTGCTAGCATTCATTGTTTGACATCTGCAAGGTGCAAAAAGGTTTATCTAGTTTTGTTCTTTGTGTTGTGTCGTGTTGAATCAGCCCTTTTGGATGTGTGAATTGCAGTGGGTTGTTCCCACTTGGCACCACTCATCATGTGCACCCAACAATTACCAATGTGTGGTTCTCGTCAGCTGCTTTAAATTGCTGCACATCAGCCCGTATCCTTTGTGCATTCCTTATGTGTGTGGCTTTGGCCTTAACCTAATTGACTTTTAATTGCGGGTCTATTTTGTTGGACAACGCAACAAAAAAATAAATGGAATAAAAAGGTGATAAATGGAAATTACAGAGTGGTTCTTTTAAATTATAGAGTCTGCAACTGCTTACATCTACTATTAGGCTTGCATTGTCGTACACGTTCTAGGGCTTCACTAAGCCGCATTCAATGGGAATGAGCTGTTTAGCTTGATGTGTGTGCTCAATATGCGGATGATGTGTAATTAGCGGCAAGCAAACCCTACAAGTACAACGACTAACCCCACGAATCGATGTACTTACTAACCAGCCAATGCAATCAGAGACGTGAATAATGCGCACCATGACAATTGTCCTAAGTCGTTTCGTGGATTTGGATTTAAAGAGCAGGAAAAGGGCTTAGCCGGTGGCGATAAACAGTGGATAAACTCGGTATGCCTCATTCTACAACATTCACTTAATCGATAATCACTAGATATATACTTGGTTTATTTTAATAGCATTGCATTTTATATCTTCGTAATTGTGTTGTTTATTTTTTATATACTCTGAAACAATCGAAAGTTGGCTTAAAGGGTATAATGAAATGTTGTAAAAGTAATGAGTGTCGATTCCATAACCGTCAAATTATTTGATCGAAACTGTTGTTGTTATGGTTGTCTTAATAACTGTTGCTTCTGGCCATGTTGCCGCTTTACACACTGCGGCTGCGTAGATCGCTGGAACCGCTTGTTGCCAACGGTTGGCTCTGTTATTACAGCTCCTGATGTTGCAGCAAGTGTTGTTAATATTACTGCTGATTTTGGTGTTTCTGCTGTTGATGTTGCTGCTGCTAATCCAACTGCTAATTTTGCTGCTAATTTTGCTGCTGATGATGATGTTGCTGATACTAATTTTAGCGCTGCTAATTTTACTGCTGCTAAGTTTGCCGCTAATTTTGCTGATGGAGATGATGTTGCTGTTGATTTTGTTGTTTAATAATGTTGCTGATAACGCTTGCTAAGGATGTTCTTGCTGCTGATGTTGCTGTCACTGGATGCCTCTGATAATACTGCTGCAAATGTAGCTACTGCCGCTGCTAATGTTGCTGCTAATGGTGTTCCTAGTGTTGCCGTTGAAGATGATGTTGCTGCTGCTGCTTGGGATGCTCTTGCTGCTAATGTTGCTCTCGCTAGATGCCTCTGATGGTATTGCTGCAAATGTTGCTGATGTTGCTGATGTTGCTGTTGCTGCTCGTGCTGCTTCTTGCTGCTTCTTGCTGCTGCTGGAAACACCTGATGCAAAGCTGCTGTTGCTGTCACCATCGAGCAGCATTTTCGCATTGCTGCTGATTTATTGCGACTTATTAAAATACTTTATTGAGCGAACTTTAAACTTTAAATATATTGAAGCAGTTTTTGGCTTTTATTTATTTTCTTTTAAATTGTATACATTTTATTTAATTGCTTTGATGAATTAAAACAAAGCATCTGCCATTCCTCTCGCTGTCATTAAAATTACACCCTGCGTTGTTCAAATGTGAAAAACGAAGAGATTTATTCTTCAATTCGCTGCATCAAATTAGGCGTCTGATTTGTGAGGGTAAATATATGTATGAATGTCTGTATTTATGTGTATTGCGGGCATTTTTCTGGAAATGCTCAGCAGGACAAACGTGTCTGTTTAGTGAAAGAGGCAAATACATCTGCTGACTGACTCGACCGCTGCTGCGACTGCTGACAAACTGGAAACCATATGAAAACAATAATTTGGTTGCATCCATGGATGAGAGAGAGAGAGAGAGAGAGAGAGAGAGAGAGAGAGAGAGATCCTTGGTTCGGTTTCCTTACGGTCAACTGCAGCAAATGGATGGCAATAAATTATAAATTCGTTTGACTTCTGCCTCCTGCCGGGCAATGAGACCATTCCAGCATTTGTTCCTATTGCTCGCCCTTTGTGTCTCTGTTGCTCTCCAGCCGTTATATCCTTGACCGCCCTCACATTGTAAAATGCTCTGTGACCGTCTCCTGGCACCTACACACACACACACACACACGCACACACACACATGAAATGTGCGTGTGTGTTTGCCAAGCCATAATTCAGCATGACAAGCCAAAAACCATTAGTAAAGGCAATAAAAATGACAATAGAAGCCAATTTCCATATTCTGTGTGTGCAACTGAGTGTGTGTGAGTGTGTGCCAATGTGTGTACCAGTTTCGTTTCAGATTTCTATGGCAGTGCCTCTGCTGAGCCTGTTAGCTTTGACATTTGCACGCCAAGCGCATATCAAGTTGCCATCTACCCGAATGCCTTCTCCATATGTACTTTTGTGCTTTTGTATGGAGGAGCATAATCCAATTACCGATCATGTTGTTGGACAGGAATCGAGAGCAGTTTTCAGTTGCAGTCTGTATTGTCGGCATATGAAGAGTGTCACATAAATCATTTGCCGAATGCAACGATAATTCTCTTGTAGTTATTACGAAAAGTGCTGGCCATCATCAACAACAAGCGTTCGGAGCATATCAGAAAAACCCACATTTCCGCTTCGACAACTGCCAGCATTTAGATAAACAATTACACTGTGCAAACTTCCGGTTTGAAAAATGGTTGCTCTACCAATTCCCATATAAAAAAAAAGAATAGAGAATAAAGACGCTGCCATGAAAAACGAGACCCATTCAAATGTTGGCAGCAACACAAAATGGTCAAAGCAATAATTTACAATCAGACGACAAATCAATGTACCAGGGGGGGGGTCGGTTCGGAATGGTCTGTGGCATGGATTTGGGTTCAAATCGAATTTCGGGTCGAACCAAACATATTGCAAATTGTAACAAAATTATTGTGTTAAATACATTTTCGACAGCCATCGAAAGGGAAATACGAAAAAATTCAAATTTGATAAAGTGGCATTTTGTGCGCATAACAAATGGCTTTTTATTTTTGTTGTACTCAATAAATATTCAAATTTGTATGGAGTAGCGTATCGATTCTTATACGTAGATGCTCACAGATTCTTGTAAATGAATAATAATGAACAATTAATTAGCAAATACAATTCTTTTCATTAACAAATCTGATCTTCTCACTCTCTTTGCATTTTGTTAATATATTCTCCTGAAAATTAATCAATAGGGAAATATTTATTATACATTTAATAATGAACAACGAATTAATTAAAACAATTCATTTCATTACCAATTCGAATTTTGAATCCAATAAATTTGCAAGTGAAAAATACAACAAAAAAAAGAAAAAACTGTGAAAAGTCAGCACCTCTTTTGTATAATATAATAAAAATATACTCAAAATGTTGTGCTAAATTCATGGCTGGGAAAAAAGGAAAGGGGATTTGGTTATTCACTTAAGCTACCGCAACTGGTTGGCTCGACTAATTTATGTATTCATTTTTCACACTAAATGCCATAATTTATTTCAACGGCATTTGCAATGGCTCATCTCCGCCGCAGTGCACACATTTTAATTCTTTTCGCTTTGACTATGGCGACGCCTCATAAACAATATTAAATCCCACACTAACAGAATATTTATGTATGTAGAAGCAGGCAGGCAGCCAGGCAGCCAGGCAAGCACAGGCATGTGATAAAAGAAAAACGCCAAGATGCCAGACGGGGCATATTGCCTAAATCCCATAAAACTTTTGCTACGCCAGCCAAGATAGGAGAGAGGAGGGGGGAGACGCCTGTGATGGCCCACCACCGCCTCCTCAATTCTAAATGTTGCATGACGTGGCGCTATTTTCGTCAAAGAGAATGAAAACTCTTTCAAATGGAATTCACAATGCACAGTAAACCAAAACCAAAACCAGAACCAAAAACAAACTAAACTCAACTGCCTGTCGGTCTGTCTTTTCGTCTTTCCGTCTGTCTGTCTGTCTGCACTCGGCGCAACATGACACAGAACATTTAAAATTATGACAGTTTTCATTTTCAATGGAATTCGTATTATTTTTAGTCTGGATTTTGATGTCTTTTGTTTTTTAAAATAATTATATAGTTTGAACATTTCCGCATTGCATTTTTTAAAACTAAAATTTGACTTAAATTTCAAAGCACTCTCTTAAAGCGTCTTATTTGATAATTCTAATTTATATCTATTTATATATAATATATTTTATTCGTGATTAAGACAAACTCAAAAACATTTGAGGAGAATGGAATCATTTTTTAATTTGTTTTTGAGTTAGATTAACTGGAAGTCCTTTCAGGCTGTTCTAAAATGATTAGTCAGAACCAATTGACTGGAAGATGCCTTCTAGTTTAGTTGATTTAATCACATACAACACAGCACAGGCCACAAAGTCAGAGCTAAGACTTGATAAGCATTGTTAATAAAATTGTCATGAAGAGCGCTTAAACAGCTAGATAGATATGTGTACATATTTAGGCAGGGCAGGACCTGGATCTAAGAGGTCAAAAAATGGGCCCGAACCTGTGTGACACGCATACACAATGAGGAAGAGAGAGAATGCGGATAAGGGATACAAAAAAGGACACGCCGGATTCTGTGTTAACCCAGCAAAGCCGTAATGCAGCCGCTCTGGAAGATGGCCATAAATTAATGTTGACTCTATTCACTATCGCTCAATAATAGAGGACAATAAAAATTTATTACAGTTTGACCACCATGAAATCATCGTTAGGCACTTTCGAAGGCAACTCCTACACGCCTATGCAATAGATAAATATGTACACACAGATATATATTATATACGTAAGTAAAGTAGAAAAGGTCGTCACCTGAACAGAGAGAGAGAGAGGGAGAGAGAGAGAGAGAGAGAGGGAGAGAGCGAGAGAGAGGTCAATGAAAAATGACACAGACTCTCGCACAACAGGGGAGTTTGGCGGGAAACTTGACTCTCAGATCTCTTTAACCGAATGCCTGCCCGCCTGCATCCCTACCAGGCTGTCAAAGACGGCACAGCTCGTTTGTCACATTTAACAGATTTGTTATCCTGTCGAGTTAATGTCGGGCACACAACAAGCACACACACAACACACACAACACACCCAACACACACACTTGCACAGAGTCAGTCAGCACATGTCCTTTTGGCCGTTCATAAGAAATGCTCGACGGGAACCTTGAGGGAAACGAGAACTGAGACGATGTCGAAGTCGATGTTGATGTCGCTGCTGCCTGGCAATAAAAACAAAAGATTGATGGCATTGGGCACACGTTCGATTTGTTTTCCTGTTGCTATTGCCATGTCCTTGCCTTTAGTGCTTTGTAATGTCTTAACATTTGACACATCACTTGGATTTTTGCCCGACCCACATCGATATCGACGTCGTCCGTTGTCCCTTCGCACCCCTTGTACCCCGTCCAGGTCCCCGTCCACGTCCACGTCCCCGTCTCGGCAAGGATATTGCTCGTTAGTTAGGGTTTCTAATAAATTTGTGCAACACATTTCTTGTGTTACTCGGGTCCACATGCTCAGTCCTGTCGTCGCTTGTAACATTTTTATTTGATAACATATTGCATTTGGCCTTCATCGTCGTCGTCGTCGTGTGCTCGAAATCTTTTGGGCGGTTGGCAGGGTTAGCGGGGGTGCGGAGCGAGGGGAGAGGGGTAGGGGGATGGGGAGGGAGCTCTGTAGCTTGAATCCCTTGCCGACTACTACTAAAATATTGGATGCTCCCGGCTCTGCACATGGTGCTCAACGCTTCCACATCCACATCCGCGTGCGCGTCCGTCTGCGGCTCAACTGGGCAGTGATTTATGGCGTCTGTGTTGGTCATTCAACTGCATTTGATTTAGGTTGTAAATTGTTGTATATTGTGGCCATGTCTGCGTTTCCTGTTTGGCTTTAGTTTATTTTCTTTCTGCTCACTGATTGTTGTGTTGCTGTTACTGTTGCTGGCTTTGTTTTTTCCATCACTACTCGGAAATTTTTCGCTAATGAATTTATTGCATTTGTTGTGCTGCTCGCCAAGTTGGGAATAGTTCCGAGTGGATTGATTTACAGTGCTATTAATATTAATTACATATATACTTTATGTGTGCGTTGCAACCGTAATACCAAGTGCAATAAAGAAGTTAAGGCATTATGCAAAAATAACAATCGAACGAAGTCATGTCAATGTCATAGCTCAGCTTGCCTATTTTAGAGTGAACAGTTTGATATTTATTGGTAACAAAGCCAATTAACATGCTCATTTAATATCTGTACACATAAATCTATTAATTTCTTATTATTATAATTGGAGAACTTGAACTAACATTATGCAAAATAAACATCGATTTTTAAAGAATGCAGCTAATTTATCAGTACCAAAGATAAGCAAAATTATAATTAATATATAAAAATAAATCAATCATTATGCAAAATAAACATCGATTTTTAAAGAATGCAGCTTATTTGTCAGTATCAAAGATAAGCAAAATTATAATTAATATATATTTTTCTGGGGTTTCCCCAATCAATGCTGCAAATGTTGGGCCAATCTTCTATTTAAATACACCAAGAAATCTTATAGAATTTTAAAGCACACATAATAGTGCAGACAGATATTTGTCGATATTAAATTAAATAAATATATAAATATAGAAACATTCTTTTATTTAATAATAGTAAATAGTGCATTTAAAAAAGTGTTTTTTGTTCAAAAGGCAAGTCGAAATTCTACTCGAAACCTCGCATAAAAGTTTTTGATATACAATTTTTGCTTTGCGTTTTTGCTACTAGTTCAATACTGAAATGACCTAAATTTATCGCTGTTCTCTAACAGCAAATTTAAGAATTGCTAAATTGCACGTGACACAAATATATATATATATATATCAAGTGTACACAAGCAGATATAGTATAATCCCATTAAAAAATGGTTTGCTTCCATGCCTGAGTAGCTGACTACTTTTTGCCCACCAACCTGCAAACTTATATACGCAGTCATAACTCATAAAATATACGAACAAAGTGCCTGAAGGAAGAAAACAATCGAATGTATATTGTGTCATGTCATTGCCAAATAATATTTCACACGTAAAGCTACCAAAGCAGTTCGACTGATAGCCAAACTCAGAGGGAAACCCACAGAAATGCGGAAACTAAGAAAAATTGCGCGACAGAGAAACAGGAAGAGTGAGAGGGAGAGGAGAGCATGGGGCGGAGGGGCACGGGGAGGAGGACAGACGGTAAATCTACAATATATTGCCAACTATTATGTTATTGTGTGAACGTGCACTGATTTCGCCAACAAGGCTTTGTCCACGTGCAATATTTTTCACTTGCTGGCAAAGGTTTTTGGGACTGGTTGGTTGGTTGGTTGGCCTGTAACGGTAAAGTCCAGGGGCGTATCTGAGCTGTGGGTGGGTGGGTGCTGAGCGTCTTATCGGGGCGTATAACATATATCATTGACACTTTGACATTGGTGAGCAACTCGGGCGGGGAGTCAAAGTGTGGGCCATGACCGACCGGATTTTAGTACTTTTCAAAATGGCACTTAATCATGGCAGCCGCCTGGCACAGGAAAATGCGGAAACTGGCACACACACCACGCGTAATCGCATGTGTTCACGCTTGAAAGGATAACGACGACGACGACGACGGAGGCTTGCGCCCAGGACTGGCGTGGACTGGCGAGGACTGGCGAGCAGACTGCCAGAACTGGCCTCCTGCCGTCGTGCAACCAAAACGAAATAAGATTAATGACTTGGCAGCGGGAAGCGTAGTTGTTGTAGTCGTTCTAGTTGAGACACAGGCAGCGGCAAAGGCGCAAAAAGGACATGCTGGCTGGCATTGGATAAATTGTTTGCTACTTGGACTGTCATTAGTCGAAAAGTTTGTTTGTTATTGTGTTAAGTGTTATTTGTGCGCATATCCAAGTGTCAGGCTGCCAAGCTGCCATTCAGCTTTCTCCCTTCTCATTTCGCCCCGCACTCTTGTCCCCTTGGCTCTCCTTTGAGTCTCCGTCTTAGTTACTCTGTGTATCGTTTATCACTTTCGTTTTGGACACATCCCAGAAATTCGCATGTCATGTTTGGCGTGCATTTTATGTATGGCTCTCTATGATGTTGCTTGAAGCCGACACAAACCAAACAAAACTAATTCCCAATGACCGCAAAATTTGTGAAATAAACAGACAATCGCCGGAACGGCAGGGGAAGCGGGTAGCGCGGTTTCTGCATACGTTTCATGTCCTTAATATGTGCATTTAATGGTCGATGCGTGACTCTGAACTTTAATAGACTTATTGCCTCAAATCAATGTGCGGATCAGACATGGATGTGGGTCTTATGCGTTAGGCTCATTAAGAAACCAGTCCAAGCAAAGTCCTTGAGTATTGAAATAATATTGGCTCTTTAGAAATATATTTTTGAATCCACATTCCAAAAAATAACTTGTTTCTTTATACTATTCAGAAGTACTGCTAATTTGTAAGAGAAACTTTGCTGCAATATAGAAATGCGAGCTTGTTATAAGAACTTAAAATGCTATATTGAAAAAGAGACACATTGCTGCAGGCTGCTGAGAATAAATAAAATTTAAATTGGTAATAATATTCCTAGTTTTGTGAAATAAAAGCGTATTTATCACGAGCAGAAGGAAAAGATCTTTAAAGCGCATTTAACATGAGCCCAAAAAAATTTTAAAATAGTTTAAATCATTATCTGAGTCGCTGTGCAGATAAGTTTAGTAATTGCTGTTTACTTTTGTTCAAATGTTTAATAATTGATCAATCTGGAATTCTGGATATTGTCTCATCTGAGCAAATACATAACAAACATTCTTGGAGCAGACAAACACACCTCACTCTGGAATCTATTTACAGATGGATCAATGCTGTCCATCGGCAAAGCCAAATCAATGATCAATCACAATCAAACAAATTTAAATCAACAAGAAAATTCCGCATAAATTCCAGGAAATCCACTATTCGTTTTATGTACACCCCAAAAATAAATGAGAGGTGAAATAAGGCACACAACTCTCGACATCTTACTCAGCAAATGCGAACAACTGAGAGACTTCCTATAGATATACACACATATGCATACATAGTCATCCATCAAATGCGATTTCAGATGCCTGCTACAATTATTTCGTCTATTTTATTTTTAAAACAAAATTAACGTGTTGTTACTCGACCTGTTCATGTTGTTGTTGTTGTTGCTGTTGTTGTTGTTGTTGTTGCTAATGTGTTTTTATTACGTGAAAAATTGGAAGCAAAGAACGCTCGCATGCCAGAGTTCTCAAGATCATTTTATGGGGCCCCCGAACCAAATACCAACGAATCCGAAAAAAATAAACCCAAACCCTATCTCTGACAGGCTCCTGCTGCGTCGCGTCGCAAAGTAGTAGGCGCTGATTGATAGAACAAAGTGAAAATCAAATAAAAAACAAAACATTAAACTATGCACGGCCTCTGCCACATTGCGGTGCAAGATCAAAGACCGCCCCGAGATCTGTAATGACAGCTTTGATCATTGTTTTGCCTTTGATTTTTTCCGGTTCGCTGCTCAATGTGGAACGCCCCAGGGCATCATCGGTCTCTCGGCCAACTTGGGCATCTCTCGGGCATCTCTCGTGCCTCTCTCGTGCCTCTCTCCGGCTGAATCCACATCGAGTACTCGCATTCGTACCGTTTTACGGGCAATTTCGCGCCTACTTAAGAAATGTCTGTGCTCAACTCTTTACGGTTGTGTTAAGACCGTATTATTGCACTAAATTGTATAACACTCTCATTCTTTTTAGCTGGAATTACAAACACGATAAATATTACAGTTTCGTCCAGTCTGATGTTTGTTATGGCATCAATATATATGGGACTATCATTTTGTGGTACTCAATAGCAATTGCAAACAGTTTTCGCAAGTCTATTAATTTTTGTTATAGAATATTATAAATGTGAGCTTATAATGAGTATTATTTTTATTATTCAATGTCGACTAATGTCAGTCGAATAAATTCAAGTAAAATGAAATAAAATACAAATAAAATGTAGCATATAATTTTTCATTAAAAAAAATGAAATCATAAATAAATGATATATTTTCATTTATTTAAAGAACTCTATAAGAGAGAAACATCCCATACTATAATCTTAATGATTGATTACTAGTTTAATGCCAGACCATAATTAATTTATTTATTTGATTGCTGTTCTTCATTAGGAGTTTCTATTTGTATGGCCAACTAATCTGTGCAAAGACCACAAAAAGTCAACAAAAGTTGAGTTCACAAAACAGCTGCAAATATCTCATAGACATTTACTTTGGCCACCACAAATTTCTTCAGATTGTCGCCAACAATTTATGGCATTTTAAAACCCCTTTCGAGTTCTGGCAAACTACGCGGCCCGGCTACAAAATTAGAAAACACAAAAACTTTTCAAATAAAAATCACGTAAACTGTCGCCTCGATTTCAAATGAATCGAGCGATGCACACTCGACATATTTGGACTTAGGCACGATTCTCTGCCTCTGCCCCTGCCCCTGCCCCAACCATAAATAATGGGCGCTGCATGAGCCATGCACTCTATTCCGAGAACCCTTTCTCTTCGCTGCGAGAGCAGCCTGTAGAAGAGGCTATCAATTTATATATTATTATTGCTGGAACATAAATTCTAGAAAACCACACAATTGAAATTTATGTAATGCCTTCGCAGAAGAGCAAACAACAATGATAAAGGTTGAATGATCTCCCTGCTACCGTTCCAAATGATATTTCAGCAGCGGCAGAGTCTAACAAATAGTAAGTGCTTCTGTTCTTAACACGGCCAATAAATCAGTGTTCCTGAAGGCTATCCTAGTCAAATGGAGGTATGAGTGTTGTATGGGTATTTTATCTTCTTGCTTTCTTTTAGAAATCTGTAACACGGCCCTTGGTCTGCCAGTCACCGTAGCGAGTGGGCTCCAGTCCGCGTGGTCCACCAATTTCACCTGTATGTGGATTGGTATTGTTTGGCCAGGGCAACAGAGGCTCCTTCTCGTGAGCCGGATGTATCATGCCTTTGGCCGCCTCGATTACTGGTGCATCCGATCGCAGTTTCTCCTTAAATATCAAATAACGTTCGCTCGGCTTTGACTGTTGCTCTTCCTTAATATCCTTTGCTTGCTCCTTGATTAGCTCCTTCTCTTGGATCTTAGGATCGACACCATCCCTATAAAATCGGAGTGAAGCAATTGAACACCGTTTGTGGTGGCCAAGCAAACGAATCATTTTTGAGCTTGAGTTAAATTGACTAAACAGGGAACATTAATTGTTTTGTGGCGATAGTTTTATTTCCGTTGTTTTGCCTAGTGAATTTAAGATTTTTTTATTGGTTTTTTATCTACTTTGCAAATGTCAGCTTTTAAATTCTAAATGCCTACTGAAACTCGTAGAAGTTTTAATATTGTTTTAAGAAATAAGTAAATATATTTTATTTTTTCAATTTTAAAGTATTTATTTATTTATTTTACTATAATATATTTTATACAAATAATATTACAATTAATAATAAAATAATACAAGAATGCTAATAACAATAGTGGTTTATATTTGTATTTTTAAAGTGTTCTAGTAAACAACAGTATTTAATAAAGTTAAATATTCTAAGATAGATGATAGTTAGGATGAGTGGAGTAGGTTGGTAAAATGTGCTTTTCTGATGCTATTTGGTTTTTTAATTAATTAATTATTTCGGAAATATGCTTCTTAAAATTCGAAATAAAGAAAATACACTTTGTATGTTCGAGTATAGAATTAAGTAGCTCGACCTACTAGGAAATCAGTGCATGGAATTAAATTTGATACGCGTTGAGTATTGCTAACAAATTTGCTTGAACGCTTCGGCTAGTTACAAGCATGTTACGTGTTGTGGATTGCATGTTGCATGTTGTGTTGTTATTGTATTGCATCTGTTTGACATTATGTACTCGAACAGCTTGTCCAAACAGTTTGACGCGAGTCTAGTTGACAGCTGAGATCAAATGTCTGCGTTTAAAGCCCGACTGCTTACATTTCTACTGCTGGCAGTCAGAGACTTGACTGACAGCGTGACAGAGTCTAATGACTTTGCAGCAGCTGCAATAGTGATAAACTACGGGTTTTCTTTATTTTTATTTTTAATTTTATTTCTGTTGTTGCTCTTTTTGCAACTTCCGGAAATGAGTAGCTGACTGGCTGGCAGTTAGCTAAATAGCTAGACGGGCACAGCAGCAAGCAGCAAGCATCAAGCAGCTAGCAGGCAGCTAGCTGGCAGTCAGCTTGTCAGGCTATAGTAGTCAACTGTCAAGGCGTCAACCGTTAGCTGATTCATTCATTGATGGCAGCAATTAAAACTGGACATGTGTTGCCTTGAGATAGCCAGCCTGCTCTGATCGTGTCAAGCGGACAGCCATGCAACATAAGTCTCTCTCGGAGGCAACGCCTTGCAGCTTAAGTTGGAGTTTAGAGATGGAGTTGTAGTTGCTGTTGCCGTTGTAGTTGTAGTTGTAGTTGTGTGGCTGCAACAGTCGGTGCAACATCAAAGCATTTTAAATATGGCTTGTGTGTGCACATTCCGTGGCGGCTCGGGAAGAGCGCAAGTGTCTGTCACGCTGGCGCAAAATCACAGCGACATTGCAAATTTGTTCTGCCATCAAATAACAACCCACTCGGAATTGGAGGAGACTCTGTCGCTGCTTGGCATCTTTTATTATGTGCCTCTGTTATTATTTTTTTTTGTTTTGCTTTCGCGGGGCAACATTAAAAGTTGCCGGCTGTCAAGATTCGCATGCGTTTGCATCGTTCTCCTTGTCGACTGCAACTTTCTTTCTTTTCAAGCCCCCGCCAATGGTGCTCCACTTGGAGTTGCAACTTGCGATTGAGGTTGTTAATTCGCTCCTGTCTCTCGCAGTGTGTCAGCTGGCACAGCGGGTTGTTGTCGTTGTTGTTGTTGTTGCAGTCTCTGTTTTTTCTGCTGTTTGTTTGCGGCAAAATTGAAATTGTTGCTTTAACGTCGGCATGACAATAATCTCGCAAATCTGTTTAAATTAAGCGAGACAAATGTTTCTTTTTGCTCCATGCACTCCAATCAGACAACCGGACGGGCACAGCTTGCACAGCCTTGCTGTTGTCCTCCACGCTTTAACAACCATGTCCATATGTGTGAGAGTATTTATCTTGAGCATTTGATGCGAGCCAGGCATTTTCAGCGCGCATAATTCGCGAAAACTTTGTTTTATTGCGCTTCGTGGTTTGGCGATAAACGGACCGAGTCTGAAGGAAGTTTGGCTCGCAAGGATTGACATTTTTATTTGCAAAAAAAACCTGACAAATTGCAAATATTATTGAACGAAATGTCAATAATTTTGCAGCTTACTTGGCTTTGATTATTTCCTTTAATCAAAGAAAACAGGGTTAATTCGGTTATTCGGTTGCCACTGAATAATTTATGTAAACAATTTACGCAAAAAGCAAAAACATTGAAATATTGAAAAGCAGCGAGCGAAAATACATATTTTATGAAAATTACAACCTGCTGGTACATTAATTAAATCGTATAAAATACGCCGACTGAAAGTTCCTGTGGCTTTGATCAGCCGTCAAGTGGTTTGATCGATTTCCAACAATAAAAATTCACCGACAACTTGTTCATAATGAAGATCGGTTGATGTTAATGTTGTTGTTGATGTTGTTGTTGTTGCCAGCATCTTGTTGTTTTGGTGCTCACAGCGCATCAATCACTCCAAAGCCGCATCGAGCTCTCCACGTGTGTGTAGATATATATATACCAGTATATATATATATATGTATATATATGTGGATATGTACTGGTATTCGTGCTGTATATCGGTATATATTGCCCGATTGCCCACCCATAAACTTGTTTGATCCTTTTCTTTTTTCTCTCGTTTTTGGTATTTTACGGAAGAATCAAGCATTTTCACACCGCAATAAAAATCTCAAACATGTTTGTAAAGTTGTTAATGCTGCTGTGCTGTGTGTTGTGTTGTGTGTTGTGTTGTGTTGGGGGCATGTGTAGGTGGCAGCAACGTATAAATTAACATTTTGACTGCCAACTGGCGCGGCAAATGATCAAAGACACTTTGTGCCGTCATCGTTGCGTTGATCATCGTCATCGTCATCAACGGAGTCGGGAGCGTAGTCGGAGGCGGCATCGCGAACATCATTTCACGTTTACGATCCATCAACACGAGCCATCAAATTGTATACAAACAAACGCAACAAAGATCAAAAGCCGTGTACCTACACACACACACACTGCCACACACACACACACACACACACACACACACACACACACACACACACACACGATTTACAGCCGGGTATGCTTATTTCGATTTTTCAGATTCATTTAAATGAATTCGGGGACCGAACAACAGCCAACTCTGCCGGAGAGTCACTGTAATATGGCAACGAGAGAGGGAGTTCTGGTAGGGAGTGGGAATAGGAATGGGAATGGAAATGGAAATGAGTATGAAAATGCCTCTTCAGCTGCATATTCATTTCAGATTCTCTTTGTCCAACACGCTCAGCTAATTACTTATGTGCCGACGACTTGGGCCAAGTGTAATGCATTTTTCGTGTGTGCATCTGTGAGAATTATTTTTTAATCCCACACGGAGTGAGTGTTGTGTTTTATGTGTGGGATACACTATTCCTTGTTTTTTTAATATTATTTCAAACAACGCCCAAACATTTACGATTTTTAAAAGTAACTTTTGTCTGTATGTATTTATATGCTAATCACAGGTTTATGGGCGAATTAACTTGCTTCCTCTTTGAATAATCTCTCAGTAAATAATTTAACTGTGGTAAACTTCTCTTGCTATATAGACTCAGAGATTTTCCTAGGTTTTCTTCAATTTCTCACTCAATTGATATCTCTCTCTCTCTCTCTCTCTATCTCTCTCTCTCTTTCACTCTTAATAACGCTTCATAAATTTTGGCGTGGATTTTTCCTGTGTTTCGCCAAACCTTGCAATAAATTCTGGGCCATTTTACATTTTAATATGCTCAGATTTATTTTCTTTATTATTTATTTATTTTGGGTTTTTCATTTTAAATGTTACCCATTCAGTTTGTGTAAATTAATTTATAGCCATAAATTTAATTATAAACTTAAATTTAAGTTTTTTTTTTTCATATTTGTGGACTTTTTTTAAATCCATATTAAATAAGTAAATAATAAATAAATTATATATAATTTATAATAGCTAAATAAAAAATAAATATTACCTGATTTTAAGTTTGTAAAACATTCAAATTGCATTAATTAAATAGAATCGAATAATAAATAGCAATACCTACTCGAGGAAAGCAGCATTTATCTCTTCTGCCAAGCAAAAAGCAAAAAGATGAGGGAAATAAGGGAACCAGTGGCAAAATACCATTAGCCTTATCAAATGACAGCATCGTCAAAAAGCTGAAAATTTATATGTTGCCCGTTTGTCAGACTATAAAAATGTACAGATTTAATGCCTATGAGCGGCATGTCAAATTCAATTTTACCCCTAAGATTGATACAGAGACTGAGGACGTATGCGAGAGACCCCAATAAAGTGCAATTAGCCAGATTTATGATTATCCCTGTTATGCACAAATAATTTTTAGGCAATTCTAGATGGGTCTACGACGGGCGCCGTACGTTTTGGGCGAAAAGCCGACGCAAAATTTATAACACCAAACGTAAACAACAAAGAAGACAAATCGCTTTATTCACGGCATTCATTCGGCAGCCGCCACAGAAACACCCCCCGGGCAGGGGTGGGCTGGTCTGGGCTGGGCTCGAGCCGAACAAGACCAAGGCAAACACCCCTTTTGTTTGTGATCTTCTGGTTGAGAAATATGGGCTGACAGCATTATGCCCATAACATGGCATGCTGGGCTAAAGGGTCCATGGTCCTTGTCGTCACCGGAGGCACATAAAATCAAATTGAAATCTGCTCGAAATTTGATATGCTTCTGCCCTGCCTCATGAAGTATGATGTGTGCGTTTGTGTGTGTATGTGTGAGTATATGTGAGTGTGCCAGAGTTACCCAAATAATAGGTTTGGTAGCACTTGCCCAACACCAACTCCTCGCGGCTCGCGGTTGAAAGGTGTTGATAGTTGTTAGGTATTTGAATTTTTTGAAAACCTCAAAGGTTTTTTTTAATATGAAATGATGAAATGTGATTAGATTCAAGGAAGATATAACTCTCTTTATATAATTAAATGTACAATTTTCCAATAGATTAAGTATTTTCTTGTTTTTAGAAATATTTTGTAAGTGCGGAAAAAAATTGTTAATATTAAGAAGGTTATTTCCGGTGCTTTAGAAATATATTTCTTTATAATAGAACTTAGTTGTAAATATCAGATATTATTTGTATTATTCTCTGTTGCTATTTAAGAGTTTGACTGTTTTTTGTTTCATAAATAAACAGACATATTTTTTCAAATTTTAAAATTATGTTTTCCAGGAATTAATAAAAGAAATAATTAAGAAATAATTAATAATAAATTAAATTTATTATATAGTTATATACTTAAGAGTTAAAGGCTATAAAGGCCTACGACAAATATTTTTTTCAAATTGAAAATTAAGCAAAAAGTTCATGTCATATTCCAGCATAAATGTATAAAGTCGGCTTGTTTTTGGCCTGCGACTTGTCTCGAAAGTGGCATGCAATCGAAAAACTTTTTGCTTGCCACATCATAGAAAAACCACACACCATATGTGAACATTGCTCATGCCGCAGGATATGTGTGAGGTCCTTGCAGAACGCCTTCGTATGCAACCCCAAAAGATGGTCTATGCTCGGTCTATGCTCGGTTTGCCCTTTCGCGAGGATAAATACTTTGGCTCAGTTGTTGTTTGTACATGTTATTAATTTCGCGTAAAGGCGACGTTTTCGCCAGTGAAAGGGGCGAGTGCCGTCAATGCCAACGGGGTGGATGAAAGGATGGTTAAATGGATGGATGGATGGAGTGAAAATATTGCCAAAGGCAACGCCAGCGGGCGTGTGCTGTCAAATTTGACAAATGTTGACAAATGCCTCGAAAATAATATTTGTCTGAGCAGTCGCAGAAGCAATTCCATAGAGCTGAGAAATAAATATTATTTGCGTTCATTAGTGCGAGTAACCTGAGGCGCCTCCAAATGACAAGAGTTTCACTTGTAGATTATGCTTGCCTCAATACATTCACCCATACATCAATCCATCAATCTATTCACCCTTCCATCGATCCATCTATCCATCCATCCATCCATCGTATGGGATCCATCATATCGTGTCGAACCGCGCTCTACCGCGTTGTCCTGTCAAATCAATCATTGTCTCTGGTTTGGCTGGCTTTCGGTTTGTTTTTTCTTCTCGTTGGCCTGCCTTTTGTTATTGACATAAAGCCGGCCCATAATTTTTCATTGCATTGCACACGCATGACATTAATTTTGCTGACAGTTTTCTTTTATTTTTGCGTGTTATTCTCTTTTTTTTTTTTGTATTTTGCCTCTTTTGTACTTATTTCCCCTAGTGCTGTCAGCACGCATTTACATGTGTCACAAACTTGTAGACCCGGCTCCGGTTCCGGGGGGCCTTCAGGGGTTACGTGAGTGCGGATTTTGTGGTTGGCACATTTTGCACTCTTTGCAATTGTGAACATGTCCACTTGTATAAATATCTTGTACGCTTTTCGCAACTCGCATTTCATTTATTTTTTTTAGCAATAATTCATGTTGTCGTTGGTATTTGCGAGAGTCACTTTTTGGATTGATTGAATTTTTTATGAATTAAACATGCTACTTTTCATAGCATATATACCAAGAATAATGATTGTCATTTGAATCTCTCAGGATACTCAGGATACAGATCCAATTAGAATTATACATCATAAGATCAGCTGACACCGGAATAGTTAGCTTAAGCAGAGTATTTCAGGTTCGTTGCGCTTAAGTTGCTCAGCTTTTCTTTTACATTTTCCTCTTTTGCTGCAAAGAAATTCGTTTCTCTTACGGTTCTTTGCATATGAACAATTACGAATTTGACAGTTATGTCATTTTGGGCCATTCGTTTTATTTATTTTTGACAAGGGTCGCCATATGCCAGATGTACAAACTGCGGGTTTGACAACATAGATGAAGCTAGCAAACGATGTGTCGTCGTTAACGACTAGTACAACTTATGTTGGAATTAACAAAAAGAGGCTACTTTCCAAGCAGAATATCAGAGAGTATTAGCCTATACTAATAAAATTTGACTAAACAAGTCTAGCATTCTTAAACCAAGTATGGAAGACAAGTTACAACATGATTTGTTGTTTTTTTTACTAGTTACAAAAACACTGCTCATTCAGTGATTATTCATGGATTATTTATTATTCAAAATCTCTGCTTTTTCGAAATTGTCAAAACAAAAGCAACGCACATCAAAAAGGTTAGTAAATGCACATAAGTATTGGAAGGCATCTGTTTATCCGCCAGCTTATCCATATATCCTTTCTTCATTCTATCCATTGTCGGCTATATGGTAGATTTGATAGATCAATAAGATGTCGTACAGGGGTTCGCCGCCTTTCTTTTCCACTTTCCAAACTGAGGTCTATAAAAATCTTTGAAAATATAATAAAATCAAAGTCTTTTGTAAGCTTTTTTTATTTTATCGATTCAACACTTGATATATTGAGGTTGGGCAAACAAAATGCTTATGCGCCTAGCTTTGATATCGAAGCCTACTTGAAACAGGTTCGTAAAACGCCTACTTGAAACTGATGGTGCTACCAAAAAATGGACTCAAATTGTGCTCGGGGGAATAGCAAAATAACTACATGACATCCGACATGCATAATTTACAAGATTAACGATATGAAAATTGATTTCGATGCCACTAAAAATGTCGAAAATGAAACTCAACAAAAACAGAAAAAGTTTTTTTTCTGTTATTTATGGTCAGGGTGTGTGTGTTGGAAAGGGAATACCATTTAAGTCATTTAAATTTAATAGACGAATAATTTTTATGGGATTTCGAAATCAGGTATTTATAGGATTAAGTGGTTGAACTCAGGGCGCAGTATTAGTGAAACCTGCAAACAACTCCATAATGACTCATTAGCTGCCACGACTATGAAGTTATATGCCCCAAGTCCCCTACTCAGCACAACGTGTCCAACTACATACTTTGCTTTTGGTTTTTACGACTCTCCTTTGTGTCAACTGTCCCCAGTAATTGTCACATTTTGTCAGCTTCCCATATTTGATTTGGGTTGCTGCCTCCGCACCAGAGACACAGAGACCGAGACACAGAATGACAGCCGCCACAGTCTCCCTGGCAGTCTCTCTCTCTCTCTCTCTCTCTCGTTCAGCTCTTTTATGACAATTTTAATGCAATTTTCCAAAATAAAATGTATTTTTTATGGCTCTGTTCAAGAGTGTGCACCCTCGGGAGATAGCCAGGGACAAAGAGGGAGATGTAAAGAGCTGCAAACCTGAACACTGTTTCGACCTGACAGCCTTACGATTGGCTTTCATTTGTGTTGTCTATTATGGCTGTGTTTGCTTTTATCTCTCCACTTTGATTTTATATCTGGTGTGTGTGTGTGCGTGTGTGTGTCAAAGTTTATATTTTTATTTGTTTCGACAGTAAAGTTGATGTGTTTATGACACGTCTTGACACTAAGTAGCCGCCGCAGACTACTGGCTACTGTCCGTGTGCGTGTTGACCTTTTTTTATACGGTTCATCGTGTCTCACATGGTAAAGCGTCCACTTACCAGCTGATGGGAGAAACCATAACCAAACCTTGATTGAATAACTGAGTGCTGCTTTTATTAATAATTCAATAAAACTCAAATGCTTGACCGGTTAAGGGAAATCTAAAATACGATAAAAATGCAATTTATAGAAATAGTTTTAAGCTGAGCTAATATTTAGAAGGGGTTCATTGTTACAGATGTCAAACCGATTGGGAACTTAATGTGAATACTACGTATAATTTAGAGCTCGAGGGGACACTGTGAAGAGGTCTTGGCCAACATTTCGAGGATCCCTTGCACCAACGCCTTGTGATGATTATTTCTGTTTATAAAATTAAGAGGGGTTAAATTAAAAAATTAAAACTAAAGGAAAAGGATATTCTAAATATTTTAATACATTTACAACTCATATCTAGTTTTTAGTTTTAAAATCTTAATTTTTTTTTGTTATTATTATATTATTTTAAAGCCATGCCATCTTTAAGTTTTTGCGTATCTTTAGTATTGATTAATTATTATTTTTTTATTGTCTTACTGCTAATATTTTGACCGTAGCTGTATGTACCTAAATAATTTATGCTATTTAACGAAACGAGTTCGTTTCCGGCAAGCCAAATCAATATAAATGTGATGGGCATGTCAAAGCCGTCAGGCAGTAAAAAATCATGCTCAAAACCTTAACAGGCAGACAAAGACTCGCTGTTGTTGTTGATTTTGTTGCTGTTGTTGCTGTTGTTGCTGTTGTTGTTGTAGTTGTAGGTGAGTTTGCTGGCTTCTGCACAAAAGTTGCAGAAAGAAGGCCAAAAGGAAAAACCGCAAAATTGAAAATACATCAAAGTTGTCTGCGGCAGCAGAAGCAGAACACAAAGAACAACAACTGAGAAATCATAAAAGAAGGACGAACAACAACAACAACAACAAGAAGAAGAAGGAAAACAACAACAATAACAACAACAACAACAAGAGGCAAACACATTCAATAACGAGAGATGTCAAAAAGCCATCATAAACAGATGACATTTCCCATATTGAGTGGCGAAAGTAAAATTTAATAATAATACGAAATACGGCGACAACGACAACGTCGACGTCGACGACGACGACGACGAGTCAAACTTGGTGGCACGTTATACGAGACGGATGGAACCAACAGAATACAAGAACTGGAAGGGCACACAGACGAGTGGGCGGACAGACAGACGGGCGGTTAGTCGAAATAGGCGGGGCTGGCAACACGTCAACAACGAAAATTGACACGCCGACATAAACACTCACACATGTTTCGTTGCTGTTGTTGTTGTTGCTGCTGTTGTTGTTGCTGTTGTTGTTGCTGTTGTTGTTGTCGGTCTCCAACGCTGTCTTTGGAGCATGGTTGGGGGGAGGGGCGTGCTGACTGCCTGCTGTGCGGAATGTATAGCAAAAATGTCAATATGTTGTTGGGGTTGTCAGGCCTGTCATGTCACACTGGCGCTTGGCAGTTCCCCTGCCCCCAAACTGGGCCCCGCCGAGTGCCCATGCTAAACGTGTCTTAGTTTCATGCATGAATGTTTGTGGCACATAATTGAAAGCTAGCTAAATTAATTTCAATGTGAGACGCCAACAGCAACAACAACAACCACAACTTGTACTAGCCGGTTAGTTTCCCCTTTGCGCTCAGCTATCTCCCCCCTCACCCCATCGCTCCTCATTTCGGTCAGAACTAACTGTTCACACATGACTGGCTCGTGGCGTGGAGCGGTGAGTTCATCATGTGGGGCACAGCTCGTTAACAGGAGCTTCACAGCTAGTTAGAAGTCACCTCATCATCGTCATAGTCATCGTCAGCGTTTGAACATTTTCCATGACATTTTTGACAGCTTTCGTCGAACACGCAACAGAACCCACAACACACATCACACATGACACACACACACAGCCCTCTGTAAATGGGCACCGCCCTTCAGACACCTCACGCCCCATTTGACATACGACGTTTATCAATGACATTTTTTGGTCAGCTGGCCTAATGGCAAATGGCATTGATTTAAATGAGTTTTGAGTTTTGGCCTTGTGGTTTTCAGCTAAACACTAAAACGTGAACATGACTACGTTATTACTTGTCAAGTGGTTAAGTTTGCATTTGACTTACAATTATTTCTGATTTTACGCGACTCTTAAATACCACAAGCAAACAAAATGTGTCGTATTCAGATGAAGACTTCATATACAGCTGTGTTTCTCTACATTTTTACAAAAACATTTATTTAAATAGATACAAAAGCCAACTATTACAAATTTGTGTGTACAACACAAATACATTTTTATTTTAATTGTTTTTAAACTTTGCTGGTTGAACGGCTGTGTATTCTTATCAATTTCCAAAAATAAAACATCAGCTTTAAATATTTATTTAAAAGAAATAAATTGGCAAACTAAACAGATTTAATTCAGTCTGGCAGGAAATTCATGTGTTTAAATAATTCATTTTTAGTTGTTAACTTGAGCAAAAAAAACTATCTGATTAATTTTTATTTATTTATTTAATTTTAAGTATCATCTTACTTTTCCAAAACATCACATGTATCTTTATCTTAGTGTTGATTTAAATTAAATTTCACATTTCGATTTAATATATTTAATAAATTTCAAAGACTGACTTGGGGTCTCTCATATTTAATTAGGAAATAAAGTAAGCATAATAAAATTTAAAATGTAACTATAATAAATAGTTTAAATTTAATTTTAAATGAACTACTTTTAGTCCAAATTTAATAAATAATTAAGTAAGTATTTCAGAAAACTAGACACCTAACATATCAGCATTTTATAGATATGTTGCGAATATCTGGGACACTTAAAAAAACCTGGCACAAAATTTAATATTATATCTCGTCTCTGGCTGAACTATTTTTTTTTTATGATGCAACACCAACTGAGCCCTAAACGAGGAAAAAGCAGAATGCTCGGAATGGACACACAGAGATAAGTACAAAACGTTGCCAAGTATTTTATATTACATTTATGCTCCTGCGTGCTGTGAGTGCCAAGTGTAATAGAAATAGTTATTAAAAGCCTTCAAGACGACATCGTCGACGACAGCTGGCGACTATCGCAGTCGGAGTTTTATGTTGGGCAGATAACTAACAATGCGGAGTGGAGCTTGTTACAATTTATGTGCTTGCCACACACAACACACACACACACACACACACACACACACACATAGGCAAACATATATGATCCATGAAATGTCATAAAAGTGCAATTGCGGCCAAAATTATCGAACATTTAGCAAAAGCGTTGGGGCTCAGCCATGGGTGGTTAGTGTTTTTATATCCCACAAATCCCTCTATCTCTCATCCCCCCTACCCCCTCAATGCCACAGCAGGACCTTTTGTTTTTTACGACCATCAGCAGGAGTCAGCCCACATTGACAACGACGTCAACTTCAACATCAGCATCAGCATCCAGAATCCAGCATCGCCACGTCGAGCAATTCACACGTACGACATTAGAGGCACTGATATACATACTTTTAATAGAGCGTAGCAAGGAGACACTGAATAAGGAAAAGTAGGAGCAGGGGAGATGAAAGCCAGAACAACCCCTCAAGAGACATGGCACGTTCAATGCATGCTCGTAAATTTGGTCGTTTCATTTGGGCACTTGGTTTATTAGTGTCAAAAAGTGGCTACATGAGATGCTGCTCAAACAGGAAGCAGCATATGGCAGATCCTTAAATGACCGCACGACAGGGTTGGCAGGATGTGCACACTTTAGGATACGATAAGTGAACAGACACACTTGGCAACCGAAACAATGACACAAATAACAGATACACTTCACATCTCTCAGCTGGCTAGAAACTAAACAAACGATTACTTCCGAATATCGATAAGAAATACTATCACTAAAAGCGACAAGCCAAACTTGAGATAGGCAGGAGGCAAAACTTGTTGAGAGCATTAAATAATGCCAAAGCCTTATAGTTGTCAAATAAAAACAAGATAGAAAACTTTACTAAAGCCAAAGGCATTTAGTTCTCGAATATGTACAAAATTCATAAATATAGACAAACCATTGCAGCATTTCTAACTGATTCAGTTATGAATAAGTACTTTAATATTGTATTATCATTCTCTGCTTCAATAATTGGATCTGCTCGCATTTATTCCAACTCTGAAGACTTTAAAAACGACTTTATTGTTTTATATTTAATATAATTATAAATTTATAATTTGCATACATAGTTATTTGCTTATTTATCCTGACATTTATACTTTGCTCCATAGTATTATTTACTTTATTTCAGTTCAAGGACTGCATTTTTACAAAGTTGGAGTATAATGAGATATTATTGATGTTCCCGGTTGAGGAGTGGAGTACCCATTATTAGAATCACAAGAATCTGGATAAATCAATTTGATTAATTTGAATTCTTATTAGGAATTGAATAAATGTAGAATCAGTAATGTTTGCAAGATGGCTTAAAAGATTTTAGAGAAATTCAAAACTATTTCAGTATCAATAATAAGCTTTTGATTTTTACATTAATAATATATTAATAAACATAGTGTATAAGTACTAAATAAAATATATAAAAATAAGAATTGTTTATTTTATTAGTTTATGAACAAAATAAAGATTGAGCAAACTTTAAGTTCTAGTCGAAATGTGTGCATAACAAATAAGCACAACAATAATATTTGTAGCTGAGGCTGGCGCTCTCTCAAATTTGGTGCACTAATTGAAAATAATTTATAACGGTTTTATCAAATAAATCAATCGAGGCATAATCCATGACTTACTGCTGCGACGACTGCTGGCCCAATCTGCTAAGACTTGCCTCTGCCGCCGCCGAGGCACACAAAGAGCTTGACTCATGTCACTTGAGGATTTATTTCTTCCTTTCTTTTGGATCTCGAGCGCGTAACTTGGTAGAACGAGGGCCACGTCCACGGCGGCCTTTTGTTGATTCTCTCTCTCTCTCTCTCTCTCTCTCTCTCTGACTATCTCTGTGTGTGCGCATGTGCGGCCCTCTTTGATGTGCAAACATTATTAAAAAGCCAATAAAACATTTAAAAACAGCTTGAAATTTTTCATTGTTGGCGTTGTGTGTGTTTTTTTTTTTTGGTTTTTTTCTTCTTTTTTTTGGCAACGCACCGCAACGAAAGATCCAACGAGTCGGCTTATTAATGCGACAACGAACAACGCCAGACAATTTAATATCTTCAATATGTCCCTTTGACTACCGAACCGAAACCACTGCACCACTGGAACACTGAACCACTGCCAAGGTGAACCGCCGAAGCGAACGGTAGCACAAAATGTCAACAATCAACGAACAATCACATTTTGTTTGCTGTCAATGTGACAGCCACCAATATTTATTTTAAATCACCGACAACGCTGCGTGCTTTATAAGAAGTGCCATCCCAAAAACACAAAAAAGAAGAAGCAGAAAACCACTTGGGTACCCCCACCCCTCTGCTCTGCTCTTCTCTTCTTGCAGCCTCCCTCAATCGACGTCTATTGCCTGGTTGATTGGTCTCCGTTTATTTAGGCAGCTAGGCAGCTACTGTGTTTGTTTTTGGCTTCCAATTCGTTTGAATCGGCTCAGCGACTCAGCGACTCAGCGACTCAGCGACAGTCAGTCAGCCGCATGCCATCATCAAAATGAAATACAAATATCTTTGACAGCTACCACTGGAGTGGGCACAAGAGTGCCAGACAGAGAGGGAGATACAGTGAGAGAGAGAGAGAGAGAGAGAGAAAAAGTGAGAGAGAGAGAGAGATAGTTGGAGTTGAAGAGACGGGCCGACTTTGAAGTCGACTGTGACATGGACGACAACGTGCCCATCATTCGTTCGTCTTCTTCGCTTTTGTCATGTCAACGCAGAAGCAGAAGCAGAAGCAGCAGCGGCTTCTTCTTTTTTTGGTAGCCAAGTTAAATCTCAGCCAGTTCAGTCCGTCTTTTAGCCAGTCAGCCTTTTAGGCAGTCAGCCAGTCGGCCAATCTCCCAGTCAGTTGCAGTCAGCAGTTAGGCTGGCAGTCATCTCCTTTTTCGCTTTATTTTTTTATCCATTCAATTTGGTTGTGCGTGTGCATGCATGACAGCATGTGTGTGTTTGTGTGTGTGTGTGTGTGTGTGTGTGACACACATTCCTTTTCTGAGCCAGGACCCACAGCGGAACGGCGTTACTTCAAAGGACATGTTTGCAATCGACTTGCGGTTTTCTTTTTTGGCAGTCAAAACGCCTAAATGGCCACAAAAAAAAAAGAAAGAAAGAAAAAAATTTAAATTGATTGTTTGCTCATATTGTTTCAATCCCAAGACAATAGACAAAAGCCAAATATTGCCAGCTGACCTTGTGGCACTTCTGCGTATCTTAGAAACACGTGTAGCATTTCAATGCTGGCCACAACTAATGCTAATGTATTCAATAACAATTGATTCGATTTTTGATTCACAAATGAAATTCAAAGTATTTTCCGTGTGTGATATATTCGGCTTTTTTATATTCCTCAAAACGACAGGAAATAGTTTATAACAATAAGAAAAACGATTTAAAATCGTTTTACTCTCAAAAACATAATTGCAAACGAGGCAAGCTAAACAACAACAAAAACTATAAATAATAAATAAATTATTTAACAGCTCATTAATGAATGTCCGAAAGACATTAAAAAGTTCTAAACACACCCACACATCCAATCAGACACACACAAACCCACACACTCACCTCAGTTTGGGCACACCCACGAGGTAATCAAATATCACTCATACGCCACATGAATTATGCATAAATTTTAAAAGGGGCTCGGGTACGAAATGCAAATGCCCATAAAATTATACAATTACCAAATATTAAAACAAAATTATGGTTAATCATTTTCAACGCGTATGCAGCAAAGAGCCAGCCTGCCAACCAGCCAGCCAACGAGCCAGCCCCACAGTCATATTATTATTTATACTTATTTACATTGATATGCAAAATATAAACAGACATTTCAACGAACCGAAACGACGCCCAATCAAAGTTAACAGCCCAAAAAAATAAAAACCAAAGCCAAAAACCAAAACCAAAACGAAAGTCGAAAAGGAAAGCAAAAATGTGCCGACAAAGTGGTCGGTCCGTCGCTTAAAAGTGTCTGTCTGCCTCTGATAATTTTCATATATCAAAGGGGCATATAAAAAAAGGGGCACGTTTCCCCCAAAATGAAATTCATTCATTTCTATGCATGGAGCGGATCGGCCCATAAAGACGGCCAACAATTTCATAGTTCGACGCTCATTCGATGGCATTGTTTATGATTATTGCAGCGAATCTACAATAAGCGACCTGCCAGCGGTTACTGGCATACCCTTTGAACTTGCGCCGCGCCAAACTATTATGCATTTTTAATTAGCGTTGCGGGCGAACGTGTTGATAATCATTGAATTTATCACCTGTGAATGCAATGATACCAATTTGAAAACCCATTCCTTCCTCCGCCCTCCCTACTGTTTGACTCAACCAATTAGAGCAGCATTTAACTAACAGTCAAACTAACTGCTGACTAACAAATCTAACTAAAAAAGCACAGCTCCCTGTCAAATTGAAAATGTATCTTGAATCTGGAAGGAGAACCCGTGCAACCTGTCTAGGCACGCCGCTCCTTATAAGTATCGCTACACAAACGAATAAGTAATGCGATTTTGGTTTGAGTTTCAGTAGTTGAGTACTTGTATTTTTTTGTGACATTCATTAGACGGTCGCATCATCAACACATCTATTGTTGCTTGTACAAAGTCGTTGTCAAACTGTCTGTCTATCTGTCTGACTGTCTGACTGTCTGCCTGTCATAGAAACTTGTGTCTGTCAGCCTGTCATTTAATGTCGCGTCAATCACAACAGTTTCACGTCACAAGTTTTCCATATACCAACATCATTTGGTGGTTGTTAGTTGTGCCTCAAAATGGTTGTGGTCGGGGTTAATTTACACACAACGGCACACAGCGAGCAATTGTAAGTAAGAGGTTATTTTCGAAAACCTCTTTTAACTCATCGTTTAGGCCAAGTTTGTACAAATACGATAGATCTAATGTGCTCAGGCGAGTAATTTTTTCGTAATTGAGATGGATGGATATTGACACAAGATAGACAAATTTCTCTATTTAATATATTTATTTTTAAATTTAATATTTCAAAATTATAATTAACGAAAAGTCACTAATTTTAATGTATTTTCAAATTTATTTATAGTCTAAAAGTATTTTCAACTGAAAAGAACTAAAGAATAGATCAGCAAAGCTACCTGCGTTTCGGAGTATCGAAAACCAACGGAGGCAGAGCAATTTTAAACAATGGTGTTTGGAATATGTTACTTAATTTCAAAATAATAATAATAGTTTAAAATTATTATTTTCCAAAATTAATATATTTCTAATTTATTGTTTACTAAAATGTAAAGAAGAAGTCGGTAAATCATAATTCTTCATAGAAAAGGAATAGGGGAAAACGGATTTCCTAGGCAATTGAAAATGGAAATTAAAATGGAAATCAAGCAAATTAAAATTAAACTTAAAATGGAATACAATCAACTTTGATACGACAATCGGTAGTTGTTTAATTTTCATACATAAATCGCATGTTTATCTACATTAGAAAAGGAAGCTAAACTTTACTAACCTTGATCCGACGATCTGTCAATAATAAAGATTGGTAATTGGTCAGCTAGGTAATAACTGGTGTATTTATACAGATTAATGGGGACTATCTACTCTACTACTCCTACTATAATTATGTGAAATGTGCAGATATTCAAGGCTAAATTTATTGCAAATTCCACATGACAAATGACAGTTCTTTTGTTCTTAAATGCATATGTACATACATGGATTTGTATACAATTGGGATTTCATTTAATTTGAAGAAAGGAAATGCAAACTGTTTACATTTCAGTGGAAGGAGAGTAAGGATGCTCGCAACTATGCCATTTGGCACGTTCATTACTATGACGACCAGGGCAATAAAAGTGTCGGCCGTTATTCAGGCATTATGCGTTTATTTGACAACTTGTATGGTCATTATCCCTTGTTAGCCGGACAGGGCTGCCACTGCTGCTAATTTGGGTGTGTGTGTGTGTGTGTGTGTTTGGAATCACAGAAAAAGTGCCGCAAAAATTATGAAGAAATTGTCGAACAGAAATATTTGCAGGCCCATGAATGAAACCAAGCAGCAAGCAGCAAGCAGCTTGTGCCCAGTTCTTGATTTTTTCATCGTTTCGGTAGGTAGACGACCGACCGACCGACCGACCGACCGACCGACCGACCGACCGACCGACCGACCGACCGCCTTTGCCGTCTTTGAAGTTCCGAGTTCTTAGTTTCAATTCGATGGAACCATGCTGGGTGCCTTCTTCTTTCACCTTGTTGACAAACGTCGAGCGCTCAAGGTTCGATCCGAACTATTGTTTCGAATGTGCCATTTATAAGACTGCGAGCGCCTTATGCATATTTCTAGGAAGCTTCCTTGAACCCAAAACCGATTCGGAAGTGCCATTGGCTCCGTTTGACAAAGCCGACTATCGAACGATGACATGATCAATAACACAGGTCGTGGGAAATTATTGAGCAGAGCGGGTGGTGCACACAGCCACACAGCCACACAGCACTTTTGACAACTAATCCCAGCTGGGGCGCGTTCTAATACAAATTAAATGGCTAAGAGATTAGATGCCAACCAGGCAATGATAACAAAGGGTAAAAAAGCTATGACGACACATCATTAAAAAGGACACAAGCACATCTGCTGCCGTTAGGGATATTCCATCTGGGGTTGCAGATAAATGCACAGATAATGCGACACTTGAGTCTAAGCCCATGGGACAAGCAAGTCAACTGAAGCATTAAGGCATTGTTAGCGGATTTATGACATCAAACATTGAGAACTAAAACGCTGATTTATGCGCAAGCCAAATATTTTGTGTCTAGAGTTTAATTGTTTTCACAGTTGCAAACTCAAATGCTGAAATTGAATCATTGCCTAGCAATGTTGTCAGTCACTTCAGTCATTGAAAACCGCGCTTAAGTGGCGGCACTCTGTATACCCTGCACCCCTTCAAAATGGCTAGAAGGGGTATGCTGCTTCTGTGCAAAGGTATGTAACAACAGGCAGAAAGAAGCACTCCACATATTCTTGATCAGGATCAAAAGTCTAGTCGCCTGTCCACCTGTTAGCAACTCACAATTTCGCATAAACGTTCTCAATTACCCAGCACAGATCAGGTTCATTTAATTTTATCGATAAATTCTGCGAATTTCACGAATATCGATACAAATAAATTTAAGTTTGCCTTCCAATTAATATGTAATAAATCTTGACATATTATTGATTAATTGTTAAAATTTTATTGAAATTGGATTTGAAAAAGCCAAGAATTTTTATACTAAACTAAAAGTTGGAATATATTTAACAGCTGGGCTTAGGGTATAGCGTAGTCGAGCTCCCTCGACTGCAGCATTCTGACTTGTTTTTATTTGTATTTCTCTTTTACGTCTTCTGCTGGTTTTTTTTTAACCCTTATCATGGGAATGCTTTTGATTTGATTTCAAGTATGCATTTAAAAAGGGTGTATTGCGTTCGAGTTTCGGATGGTTTTCAATGGGTTCTGCTTTCTTTGCAATCCCTTGCAGCATTTGCGCAACTTGACACAATGTTGCCTCGTCGTATTAACGTGCAACGTTCAACGTTCAACATTCAACGTACAACGTACAACGTACAACGAATGCCGTTGGTCGGGGCAACCGGTGCTTTGTTGTCGCGGATGTATGAAACCCTCTTTAAAGTCCTCACCATGTGCCTGATAATGCCCCTCAAGTGAGTGTATATCATTAACTCGAGAGCCGCCGGCACTCACAATTCCGATTTGATTGCATGTGTTTCAGCTCCTGTTGCTTTTTGTTGCTTTTTGTTGTTGTTGTTGTTGCTCGGTTAGAAATCCGATTTGAGCACATCTCGAGTGCTGTTAGAAATACGGAAATTGCTTGCTAGCCAAAATGCGTTTTACTTTTGCACATTTTATTCATTTAATAGCTACATATCATATATACCCGTGAGTGAGTGTGTACACAAAGCTCTTTGATATTGTGAACCTCTCAAATGAGTCGATTCTTCTTTGTATTTTGCAACGTTCGCTTGTCAAAAAAATTACAAAAATTACTTTTAATCTTATTTTTGAAGTGCATCTTGTTGCGGACCATTTCCGAAAATGCTTAAAAGTTGGAGTCGCATAAAATGTTGATATTCTCTAAATAATACAAGCATGTCAGTGAGTTGAATTTAAATAAACTCAAGCAATTTTAATTAGTTTTACCAGAAATAGCTTTTTTTTAAGATTGTAAAATTCCTTACTGACTGGATTTATTCGAGAAGTCGGCTAAATATTTATATTAAACGATCTCAATGAAGTTTTTTATAGTTGTTTATAATACGTTTCTGCTTTATAATTGTGTGTTTTATTGCTATCGGAAATGGATTTGGCTCGATGTGTTTCTTTCTGCCTTTTACGTATTTTTGCACAATTTCATAAAACCTTTTGCCCCGTTTTAATGGGGTTTTCAAGTCATATAACATGCCGCATGCATCATAAATATTTACAACTTAATTGAAAAGACGAACACACTGCAAATATTTATGCATTTTGGCACCATTTCAATTAATATGTTGAACACAAGATGCTGGTGGATTCAAAACTCAATGCAAATATTTAGCGAAAATTAATTTCATAGGAAACACATCACTTACTACACAAATATATCTTCTGCGAGTGTTTGTTTTGTGGTGCTGTTGGATATTAATCGGTTAATTAAGCTCTTTCGATAAGCGCATTAACCTTTCGACGAGATAGCTACGAGTGCGAATATAAACAGATTCCTCAATTGCACCTGTAATTAACCATGCCCCGGCAGGCTGTGCTCGCTTTGGGATTGACGCAAAACGCAAAACGCAAAACGCACCCACTTCTGCCATGTACATAAACTGGGTGCAATCTTGCCCAGGCGCAGGCCAAACAACGGCAATAAATTACACAGCTGCTGATGGATGTCACTTGGCGACATAATCACTGTCAGTTGTGCAATGGGACCCCAACAAACAGACAGTGCAGGCGATAGAGATGGAGAGAGTCTGAATGATAGATACATGCAGATAGTATATGGAGGAGGGAGGCCTGTCTGAAAATACAAATATACGTTGTGCACTGGGGCAATGAAGCAGACAAGCAACTAACGAGCCTCGGTCCGAGCATTGTTTATAATTCATAAAGCAATTTTGCATGCCGAGCCACAGAAAATGCGAGCCATATGCAAATGCAGCTGACAGACTGTTCTGCAGTCTCTCCACTGCCTTCTGTTCGCATACACTCAGAGAAACAAAAACAATGTCATCAATAACACTGAATTTAAGGCATAATTATAGATGGTTTACTTTACACAATTACGTAGAAGAATTTTGTAAGAAGTACAAATAAATTTATAAACACGCAGAAGAATTTTATATAAAAACAAACAAACTTTTGGTTGTCTGACATCTATATTAATAAATAAATAATTAATTTAGTAAGCTCATAAAATTTAGAATATCGACTTTAAATGAAAATCGCTTTGAAATAATTTCTAAATATACAAGATACAAATTTTCATGATATTTGTTGCTAACTTGTATTTTTTTTATTAAGGTTAATTTGAAATGAAATATTTTTTAAGTATTGATTTTTTGTAGTCATGTTATGTATATATTTAATAATATGACGCCCTCAAATACTATTTAAGACACCCCAAATTGATTCGAACTTGAATTGGTTAAAATACTAATTTTTAAAAATAAGAATAGGAAACAGATTTTAGGAAATTGGGAAATGGCAACAAAAACCGTGTTTTTAGAAAAAAAAAAACAAAAACTTTCTGAATAATAAGTAAGTGGTTTTGAGAGAAACACAACCTTATCTTTTAGAAATAGTGTTTCTGTTTAATAAGTTTAACAGTGCAGTTCGATTGTTTTTCTGAGTGTAGCTATCCCTTTGCCAGTTGGCTGGCAGGATGGTTGGTCAGTTGGCCAGGCAACTTATCACGCGGTTGGCCTCCACTCTCCACGCTTGTGTTAGTGCCATCATTGAACGTCATTGCGTGCATGGAGTCCAACTATGAGTTCGAGTGCGACTACGAGTTGGAGTCAAAGTCAGAGTCAGAGTACGAGTAAGAGTAAGAGTCACAGCCAGCCGGTCCACATGCCCGCCTTGTCATTCATTCATTTTGCAGGCTGGCTTTCAGGCATCCATCAGTTGCTGTTGCTGATGCTGTTGCCTTTGCTGTTGCTGGTGGTTGCCAGTATGTCAGTCAGTCAGTTACTACTGCGGCTGTTGCTCTTGCCTTAGCTCTTGCAGAGAAAAAAAGTAGCTATATATTCCTGGGCAGTGCATACCTACAGAGTCAACTCTCTCTCGTTCTCTGACTCTCTCTTTCTCTCCAACTCTCTCTTTCTCTCTCTATCTCCCTGTCCATCTGTCTCTCAGAGTTGTTTTGAAATGCACGCGAGATTAACTCTTGCTTCTGACATTAACGAATGAGAGCCAACAGCATCTGACAGTCAAATGTCAGTTGGCTGCTGTGCTCTGACTCGGCCCGGACTCGAGCTTTGTGGCTCCGACGACTCCTCCAGTTCGGCCACTCAACAGCGCACAGACTTAGTAGGTAGCCTCATCCACAATTAACATGAGCAACAGCAACATTCAGCTGCAACATCCACATCAGCAACCCAATTGCAGCAGCAGCTTTTGGCCATGTCTGCTGAGTTTGTTGCAGTTTGTTGCGAGTGCAGTTGACAGTTGACGTCTTTGCTCATAATTTACAAATCGGCCAGCAAAATTGTCGGTACTCTCAATTTCAATTGTGTAAACATCACTAACTGAAATATTTGCACACATTGGATGCGAAATACCCTGCAAAATATAACACTTTTTAAAGTTTAGGTAAAGTAAAGAGAGCTAACATCCATTGCATATATCAATAATTATAATATAGTAATATAGTCAATAAATATAGAATATAAATAGAATATTGATTTGACTATTGATATAAATTGTGATTTTAGTTGTATGTCTTGGATAACTTATTTTTTTATAAAATAAATAGTTAATTTTAGCTGAACAGTTTGAGTTGAACTAAGAGCACAAAAAGCAGTCATCAATAAATTGTTAAATCACATTTAGGGTTAAGAGCCATTGTGGCTGGGACCAGTTAACTGTTTAGCACACAGACTAATATCAATTTGAGCATGCGATGGCATTTTGACGTATTTACGTACAACGCATTTGGCCCGTGGCCTGACTTTGGCACGACTTTGACTTTGGCCCATTGACTGGCTGGCGCTGCCTGGCTGACATTTCAGCTGCAGGCCAAATACCAAGCAGGAAAACACAGAATCTGAGCCAAAGGGAGGGGGCCAAAAGACCAAGACATAGTGGCAGCGTAATTTGAAATGAAAATTAATGACATGCAATCAATTTTGGTAGTCGTCGTTATTTGTTATTTTGATGACTTGCCTTGTACACACTCGCTCACTTGCAGCAGCAGTCAGTCAGTTCCTGCTGGAGTCTCTTTCTGCAGCTCACTCTCTCCCTCTCTCTCCCTCTCTCTATCTCTCTCTCTTTCGCTCTCTGTCATTCTGTGTGTGTGTGCAGCGTCTAGCTTACTCATTTGTCAAAAGCAAAACAATTGGGAGCATGAAAATGAAATATGGCTGACGGAGAGTAGCTGCCGTTAGACGGGCGAGTGCAGCGTGCGGAATGCCGAGCTGAGTGTCAGGGGGTTAGACGGTTAGACGGTTAGATGGTGCTGCTCCTAGCCACAATATGCTTAAGTTGTGGTTATTTATTGTCGGGCATTTATAGCTCAGTCTCAGTGCTTGGGGCCAAAAGGATAAAAGAGTACGCGAGCTGCCAGCTCGAGTTTTTCATATTTTTCCCCCCAAAAGCATTTCATCGATTCATTATTGTGTGGCGTGCAACAGCAACAAAAAAAAAAAAATGAGAGGAAAAAAACTAAAAATTGGATTTGAACTTTGGCTTGATTCGTATCGACATATTTCGCCCGCATTCTGTATTCCGGCTGTCAACGCCAAAAGTTCAAAGCCCACCTCCATCCTTTTGCCACTCACTCTCTCTCTCTCTCTCACTCTCGCACACACACTCAGAGTCACTCTTTCTGTCTCTCTCTCACTCCGTTGAGTTGGTGAGTGAAGGACTGTCTGGCTGAGTGACGTGAGCTTACGTTTCCACCCCAGGCTGATTGATGTGCGCCAGCAAAAAAGTTGGCACTTGCTTTACTGTTGTCGATTACACACCGAGCTCTGCAAAAAAGAAAAAACTTTCCTGTTTCTCTTCCTCTTGCTGCTGCAAAATAAAAAGAAAAATAAAAAGAAAAAGAAAAAACACTACCCGAAATAAGTCATCGCGTGCAGCGCAGACATCAAGTCAAACTTAAGATTGATTAGTTATTGAAAACACTGAAACGATAACAACCATGCCCAAAAGCCAGCTGAAATACTGGTCAATCACGCACAGATACCCTGTAAACGCAACAAAAATAAACATTGAAATTTTAGAGACATTTCAAATATATAAATAAAAATTAATCTATCCCGAAAATGGAAAAGAAACATTATAGATTTCTATATTATGGTGTATATGAAATGGTCAATCAATCAATCAATGCAACACAAAGATTACTACAATATAGAAATATTACATATTTCAACTTTATATATATTATAAATATTGTGCTTACTGTCCAAACTAAACAGACTTCACAGAATATCATGGCTAACAGCGTGTAATCAATTTGAGCTGTTGTGCAAAATTTTTCATATGTATTGCTACCCTATAATTTTGCCGAGTGTACTTGAATGCCACGTTTTCTTATCCACACAGCCCCAAATAAGTCATAATGATTTTTGATCGATGTGTCAAGTCCAAGGCGTCAGCGAATCATTAACAAAAAATAAGAGGGGGTGCAGGAATAGGAAACCACCTACCAACAACCCCCAAGAAGCCACTACTCCATCACAGAGACCCTGTGCATAATCATTTTCAATAAATAATTTTTTTTCGCCCGCTTTAAGCGTTTATTTCTTCTTCACAATTTTTTTTGTTTGTCATAATGACAGCATGACAGGATAAATTACTGCCAAATGAATGAGGCAAAATAAGTCTTAAGCGACAGAGTAGAGAGAGAGAGGGCTGGAAGGTAGGGAGGGGAGGGAGTTGGGCACGCCCATTTGGTGCTGGCAAAAGCCAAACATAATTTTTTGTTGTGTAATTTACCACCAACACAACAGAACCGAGAACCGAGAACTGAGAACTGAGAACTGAGAACTGGATAAAGGGGCAGGCAACGCCCGCATGGCTAAAATTAATAGGCATAATAATTTTTTGACAGCACACCCAAGGATAACACACTGCAGCAGGCAAGTCATCAGAGTCCTCAGTCCGCAGTCCGCAGTCCTTCCATCAATGTGATGCGTGGTTTGGTGGGGGGAGGAGGAGAGGGCGGTAATTTTTTGTACCCAGTGACTTGACTGACAGGCAGGTTGATGATAAATGATGTCGCTGATGTTGAGACGATGATAGAGTGAGTGAGTGCGGAGAGAGGAAGTGGCAGAGGGAGAGGGAGAGGGAGAGAGAGAGAAAGAGGGAGAGCTGCCAAGTCATGGAGGCAATCATTTGGACTCGTCGCTGCTGCTCTATCACTTTAACTGACAGTCGCTCGTCAGAGTCTCAGGATGATTACATTGATGACGTTGCCACATACACACACACACACACACACACACACACACACAGTCAAACAAACAATCAAACATATTCATATTTGGCCATATTCACATTTATTTTATGCAATCTCATTGTATATATGTACTTTATATGTATTTTTCCTACTCAACTTGTATAATTAATTGATGAAATGTGCGTGCTTGCAACTCGCTTTGACAATGACCGATTGGTTTCCATTTCCACATCCAATTTTGGCCCGCTGGTTGTTGATCTCTAGTTCTGGTCATTATTTTGGTCTGCTAACGCGAAAAAGAAAACAGGCAAGTTATATCAGCGTACTTATGTTTAGTCATCAGGATCTAATTTATCAGATATTTTTTGGGGCTGTGATGTGTCAATTTAAAGTGTGAGAAAATTGCCGGGGCTTGTCTAAAATGATGAATGATGTTGACGATGATGACCACAAAAGTAAATAGTGTCGTCGTGCATGCTAGGAATCGAAAGTGATTTTCAAAAACAGAAGTCGGTCTACAAAAACATTTGCTCCGTTCCAAATTTGTAATCTAATCTATTTGAGATTAAAATGGAGAATGGGCAGAGGAAATAACTTTATATTTTATATAAATTGAGCAAACATATTTTACAATTTAAGGTTATAGTTGGTTATTTATATTTTGGATACAATAATTATAAACAAATAGCAAAAAATATTTTGAATCGCAGGTAATTTTTAAAAACAGCAATCAGCAAAAGAAAAAAACGAATCAGTTCTAAAATTGCTGCATTTGCGAGTAAAATTAAGAATTATCAGGTAGAAAACATATAAACTTTATTTAATAATTAATTCTTTATATTTATATTTATCTTGAGCAAATATATTTTTTAAATTAAAATGAAAAGAAAGCTTTTATTTTAGACATACTAATAAAAAGCGATATCTCTGAGTTTATCAAATGATAAATTGTTTTTTCATATTGTTCTCAATTATTGCACAATTTAATGCCAGTGGAAATATTTAAATCATTTTGAGCAGAATGCTAAACAAATTCCTTGGCTTTTCGTAACCCATTCCGGTAAAATGTTTGCTCTACACATGTTTGTTGCGGGTTGAGAGGAACAAATCAACTTCAATTGTTAACTTGCGACCCCGGAGCAAAGTTCACTTCCCCAAAACTGGTTGCCACAAAAGGCAAATGGCAAAGGCTCGAACAATGCACAGTGCAAGCTCATAAATAAAACAATTGACTAAAAACATAAATCAAACACTTAATACAATAGTTTCCGCTTTTATTATTATGTGGTCGGATTTGAGAGTCGAGCGAGCAACTCCAGCATTTGCTGCGCACTCGCATAAAATTGCCATAAATTAAAATAACAGTTAAATAAAGCATTGTGAGTGTATGTGTATGTGCGAGTGTATGTGCGTATATGTGTGTGAGTGTGTGAGTGTGAATGCGAATACGGGTATGGGTGTGGGTATGGGTGCGGGAATGAGTACTCGCAAATTAGCATACAAACTGTCTGCAGAAAAGACCATTGAAAACCCAGGTGAAGTCGCACGATAATATTAATATGTAGCGCACTTAATCATAAATGCCGGCCGACATGCAACGGGCGACACATGAAAGAACCCTCCCGCCCTCTCCTCATCCACAACCCGGGTCTGCCCAAGAGCGATGACGACGATGATGATGATGATAGTGTTGTAAGAGTGGCGATTTCTAACTGCCAAGTTGTTTGCCAAAGCGCAGCCATTTGGCTTTGCATGTTGCTAACTAGTTAATAATACAACTACAACGACAACAACAACAACAACAACAGTAACAACAGCATGCAACATGCAACATGCAACAAAAAGTGGCAAGCTTCATGACGCATTGCATGACATGCAGTCGCCGTAGTTTGTTGGAAACAGAGTTAGTTGACCACACACTCCATAACTGTAAACTCATAAAGTTAAGTCGAACCGAACCCGAACCTGAACCGAACCGCGTGGCGACCTCCAGGCTCTGACCCAAAGCGACACATGGAGAAACAAAATAGAGAGAGAGAGAGAGGGGGAAAAAGAAGAAAAACTCCCTTTGGCAAACATTTTTCATTTCATTGTGTAATTTATGACCAGCACTTTTCGAGCCGCAGGCCAAAGCCAGCAGCAGCAGCAGCAGCAGCAGCAGCAACAGCAGCAGCGGCAATCAGCCAAGCGTTAATCGTCGTTTGACTTGTTCGCTCTAGGCCCAAACCAGAAGGGGCAGCTAGAGAAGGGGGAGGGGGAATTCAGCTCGTTGCTGAGACTGGAAATGAGACTGCCACTTTGTCGCATTGTCGTGTGGCTGCTACTGTTTCATTATTACTGTTATTATTATTGTAATTTGGCGACTACCAACTGCCAACTGCCAACTGCCAACTGCCAACTTACCAACTTGGCCAGCATAGTCAATGTTGTAGGCCCAACCACGTTGACAGCGTGTCATTTCGTATCGTTTTGTTTAGTCATAGTTATACACAGCACTCGGTTTCCCGGTTCCGCTCCTGCCCCTGCTCCCATTCCCCCCCACAGCCCCTGCCACCATCTGCAGTGCGCAATTTGTAGTTACTCCCTTGCCCCCCATCACACCCTCCTCGCTTGTTGCTTGGCTTGGTTTGGTTTGTTTTCCTCCGTTTTTTTTTCAGCTCACTCTCCTTTATAGTTGGTCTTTTTGTGTGGCATATTTCATAATTAATTGTAAAATTATACACAGTCATATGCAAAAAGTGGTCGACAGTCATAATTTTTCTGCGCTTGTCACTTTGTATGCACTCTCCAGTTTTGGGTACTATTGACTATATATGCCAAAGGCAGTCAAGTGTTTAACTAGTAGAGGTACTCGACTTGCAGCAGACACAGGTACATATTTTATTTACCATTTTACCTACAATTTCAATTTATATTTCAGACTTATTCTACAAATTGTATCTCATTACAATCGAATTATAATCAACTTAAGCTGCTTACAAATTCAAATACATTTTTGTAAATTTTTATGCTGCTAAAAGTCGACAGTGACTGGCATAAGTATTGGCAACAGTAAAGTTGTTTACTAAATGGATAAGCGAACTTATATTTAATGTTATTTTGAATCATTATTTGAATATTATTTTAATAAATATTCTTGACATATTTTTGGTTAAGTCACGCTTAAATAATTACAAAGATAGTTTAATAAACAAAAATAACTTTTAATCATTTATTTATTTATTTAACGTCGACTAATATCTGTTGTCACAAGATATGTAATATATATATATATTATATTTTATATATGTCTTTCGCTGGTCAAGTGCTTATATATAAAAATATATGTGAGTATTGACAACAATTCCCATGAAAAAACCATTTATTTAATATTATTATTATTTTAACTATAACATTTAGCTGACATTTTATTATTATTATGGAAGACATTTGGTTGTTTTTATAATTTAAAATAAAAATAAATTACTTAATAAATAAAAAAAATATTATTTAAATATGTGAAATTAAATTGAAATAAATTAAGTATTTAGTTAATATGCGCTTATAGTTTTTCAGCAAAATATATTTTCTATATATTAATAGGTTATAGTGGGAAACCATTGAATGTGCCAATACTTTTGTCAGCTACTGTATATCGATCTGCAACCTGCTTCTCTGACTATACCGGGCCATACTCCTGGTCTTCTTAGAGCTGCTTGGCTGGTTGGCTGGTTGAAGGGCATTTGAGCTTCGAGTGCTTTTGCGTGACTGAATTTTGGTTGTTATTTATTCAGCGTTGTGTCGGCATTGCCTTTCATTTATTTTCGCGCTTATTTGAATACGAGTTTACGGCCATGCTGCATAACTAATCAGCTCAGAATAATGTAGAGCTCTCACAATTCATACAAATTAATTGGTTTCGCTGCCATTCAATGGGGCGTGTCTGCAGTAATGCTAACAACAACAAAAACCGCTCTGCTGCCAGTTGCCAACAACACATGCAACAATAACAACAACAACAGCACCAACAATAAAAGCAACTCAAGTGGAAACGGAAGGAACTATTTGCGGACAACGTCGTTCGACGACTGACTTGAGTGCAAGTAAAAATCATGGCAGGCAATGTAAGTCGGAAGCACACTCAACACCTGCTAGAAAGCATGCTAGAAGGCATGACGTCAGTTACTTAACTTACATAGTTCCCCAGTCGGAAGTAGACCGAAAGAAACTGTCATTGCCTGATATCCCTCCAGTTTAATTTGGATGGGAGCTGGGGGCTGGCGGCTGTAACGTGTCAGCTGTCAATTTGTATTTGATATGCTGCTAGTCCCCCAACTCACCCCACACACAAATCACAACAAATAAATGGCAATTGACAGCGACAAGTGCACAGCACTGAACTATTCCAGGCCCCCAAAATGCCACCCACTTTGGGGTCATGCTCTGCAATTGAACTTTGTGCGGCATGCAGGAGGAGCAGGAGGAGCTGGAGCTTCAGCAGGCATTCATTCATTCACGTATTTGTAGCTTATGCGCTGCTCTGGTGCTAAACGTTCGTGTCAAGACACTTTATTTGTCTTACTTATTTATGTTTATGTGCCACTCAATCCCCTCCCCCACAGCCCAATCCCCTCAGCACGCATTCCCAAATTAGGCACACGTCCATTTGGGACGTAGGCTACCTACTCGCCGCCTTGCCTCCTGCCCACCACCCACCCACCATTTGTGGCACAGCTGTGCCTAATTTATTTCACTGGACGTGCCCCCGTTTTTCTTATGCGCCTCATGCCTCGGCCAAACAGCAGCAGCAGCAGCAGCAGCAGCCACTCAATCCACAGTTGAAGATTTATTTCATTTTGAAGCACATTAAAATTTTACAAATTGCTAAATCAAATAAATGGCCGCGTTTATGGTGATAAATTGGCCAAGACATCGAAGTGAAAGTTTTAATTCAAGACTGAGGTCTCACATACCATTTTCCAGCGGATTCCTTAGGAATACCTAACTAAGTGTCTTAATTCTAGACGAAATTATTGAATGCTTTTCAAGTTTAAGTAAACCAAATAAAGATTTCAGGTTGATCTCTGTTTAACACTAAAGTTCACTTTATCTAAAGTTGATTTTTTATTTGTATTATTTCCCATTTTCGATTAGCTGCAACTGCCACTGATTTTGAGAGATAAATACACCCTTATTTGCGAATTTGCTGCTTGATTACAATTTATGACAATTGAAAGATGAAATATGCTGTCTTGGACATATGCAAAACAGTTCCGGGAATTGTGTTTGTCTGGGAGTCTGGCTGGTTTGTAAGCAACGCACACCCTTTTGTTAAATGGCAATAATTGTTATTTTAATATTTATGACAGCGAATAAATTCCGTGTCTGTCAGTTGTGCAATGCCACAAAAAGGGTGACAGACTTTTGTGCTACCCGAAATTTCATAGTTCATTATCAAATTTGTTATGCGTTTCGAGTGCTCATCAAAGGAGCACTCACTCTCAAGCAACCCTTATAAGGTGGACAGTAATAGTCTTAAGTGCGGGCCAGTTCACAGTTACCAGTTACCGGTTACCCGTTCACAGTTCACAGTTGCCAGTTGCCGGTTGGCAGTTGCAAGTTGCCAGTTGCCAGTTGCCAGTTGCCGGTTCCCATGATGTTGATAAGTGGAGTTCCGTTGACTTATTTGTAAGCATTTTATTGGACTGGGTTCTTTTTATGTTTTTTTCTTATTTTTTTTATTATTGTATATAACATTTTCAGCGTATGCTTTGCCACAACAAACAACCACATTTAACTCTTTCTTTTCCTCTCCGGTCTGCGCATAATTAATGCTGTCATCTTGTGCATATTTAACTCAATTACTTCCGCGCTTCTGCTGGAAGCGGTTGGTCTCGGTGATAGGGGCCCATCATGTCGGGACCTAATTCATTTTGTTACTTTATGTGATAGTTAAGGTCTTCTGGAGTGCCCGTGGCTCATTAAAAGAAATTGCTTTATTGGCGAAATTTACATACAAAGTGTTATGGTGGCCATGTTACAAAAAAATAACCATTTGCTTGCCATACCCATTATACAAAAGACTCGACGAACTCCAAAGAGCGAGCATCACTTATACAATCATCGTAGATTCTTATCGAAAGCGTAGATTGAAATAACAAAGTGGTTCCACAAGGGTTTCCCAATCAGCCGAAATAGAGCACTGATTAATAGCAGGCAATTAAAATGATATTTTCTTAATGGGGGTTAAGATACAGGTTTGGAGTTCTCCTGTTCGCCTGTTCGCCTGTTCTCCTGTTCTCCTGTTAATGTGTGAATTTGTGTATATCTGTTTAATCAGCCATAATGCTGAAAATGTCAAATGTCAACGATAAGAAAGCAGAGAGTACGAAAACAATGCGCCACATTAATGAAAAATCAAGATAGCAATTTTGTAAAAATATGACAACAACAAAAAGAAAAGCGTCCGAAACAGGCAGCAGTTGCGGCAACAACAGCAACAACAACTGGCAACACTGAATAGGACGAGAAATAAAAAGAATAAAACCAAGAAACAACAGCAGTTGACAACTGTCAGTGTCAGAGAGAGCTGCCAGTGCCACTGTCACTGTTGCTTCTTGCTGTCTTTTGTTCCCACTTTACTCTCCTTCCCCTCCCTCTCTCCCTCTCTCTCTCTCTCTCTCTCTTTTATATGCACACATATATATATATATATCTCGCTCCTTTTCTATTGTGCTCTTGAAACCGAAGGGTGCATTGAATAAACGGAGCCGTTTGTATAGCCAGTATTGGGCACATTTCATTGTTCCTTTTTTATGGATTCTCATTTCGCTAACAAGAACATACAAAATTGTTCGAAAATGATTCAGCTTTATTTTCTTGAAGTTTCTGTGTTTTTTATATGTGTGCAGGACAGACAGTCGCTTCCAAAAGTATTGGCCACGGTGGTGTAGTCTACTAAAAAGACAAATTCCTCGCATAAGAAAACTTTTACATAATATTATTTTTAAAAGGTGAAAATAATTATTAAAATCATATTAAATATAACATATATAAATATCAATAAAAAATTATATTTTAATAGTTCTTAAAATTATTTTTTAATCAAAGATTGTAAATTATGAATTATTCCATAACGTTCAAATAATTATTAAAATAAAATTCAATTAGTTGTCATAAATAATATCAATTAAAGGTGTTTTCTTTAGTATGGTACTAAAAAATATCAATATGATATTCAAATAGTCTTGAAAAATAATATTAAATAAAGATGTTTTATTTATTTGGTCTGTATGTAAAATATTGGTAAGATATTGGAAATATATATGTATATATATATATATAATTAAAGTTGTACTCATGGGATGCCTCTCCATAAAATAAATCACTTAAAATATTATAAAAAATGTGTATATATTTTTTTTACATGATTTATGTCCCATCAAGATCGTAAATATAAATTAAATAAATACAAAGTAAACAGAAGAGCATTCGTAGAGTATTTTTAGCTTCTTCAAAAGTTAAATTGAATTTTTATTTAGCGTGTTTTTGTCTGCTTTTTCTTTTTTTTTTGCTGTTTTGCACAGTTTTCACTGTTTGCTGTTGACATTAGCAGAAGCTTAGTCCTTGCTGTCTGTGCTGTCAAAAGTGTCCTGTCAGATGCTGTGTCACATGCAACTGTTCGGTGCGACAAAGGACTCGAGTAAAAGTCGTTTCGCCAGTTTCCAAAATTGGTGCCTCAGAGGAGTGCGAGAGGCAGTCAGCAGCAGCTGAACCTGTGGCATGGCATGACATTTTATGATTGCATTTGTGTGATCCGCTGATGGCTGTGTGAAGTTTGTTGTTCGTTGCTGCTGTTGAAAGAAAAAAATGTAATTAACGAGCACCCATAAATAAAATTAACCCAAATTAAACACTGGCAATTAATTACAGCTGCTGGGCAGCCAGATTTAACAGCAAATTAACACCACAGAATCTGCCGGACTTTTTGGAAAAAAAGAAGTGAAATGTTAGACGAGCCTGACAGTTTAACTGACCATTAATTTGCATTTAAATTGTACGGCAAGGAAGCATGCGACAAATTCTGTGAGACCTTTTTGAGATGTTTCCCATCAACAGCAACAACAACAACATTATCTCACACACCATGTGGCATGTCGAAAAGCATTCGAGCGGAATTTGCATATTTTTGACATATTTTCTACAAATTTCGGGGCAGCTTGACCATTTTGGCTTTGGGTCTCGTCTCGGGTCGGGTGTGTAACAATTTTTACTTTATGCAACAAAATGTTCACAGTTGATTTATATTGTGTATGTGTGTGTTTGTGTGTGTTTCCCTCTGTCTCTTCCTATCAGTGTATTGGTGTTTTTGTGTGTGCTTGTGCATATAAAGCCAGGCATGAAAATATTTCTTTTCATGTTTTATCGCACATTTTTCTTCATTTTGTGGCTCTTTGCCGTTTACAGCGCATTAAAATTTACTTGAACGCTCGTAAATTTCGCATTCTCACTGGCAAAAATAAATGTAATAATCGTAAAAATCATGATGAAACAGATTTTTGGCCAGCTCTCATAATGCACAAAAAGTATTTCTTCTCATAAATTGCAGCTCATAATTTGCCCTTACAATTTTCTGTAATAAATTTTATATTAATATCGTTAAACGCATTTCGCATACCCACTAAATTAAAAGTATTTTCTGTGTTGTGATTTTTAATATATTTACAAATAAGTACAAACATTTCAGAAGTGCGTCGGCGAAATCCACTAGTGAAGTACCCTCGTTTCTATTAAAGTTTCTTGTTGCAAAGTCCAGAAAAACTTGGCAAGAATTTTTTATTGTATGCAATATAAATGCAACTCAATTAGAAACAACAAAAAATAACTTTTAAATGTTATTAAAATATTTTGCTATTTATATATTAGTTGGTTTTGAAATTCACAATTTTTGTGTATATCTTTTGTTTCTATTTAATATGAACTAATAACATAACTAATTTAAATTAAAAGTAAAACTACATATTGCAATTGTTTTTCATGTCTTTTAAATAGCTCAAATGTTTAATATGCTGTACATTTTTTTGGTTCAGCTCGTAGCTATTTTTATAATGCGAAATCAAATGGCACCTGAGGCTGAGTTGGCCCTTTTGTAAGTACATTGAAGGGCTACTGTATGCATTTAAACTACATTGATTGCCCTTCGCATGCAGTGATTAATTTAACCCAATCTAAAATTTGTACTTTCTGGTCTGCTTTGGTGTGGCGTATAATTCACTGCTCTAATCTCAATGGCAGTCCCATAAGGGCACAAGTTGCTGCGGTAAATGCAATGCATTTGGCTTGCAACATCATAAAGCTCAACCCTGCAGCCCTCGATGGGCCATCAGTCCCCACAGAAAGACACATAAATTGCGCTTTTAATAGCATCCGCCTGTCATTGCAATCTAAATAAATTGTTATATTTATTTACGACAAAATGTCCACACACAGGAGAGGCGTGTCAGAGGAGAGGAGAGGAGACGAGAGCGGATTGTGAGGGGGGACGAAAGCGAGTGTGGCTAGAAAATATGAAAATTAACTGCCGACTAAAGCCGAATCCCACCACATATAACCCACACACACACACACACACACAAACATATCCCAGGCAAAACAATTGCGCCACAATTTCCACATGTGTGTGTGTGAGTGTGTGCCAGTATTTGTGTGTAATTTTCACTTCATGTTTGGCCACAAAAACGCAGAAACTGCCATAAAATGCACACAGCGCAGACACACACACGCACGCAGAGAGAAGGGCGCGGAGAAGTCCTGGCCAGAGGAGCGACCCCAAACAATAAGGTGAATGGGGGCACTAAATGCCACTAAATGAATTTATTTGCCAGAGCAGCCCCAGCCAACCAGCCAACCAACAACAACGCCAACAACAGCAGCAAAAACAAAAGCAATCTGAACGGGAACATTTTGAGAGTAAATAAAGCCCAAATGAGATTTATGCAACATGACCGACAACGACCAAGTGCTGAAGTTGCCCCAAGCCACATGCCCAGCAATTTTACAGCTTCCACTCCTCGCCTCTCTCTCTCTCTCTCTCCATCCCTCTCTGTCTGTCCCTGTCCCTCTCAGCAGTAGGTTAGTTCGTTAGTTTCAGCGGGCAACCAACCCGCAGCCGCACCCAGACAACTGCCCCTCCCCGGCCCCCTTCTGGGGTGTCCTGTGCGTGCCTTTTAACCCAACTAATTTTTTTTTTGGGGGGGGGGGGGAACAACAAAAAACACTACGACGAATGAGAGTCGCATCCTTCTTTGTGCTCTGTCCTGACTCGGCTCCTGGTTCACATTTATCCTGCACAAAATTGTCACATAAATTTCACAGTGTCCGAGACACGTCGAGCGTACTTCATTTTGTATTTTATGATATTTTTCCTAACTGGTTAAAGGGATATTTATGGTTCACAAGCTAAGCAGAAGCAGAAAACATACTTTTTTATTATTTTTTTATTTTGCTAAACCAGACAGTGAGCTTATTTGGCTGCAAAATAAATATGTTTTTCCCAAAGTGGTCAACAAAATGTATTAATTAATCGGATATCCGCTTACACTTAATTAGAACTTCCGTTTTTTTACTTTAATGGGAAATCTAATGTCAAACCTCTCAAGTGGCATGTATTGAAAGTTGATTTATGGCTGCATTAGTCCACCCCAAAGTCGGATAAGAGTATAATAAAATGTTTGCTCCTTTCTGAAATGAAATTTGAGAATAAACCGTTACCAAATTTTTGGTTAACTTGTTGCCAAGGGTAACAGTGCATTAAACAAACTGCGGCTCGAGAATATTGCCAGAGGGCATACTTTATTTCGACGACAAGTTTAACCCTTTTATTTTTTTGCTGTGGGTTTGGCATTTCACTTTTGTTTGCTTGGAATTGACTGATTACCCACAAAATAACCGAATTTCCCAAAAATTTGTATGCAATTCGAGACATTAATAAAAGTTTCTTACGTTCAGAAACTAACCCCTTTTCCCAGCACAAATTGTGCCAGACGGGTTCCAGTTTGATCAAATGTGTAACATTTGTTACATCAAATGGCATTGCTAATTAACTCAGATTGTCTGAGGGAGTGACAGAGTGTGGCAGGAGAGGGAAAGTGTGAGAAAATGAACTCTGCGGACTTATAATATATATATATATGTTGTTTATAGGTTCTTTTCTCTGAAATGTTTGTAAAAATACTTAACTGCTTACAGAGTATTTTTTACATATCAAATATGATGTGAATTATTTGCAGATAATCAACTTATAACCGTATTATGACTTCTGCAATTTTGAGTTGTTGGTAACCAATTTCGAATTTAAGAAATTATCATAGTGGAATCAGGCCATTTTAAATTTCCCTCTCAGCTGGTGCATTTTGCTGGTATTTGCCTAATTATTTTTTGTTAATATTTAAAAGCCTGGCATTAAATAATTATTCCGGCCAAACTGAAGCAAATAAATATACATTAATTAAGTATCTTGTCTGGCTTGGTTTGGAAGCAGTGGACAATAGAAAACTGATTTAAGGGACGAGGAGTTTATTTATCCCATTTATTAGAGCTATGAATTGAACGCTTGAAAGCTAATCAGCTTACAACAATATACACAAGCATTGACTATATAAAGCTACTACTTAAATGTTCCATTTGTATTTATGCAAATTATTTGTGTAAGATATGATTTGAACTGTCTGCAGATAATCAATGTATACAGTTACTACTTAAAGTTTCCATTTGCATTTATGAACCTAGTCTTGACAATAGACAAGGATGTTATCGCATTAGCCTCAGCTCAGCTCACCTCACGAATTTATCGAGTCGACAAAATGGGAAAAGGAGAAAAGGAGAAATGGCTGTGGCCCTTGGAGAGCTGCCCATGTAGTTCAGAGACATTACTTCTGCTTAGTTTAGCAAAACGATGAAAGCATCGTTTTCATTTCATTTAAAATGCTGTCAGCACGTAACCCAGGGCCAAGTCACAAGGGTCTCTCCCCCATCCTTCCCCCTCTCTCACTGTATGCCTGAGTATGGTTCTTTTTCAATGTCTTCATGTCCTTTTTTATGGCACTTTCAACGCGTCATTGAGTGCGCCGCGGCGCGTAGTAATCAGCCCGTAGAATGCGGCATGGAGTCGACAGTGTAGTAGAGTGTGTGTGTGTGTGTGAGTGTGTGTGGGGGGTAGGGGGTTAGAGTATTTTGTGGAAGTGCTGCCAACAAGCATTCAGGCTGAAAATGAAGACGCTTAGAGAGGTTGAAAGAAAGCAAGAGCAGGGCTGCCTTCTTGAGCGTGAGGTGTGCGTTTATAATCAAATTAGAAGTGAAGCGTAAGATCAAAGGGAAGGCGACCAGCAACAGAGAGGGAGACAGAGAGAGTGAAATAGAGAGGTATATAGAGAGAGGGAGAGAGTAATTGTTGAAAAATAGGCGCGACATAATGCCCGAAATGTCGAAAACACAAGCTGCCACAAAATGTTGGAAGATGATGAGGGGCTGTGTTTGGCTTGACAACTTGAAGTGGAAATGACTGCGCGGCCTGCTGTGGCTGAAGAAGACGTCTCATTAATGACAACAAGGAGCCCCAGAGTCGAAGACCGAATCCAAGCCGAAATCGAAATCGAAGTCCAGGTTCAGGTCCAAGACCTCAGCGCAAAGGGAAAGGTGTATTATGCACTCAACTCAACTCAACTCAACTCAGCGCAACTCAACTCAGCTCAGCTCAACGCGACTCATTTCAAACTCAAACTGGGGGCTGTCAATTCAAGTTTTTGTTGAATTGTTTGTGCTCAAGTGGTTTGTTGGCTGCTTGTTGGTTGTTGGTTGCTGGTTGCTGGTTTGGGGCGACTCTCTAACCACTTCCTCGAAGGATCATAGCGATGCGCGATATATAATTGAAAGCGAGAAGAAGGTACCACAAAATTGCTCCCGACGTTGGCTGACATTTAAAGTTGATTATGAGTGCCCCACGTTGGGAGGATGTTGCCCCGTTCTGGCTGATGTGGCTGCTGTTGCTGTTGCTGTTGCTGTTGCTGCTGATGTTGATAATGATGATGATGATGATGGTGCTGCTGTCAGAGAATCGGCATTATTTTCGTGCTGAGGTTGCTGACGACAGGTTAAATGTTTTCATTATGAATCGCTGAGCAGAGCTGCGTGAAGCTGTCGGCAGTTTTTCCATAATTGGAGCTGCACTCAAGTGTCCTTAAGTATTGTTGTTGTTGTTCTCGTTGCTGCTGAAGCCTAAATTGAGTTCTAGGTAGTCTCCAGTCACCAGTCAACAGTCAGCAGTCAGCAGTCAGCCTAAGTTCCCAGTTTCAACTCAAGACTCAAGTGTTGGCCTTATGATTGTCCCTCTTTTGATAGTGAATTGTGGACCCGTTCAATTAGTTCCTCGAATACGAGCATTTTCTGTCTGCCTTTGACACTTGTCATATTCAGCATTTGTTTTCTAATTTAGCTAATATTTAATAAGCACAATTCAGACAATAATATTTTTAATAATTTTTTGCAAATAGAATTGCATTTGAAATCATTTGAATTATTTATTAATAATCGATAAACACAACTTGATTCATGTGTTAATTAAATGTTTGTTTAATAAATTCGTTTCAGACAATGATTCAATTAAAATTTAATGTTTTACTACTCACCATATTTTTCTTAATATAATTGTCTTTTAAATTGCACATATTTTGCCTCTTATTTTCAACATATTTTTATTACTATAAATGTTCAACTTTTAATTTCCACACCTTTTTCTTAATCTAAATGGAAAACTAATGTTTTTACACTTTTTTTTCTTAATCTAAATGAAAGCATTTTATATTTTCCATTTTGTATCAATAGTCTTAAGTTGAAAAGGATTAAAATGAATTTAAATTTATGACCATGATAAAAAGTTGTATGCGTAACATGCAAAGAATAATAAAGTTCTATCGAGCATTTTAGATTGCGACGCATCCACAGAAAAAAAAGTCATTTAATTTAGTTAGTCGTAAAAAAGAGAGAAACCGTATACTAAAAACCAGCTGTGATTTATGGAACATCAAAGAGAGCCGGGCTCGAAACGGAGACGTTCGTCGGACACGTGACGATGAGCGGCACATCAATAAATTAACACAAAAACCAAACTGAGCAACTGAGCCAACTGAGAAACTGAACAACTGAACAACTGAGCAACTGAGCAACTGAACAGTTGAGTAGACAAACTGCGAGAGTCATAAAGGACCCTTAAAAAAACAAACATGCCACGCATAACTGATGTTTATACTAGCACACACACACGTACACTCATAAGTAAATAGTAATACTTGTATACCACACTCATATACACTCAGAAAAAACTCCAGCAAAATGTTAGAAAATCGAGTAACAAGATGTTTAATAGAAGTAATCGTTCCAGTTACGCTCGTATTAATTAAATATTTTAGTAAAGTATAGCTTTAAGTAAGCTTACATTTTAGAATATTATTTTAATAATTCATAGTATATATTATATATATGGACTATATACAGACTAAAGAGATATCTCTATCTATATAGTCTAAGGTTAGTATATAAGTTAATATATAATATAAATTAAAAACTTTCCTTTACAAGTTTAAATTCATTTTTAAATTCATTTTATTTAATATACTAAAACTTAAGATTTTACGACTTCGTTTCATACTTAATCTACTTCCCTCTGAGGGAAACAAGAGCTTAACATCAACCAAATAATTTAGAAATATATATCTGTATCATAGCAGTAAAAAGAGCCAATTTAATTAATTTATTCTGTATTTTTCTGAAAAATTAAAAATATATAATAATAATAATTTTTAGAACTTTTTTATATATAGAAATTATGCTAGAAATAATTTCTGAAAGCGATTTTTAAAAATTTACGACCATTATTTTTCTGAGTGCACACTTCATATCAACAGCAGAAGCAGCAGCAGCAGCAAAAAGAAAAAATTACATAAAAAAAGAAACCTTTACAACGTGCAATAAAAACTAAATTATATCCTTTCACGTTCAAGTGGCTGAGTCGCCGCTCGCGGCATGCATGAAAAACGAATCAACAACGATGCCGCCGCTGAGCAGGAGGCAGCAACATGTTGTCCAGACAGGCAGTCAAACAGACAGTCGGACAGACGGAGACAAACAGATAGACAGACAGACAGAGACCACGACCCACGCACTATTTAATTTAGTACAAAATTATTATGCGCAACATTAGCACTCGGGAAAGGGAACGGCGACTGGGTTTGTGTTTGGGTTTTTTTTGGTTCGGGATTGGGATTGGGATTGGTATGGGAGCGAAGCGTGAGGTGCCTCAAATGAAGTGTGAATTCTGCTGTCAGCCTGTCATTTCAACAGAGCGCACAAGAACAGAGGCAGAAGTGCCGCCGTCTCTTCCTCAGTCTCCCGCTCTGCCTCTGCCTCCGTCTCCGTCTCCGGCTCGGTCTCTGTCTCTGTCTGAATCTTTGTTTTCTTTGGCTTCCTTCCACATTGCTTTTTGCACTGAGGCACCACAAGGATTACTATTTGAAATGGCTCGTTTTATATAATTTTGTATGCGTTTTTTAAACTTACTTTTAGCTAAAGTTCATTTATTTTAAATGTACGCAGTTTGTTAGTAAAGCCAGTTTAACAAATAAGGATTTGAACGTGATAATTCTTCAAAAATGCCAGAATAAGCTTCTTTGCACAATTATCAAAGCACATGAATAGCTGTGTGTTCCACATATAGAAGAGGGATTATCACAACTCAGCTCCTAAGGACATTCCAAGAACGTATTCATTAAACTGCTGAACAACAGTCAACTGCCACCAGAAGACAAAAGTGATTCCATAGTCAGTTTATATACATATCTTTTATTTGATCAATTTATTTGTTTTATCTTAGATTTGTAATTTAATTTCTTTCTTTGAAACCAGTTTACTGTTGTATTGTCAAACTTCCTACTTAAATGATCTGGTTTAAATAAGTTTGTTCAATATGAAAAGAATCTATTTTGTAAAACAAAATCTCCGTTTTGAGTCCAATATTAAGGAAATTTTTAGAGTTTAATAATTATATGTATGGGTGTATTCGATATTAATTGCTTGGATAAATCTTTACAGTTTTGTATTTTATAACTTTCGGAAATCAATTTTTATCGTTGTTCTCTAAAGCTAAACTTGACTGAGTGTTAAATATTTGTCGATAGGTTAAAGACAAAAGCCACACAACTTGTTCTGTCTGTTGCGAAAAGGGAAGCATTTTTACAATTGGCAAAATAAATTTTACATTTAAAGCAATTTTTTTAAAGCGCTTTTTAGTATTATCAAAAATAATAATAAACTTTTGATAGCAGCTGATATATATTTAAATACTAATAAAATATTTGGCATATACAGTTTAAGTGGTTTTTGCACAATGTAGTTAATCTCCGATTTGTAAACTGATTGATAAAGTTCGTTTATAAAAATTAAGAATTATGTGTGATGTTTTATCTTTTGTGCATTTGTCTTGTAAAAGGGTTGAACAAATTGAGTACTCGGAAGAAAAATGTGTCTTGCTTGTCTCAACTGAGCCAACAAGCAACAACAGTTTCCTAAACAAATTTGATAAAGCCAAAAACTACAAAAGCGTTCCGGGAAATTTGCAATCAACAACTGTCATGGCCAAACAGGCAAATAAATGACGCGTGACTGTCAGGATAGTCAAGGCCAGGACGAGGGCGAGGACCAGCCAGGATAGGACGAGTGTGGCACAGTTGCCTGCCACAGCGTGTTGCAAGCAGGACAAGGGAGAGACAATGCGACAGCCTCGAAACACTTTGATAAATGCCTCATAAAATGAGCAATTATCACGTGCCGCATTTTGAGGCAGCTGAGCGTCAAACTTGGAGGACAATTAAAAGCCAAACACAGAACGTCAATAAAATTATTTGTCAAAATGTCAGGGGACGACACCGTTGGTGAGGGGAAGTGAGGGGAGTGAGCCGAAGGATGCCCGGCTCGCCGAGAGACATACGCAGAAGTGTCAAACTCTCGCTCTGATGGCACTGAAATTAATGAGCAACATAAATCAAGGACAATGCCTGGACGAGGCAGCCAGCCTCGTTGTCCTTGATTGACCGCACTCGCATTCGCATTCCCTGCGCAATATCCTTAAGAGTGACAGAGTCTCTCTGTTTCTCTCTGCCTTCGCTTGTGGCACAAAATTAGCAACGCCATCAAGCAAATCAATAAACAACGCATCATAAAAACTTCGGTTGGCCATAAAAAGAAATACAGCAAAAAATATGGCACACACGGCAAGGCTCAGCATCGATAGATATTCATGATATATAGACCATAATTTATGGGCGCTTTATCAACACAACACGACGCGCTGTGGGACGGGATGGAGAGTATTCCTTATGGATGGCTATATCCTGTTAGCGCCAGTTATCCGGACTTGAAGCCTTTTTGCTCTGGGGATTCTGAGACGCTTGTTAAACTGTGAAGGTCGTAAACATTTTATGCCCGGTCATAAATATTTGGCGCAGCTTACATACAGAAGAACAACAACAAAAACAACAATAAAAATAAAAAGGATATGCAATCCTTGTTTGCTTGTTGTTGTTTCCACAGATTTTTATGTGACACTCGAATTGCAGTATTTGTTTTTCTCTCTCTATTTTATTATGTTGTCAGTCAGCACATGGAAGATGATCATCTATGAATGCCCTGCTCTCAAAACTCTTCACTTTTATAAAATACTCTGCTAAACCCATAAATAATCATTTGCCAATCTAAACATTGCTAGCGATTTATATAAATCTAGTCCATTAATTTCATTTGGTTTTTGTTATATTCGAATTTCAGCGATTTTTAGTATAATAAATTTATGCAGAATACCAATTTAGTACTTAAATGTAAGCTAAAATAAATTATTGTTTATTCTTTGGTGGCCAATTTTTTATAATCAATTATAAACATTAAGCAAATATATTATTAAATAAAACATTTTAATTTTGATTAGAAATTTAATTGGCTACATTTTCAGGATTTAAAATTAAATTATGAAATTATATAAAACTATGAATCAGGCAGAAAGTACTCAGTCATTCAGTATTCATGATCAGAGTCTAGGCACGAGTCGATATAACCGTGTTTGTCTGTATAAAAAAGGCGATCTCAGAGACTATAAGAGTTGGGAACTTTAAATTTGACGTTAAAGTTCTCGTATAACACAGCAGGCTAAGTTTTCATTTTATCGATAACAGTACCCATTACGCGAATATCGATACAAATCGATATCCAATTACAATTAAAGACACAATTGTAATTATTTGGCCTTCCAATTAATATTCTGGATGAATTCTAAAATTTGCATTAGGATCGGATAAGAAACAGAGATTTTCATATTAAACAAAAATATCTCTTTAAATCTGAAAATGCATTTAAAAGGATTAAAATATTTATTTCTTTAAGGGTATCTTCTAGTCCAGCTCTCCCATCTAACTATTGGTAGTTTCAATTGATTTTGAAAATTTGGTGAATTTTGATTTATTATTTCAGGGAAAAACCACCCCAACTTCTAGTCTAAATCAGCTTTGTTATTTGACAAGCAATTAATACCCAATACCATTGGCAATAAAATTTATATTGTCAATTTATCATTCAGATTCAGATTCCTGCACGTGTCACATTTTTTATCTCAAATATTGCATTGTTTTCTATTCTTTATTTGATCATTTATATATTTTTTTTATTTTGGTTCATTGTCAGCAGGAATGCAACCATTAATTTGCTTTATTAAGCTACACAGATTTGGCAAGGGGAGTGGCTAAGGGGCTAGGGGGGTGGGGCGAGTGTGGCATGCCCGCATTTTGCCCGCAGCTCGGCAAAAAAATTTATATATGTATTCTAAAGGAACCTTTACGTTTACCGTAAAATTTCAATGTCACCAATTGCCAGGGGCAATTTTTCTTCGCCTATGTGTGTGTGTGTGTGTGTGTGTATTTTCTGCTCGTTACTATTACGAGATAAATTGTTGTCGATAAATTATCGACAGTCGCTCTTTCTTTGCCTCCCTTACTTCCTACCAGCCCCCCTGCACTACACTTTATCATGCCGGATGTGTGTCCCTTTTTTTACACAATTTTGTTTTATGTGGGTTTCTTCTTGTGTGTGTGTGCGAGTGTGTGTGCGAGTGTGTTGCATAGTCGAGTTTACCCAATTTATTGCAGTTTGTTTTTCAATTTTTTAAATTGCTGGGATTTTGTGGGCTGAGTTATTGCATTGTTGCTAACATCAAATCGAAAGCAATAATTGGGCTATCAAAACTTTGCAACACTCTTCGGCTCTTATACGCTCGAGCAGTGTTGTAGAAGAGTTTAATTTTAGTACTCAATCTTAGCCTTCGCTAATATTCTAAGAGTGTTCAACAGCAGCCACAACAACAACAGCAGCAATCGCTGTGTGTGTGTGTGTGTGTGTGTGTGTGTGTGTGTGTGTGTGTTTAGTACTTTCATATTTTTGAAGATAATGTCAAATTTATTGCATTATTTTGCGCTGCTTGCTTTGCTGCTGTTATTCTTGATGGCATTGCCAACATGCGTGCCAACCCCACCCATCGCCGCCTACAACTCCTTTGTGCGCTATCCCTTTCACACTGCTGCTGCTGCTGTTGTTGTTGTTGTTGCTGCGCATAAATCAAACGGTAAATGGCTGCATTTTTATGACTGCCTTTTGCGCCATTGCCAACGCCAGCGTCGACGTCGTCGTCATCGTTCATCGTTCGCCTTTTTCGCTGTTTCGCTTTTATCACACAAACATTTCAGTGATAATAAATGCCATAAAAATGAAGAAATATGTGGTTAATTTTATGTTCTCTGCTCTGCTCTGCTGCCGCTGCTGCTGCTGCCTCCTTTTTATGCTCTGTTACCTTCGGTATCAAGAGTATATTAATTTTACAACGACATTTTTTCCAACACAGCGTAATAATAGGAAAATCGATAAAAATCTATAAAAATCGACAAGAGTCACCAAATTGGAAAGGTATATTGCTAGTATTATCCTTCAAAAGCTGGAAAAATATTTGCTAAATGAGCTAAAGAAACTAAATTAGGAAGTTAGATTCCGAGGAACCTTTCCAAATGCCAATATATCCTGCAATTTAAGAGCTAAACTTGGAAGTCAGATTACTAAAACTTTCCTCTAATATTTTTTTCATCCACTCGCAGTAAAATACCACAATTTTAGAGCCAAACTTGGTGAATAGATTACTAGGAATCTCCGTCAAAGACAGGTATCTCTTGGCTACATCCACCCCATTCTGCATCACTTGTTATAGGATGGTATTACCTATTGGTATCAGAGTATTCCACAGTCGTTTAAGCCCAACTGCGACGTTCTCACTTGTTATTATATTCTTCATTTACACACACACACACGCACACACACACACACACACACACGCACATAAATGTTTTCGTGGCCACAAATATTTTTTGCTCTTCTGCTGAGCATTTTACATCCCTGCGTGTAATTTATAATATTTTGTGTTATTTATATGCAGGCCCCCTCCCCTCCCCCAACCCAACTCGCTCCATTGGCCCTCCTTCCGCCCACAAATGCGTTCGCATTGCTAGTAAATAATTCACATGCGCTGGCAAAATTTATGACGCTGACAAAGTAGCCGTAAAAATATGAATTACTTACGTACTTCGTACATACCTTCTTACGTACTTACGTATAGACTTACGTGCCGTGCCCCAATGCATATTTATTTTGGCATTTAACACAAATGAAAAAGAAAAAAAACAAAAAGAAAAACCTGGCAACTTGCAGCAGTTGCCAGCATTTTGAATCAAGAAAAGCCGCAAATTATGCCAAAGCCAAATCCAAAGCAAAACACGCTTTAACCTAATAAATCCCTCATCAACATTGTTTTGTGTGAAGGTCATTTCAGATCCTAACTGTTCTACCTGTAAATCCTTGCTCTTGGCTTCTGGCCAGGATTACGCATTGCTTAAATGCCCAGAATCAGCCGTAAGCCAAAGAAGATCTCTTTCAATCTTTATCTGGCATATTTGCAACGATTTTACTTTTAAATACTCTTAAAACCAAAATCCATCCTGATTATTTAATAATTATTATTTAAGGTAGAGAGAGAGATGATTTTCTGAAGAAAAGAAATCAGGGAACCAATGCCAGGCGGTCTAGTGGAGTTATTAAATCGAAAAGGATACTCAATCAGGATACTCTAATTACCCCAAATGCGAGAAAGAAAAAAAACAAGAAATGTTTTCATATGTATCTTTTTTAAATTTGTAAATTTGAGGAACTTAGGCAAACGATTTTAGAAGTGGAAGAATACTCTTAAAAAACAACTGAGAAAGAGAAAATATAATTTTATTCACAGTTTACAACTTGTTCAAATTTAATTAAAATTCAAATAAAAAATTTGCATTTTTTGACAACAGAAAGAAAATTTAGGAAAAAATAAAAGCGGCACTTTGAAAATGTTCATTTACAATTACGAAAATTAGAAATAAAAACGATTTCTATAAAATTGACACGTCGTCTTTTTCTCTGCATATTTCCTTACAATTAAAAAAATAAATTGCATTTATAAATATATGTTATAAAATATTAAAATGTAATACATCAATTTGAACCTAAAAAAAATCAATTTTCTGAGGGAATTTAAATGCAATATAAATCAACATTTTTTGGGGATACCCCAGAAGAAACCCAAGTTATTGCTAAAAATGCCATATGTCATTATGTAGTAAAATACCATCTGAAGAATGGGAATTCAGTGTTGCTAAACCCATTAAAAACACTCGCTTAGCTGTATTATTGAGAATACATCAAACAACCAACTAAACTATTAAAAAGTTTGAAAGTGCAGCATGTGGCATCAAAAGCAGCATCACAATGCTACTTACAACTTGTGGCTGAGATTAATTAAGCCACACACAGACACACACACAAGCATTTATAATACGATTACTAGCAACGCGAGACGACAAAACATGTGAAAAATTGTTGGTTGCAAGTTTGACATGACGACAAAACAACGATTTCCACTTTCCAACACAATAAACAAGAAGAAGAAGCTCGCCTGTGTTGGAAAACAAACCGCAGAACAGAACAGAAACCAGAAGTTAATCGAATAACGCTGAACAAAGCCACAGTCAAAGTTAGAGTGGGAGAGTGAGATAGTGAGAGTGAGAAAGAGAAAGAGAAGGAGAAGAGGGGGCAAACAAATTAATTTTTATATGACATTAAAACGAGCCGAGCCGAGGCGATGGCATAAAAAAAAGAGTGCTTAAGTGTTGAGTGAGTGAGAAACAAATCTCGGCGAAGACAATGCGACCGAGCAGCCTGCTGTTGACAGCCGAGAGCAGTTCACAGAGAGTGAGAGCTGTAGCTGGAGCGGGAGTGGGAGCGGGAGAGCAAGATTGAGTGCGTGACATATGTGTGAAGATAAAATTAATGAGCGCGTCAAAGGCGAACTTCCGTGGACGGCAGCAGCAGCAACAGAGAACGAAAAAAAAAGAGCGCCGCTCTCATGCTCAACTGTTGCTCTCGCGCCGAGTGTTGCCGTGTTGCACGCTGCAAACTGAACGTGTGCAGGAGCGAGCGAGAAATGCCCATGCAGCTGATTGAAATGAAATGCAAAAAGAAAAAACAGAAAAAAAAAACCTGCTCGTCCACTTTACGGCTTCCATTGCATGGCGCATGCGATGTGATTGGGCAAGAAGTACGCCATATTTGAAAATTACGCAGAGTGCAGCTCGCTCGCACAGCACATGCGCCTCTCCTTTCGCACACACACCCAAACGGCTATGCAGCGCTGCTTACCGGTTCTGAGCGCAACATACAGCAAAGAGCGCAAAAAAAGAGAGCGAGCGCCGAATGCCGAGTGCTGAGCGCTGAGAGCGAGCGCCGACAACTGAGCGAATTTTCGCTTCACTCTATCGCAAATCGCTGGCTGTTGAATTTGTTGAATTCAGTTCGAGTTTAGCCTTCGATGCGTTCAGACGTGTTCGGAAAAAACTAGGAAAGAACGGAAAGCAAAGCAAAGCAAAAAAAAGCAAACTCTTCAAAATCAAAAATCTTTGAGAACGTTTTTATCTCTCTTAATCAACGTCGAGTTAAGTGTTAAGTGCTTCAATAAGTGAAAGATACGCCGCCAATTGGCCGACTTGTCAAATTAGTGCAGCACACAAGAAATCTTAACTAAAGTGTGAAGAATAATACAAATTCAAAAGAAAATAAAAATACATCAAATTCTTTGGGATTAAAAAATTTGCCGTCGCATTCTCCATTTGGATTACACTGAAACCAACAAAAATTAATAAAAAATAATAAGCAAAACAGCAGTTGCAATTTATATTTTTATTGTAAAACTGCTCGGAATTTGTCAACCGACGCATTTTCTGTGGATTACTCAATAAACAATAAACAAAAGCCAAAGCAGCCCCAAAATGGTTGTCTTGGAAGGCGGCGGTGGTGTTGTCACCATCGGCAACAACCAATACTTGCAACCGGATTACTTGGCCCCATTGCCAACAACGGTTAGTATTCAAAACCAAAAAAATAAATATTTATAATAATAAAATTAAAAATTAAAAAGTTGAGGTGCTCAAAAAATAAACGAATTCATATATTAAAAAATTAAAAATGTTGAGGTATTAAAAAATAAAAAAAAGCGTAAGCTATTAAAACAAACATAGTTCGGCAAAAAAATAAACAAATAAAAGAGTTCAGATATAAAAAAATAGCACAAAAAGAGCCACTTGAGTAAATAAACAAAAAGCATAAAAATGCTGAAGACAACTAAACAAATAAAAATATCAGACATAAAAAAAAATGGTTTTTTTGCTGCTAAATAAAATGAATGAATTTTGCAATTAACGTTCAACAAATAAGTTGCTTATTTAAGCATTCTAATTGAAAAAACTAGCTGACTTTGCTTAAATAAAGCACCACAGAAATTCCATTGAACAACGAAAATTGCAACCCACTTTTTTATTTATCAAAAAAAAAATGCAACCTAATTTAAAAAAATACATTTTTTTATAACATTTACAAAATGTAACTGCTGATTTTCAACACATTAATGTAAAACATGAAATTTTAAACTTCTTTTTATTTTATACAAATTCAGCGATTTGTGAAAATTGGAAACGGGTTTTTGTACTTAAAGTCAAATAAGACTTGAACCATTTTTGAATTGAATTCAAGAAATATTTAAAAATATTAAGAAATAATTTAAAAAATTATAAAAAATATCCAAAACAGTGTATATAATAAAATTAAAGACATGCCCATTTTTGTAAATATTTATTAAAAAAGTAAATACATTTTTTTAATCCCTCTCAACTCGCTTCTCTATTGAAAAATTGTATTTATGAATAATTTAAAAAATGGGGAAAATAAAATACTAAATCCAAAATTGCACTTATTTATTTATAGATGGATGCCAAGAAGAGTCCGTTGGCACTGCTGGCCCAGACTTGCTCACAGATTGGAGCCGATTCGTCGGCAGTGAAGCCGCTGCTGGCCGTGGACAAGAGCAAGAAATCAGGCACATGCTCCTCATCGTCGACGTCGTCGAGCTGCTCGACGAGCAGCAACGAGATCGGCCAGGCCAAGTCACCCAGCCAAGCCAAATCGCCCAAGTCGACAACACCGATTACAACAACAAGCACAGCAACAACATCGATACCAATTAGCAGCAGTGGTGCTGGTGGCAATGAGATCAAATTGGCCTTCAAACCGTACGAGACGAACGTGTTGAGCCAACAGAATCAGAACAGTTTCAAGAGCAGCTGCCTGGGCGACGACACCCAAATCCCGACGAGGCCCAGCTCCAAGAGTTCCACACAGGAGCGTGTTCCCTCGCGCAACCGTTCGAATGCCACGCCCACCAACACCAGCAGCAGCCACGATGCCATCCAGTCAAGAACGGAACTGGATAACAGTCGCAAGACGGTGTCCCCTGCGGGTTCGTCGCAGCGCGGCGCCAGTCCCATTGTCCGCTCCGGGATGGAGGTGCTGAACAACGCCAACGGCACCGCCCAGCATCCCAAGGAGATGAGCAGCATGGCGGCGGCAGCAGCAGCGGCTGCAGCTGCCTACAAGGCGGCCGGTCCCTATGGCCTCAATCCCCTCTCCGCTCTCTGCTGTCCGCCGGGCATGGAACAGCATGCCGCGAATCCTGCATTCCGTCCGCCATTTGGCGGCGGCTTCTCGCATCATCATGCGGCCATGTTGGCGGCAGCGGCTGCCAACGGGGGCTATCCGGGCGCTGGTGCCGGACCAGCGGGCCAACCCAATCCGTATATCAGCTATCAGCGCATAAAGACACCGGCTGGCGGCGAGGCGATTGTGCCCGTGTGCAAGGATCCGTATTGTCCGGGCTGCCCCTATTCGCAGCACACGCAACAGATGCTGATGGGCGCCCCCTGCCCCGCCGGCTGTGCCCAGTGCGAGCATCAGAAATATGGCATGGCCATGGCCAGTGCCGGCCTGCCACCCACGCATCCCTATTCCCAGGCAGCTGCGGCTGCTGCGGCAAATGCGGCAGCTGCCCGCTCGGCGCCCTACGTCTGCAGCTGGGTGGTGGGCGATGCTTATTGTGGCAAGCGTTTCCAGACCTCCGACGAGCTCTTCTCCCATCTGCGCACCCATACCGGCAATCTCTCCGATCCGGCTGCTGCTGCCGCCGCACTTGCTCAATCCCAGGCACAATCGCTGCTCGGCTCCCTCTTCCCGCCTTCGGCGCTCCGCGCTGGCTACCCAACACCACCGCTGAGTCCGATGTCTGCGGCGGCGGCGGCTGCCCGTTATCATCCGTACGGCAAGCCGCCGGGCGCCCTTTCCGCTGGACCCTCCCCCTTTGGGGCTGGGGGTGCCTTCAATCCGGCGGCGGCGGCTGCGGCAGCTGCTCTGGGTCCATATTACTCACCCTATGCGATGTATGGTCAGCGCATGGGCGCAGCTCATCAGTAAGCAGCGAGGAGATGGAGCGATGGAGAGTGGATACCAAATAACACTAAAAGTTAGTGTTGCACAACACGCTCGCGAAAAGGAGGAAGAAGAAGAACAACTCTGTGTGTCTCTTGGAAATATAAGCATGCTAGAATTGATGATGATTACGGTAACGCTCTCAGCGGCGTTCGCTGTTCTGTGATACTAAACTGTAGATTTGTCGAGCGCTAAAATTACATTTAAGTTTCCAATAACAACAAACAATAACAAAAACAAAAACATAAACAAAAAAACAAATAAGCCCAACAGTAAAATGAATATCCATCAAATTACTATCACAAGTCAGCAAAAGCAAATAAAATTGCTCAGTTTTTTTTTTAACAGTTTTTGTTTTCATTACAAAAATCCATTTAAATTTTTATTTCATTTTTTGAGCATTATTTTGTAAGTTTGCTTTTGTTCTCAAAGTTCAACCAAAGTTTTTGTAAGTCTTAGCGATGCAAATTTTAATGACTTCCAGTTCTCTTGCGATCTATATATATATATATATATATATATATATATATATATATATGGAAATCGCATGAAAATCGTATGTTTATCAGGTTTTGTTTATATCATACATACATACATACATACATACATCAATACAAGCATATTACTGAATGTTTAAGCATTGTTTTTATTCTAATTTGTCTAGAATTAAATTAGTTCTTAACTATTACATCATACATAAAAAAAAACAAAAAACAAAAAACAAAACAAAAAACTACAAAATAATAGTATGCATACAAATTTCAATAATGTTTTAAGTCATTTATATGTAAAACACAGCGTATAATAAAAAAAAACTGTAATAACAAACATAAACAAAACAAAACAAAAAGATTTAAAAAAAAAAATTGATACAAAAAAAATACAAAATACAAAAAGATTTCATATAATTATTTACTGTGTATAAATTCAATGAACATAAATTAGAAGATTTGCGATTACCACTTGATGAATGCCACACGAGCAACCACAAAACAAAAAACACAACAACAAAAAAATAAAAAAATAAACTAAAAACCGAAAACTCAAAACTGAAAACAGCAAAAATAAATCAGAAATCCGCAAACGATGACAACAACAATATATCAAAAAGTGCGCAGTAAATAAATAATTACACGCAAAAACACAAATTCATATGGACAAAATATACAGTGAAAACAATTTTTCAAAATACAAAATACGTTTGTCTTCTTCTTCTTCTTCATTATTTGACTACCCTGATCCCATCAAGGGTTGTCAAACCCATTTCTCAAGCATAGAGCGAAAGTGCTTGCAGATCGTGGGCATCACAGATGTTGACTATTGTTATCGATATCATCAAAGTCGATAATTTTTTTCTTTCGAGCTTTCTCTTAGGCTGGATTGAAGGTTCATTTTCTAAAAGAAAAACGCCCCTAAATTATAAAAGCTTTTACTTGGCTTATTAAACAGTGGGTTGATTGCATTTTTTACTATAATTTAGTCGAGAAAGCTGGACAAGTGGCAACCCTGCTCATAGCTCATAGCTGTTATATACCTAGTAGGACTGCTGATGGTAATTTGTTCAGTATGATCACTTTTACAGATCATCAATCTTATAGCAGCGTAAATCTATAAATTAATTGTTATCGGAAATATATATTTATCGATATGCGCGAAACGATCTGTGATCTGTGTTTAGCATACGATGAATCTATTTAAAGTTGATGGTAAGTAGCTCTTGTAGTCTCTGAGATCGGCTTGTTCATACAGACAGAGAGAGAGACAGAGAGAGAGAGAGAAAGAGAGAGAGAGAGAGAGAGACTTGGCTAAATTGACTCGGTTCTTGATGCTGATCAGCTATATATGTATTATTAATCTTTGTTATTATTGATCAATGTCAAATATTTATTTTCGATTTTCTGATACTACCTATGACAATCTAATCGTGTTCAACTTTTCATTTAATAAAGCCATTGCGAGGAGAACTATTGCATACTGTAAGTAATTTTTTAAAAATCAATATTTGGTAAGTAAAAATATAGTAATTAAATAAATAAAATAATAATTTATTATATATCTAGAAGTATTAATTATAATATATTTCAATTTTACTTCAATTTATTATTATTATATTGTGTTGTTTTTGTATAAACTGTTCGAAATTGGGTTGGAAATCACCCAAAGTGATAAAAGTGTACAAATGTAAATTGCTAACTGAACTATTTTTGATTATTTATTAATATTAATTATAATTAATAAGACACTTACAGACACAAAAGATTCCACCTTCAGCTTTGCTAATAAGAATAGTGATTTTTATCTTTAATGTGTATTAAAATCATTAATAAATTTATATATTCCGTCAAATTAGATGGATGAGATGCTATTAACTCTTACGTCTATTTATTAATATATTTTTTCTAAATTGTGCTACCAGTTCGAACTTTGATAACATTTAATTCCGCATACGTAATTTACTTGCTGTTCAAATAGCTTTTGTCTCTGATTTAATCTATACACTAATCATTTGTAGGCAGTTATATTTATTTAGTTTTAGCATTTAATCTTTACTTCATTTATTAGCCATAACTTTGCATTGCATTAGTTAGTTTAATTGTCTGCCAACAAGCAGCATTGATAATGTTGATAATCTATTCTATTTTATTCGTCATTTGAATTTTTATTTTATTTACATAAGCGAATCTGCTTAACAACTGAATACCCTGAATATATTTATATATAAATATATATATATATATATATGTATAAATTTAAATCTAATCTAAATCTAAGAAAGTGCACAAAAGTCTTATTCATGTTTCCTTTAATGACGACAAATATCAATCGACGCGGAAAAATATCAAGAATAAATATGGAATAAAAATAGAAATAAAATTTAATACATAACTTTAAAATTTTCTTTGGCTTGCATTTTATATAATAATAGAAAAATAATAATATAATTTTCAAGTTTTCTATAGTTCTGTTCTGTTTCTATCCATATAAACTGTGCTCTGTTGTCTCTGGTTCTCGCATGTCTGCCAAAAATGATAGGCTTTCATTTTAAAGTCAAATCGCAATCAAAAAAAGCAGAAAAAAGTCAAATCAGTATTTGTGTATTTTCATTTGATATTTCGTATGCGAAATGCATAATTTGTGTTTTCGACTTTTTGATTTTAGTCCATCAAATTTGAATTTCATGAGTTGCTATGCAGGGCTGATTGAGGAGGTGGGTCGTGGGGGGGGGGGGGAGTGGTGATGTGGGGTAGGTGTGGTGGCATTTGAGCAAGCCTTAATAAACTCTGACGACTGCGGCGACAGCTATAAAACACCCAGGCTGAAATTAAAAATCAATAAAGGCATACATTAAATCAATTGACATTCAATGAGCAGCGCTCAGCAAACAAACAACAATAATAATAATAAAAAAATAAAAAATAAATAAAAAAGTAAATAAAAATCCCATTTAATTGCAAAGCGCTGACAATTGTCATATAACCCGACAATGTGACAGTAGCAATCAGCGTCGATCGGCCAATCGAGCGACCACATCTTATAAGCAAATTAATTGTGACATTATTCAATTGATATGATTTGAAATTATCGCCATCGCCTGTCAAACGTCCAGCAATTATTGATTTTTCAATTGCCTCAACTTGAATTCTGATTGCGAGTTATTTCTTCTCTTCATGTTTGACTTGATGTTGATAAGATGCTAACACACAGCAACCCCCTCCCAGACCCACAATGTGGGAATCGGAGGGGCAGCACATCATATGCCCAAGTGTCGTGAATACACCGAGAGAAAAGAAGCCTTGTAGACGGTATTATAATTCCTTTGTGAGGTTTGTAACACGAGTTGCCATTTTTTATTATTGTTTCAAGCGCAAAACAAGTGAAAATTAAAGAAAGTGTCAAAACTCTCAAGGCAAGTGGATTAAGTCCATTTATAATTGATTGAAAAACATCAAATCAAGTGTTGCCTGCCTTTTTACTTTGCTCATTTTTATTTGGAATTCTGAAAAATACATTCCTGAATTGAGATGCCTAATTAAAAAATGTTTATCTGTTTATCTTTCTCATTTTGCATAAATTATTTATATTTTGCATATTCATAGACCTATTAAAAATGCTATAAAACATTGACCTGTATCAAGGCATAGATAAATTAAACTTGGTCATAGCCATACTAAAATCAACATGTCAAAAGAAAACTCAGGAATATACAAATTGTTTTGGGGTGCGTAAGATAGTGGTTCTTTCTTCAAGCTATAAAAAGAAGTCAAAGTTCTCAAATCATGTAGATATTCTTGGATATTCTTGAGTCTATTTCTTCAGAAGTCAAGAACCTTGAATCAACTTATGCCTCTATTTAAGAAAGCAAGAAACTTTAATCAATTTCATTTTAAGAACAACTTTCTGATTTTAGATTCCTTATCTAAGATTTTTTATTCGTTATTCTTTCCATAGACCTATTGATATACATATCTGGCAATGTATAGATAACATATTTCTAGTAATTTTCGTAAATAATTATTTATTTAATGTTGACTAAAAACAGTCCACAGTTGTGAAAGAAAGGTTTTAAAAATTAAATTATATAAAATAGAAAAGGAATATTTATATTTCAAATGAAAGAAAACAAATAAAATTAAAATCATCATATAAAAAGAGAGAAAAATACGCTCTATAAAAAATTATAAACATTTTTAGTGTTGAAGAGCATTCTGTGTTCGTCTGTAAAAGTTAATTTTCTTGTTTCTGTTTTTCTTGTTCTGATTAATATTAATATTTTTTTGATTGTACAATTTCTGCTGAAAGGTCTGTGATCGTTGTTTATTGTTGTAGTGGTCATTGTTGTAGTTGTCATTGTTGTAGTTGTCACTGTTGTTGCTGTAGTTGTGTGGCGCTTGATTGCGCTGTTTTCTATTTTGTTTTGTATTTTTGTTGATTTTCTGTTGTTCCAAATTGAATTTATTTACATGCATCATATTTCTTTTGTGTTGCTGTGTTGTCCATGTTAAACAATTTGTTTGTTGTCAACACTCGCGAGCAACAACAACAACAACAACAAGAACAACAACAGCGACAGCGACAAACGAACATGGCAACTTATTGTTATAAATAGACATGCTTTGCTTTGGTAACAAAGCTGTGTGGGCAGTGTAATAGTGAGGGGGGTGGGTGGAGAGCGGGGAGCAAGTCTTTCTCGCTCCAACTTCTTCGGCTTCTCTTGCATTGCTCTTTGGTTTGTCTTTCTTGTCCGTGATCATTTCTGGGTGCAACTTAAAAGCTTTGCCAGCGCTTCGGTGACTAACTGGCTCGTTGGTCTAGGGGTATGATTTCCGCTTAGGGTGCGGGAGGTCCCGGGTTCAAATCCCGGACGAGCCCAAGTTGAATTGAACTTTTTGTATTTTTTTATGATATTTCGTAATAATTATTTTTGTTGTATACAGTTAGTTGTTGCTGTTTTGGCTTCCAGTTGCCTATACTTTGATTTGCGCATTTATATAGTTTTCACCGCAATAAATTAATAGTCATTATTACTTCTTGGATTTATAAAAAGTACTTTTTCAGTCATACGCTAAAATTTATGAACGATTTCGAAGTAGTCTTGTGACTCAACCCTATATATATCTTTCTGAATAGGTAATTCCCATAGCCTAGTTGCTGCTTTATGGCCAAGAATTTAATAATAATCAGTGGTTGTGATTTGAAAAGATTTTCCTAAGCACTAGGCATATTATTTATGGCACACTAGCAAGCCATATATATATGTATTTATATATATATATAAAATATATATATATATCTTGGCTGAAAGTTATGGCCAAATGGTCATAAAAACAATTTTATTGGCTCGCTCGCATATAGATGTTACGATTAAACAGCACGAAGAGCTGACCATAATTTATAAACACTGCCTAGAAAAAATATGTAGCGACTGCCAGATGCCCTGTGGAGGATTTTTAGTGTTTACGAGTCAATTGTTAAGATTTGCTTGAATAACATAATATTAGTATATAAATTATATATTCAGAAATCTCCTTTCTTTAGAAGAGTACAGTTTTTGGCAAAAGTATGTAACAGTCAGGTATATATATATATCCCTAATCAACATCAACATTGAACTTGCAATATAAGTTCCCTCAAACGTAGCGCAGATTAATTATATTTAATTTTGTCGATAACTTTCTTCGTTTCGTGAATTTCGATACTTATCGTTTTTTCGATAGCAGTAAAAGCAACAGCTTTAAGTGCAGTGGCTTTTAATTGATAAATAATCTAGATTGCCATAGGGTATATCGTAGTCGAGCTGACTCGTCGACAACATTCTTCTTTGTTATTGTTAGATTCTGTTGTCGATTCTATTGCTCTATTGCGATCATATAAATCGTGTCGACGATTATATAAAACTTGATTGTTGACAATTGTTGCAGTGATTCGTTCCAGCTGAATTGCTATAGTCTCACCAGCGACCAACAACTTGACATTTAAGATCAGATGATTTATGCGCCGAGCTGTCCGCTCTCTGATTTATGAGGTGTTGTTTCCGATTAGCAACAGACTGCTCGGGGTTAGCTGTGCAGCTAATGTAAGTTGTAGATGAGCTGCTCAATTTGGCAAAAATTTAAGGCTGGCGATCATCAATTGAACTATCTAATCAAAAATCTGGCAGCTAGAACAGCTAACAGAAAGGTTTGGGTACAGGTCAAGCAAAGCATCTTCTATGTGGCACTCAGTTGGTTTACACATTTGACAGCAGCTGTTGCGAATGGTATCCATGTTGCATGTCATCATAAATTATACAGCAGCTGACTGATGTCAGCGTCGTCGTCGCAGCTAATTAACAGTTTTGTTATAAATTACACCAAAGTCATTACAATTTTCGTGTTTGCCCTCCTGGTGGAGCGTCAATCATGCGTTAACTGACGGAGCTGTGTGGCATCAAGGGGCGACGACTTGCGGCCCATGTCTGTCTAACTGTCTGTCTGTCTGTCTGACGGTCTGCCTGTGTGCCCCGGGGCGACGACTAGCGGATACATTTGTATCTTTTAGTTGCTCAAGTGCTTGTTGCCCGCTGTCAACTCCTTGATAATATTTTCTGTGAATTTCTGTACACCCCCGCTGTGTTTCATCGCTCTTGGATGTTGTGACATTGTTGATGTTGATGTTGCTGCTGCTGTTGCTCTTGTTGCTGTTGCTGCCGGTTTTGGTTTTCTTTTTCTTTTTCTCTATTTTTTTTTTTTTTTTTTTTTTGTTGTATTTTATTTATGGCTTCCTCGTGTCATTTTCATAATGTTGCGTTTGACACTTTCCCTTTGGGCTGCACTCCACTCACAGCCTATTATTTTACATTAAATGGGCGGTCTCGCTGTCTTCTGCTTAATGCTTTACTGCTCAACTTGTAGTTGTTTCTGCTTCGTGTTGTTATTATTAATTCTTGTATTTCAAAATGACATCTCTGTGCAGCGACAACTGTCAACACACACTTGGCAGCCATTTCATTTCATTCTCAAACGTTGTGATTTTTGATTTCCTGTACAATCCCTTATTTTAAAATATCACTCAATTTCTACAGCTGCAACTTATTTATGTTTGAAATACATAATAAATTAAAATAAATTAACAGATCAAAATTTGTGAGAAAATATCAATTTGTTCGCCTAAGCCAAATCTTATAATAATTTAATTAAAATAAATATTAAATATTTGAAAATGCGCCGAACTACAGATTTTGTAATTTAATAATTAATTTCTTATTGGCAACATTTATCAACCTTCAAAAGGTTACAAGATATTGAGTTGATAATTACACTTATAAGTTAAATAAAATAAAATTATATTCTTTCTGTTACCTTTTTGTACATTTTTTATGGAAAAACTAGTCACTTTCAAATTTTTAAAAATATTTTCGTAAATAAATACAGTGTGAAAAACGATTGACAACTTTTGATAGATAAATAAATAACTATGGTTTTCCATAAATAAAGTTGTCTATCGATTTCATCGACTATCGATTATTCTCCAGCTCTGATATGCACTGCGCCAAATATATTTATAAAAGATTTATTGAGTTTGCCGCATTGCTGAATTTATGAGCCTGCTAGGCCTTCATTTGTAGCTGCGACATAAATACTTCAACTGCTGTGATTATTATTATGGCACCCTCCCCCAACCAAGCACTCACAGGTATGGCCATGCCCCGTGCCTGGATATACACTGAAACATAAACTACACACACATACACACACATACACACAGTTGGGCGTTTTGTTGGCCAAGTCTGTCGGCTCATTTGACGGCTCTTGTTGACACTTCAAAGCAACCGCCGACATTTTGGGAGCGCATTTCTTGTACTCTAATATATTATTGATAGATCGGTACATATATCAGTGATATATGAACCGACATTCATTTACTGGTCAGTGTGCACACACACACACATTATACATACATTGATATATTCAACATTCACATTTGGCCATCATAAATAATGTGGGCCAGCAAAAGCCACGGCTTAAAAACGTTTCCTTAGGGCTTTAGATTCGATAAGCTCACTTTGCATTTAATCGCTTTGTAATTTATAAAGCATTTCAAAATCAGGTCACTGCAAACTGTCAACACTTTCAACGCACATCAGTTTCGACATGGTAATTATTCAATTATTATTTATTCCATATGATTTTTAATTAAATTCCGGACAACAAATTATGTGGTAATACTCTATATAAGTCCATTTCCATGGTCTGCAACGTGAGCATTGTAAGACAAACTACATTTTTTATATTTTATATTGTAAAAAACAGTCCCTTTCGATTTGAAGATTTCAATATATTGAGAACAAAATATGAGATTGAGAACCTGAGCAAAATGAAAGTTGTTTTCGGCGGCATCTGCAGAAATCTGTCAGTTTCAACTAATTATCCTCATGCGATTAATTTCATACTGACATCTAACATTTTGAAAAATTGGCATTGGTTTTTAATTATTTTTGGGTTAAGTATGATGATGATTATTTCATTTATTTATTTTTTAATTACCAAAAACATTATATTTAATAAAATGGGAAAAATTTCAATGTTCAATTTTTGAAATGTTACACAGAAAATAAGCAGATTTGTATTTATGTAGTTGGAAAAAAGTAAGTTCAAGCTTAAAATAAAAACATCAATCAAATTCCGGTAGCATCTGCTGAAAAGACTTTCAAGTTGCTGTCCACTTTAGACCTGTCTGCCACCAAATACACCCAAATAATCTAAAGAGCATAAATATTTCAGGCACTGTCAAGATAGCCGATTGCCGAAGCCGCCTGTTAAGTGTGATATCGCCAGAACTTGGCTAAATGTGGGCTTGACCTGCTGTTGTTATTGTTATTGTTGTTGTGGTTATTGTTGTTGTGGTTGTTGTTGTTGTTGTTGTGTTTGCTGATGTCCGTTTGGCTGTTGTTGGCCACATTATTAAGCCAATTCAGCGGCAGCAGATAAATAAATAAAATTTGAAACATCGCCGCAACAATAAAAGACGACAGTACACGATTTATTAAACGTGGCAACGGCTGCTGCTGCTGTTGTTGTTGTTGTTGTTGCTGCGGGCCAAATGAAGAGGCAGACACAACAAGCAGCAACAACGCAGCAGCAGCAGCAGCAGCAGCAACAACGCAGCAGCAGCAGCAGCAGCTGCCACTGTTGTTGCTCACATTACTCTTTTTGGCGTGGCAAAGACAACGACAACAACAACAACAAGAACAAGAACAGCAGCAGCAAAAGCCAGCGATTCAGATACAGATACATTGCTATATAGAAAACATACAATACTTGAGGTTGAGGCCAAAATGACTAATGACCAGCGATTATCAAGCGATAAAAGGCAAGAGACCACAACAACAACAACAGCAGCACCAGCAGCAACAACAACAACAACAACAACAGCAACAGCAGCAGCAGCAACGATAATTTATTATTGTTTTAAACATTTGTGTTTTGCGCTCAAACGAGATACATTTGTCTCTTTTTTTTATGTTTCTAGAAGCCGTCGCCTTTGTTCATTAAGACAATAATGCAAAGGGTCTCAAAAAAAAAAAAAAGACAAAAATATATATACATAAATATAAAGGGAAATGATAATAATAACAGTACGGGGCACATACATATTCAAATTTGCTTTTTAGCATATGTATGTTGATGGCGGCTGCAACTTGTAATTAGTTGGCCTTTTATAACCCGCTTATTTACTACTGTCTGAGTGTTAAAAGTTGTTGCTACCAGAAGCGGCAAGCAGCAACAGCAGCACAAAACAGACAACAATAATAAACTTGAAGATTCATGAAAGCGGCAAAGAAAAATAAACAGCAAAAGCGACGTAAATTTTAGTCTTTCAGTATTTCATTTCTTTTGTTGGGGCACCAAACGTAAACTATCTCAAGCCATCAACTAAAGCCCCCACCTCACAGCCACGAAGTCTGATTACACTTAAACCCGGTCTACAAATAGCAGCACAAAACATTTACTCCTAACTCTTTTTGGCTTAACAAAAAAAACAGACAATTATGAAACTAATTATTATGTTGCAAGCATCAGCCTAAAAAATAAAACATACAATGTACAAAAAATATATTTATTTGTGAATCTTTGACAAACTTCATGTGTTACCTGAAACTACTCCAATTGTAGGGTATTTGAAGAAGGGGTAGAGGGGAGTATGATGCTTGCGTGGCTCGTTGTAAATGTGAATTGGTCGAAATGAGAAATAAATTTATGACTTAAGTGGCTATAAATTATATTTCTTGTTAAAATTCTATTGTTTCTGTGTTGGATTTTATAATTTTTGTTTTGTGGCTTTTGTGCTCGACTTTCTTTTCAGATTATTTATTTTTTCAACATTCAACATTCAACATTCAACATTTTTAAATTATTCAGCACATAAATTTGCTGCACATTGCCGTTTCCTGACATTATTTACGACGTGCTAATGAAGTTGAGTAGTTTCCCGATTTGATTCGCGCAAAGATATCGCATTAATTATGAGCATTAATAAAACAACAGTTACACTCTACACATCGTCACACATATATATATATATATTTTTACGACTGCACTGCCATATTCACAATTGCCAGCAATTAATTGTAAATCTGTACCGGAATATTGTACCAGCTGATAAGGCGCTCCACTTCAGCCATGAGGCCACTTGAAAACAGATCAACTCACATAAATTTCAAAGCGAATCATTCCAGGCCTTTGTTTATTACTTGAACACTTGAGTTTTGTGTTTTGTGTTTGGTTCTGTTTTTGGGTTTCACTTGCCTCTGTGTCTGGGGTCGTTTGGGTGATTTGTTATTTATTAAACACTTCGACACGATTTTTCTGTGTCCCAACATCTTCAATACACTCAGTCCTATTGATGTTGTTTGGCTTTGTGATCGATTTTGGGAAATGTCTCCATCGACAAATATGTAATATATAATTGTTGAAAGTGACAAAATAATTTTAAAGCTCCTAATTTGCTTAGGTTGCACAGCCAGCTGAAAATTGCAAATATTTCATTGCAACTTTGTTGCTTAATTGAAAAAGTGATTAATGTGTTTATCTAGCTAAAAACTGATTTTTGCTACTCCACTAAAATTCGATTTGTTTTTTAGAGCAACAGACAACATTATTTATTTTAATTAATTTTAGCTACTTGTTTAGTGTTCGATTTTTTCAAAAACCACAGGCAACATTATTTATTTTTATTTATTACCAACATGCAAAAAATATCACATTAGCATATGAAATAAATTAAGTTTTCGAGTGCTTAACTAGATTGCTGACCTACACATAAATGCAACCCATTCAATTCTGTTCACGTTTCGAACTCTCTGAGTATGTCAAGAAAATGTTTTGACAAAGGAAAGAAATAGTGTTTCTCTAAAGAGTACTTTATTATTGTCGAATGATTTTAATTAAGCACTAATTAAGTAATTAAGCACTTCCGACTTAAACTTAAATCTAACTAACAAATCTGTTAGCAGTTTTCAAAACATTCAATTAAAATGCAAATTATTACGATTGAATTGATTATAAAATGCAATTTTATTTTAATCATAGTGAATAGAGCATTGAATCTTCGATGAGTACACGGCGTATAGTTTACCCCAAGGCACCTCCCTTGTTATTTGCTTTGACACTTTGTCACGCCACATATATATTTATATATATATATTTATAAGACATTTCTTGTGGGCGCAGCATTTTGTTAAAGAATATAGAATTAAATGGAATAGGTTACATAAGTAGGAGTAGAGGCGACACAATTGCTGCGTCTCTAATCTAAATGCAAAGCAATTAAAATTGAAATTTATGGCGCTAATGTGCCACATACTCAAAGAGAGTTCAAGATTTGGCCCCCGTTAAAGACAACACTCGCCTGTCCCATAATATTTTATAGAATTTTATGATGGTTCCGTTTTCATTGGGGCGCTAGACTCAAGTGATAATTTGTGTGGGCAATTAAAAATTTGTTTGACTGCCGATTCAGACGCTCAACTAATAAGCTACCCACACACACACACACACACACACACACAATAATAATAACAGCAGCGAGCATTTGTAATACTTACCGCTAAGTAAAGAGCTATCTTTTAAAAATAGCTTCGGCATGGCTTTTGTGGCATTTTCAAGATAAACAGACGACGACGGCGACGACGACGCATTGCAAAAGCCCCCCTGACAAGTGTCAACTCTGCGTGGAGGGGGTTGGGGGGTGTGGCGAGTCTCTCTGTCTCAGTCTGTCTGTGTGTGTGTGTGTGTTGTTTTCTTTGAAAACATTTGAAAACATGACAGGCGCGTATAGTAAATTTAAGTAATATACCACATCAACATTTTGCAGCTACTTAAATGCTTAGCTGCAAAGATAATAAACAGCTTTTCATCTGCATGGCAATTGTGGCAAGCAGATTGTGCCAAGTCAAGTCAAGTCAAGTCTCGAGCAAACGGATTCGTGGTGCAGGTCTCGTGAACGTGCCTCGCTGTCTAAATTTAGTATCTCATACACATTTGGTTAGTTTGCTTTGGGTTCCAGATGCCATTTAGATAACTCTCAACCGGTTAGATTGTGATCTTGAGATTTGCAAGATCTGTTTGTTGTCTTTTTGCTGTCGTTGACGTTGATTGTCGACTGGCACACGATTATCACTGCACCATTCTATTTAATCTATGATTGTTGTTTACAAATCTCGACGGTTTATCATACGCCTTATGACAGACTACTCAACCAATTATATGAACCATTCCCCCCATCCATTTTTATACTAAGCCCCCTAATTTATGGCACACTCGTAGGTCGGGCTGAAGAGCTTAACATCTTCTCTTATTGGGCATATAAAGAGCTTTCCATCAGCTCAAGCGAAACAAATGTGCACTATAAGTATGTCAAAGCATAAAACACAGTATTTTATTGTCATTTTTATATAGCAGTACACACTTGCTGATAGACAGCTCATACTCAACATGTATATACATCTATATATATTTAAGACCTCAGCTGTTTATCGTCTATGGTTTTTGGCACATTGCAGCGTCGTTTTGTGATCAACTTTGAGATTTATGAGAAGCAGCCTTCATTTTATTGGTGTACTTAAATAAGAGTTGTGTAAAAATGCGTTTTATAATTTCAAATTGGCAGGTGCACAAAAGGTGTTAAAAGGTATGTCATAAAATGCTGTAATTTTATATTTATTGCCACCTAAAGTGCATTTATATTTTTATCTGTAATAAATAATAATTTTATTAATATTTTTTTATATTTTATTTTATTATTTATTAATTTTATATTTATATTTTATTATTTATATTTTTATCTATAATAAATAATAATTTTACTAATATTTTTTTATTTTTTATTTTATTATTTTTTAACCGAGGCTTTCGACTTGAGGTGATTCTGTATTCGATTTTTAATTTGAAGTTTTGGATAAATGTATGAAAAGCTTTTGAAGTTTGAAGGATGTAGGAATGGTTTCTGGTTGAAATATTTCACAAACCAACATTTTATAACATTTTCATTTGTTGATTAATGTTCTTAATATGAATAAAAATAGAAAAACCATAATTTGTAGTAGTCTTTAATAATTTTTGTTAAATTATGCGAGAAATTATTAACCTACTTAGGGGAGAAAATTTAAAGTTACTTTTTGGACTAAATATCTAGTAAAACTTATAGAAAAAATTTATATTTTTGATAATAATAAAAATAATATTTTTATAAAGTTTTCTCAACCAGGCATATTTTTTACAAGTGTTTAATGCACTGCATTTGTGGGTTGACATGCCAGAATTGACATTCATTGATTGCATAAAATGATAAAATAATAAAATGTGTATTGAGAAGAAAGTGTATTTTATGGTTGGCATATTTGCTGTAAGTGTTTTAATGGATTGACGTGTCACAATTGAAATTCATTGATTGTATCGATGCCAACTTAAACTGTCTTCTCTGGCGATCAATGATTGGATTTAACAAGCGCTTCTGCGTAGGCTCAATAGAGCGACTCAAAAATGGCAAAATATGTATACGACTTTGTTTCGTTGGCATCAATGTTGAATGTTGGCTGAATGTCTGCGGCAGCAACCGACCGAAGCTGCCTGGCATCAAGCTGTCAAGCATTTAAGCCGCCCACCATCAGCCAACTGTCTGACAGTGGCACTCTGGCGGTCATTTAATCACAGTATTAACTCTTTTGCTGAGCCGCTGTCAGTCTTGTCTCATTTTTGGTGCTAGGGCAGGGTAGTGTTCAGGCGGGGAGAGAAGTTATAAATACTACTGTCTTCCGACTGTCAGGTTTGTCTAAGTTTTGAGCGCAAAATACAAAATACAAAGCCGACTTGACAGCTGAACGGTCTCCCTGGCTCTCCTCTCAACCCGCCTCTCTGCGATGTTGATGTTGATGTTGATGATTATTATGTATTTTTTTGTTGTTTTTCATCTGGTTGTTTTTGGGTAGCGCGAGTGAGAGAGAGAGATAGAGATAGAGATACTCATATGGCTGTGCATTCGTTTAGGCTTTTGAGCGCTTAGGCCGACTTATGTTGGACTTAAGGCGAGTGGCGAGCAAAAGCCAACAGTTGGACAGCTGAAGACGCCTCAACTCGACTTTGGCGACGTCGGCGGCAAAACTTGAAATGAATTCGGACGCGCTTCGTATAATGAAAACGAAACGAGTCGCCCGCTCCACACACACACTAGTAGAAAAGAGAAACAGACAGAGACAACAACAACAAAAAAACATACAAAAGACTCAGTAAAAAATCCCCAACAATCCCCGACACAAGAATAAAAACGTCAAAAGTGATTTTGCGCTTTGGTCAGCAGTAAAGTAAAATCAAAAAGTGCCGCCACCGCCGCCATCAGCACCTCCACAGAGAGGTACCTCCATCCACTCCCCCCACTTCCCTCCTAGGTTGCACACTTAAGCACACCCATTTACTGAAACTACTGTCCACCGTTAACTGTTTTGTACAAGCTGACAAGCTTTTGGGCGCTTGGGGGATTTTGACATTTAATTTTTGTACGCTTTGTCATTTTTTCTGCTTTGCCTTTTCGCTCTTTTTGGTCATTTTGGCACGTACTTTTTCAGTGTCAAAACGCCCTACAAAAGTAAGCATGACCAACAATGTTATATAGCTGTCCACACTTTAACCCATGCGTTACCAATTTTTCGCAAAAGGAAAACGAGGAAGCAAATAATTACACAATTTTGTATGTTTGACAAATTTAAATAAATATTGCTTTTCTATGAAAAATATGTGTAAATATTTTATAAAAGCCTTTGCTTATTTATTGAATCATATCATGCAGTTTTGTTTAAATATTGATATGAAATGCAGCCAGCATTTGAAAATATTTTTTAGCCAGGTTCTTGGATTGTTTATTGTTTACAATTTAAATATGTTTTTCGCTGGATCCATGACAAGTGTTTTTTATTTTATTTTTAATATGTTTCGAATACCATCGGGATTAATCTTCACAGAGTTTCATAGAGAAAAAATAAATAAGTAAATAAAAAAAAAATGAAGTAATTAAATTTGCAGTTTGGACTTGATTTGAATGCTTTTGCTGCAACATCTGAGCGATATTATTGTAAGTCATTGGGTATTTAAATGATTTATTTGCTTAATTTCAATCAGCTCTCATTAAATGGGTTAAGGCACCCATTTATTTTAATGCCAACATCCAGCAGAGCCAAAAAAAAAAACAAAAAACGCAAAATGCACGCACGTTTTAATTTGTATTGTTTTTTTTTTTTTGTTTTTACTTGTTCTTTTTATTTTTTGCTTTGTGCGCCGTGCAACGCGAAATTGTTTATAAATTATTGATTAAATGACAATGCGCTGTCAGAATTTGATTTATGGTCTGGGGAGCGGGCCACTTCGTTGGAGGCACGCAAGCAAATTGTGTGGGCACGAGAATACATTGAAAAATTGTTAAGCAAACAATAAACAATAAACAACAAACAACAAACAATAAAAGATGGCCGCCACTGACGTCGCCAACGTCGTCCCCACGATTTATGACAGCAAATTATATGTGAAAGGGAGCACCACAAACTGCGTAGCTCCAACTTGCCCAACGTCCAACGACATCATCGAAAAAAAATCGAACACTGGACCTGGCAGCTAAGTCTGGCGCTGGAGCTGGCGCTGCCAATGGGGCTTCGCACTGGGGGCTACAGAATAAACAAAGTTTTATTAATTTATCATTGGATAACAATCCGGGCGGCGGCAAAAAAGTGACATTAAGTCAGTCATCAATCAAAATTACGAAACGGAAAGAAAAAAACAACGTTGCAATAAATAAACGATAAAAGCTCCATTTCATCCATTTCATCCATTTCATCTATTTCATACTTGGAGCCGAACCAACGTCGAGTTGAGGATTTTCAATGGCTTTTCAATTAACGACAGCAGCTATTTCTCTTCTTTTTTCTCCTTTTTTTTCGTTTTTGAAAGGGGATAAAAGGCTTCCGGCGCTCTTTGAGTTGGTGGACTAAAATCCGCGACCGAGGCTCCCCATGTTATCTGTCTTATCTATTTTAATATTAAAAGACCTTGATGTTTTTAGTTGTTATTTTTAAGTCATCGCATTATTTGAACTGCCCATTAGTAGACTTTTGCAGATATAGACATTTTAGTATTTCAAAAGATTATGAATATAAATAAGATATCTAGGCAACAAATATGTTAGAAGGCTCCAGTAGAGAGGGCTCGACTAGCAAATACTCTGAAACCAGCTTTTAGCTGGCTTAGATGTGTGATTGAGATAAAACACGTTGGAATATTAAAGTTGAATAATCCATAAATAAATATATAAATAATCTATAATAAAATCTGTGTTTCTTTACCGAACTTAATGCAATTTTCTCAATTGATAAAGATCTTTATAATTGCATATTTTATATCTTTTCTATTTCTATTTCTTTGCAATTGCGTCTTTTATTGAAATCTGAAATCGATTTATATCGATATTCGTGAAACGTGGGCAGTTATCGAATAATTGAAATAAAGTCTATCTGCGCTTGATATACGAAATTTGAAGTCTTTGGATCTTATAGTGTCTGAGATCGGCTTGTTCATAAAGCATGGCTAAAACGACTGGGTTCCTAATGCTGATCAAAAATATATATATATTTTGTGGAGTTGCATGCCTGTTACATGCTCTTGCACAAATTCATTATACCCTTTAGCCCAGTTTAAACTGTGCAGTGTATAATGAGGAACTTGTTGTGAATGCTGTTTGGAACCACTGTAACTAAGTACACAGAAACTGAAGATTGTTTGCACACTTAACAGCAACTTCACTGAACTAATATTGGTTAGAGAGAGAGAGAGAGAGAGAGAGAGAGGGACAGAGACAAGGTTAAATGGAACTTGTAATCACGATTAGATTTACAACCCGCAGCCGCACAAATCATCTAACATTGGCCCAAGAGGTGTAAATACCCCGGATTATGCTGCCTATGAGTGCTACTGGTTCTGGGCAAACAAAACGACGCTCAACCACTTTCAAAACCCATTCTTTTTTTATTTTTTTTTTGGACAAACCAACCAAGCAGCCAACTGTGCTAATATTTGCCAAGCATTCATCGAGCCCAGCAGCAGCAGCAATGTTGAGTCGACTATCTGCAGTGTTTATCAAGTGTAACACGCTGTTTATTTGTTTTCCAACACTCCAAAGTTGATTGCCTGTTCTCTCCAACTCTATCGTCTCTATTTGACTTTAGAAACGTATAATACAACAAACTCACCGCAGCTGACTGATTTATATAGCAGCGGTCTGCATCTGGTGTTAGCGTAATATCCAGTTTTCACTTTTACCAACTGGCAGGCGGCCGATACTTGTTTAAACATATGGATATAAATCTGTATGTCGGGCGATGTCGTCTGTCGTTTGATTTACACCGTATAATGCGAATTTTTCTCGTGCTTAACAGACTTAATGTCTGTTTATAAGTTCAGACAGCAAACACCGCAAACACTCCGCACACACCTCGCACCCCTCGCACCTCCTCCTCCTCCTTCTGTCATCGTTTAACGAATGGGCAACTTGCATGGCATCGAGAATTTCACAGTGGTCGTCGTTGGGTGTTGCTCTATAAAATATATCATATTTGTACATATATAAAACAATCTGATTTATTGCATTTTGATAACCTCTCGGCTGTCCCTTTCTCACTTCCCTCTCTCCCTCCATCTCTCAGGCGGCAAGTCGAGCGGAACAGCTCCGAATGAATGTGCAAAATGCCAGCTATAATTGCGACGATAATTTATGGTTCACTCTTATACTTCAGATTTATAGACGCTAGCATACACATACATAAATGAGTGTGTGTGTGTGTGTGTGTGAATGAGTGACTTTAATGATTTTGTTTACAAAGCCTTGATTGGCAGATCAAATTTGAATTCATAATTAACAGCTGGACGTGTTGAAGATAGAAATATTGTACAGGAAATATTGTGTATTACTTTTGAATTTAATTTAATATCAACAGCTGAACAACTTTGCATTTATCGATTCTGTCTAGTCTGTGTTAATGACGAAATCGATTGCTGGTCAAAATCACCTTATCTAAGGGCTTCAAAGGGAGGCAGAAGTAGTTAGAATACTCAAGTCGAGACAGCTCGACTAGGAAATTTATAATATATATTATTCATTTCAATATAAAAATAATTTTGTTTCTTATTCGATCTCAATGAAAATTGTACAATTAATCAATGATATGTCAATTGCAATTTACAACTGTGTTTTCTTACATCCGGCAATCGATTTATATCGATAATTGCAAAATGAAAATGAATAATGTTATCGATAAAATGGTATTATTTTATATCATGTCTTGCGTTTCATCAAACATTATCATAACAGTTATTGTCGAAAGTTGTACTTAAAGGTGAAATATATTATAAAATTTACGCATGCTTTTTTTATTTATTTATCTCTAAAACTTTCCGTAATTATTCTGCATTCAATGCGTCATCCTAAGTTTCTTGAAAAATAGGTCATTAATTGTATGCACGGATTAGTCATAACATTATCATCATTATAACAACACTAAATTTCATTCTTGCCCCATGCTCAAGGAATTTAACCTTGTCGCACGTGCGCAAATAACAGTCTATTGCAGATTGCGTCAAGTGTCGCCTGGTTGAGCTCATGCCCCCTTTTGTTGGAGGGGGCTGCGAGTAACGAGTCTCTCGAAATTTGTTCTGCAAATATTTTGAGGTAAAAATGACTAAATATTAAGTCAACACACGTTTCCCCTGACAGTGATAAGTATTCACTAAACCAGCTAAATATATGTGTAAATAAATTTTAAAATTGTTTAATATGTGATTATTCAAATTTAATAACAATTTGCGTTAATTATGCAATGCGAATTTTTACTTACAAATAAAACGACGACTTTTGCATATTTTTGTGGATTTTTTATAACTCACATTTGAATTTTACTATCATTATAAATAGACCGAAGATTATTTGATTATACAAATTTCATTTTATCTAATTTTAATTTGCTGGTAATAATAAAAATAAGTTTGTATTTTATTAATGACTTTTGCATATAATTTATTACTCAAATTTTAATTAGCTAAAGCGCTGATACTATTTAATTTATATTGCAAATATTCATAATATTAAGGTAATTAATTATTTTATTTAGGTAATTTATTACTTATTGTTAATAATAAAAATAAATTTGCTGTTCAGTTTTGTGTCGTGGGATGTGCACAAGTCATTTAGTTGCGGATAAACCAAATAATATACTGTTAGTTGCAAATAGGCCAACAGTGAGCTAAAATATCATTTGCCCAGCTAATTAACACACACATGCGAAAGTTCATTAAAGCACTCAAGGCAGGAAGCCGTCCCTCCTTCCGTCCTTCCGTCCATCCATTCATGCAAAGAGGCGACGGGTCCCACTCGAGATGGTCATGTCAAATTTGAAAAGGAAAATTATTTTGACATGCTAGCAAAATGATAGAGTGAGGAGAGAGAGAGAGGGGCAGGGGGAAGGCCAAAAAACATAAAGAGCCGACAACAAAGACGACAACCGCAGTGACGTGACTTTGGCTAAGCAAAGCAAATTGTGTTAATCAACACGAGGGCAATCCACAAAATGCTTTTGCATGGCTGTCAATCAAAGGCGGTGTGGCTCACGGTTCAAGGCGTGAACATGAACGTGAACACTGAACCGTGAACCGTGAACCGTGAACCGTGAACCGTGAACCACACACACACGCGCACACACAGAGTAATAGCAAACTGACAAATAGTTAACGCTAAGCGGGGGTTAAATTGCCGTTGATAATGACAGCTGAATAATTTTTATGGAACATCATCAGAACAATTTCACGCTACACTTGAACAGAACAGAACAGAACTGCAGAGATACACACAAATGTATGTATATAGATATATAGATACATTTGTGCACTCACAGATACAAATTGATGGTGCGTGTGTGCGTTGGCGTCGCATAAATTAAATGTAATGTGACATTTTTACAAAATGCGCTCATTTCTCAACATATCCGGCTGAAAGGAAAGGAAAATCGAAACAAGAAAAGAAACAAATAAATAAATAAAGAAACTGTGAAGAGATGCGACAAAATGAGACGCATAAATTCTCATATGTGCCGAGCGAAATATTTCGCCTTAAATTAGCCTCAATTAAATGTTAATGCATTTTGACATTTCTGCTGTCGCCCTGGCAGTGAGTACCCCTCTGTCCCTGTCCCTCACCGTTAGCTTAGCCTCAACCAGCTTAAGCATGAGTATATAAATATACTCATGAATAAGTTGGAGACCACTCAGACGTTGTGTCGTGTATTTGTCACACTCACATCACAAGTGTGCGGCATTCGTTGGCATTCAAGAGAAATGAATTATGATTTGCCGAGTGAGTATCTGACTATCTGACTAACTCAGTATCTGTGTATCTGTGTATCTATGTATCTGTATAATGCAAGGAGCAATTAGCGTTGATGTAGCTGCAGCAGCTGCATCTTCATTTATCACATCATTCTGCTGCTGCCCCTTGCTCCTTACACTTGTATTTTATGGCTGACAATTATGTTGGCAAATCTATTTCGCAAATGACTTAATGACTGAACTCAGCATTTATATGAAAGTTATCTGAGAGCGTCTAGGTTTGCCACTGCATACTTGATATCCTTATCACTCATTCAGTTATTATCGCGGTCGTCTTTTGAAATGATCACAATTATTACTATAATTATTTATATATAATGTTGTACAAATGACGTTATATTTATACCAGGAATACTTTGAAAATGAGGAAGAAAAGTAAAATAAAGTTGTGCAGTAGTTTGTAAAAGATCACCGCAGAACTTTACAGCTTCAAAGTATATATATATTCTTGACCAGCATCAGCAGCCAGTCCGTCTTTATGAACAAGCCGGTCTCCGAGACTATATCGTCTATCATTAACAGAGCAAGTTAATTTCGTCAAAATCGACTTCCAATATCAATATATAAAATTGTAATGATCTTGGCTTTCATGTGTTATTTAATATATATTTTAGACATATTTTTGGTTTTATTTTGCTTTTTGTATTACTTTGTTTTTTGCATTGATTAATATTTAGAGTATCAGCTACAAGTGCCTATTGCTCATTTTAGAAATTTATTTCTAAATAATAGAAAATATATCTGAAAAATACAAATACATCTTTCTGATTTTACGTAATTAATTCCTAAATAATAGAAAATATATCTGAAAAACACAAATACATCTTTCTGATTTTTAGTAATTGTTTTTCATACAATTTGAAATTATTTGTAAAAAAAAACAAACAGGGAAATTTTCATTTTAGAGCTGTTTTTTTTATTTAATTAAAGCACATTTCTGTTTGCCACCGTATTTTCAAAAGGAGTTATTCAATTGTTAAAAAGTCTGGCTTCGCCCAAAATATCTCAGTTGTCAAACTGAACGGGTTCAAGGATACCCTTGCGTGCATCCTTCAGCAAATAACATAAGCAGCCACAATGTAGTCTGGTTAACCTCAGAGCAATCTTGAAAATAACATGCTTGACACATCGGACCTTAACATCTGCCAACTCGCATCTGCAACTGGCTGTGTGTGTGTGTGTCTGAGTTTTACCTGCATTGAATAGCGTTAAATATATGTGTGTATACAATATATATACCTTTTTATTACAAAATTTGCGTAGTCGTCCTTTGAGTTTGCGTTTGCGTTTGGCTCCCCTCTGCTTGCGGTTGTCCTTTTTGCCGTTTGCACATTCGCTCGACTGGTCGGCCGCATGTCATCGTTAGTGTCTGCTTTCGGCAGGGATTTGTAATATTATGCTGTCAAGTCGAACATGCCCACTGACAGTTACCAACTGTCTGACGGGCGGACGCTTGACTTGAGTGTGTAAGCCGACGTCGGGTTACACACACCCCTCATCCGCAAACGCAATCGCAATCGGACTGGCAATGGCAATGGCAATGGGAATGGGAATGGGCAACGGAGTGAGCGGGATTCGGGTTTAGGGCGGACTGCCAATTACACTTTTGACGCCAGGCAACGTGTGCACAGACAGGCAGGGGCGTCGACAGCGTCCTGATACTCCTTCTCATTCACAGTCCCATTCCCATTGTCTCATCCTACCAGCGTAGTCCTTGGTCGCTGTCCGCTGTCCGCTGTCCGCTGTCGGCTGTCGGCTGTCGGTTTGATGCTAACAAATAATGACATGGCAATTTGCAGATTTCACAGCATGCCTGCCCAAAGCTTGTAAATAGTCGCATATATTCCACTCGAACATTTTGCCAGTCAAGCGTCAAGTCAACTCAACTTAACAAAGTCAATTCAATGCGCGGCGACTGCAAGTTTGTTTAGCGACCGACTTGGGTTTGGGCGACTACCCAGCCACGCTCTGTCCTGTCCTGTCCTGCCTCGTCCTGCTCAGTTCTTTTCTGCTATCAGTGTCAAGTCAAGGTGCTTTGCTGCCGATCCCCCGCCGAGGACCGCCTGCCAATGTCAGTTAGCTGAAAGTCCTGTCCAAGTCCTCGCCTCGCCTCGCCCCGCCTCGCCCAGCCACAGCTAGCCCGCTGTGTTTTGTGTGTGTGTGCGACCCCAGAGAAATTCAATTGCGAGCATGGGTTAAAAGCTTGCCAAACTGACAGCAGCTCGACCCGTATCCGCACCCCGCAACCCACCTCCTGCCCCGAGCTACCCGTTTGCCCCTTGGTGGTCTCGCATTCGGGTGAGGACCTCCTGCGTGTTCGCTGTCAAATTTCCTTGTCTCTCCGCACAGGCCTCTATATGTCAGCCCCTCTCCGCCTGTCTGCATCTGTGTGTGTGTGTGTGTGTGTGTGTATCTTTGGTAGAATTCAAGCCACAACCTTGTGCTTGGGCCAGTAGACATTTTTCTCGACTTGTGCAGCTGTCATGTGATTAAGTCATTAACTTGCAGATTGAATATTTTACATTTATGTGTAGTTTTATTTTTGCCAAAATCCAAAAGATTCGCATTCGCCTTTCGCTTCACGGGCTCATTCTGATTTGATGAAGGTATTCTAGGCACTCTATAACTAACTGATTGTATAAATACCTGCTAGTAATCAAGCAGAGCGGTTGTATATTTAATAGGAAAACACTTACGCAGTCATTTTCGATTTCATTTTCTTGATAAGAATCAGTTTGATTCAGTCTTTTTGATATGTTTTTCAAAAATTGTTAAATTGTTTTTTCTTTATGTTTCTCCATTCCTTGCAATACATATTGGATCATCTATCATTTGAAAAGTATTTTCTATTTTATCTTTACCATTTGAGCTGTTATTTAAATATTCACTTTTATTTTAATATAATTAAATTGTGAGTATAATTTAAGATTTGTCTGTTTTTAAATGTTTAAATTTGTGGACAGTTCTTAGATCAAATTAAATAATTATATTAATATTATTTAATTTTGAACAAATCCTTTTTAATACTTCTGGACTGCTTTAAGTTGCTATTAAATTTAAAAAGTAGATACAACATTTTTAGCAAGATGTGACTTGGTTCTCAGTATTTCCCTAAATAGTTTTAGTTAAAATGTGCAACCAAAGAGTATCTCTGTAGTATATATCTTTCTGTGGTACAACCAGCAATCCCAGGGTGTTATTTAATTGCTTGTATAACATATACTCAGACATGGCGAAGAAAAACTGTTCAGCTTGTCACTGGATAGTTTAGAATAGCTGTGTCTGGCGACTTCAGCGCACTTCCATCAAAATTGATAGCTAGCCAACTGTCAGTTGATGTTGCATGCACCATAAAAATGCATTAAGATTAGGCATTGGCCGACTGTCAACTGTTGCATAGTTTACCGAGCTTATAATCAATTAGCTTGTGTGGAAATCACATAAATTGATGTAACATTAAACGGGTCGCTGTTGCCAGTGGCCAGTGGCCTGTTGCCTGTTGCCAGTTGCCTGTCTTGGGAGCTCGAATTGGCCATGGTTATGGTCAACATTTCTCAAATTTTACGAGCCGCTTTTCAAATTGATAGAAACATTTGCTAAGCTGCCAGCGCGTAAAGCAAAACGGGTTTAGCCAAAGAGCGCCGACTGTTTGCTGACTGTCCTCGTTCTTTCTTTGCCAACCCGAATCCCATCGGATTCGGTTGGGGATTCGTATTCGTATTGTAGACCGGACCGGATCGCCATGGCGACGTGTTTGTGAATTTATTGCACTTCCTCTTGCATATAATTTTCAAATTAAGTGTTGCTTCATGTAAATTGATACATTCGCAGCTCCGTTTGTCGGCTGATGTGGCCAGTCGAGCTAAGATTTACATTCACCCATTTAACTCTCGAATATTGTTGACTTTTTACTGCGGTCTTGATTACCGATTATATATGGCTAATTTAGAGTGCAGCATTTAATGCATATATTACGCGTTTCATAAACTATGACCGAGTCCATTAGCATCTAAATGTATTTGCCATAAGTATGCAAAATGAATGGGGTTTTAATAATTAGCTAAACGTTCGTTAGGCAAAGTGATCGTAAGTATTATTTACAAATGCTGCTGATCATGATCTGTCAATTGATATTCAATCGACTCATTCCTAAGCAACAATTTAGAATGCTACAGTCGGAGTAGCTCAACTAGTAAATAGGTTTTTTTTTTTTGAAATAGGTTTGTCTTATTCGATTTTGTTTGTTAACAATTGATCAATAGTAGGTCAGGGTATATTATATATCAATCACCAAGCTATGTCCTTGTAATTGTGTCTACTATCGGAAATCGATTGTTATCGATAAACGCGTAAAGTGTGGAATTATCTATTTATTTGTTAACAATTGATCAATAGTAGGTCAGGGTATATTACATATCAATCACCAAGCTATGTCCTTATAATTGTGCCTACTATCGGAAATCGATTGTTATCGATAAACGCGAAAAGTGTGGAATTATCTATTAAACTTGATCTACCTATGATAGAAGATAACTTATATTCTGAGTGCTGAGTGCTGATCAAGAAATATACTTTATGGGCTCGAAGATGTGCTCTTTAAAGCAATTAATTAAATTAAGAAAGAATGATTATATTAAGCAGACTGAGAGACCTGAATTAATCTGCTGACATACATATATATATATATATTCTTTTGTTGTTTGAAATAATTGTTCTTCGCTTTGAGCTTTAGCTAAATTTAAAGTTTTCATATTTATTACAACTGTCTTTCATTCATTAAATTTCTGCTCGCTTACTTTGGCGCAAATAGGTTTCCAAAGCACCTCTCCTGGCTGCCACACACCCCTGTGCCACTGCCTGACAGTCGTTTCCTGCCTGGCAGTCGTCTCATTCGTCTGCCGCAGGACACTGTCTGTCAGTGCTTTATCTGCCTCCGCTCCAACTCACCTCTGCCTGCCACATCAGCTCCGCGCTTAGCTGACGGCTCATTAGCATGTGTGCGTGGCTCTCTGCTTGTCTGCTCCCCGCTCATCTCCTCTTTGGCTGTCAGCTCTGCTGCTCGCTGTGCCATTAATTTTGCCAGCCAGCGTGGATAGACAGGGAGAGAGAGAGAGAGAGGGAGAGAGAGAGAGGGAAGGAGAGAGGTGAAAAAAACTAACCTAACCTGCAGTGTAATGCGTTGTATTGTTCACGCAAAATTTATTTCCGCTGCGTCATGAACATCCTGCTGTCGTCGCTGATGTGGGGATATGTTATTGCTGCTGTTGTTGTTGCTGCTGCCGCTGCTGCTGCTGCTGCTGCTATTGTTGTTGTTGTTAATTTACGTAATAAATACGCTTGAAAATTTTGCACGCACATGCAAAATGAATTACGTCGCTTGACGTTGGCGCAGTGGCAATAGCAACAACAGCAGCAACAACAGCAGCAGCAACAACGACAGCAGCAACTTAACTGTCACTTGTCACAGGAACGTTTCGTTGGGGGCCCTTGGCAGCATGTCCTGGCAGAACCGACATCCTCGTCCTCGTCCTCGTCCTCGTCGTCGTCGTCGTCGTCGTCGTCTCTCACATGTCAACGCGCGTCGCTTTGCTTGGCATTTTTGTGATGTGAAATGAAGCAACGAGGCGACAGCCAAGAAGGGAGCTGTTGCTGGTTGCAGCACCAACAGCAACAGCAACAGCAGCAGCATAAAATGAATTACTCGCGTGAACAACAAAAACTGTCAGAGAGCTGTCAGCTAGGCTGGCGCAAGGGCGTGTTGCAGTCGCAGTCGCAGTCGTAGTTGTTGTTGTTGTTGTCGCATGTGTGTGTGTGTGTGTGTTTGAGGTGTCAGCGCAACGCATTTGAAATGCTCACACACACACAGGGAACAGTTGACAGGCAACAGTCAGTCAGTTGAACGCCAGCAGCAACAGCAACAGCAACAACAACGACAACGACAATGACACGCCAGCAACATGGCACGGCCAGCAGCAACATGTTGCCCAGCTATAATGCGTCGCTCTTGCGGCACACTCCTCGAGTGATTATCTTACCTAAATTGCTTGTAGCAATCCACCAAATGTGACGGCTCCGCTTCTCTCTCACTCTGCCCCTCTCCTCCCCTCTCTCTCTCTCTCTATTTGCTGCTGTCGCAATTTTCATTTTCGCACTCCATTATAAAGTAATTTTTTTACATTACTTATGCCTGTCAACGTCTGCTTTGACTGCTTTTTCCTGTTTCCGCAGCAACGCCTCGTTTTCCTTTTCATCATCAGTTCTCCGACTGCTGCTGTTTGTGCTCGCGTATCCTTCTTGCTGCTTGGCAAAGATTAATATGTTGCTGCCGCTGTGCCCGTTTTCCTGGCCCCAGTTCCCCCTCCCCCCAATTCCATCTCCATCAGCAGCAGCCGCAACTTCAACTCCAACTCCAACTCCAGCTCCGGCTTCAGCTGCCAGCTCAAGCTCCGCGTGTGTGACAGTTTGCAAATGTGATTGACAACTGACACTGCCATATAAATTCAAAGCTTTCACACACACACACACACAGAAAGAGAGAGAGGGAGGGAGAGGGAGAGGTAGACAGACACATAGCAAGCAAACGCGTTGACAGTCTACACAACACATTGCAACTGAATGGGGCACGGGACGACTCCAGAGGCATGACAAGCTCGCAAACTGGCAAAAACCGACCGACTCACTGACTGACTGAATGACTGAGTGACGAGCTGACTGATGGGCGGTACAACTTTGACTGACGACGACTGATGGATGGATGGATGGATGGCTGGACGGCTGAAGGGGAGCAGCAGTTGGGTGTGTTGAGCCATCAAGCGAACACTTCAGCTGAAAGCAAGAATGGAAAGCAATTACAGCCAGCAACTCTCCTAATGGCAACGGTTGCGTGCGATTAACTATGCACAAGATTATACTAGCTTAAATTAAGAGTACATGACACAACATGGCTACAAATTACTCAAAAAATCTCCTCTTCAGCTATTCTTGATGTGCCGCATTTCAGTTGGATTATTTATTCAATAACGGACCACTTCCGAAGCGTAAATGTTGAATACATATCTATGCCCTGAGGCCATTCAAAATGTGAGAAGGTGTGTAATGAAGTTGTGCCAAAGTGTGTTGCAGGCAGCAGAAAGCATCTTCGGCCCCTCAAATATATATATTCTCCATCAGCATCAATATCTGAGTCGAACTCATGGACTATAAGAGCTGGAGACACAGTTGAAATACAAGTTATCGCAGCTCAACTTTATTTTATTTTATCGATAACTGACAACGTATTATGAATATTGATGCAAGTAGATTTCCGATTGCAATTAAATTCATAAATGAATAGTTAATGTGTCAGCAGATATATAATATAGCCAGATATCTTATTGTCAGCAAACCTGCCATGTATTTAACAGCTGTGTGCAGAGCATCTCCTAGTCGAGCTCTCTCGACTAGAACATTCCAATTTATTTTATCTAAATCACACATCTGAGTCTGCTAGAACTCAACTCTCGGCTAAACTGTCAACAAAGAAATGGCTTGATTAAGGGTCAAGTTTAAAATGAATAAAATAATATTCAAGGAAAGCATTCTACAAATCAGATAAAGTGTGTCTGCAAGCTGAAATAAATATAGGTAATTTTGCTATTTAACTATTTAATAAAAATTACTTAAGCTATTTAACAATTTCTATTCATTCAAAATTGAATACACTTGTAATAGAAAATCCATTTGGCTCATTGAAAAATATTTACCTCGATGGTAAAACGCTTCCCTTTACTTTTTCTACTTCTGCAGCTCATAGAAATGTTAATGAATTTTTTAAATTTTTAAAATTAATAAATATCTTTTAAGTAGAGACTCATAAACGGAATATTTTTTGTATATTTTTGTACATACTTTAGGGCGTGTTTTTTTTTATATTTTCTCACTTACATAGAAGTGTAAGGTATTATGTGATTTATAAATGTAGTAAAATTATTCATCAGCAATCAGATATATAACATATATGCTAATCAGATATGCGGCAATTAGCTTTTAGCATATTTTGCAGCTACAAAACATCGTCAATTAATTGTTTTGCAATAAACACTAGAAATTGTTGTTATTAGAGGGAAGTTATTTGCTTAATTAGAGTTAGTAACTAGGTGTGTGAGTGTAGCCAAGTCGATTGCTCACTCATTGTGGGACTTGTGTGTCTAGCTGCTTCCTGTGGCTCTTTCAATTATTCCCACATGTGAGCCAGCTCTATGTATACAATAATTCCAATTATCATGACTACTTCCGCTGCCCGAGGCAGACTCAAATTACTAGCTAATTGCTATTTAGGGTTACCTTCTGCATTTTCTTTTTTTATTTTTATTTAGCTATTATTCGGACATCAGGCATAACTGCTGACACGGCCAGCTTGATAATAGACTCATCAGGCACCTGGCAGCGGGCACCGGGCATCTCGTCATCATCATCATCATCATCATTATCGGCAGGAGGGGAGAGGGGAGAGGGGAGCACAGCAGGTAGCCGGGGCATCATCAGGCAACTGGGAGCCCAAGCTGTCGCTCGTGCTGACGACAAATGTCTTGGGCGGCAAACGGAAGTGACACGACACAAATCCCTGAGAGAGAAAAAATACTGAAAACGATGAAAAAGATTTGATTATAAATGTTGTGGTCGTGCAGAAAATAAAACTAATAAATTGATGTTGATCAGATGCTGTGCCGAACCCCCTCCAAATCGAACACTCCTCAAGCAATGACAATGACAAAATCAACGAAGCTGACAATGATGAAAGTGACAACGGCAATGGCATTGAACGACAAGCCAACCAACCAACCAGCCAGTCACCCAGTCAGCCAGTCAGTCAGGATGGAACACATGGTGGCAGGCAGACAGTGGTGGCAAGTGGCAAGTGGCAAGTGGCAGCTGCTGCTGCTGCTGCTCTTGAGACGCTCTCCCGGCGTGACTTGTTAACTGGGCATCAACAGCAATTTGGCTGCAATGCTGAAGATGTGCTCCCCTCCCCTTCTCAGCGTCTCTTTGCTTATTCAATATTCAATGAGCCAGTGGACTACCTGATGAAACACGAGTCAACTCGGATGCCTCGCTTAGAATTTGTGTGTTCATCCATTAACTAGTTGTGGAGTGACATAACTTTGATTAGGTTTTGTTATTTTCTCATCATTTATTTTGCATATATAATTTATTGTATTGTTGGTGACCTCTTTTTACAACATAAATACGTCTTTCGGTAGCATCAACATATTTAAATTTATTTCTTTTTTATAATCTAATTCAAAAGGTATAAAAGTATTTTGCTTTCGGTCTATCTTGATGCCAGAGATTTAAGACTATATAAAATAAGAATAAATAATCATTAGCGTCAGACAAAGTGTTTTTAAGTGAAATTGATGGGCTGCTAAATTGATTACATTGATAAATGCAAATCGATAAAGCCATATTCCTGTCACGAATATTAAGCTAGATATTCCTAAGTTGGTGGGTAGATTTGCTGGTGACATCATTCAAAGATCGGCAATCGTTGTTGAAAATCATATTTAATAATAAAAAGTAAACAAGCACTTTTTAAAATATAATTTATGCTTGCAAATCGAGCCAGAGTCGCGTTTCAAACTTTGAATCAAACCATGAAAAAGAATCCCTGCTAATTTTTATATTTAATCACTTTTGGCAATGCTGTGGAAAGCATAGTCCCATTGCTAAAATCACTTTTTGAAATGATTTATTTAAAAATATCCTTTCCAGAATTGCAACTCTAATTGTTGTATTATTTTATTGTTGATCAAAAATCCCAAAAATCGGATTACTTCTGACAAAGTTCTCTGAAGTTTTCTTGTGCCTATAACATTTGTACAGCTAGTAATAAATTGAAAGGAGAGCAAGAATGATTTTCAATGGCTTAGTCACGTACAAACATTATGATTTATGTATATTTTGAAAACCACGTCAGTATCTGAGCTGGAGGAGAATCTGAATTTACTTTCGACTATAAATAAGTCTGATTGGATTCTCACAAGTGGCTCTAAGCCCAAGTTAGCCAGTTAGGCTTTCAATTGTCCGTGAGTCAAGCTATCAGGCATTCAATCATTCACTCATTGCGACTGTTGTCACTCACTCAGACTTGAGTTGCATGTGTCAGGGGCACGTTGCACGTTGCACGTTGCACGATTCGTGCTACGCTTCAATGAAAACAAACTGATATTTGCCCGACACTTGAGATTGATTGTCATCCATCAAGAGAGCCTTCGTCCATTTCTCCGCTCTCCTCTGCGCTCAGATTGCAGTGATTGAAGTGATTGAAGGACAAGGATGAGCTCTTTGCATTTTATATTTTGCATTTCGAATTTACATGCAAATTCCCTGAAAACATTTGCACGTTAGCCTGAGCTTATATTCAATTACAAACCAGAAGGTTGTCCACGCCTGTTCCAGTTCCTGCTCCTGCTGCTGTACCAGTTCCCCCAGCTGCATCTTGTGGTGACCACAGAAGTCGTTGGTTGGCTTTCACACTCGACACCTGATGAGTTGACAGCCTGTGAGCGGAGACGTCTCCATTACCCAGCAGCTGTTGCCTTAACAGGCAAACTGATTGACATCCTCAAGATCATATTTGGCTTGGCTCAGATGACCGCAGAAGCTGTAGACTCTCAGCGAAAACGGGGATTGGAAGTGGTGTTCGTAAATTACGTATGTTATCGGCCAAGTCTTGGCTACACTCAGAAAAAAATAAGCCAGAATACCAGAGGTAGTCTAAATGCCAGTTGATATTAGTTGAAAACTTTACTAAAGCCTTTTCAACATTTTTAATTTGTTCATTGTACAAGAAACGCTCTACTACATAAATATGTAATGGGAAGCAATTTATTTAATTCTATTATTTATCATTTTCATATCATATTCAAAGTAAAAGATAGATTTAATTTGTACTTTCTAAAAATCAGTTCAGAATCCGACAAAAAAAAATCTGCATATAAAAATGATATGGGAGCTAAAAGATAAGAAAGCTTTGGAGTACTTTAAATAGGACATTGGATTCCCTATTTTCAGAAATATATTTTCTAAACATGGATAAGCAAAACAAAAAAAAAAAGCCACAAAGTTTTAGTGAAAACTTATATCAGTTTCGGTTTCTGATTCTTAAAAATCCTACTCCAATTCAGTTTGTGAATTTAAATCGGTTCATTTCACTTAACCGTTCCGGTTTGATAACTTGCTTAAAAGTTATTACTGGAAATCTGAAATATAAATTTCAGGGGTACATTTGTTTATTTTCTTGAAACATTTGTGGTCCGTGGCAAGGGATTTTATTTTAATCTTATATATTCGCTCGCAGTGGGTAGATTACAATTTATAACAAATTACTTGGTCTGTGGCTAAATTCATTTAATAATATTTAATATAAAAATCAAGTTTTCTTTTTTATTTTTTAAATACTATTCTATTCGTCATCAGGGAGATATTCACAGCGACCATTCAGTCTGCTGTAGAGTCTGAAATTATTAGTCGTATGTCCACTTTCTGATTTTATGAAGATACCTATGATTATATTTGTTGAGTATAGTTCGAAGGTTGACTAAGGTTGAACATATTTGTAGTATTGTAGTAGTATTTGTAGTAAAATTAGTTGAGTTCCTTTAACAATGTACTAAACGCTTAAATACATTCAATTAATTTTGTTCAAACACATGATTTCAGTTTGTAAAATGCACAGGTCTCTCTCGTAAAGAAAATGTCCGAAACCCAGATGCAAAAGCCCAGCATGTAAACACTGCTCGGGAGCCGCCACGGATCGCAGAGGGATGGGAGACGGGAGAAGGGAGAGGCACAAGTAGCGCATAAAGAAATTGAATTCATTAAACATTAGCTTCCTGACACGATCGCTCGCCGTGGACCTTAAAACATTTAGTGTCGCAATATGCAAATACATAAATTTTGTGGCCAGATCCCGAGTCTTGAGTATCAGCCACTCAGCAGTTCTGCAGTCACTTTTAGTCGTCGCCGTGTCGGGCTAACAGAAGACATACACACGCGATAAAGAAATTCGATTAGGCATCAATTTTAAATGAGACGCATTTCCCCCGCTGTCCTCGCCCCGCTCCCTCCTGGTCCCCATCACGCACAACACTCCGGTGGCTGGCAGGCCGCCTGCTGCGGATGCCACGTAACCTGATATGGTGACACTCGTCGATGTTGCGACGTCGTCGTCGTCGCTGTTGATGTTGCCCCGACTGCAATCTAATTTATGACTTAATTATCGGGCCATATTTAATGTGTCCAATAAACTAGTCTACAAAATTATACCAACACATCGTTGTTTAGGCTTGTTGCTCGTTGCTGCTGCTGCTGCTGCTGCTGCTGCTGCTGCAACCCCCCCAACTGCCGCTCCTTTGCTCTCTTGTGGCTTATTAGGCTTTTGCTTTATGCGTGGACGGGGCAGAACTTGAATTCGCTTGCCCCACTCGATGTTGACGCTGATGCTGATGCTGATGTTGATGTTGTGGCCTCCTTTAGTTTTGCGGCCATCAATTTGCTTTTAAATGCAACAATTTGGTTGGCATTGCAGCCGCCACCGCGCTCCACACTCCCTAGTCTGCGGTCTGTCTCTGGTCGACGTCATCGTCACCGCATGCAGTCAACGTATTTGGGTTGGTCTTCGACCAAGTCGCCAAGCCGCCAAGTCATTTATTTTTTTTTCTTGCGCCTCCAACTCCAACGACTGCCGCAATAAAAATTTCGTGAAGTGGCAATAAAATTCCATTTAAAATGGCAGCGATTATGTCTCAACAGACCATTAAAGTCACTCAAATGACAACTACTACTTAGGCGCACTCACACACACACACACACACACACACAAACACACACACACTCGCACAACAGTTTTTGGATCGTCGATCGCGACATTTGATGTCGGCGCCGTTCCTCGCACAGTGGGACTCATTTAACGGCTCAACTTTAGTACCATGGGGCGGCGTTATGAGGAGGGGCGGGGGCAAAACGCGTCTCGTTTTTGTGGCAATGAAAGTGTCGTTGGAGAATTGCAACTGGACCTGCAACTGGACCTGCAACTGCAACTGCCATGCCAGCATTTGTAGTCCAACCAACTAATTATTATCTATCAAAATTAACTGCTTCCGCTTTCAAATTTTCGTAATTGCTGAAGCCATTTATTTGAAAGTATTCGGTTTTTACCGATCTAGAAATGATATAGAAAAAGTATGAAACTGGCAGAAGGAAGCCTTATCAACAGTAGAGTCGAATTAGCCATTTTCTTCTAACTGTATAAATAAGCCATTCAAAGACACTTTAAGAGCAAAATACTTTCAATTTGGAATATATGTTTTATCGATAACTGCACCCGTTTAGTCAATATCGATACCAATAAAATAAAGATTTAGCCGACCAATTTGATATATAATAATCCCATACATATTATTGATCAACTATAAAAATCATATTTAGATCGGCTCAGAAACAGATTTTATTTGTCTACTTTTGTTGTAGATTCTCTTGACTAAAGCATTTTAGCTTGTTTCGGTGAACCAGATCGGCCCGCTATATAATAGAGCTTCCTTAAAAACTAGATGTCAAAAATTGTGTGCTTTTATGAAACATCTTTTGGCTTAGCCAGTTATCTCAAACAAAATTCTTTATTAATTCTAAAATTAGTAACAGAAGTAACACGACTAAACCCTTAGTTTCAAGAAATGTCATTCATTAGAGTGTTCTGTATTTATTGGATAAATTTTAATGCATATGCATTTAGATTAAATATAATTTGTGTTTGTAATTGTCTTTTTATAAGATTTTATACTAGAAAATAAGAAATTAAAGTCATTTTAAAAGCGACAGTTCGTAGTCAACCTGCAGAAATCTAAATAGAAATTTAAGAAAAAAACCTGCAGATTGTTCCTATGAAAGCTATATGATATAGTTGTCTTTAAGAATCATAATCATAAATTTTAGTTGTCTTAGAATCATAATGACACTCATAACTGGTGAGCTTGATTAGCATATCATATAAATCAAAAAAAAGTTAATTTTCTTAAAAACCGATTGTTTCTAAGGCAGCTCAATGAACGAAAGAAAATTAAAATTATATACCCCCTACAGATATATTATATATATGATATATTTCCTGCCCATTAGCTAAACACTAATTTAATCGATGAACATTGCAGAAACCCAGCAAATGCTTAGCGATAAACATAATTTGGTAATTTCGTTCTGCGTTTTTGCAATGGGCTGTGTTATTTAGCTTTAAAAACGCTGACTTTGCTTCGTGCATAAGCTGTCTCATCTCAAACACAGACACGCTGATTTGAGCCAAGTGTCTGTGTGTGTGTGTATGTGTGAGTGTGTAGGTGATTATGGCCAACTTCCTGAGCCCATCATTTTCATGCACTTTTATGGCATGTGTGGCAAACAGCGTTTAGATAAGGACTTGCAGCCAAAATCACAACGCCTGTTAGGGAAAGGGAAGCCGCCTGTCAACTTTGTGTGCCTGGTATCAGTTTTCAAGAGATTTCAAAAATTGCTGTATAGATTTTATGGCAAATGGAAATTTAATACAATTGGGTGTAGAGGACAGACAGATGAAATTCAATGCCATAATTTGGCTTTCAAGTGGCTGCAACAACAAAGGGGAAAACAACAACAAGAATTTGAAGGCAGCTCCTGTGAGGAGCGAAGTTGATCCTCATTAGTGGTCACATGTCAGACTGGGTCGCATTTGCTGTATAATTTTGTCATTCATCATTTTTCGTCCATTTCCATTTTTCTTTATTTTTTATATGCTGCATGCCACAGGACTCGTATTTCACCCCCCTCACCATCCACACACACTCACAATCTTTCAACTCCTGTGACATGTGACAACAATGTAGCCCGTTGTCATTGTCATCATTGTTGTTGTTGCTGTTGCTGTTGCTGTTGTTGTTGCTGTTGTTGGTAGCTGTTGCTGTGACACATTTCTTTTCCTGCTGTGTGTGGAGGCGAGGTGTGATTTTCAACAAGTTCGTTTTTGGCTCATGTGTGTGTGCTCTGGAAAGTACCTTACTTTTTTCGCTGTTGTTTTCTTTGTTTTGATGATGTTGTTGTTGTCGTTGTCGTTGTTGTTTCTGTATTTGGTTTGCTTGTTTTTTTTTGTCCAAGGCATTCTCTTCTTTGCGAGCCGTAAGCCGTGCGATATATCACGCCCTGACGACACTGACGGATGACTGACGCAACGCCAAAATGATGACAGAGTACCCCTAATGACAGCAAGAGCTGGTCAGCAACTGTCAACAAGTCTACGCAACGCATGCATACATATAAACACCTACTTAGCAAGGCCCACAAGCATACATATGTCCAGGAAATTGAGGTTAATTGAGACGGCTTACGCATTTAGAATTTTATAAAACAAAACAAAATGTATTTTTAGAGTATGTTTTAGAAGAAAAATAATTTCTTAAAGAATGCATTTACTCTAAACCTTGGTATTTGTTCCATTAACTGCTTCATGACACAATAAACTAACTTAAGTTGCCAAAGATATTATTATTAATTAAATGTTTAGCAGATTTTCAAATTGACTTCAATAATATCAATAAAATGATTTTAGAAATTTCTTTAGTATTATAATTATAATTATAATTATTATTGTTTCGTGCACTCTTTAAAAATTTAAATATGTATTTCGCCGGCTCCAGGTCAAGTCTATTATGCTCCGTTATATTTCGAATACCGTTGGGCGAACAACATTTTTAATTTATTTTATTATACCAAAATATAGATCTTAAGGCCTTGCCCAGAAATTCTCCTTTACTTTGATTTCTCAATGCTCTAATATCATTTATAAAATAATTTTATTGCGCCACGACCATTTGGCTAAAAATCAAACAACAAATAGGATTTTCTCAATAGATGAATTGTTTTTAAGATAATTTAAAATAGTTCTGAAAGATATTCCCAGCAGATAAGCAATAGGATTTGCATATTTAAATCATTCAATAGATATTACGTACAGTACAATCAATTACTACATCGCGCATATACCCTACATTATATATATTATATTATACATATATATTACATAAACACTGAGTATCTACTATCTAGCTGAAGTCTCTAAATATCTCAAAATTGTAAAAATAAATTTCGCAAATTAATAATAATACTTAATACTAATTTGATTTAAATTAAAACAGTTAAAATAATAATATTAAAATTATAAATTAATTTGTTTAAATTTAAAAGAAATGAAAATGTAGCAAATGTAAATTAAAATTTAAAATCAATTGATTTAAAATTAAAAATATGAATTAAATTAAGCTATAAAATGTAAAAAATAAAGTATTAAATTCTGGGTATATCTGGGGAAAACCCGAAAAGCAACTGTTTAAGTTGCCATATTAGTAACTGCTTATTTTTATGTACTTGAAGCTTTCAACTGTTAAGTTGTTCCCCAAGGCTTCGGCTACAGTTTGAGCTTCAGCTTCAGAGTTGTCATTGCCCGCTGTGCGATGTCGTTGCTGCCACTGCGTGTTGTGCTCTGTGGCAGCCAAGTGACAGATAGACAATCCTTGGCAGTCGGGCAGGAAATGCCCGAGACAATGGCTGGGAGACGGGTGGTTAGAATGGGGTAGGAAGGCGGAACATCAGTGCGTAAGACGAGTAGCGGAACAAAAGTTTCTACAGAGATTCTCGAAGCCTTTTGTGAGGCATTTTTTATTTATTTCTTTATTTTTTTTTTGTTCTGTGTCTCGGCTTGATGGTAATTGTGAGTGACAACGCCTTGATGCCTGATTATGATAAATGAATTGTTAAATTGAATTAGGTGTTGCCGCGCTGCTGTCACTCAAAGCCATCCTCATGAATGGCACCTCGCCCCTCTCGCCTTGCCTCTTCTCTACTGTTTTATTGTTATTTATATTTGCGTTGAGTTTCTCAGCCTCTACACAAATTAAATTGCATGAAATTTGATATTTTTCAGGGTTGTCAGCGAGAAGCCAGCAAAGGGTTGACAGCCCGTTTTGAATGATTTGCCTGATGTCTCGTTTGGGTCTGGTTTGGATCTGTGGCGGCAACACAGGATGCTCTGTTCTGCTCTGCTCTGCTCTACTCTGCTTTGGGATTGCCCTCGAAAATTGATTGGTAGACTCGAAAATTAGCTCAGGTTACCGTAATTACGGGCTCTTTGTGACACTTTGTTTATTTCTGCACAGTTGAGCTCTCTCCAATTACAAAAGGTGCACACAACTCTTATTTCAATAAATATCATTTATGTAGGGAATCCCTCGGGCAATTTTACAATTAGTTTTAACTAATAAGACACACGGCTTAAACTACATTATAGCATTTATAAATTTGCAAAGATTTTTAACTAATCGCGCATCTCATTTTTAGCGCCAGCAACACCTTTTCTGCATATTTAGAAGCATCGATTAATTTCCCAGCAGCGAAAATAATCCATTACAAATTCGATTCGAAATCTCTCCTCGCTGTATGCCCCTTACAGACTCGATATATACACATATATATATATTCAAAATACAGTAAGAAAAATATATATTTTATTAAATTACATATCCGATAAAGGAAAGCACTATATCCAAACTAGAATAAACAAAGCTGCAGCTGCAATAATTAAAGGAGATTAGAAACCAATTAATATAATAAATATAATGAGAAGATTAGAGGAGTATTTGCTAGGTAATAAATAATATTGTATGCAAACAGAAGGCATTCTGTAATGGTGAGTCATTCACTAGTTCGCTGCTGGGTGGCGATAATTATGCCTGTTGCGAGATGCGTCGCCGGCTTAGATAACCAACTAACTGGAAGCTATTCATTTTCCAGTGTGCGCTAGGTCAGGTTTTCTGACACCCACATACACACACCTACACCTACACATATACACACACACACAGACATACCGATCCGATTGATGCAAATAGAGTCAACTAAGAGAGTAAAACAGAGTTGACACCGACAACTGAAACCGAAATTCGAAATGCATGCATGTCAACACTGTTTGTGTACTCAAATTTGTTCACATACATACCCTGTACATATTCTAAATGGGCTATAGAGTTGTTCAAATGTATAGATTTTTGTATTTGCTTAGATTTTTATATATGAAATATTTGTTAGCCAATTGTAAGAAAACGCAAGTTGCACTTTAGCTTTTGCAGCAAATAGAAATGAAATTTCACAAAATATATATATTAACATATGATAATTAAAACATTATTTTAAGTATCTATTCGCTAAGAATATCAAGGTAATCTTGTGGATACAGGGTATCTCCACGTCGAACAGCTCTTTCTCACTATCTCTTTCTTGCTTAGTTCGAGCACTCTTACTTGTTGTTACAATATATGTGTATATGTATTTGTGCGCAGCTGCCACTGCCACTAGCCATTAATTTTCGGCCAACAGAAACAGAAACAGTAACAGCAACAAAAACAACACCCATGCGTCGTGTTTCCCTTACGTTGCCTGCGCTCATCTTGTTGCGTTGCGTTGCGTTACGTTAACGTTGCTTGCTTCTGTCGCTGTCAGCGTTGTTGGCGCTCTATTCCATTCTCCACACAGCACACTGTAAACTGCACTCTCTCCACTCTCCACTTGGCACTCGGCACTCGGCACTCTAGCGCTGTCATCCAACAATGCTTTCACTGTCAGAGACAGAGACAGAGACAGAGACAGTGACAGCGACAGCGACAGAGACGTGGCAGAAGCGGAGGCAAGGACAGAGAGACAGGGACAGAGAGCATTTTGTTATTGTTGTTGTTGTTGTTGTAGTCGTTGTTGTATTGCTGTGCAATTTGTTATGTGTCGCATTGTTGTTGTTGCTGTAGATTTTTATAAAAATGTTTGCCATATTGCAACGCGGGAGAGTGCGGCACATGTCAACAGCAACGATGCATTCTGACAGCCCAATGACATTTTCTACATTTTCGTAAATTGCTTCGATTTGTTGTTCTTCTTCTTCTTGTTGTTGCTGTCGTGTGTGTGTGTGTGTGTGTGTGTGTGCGCGCGCGGAAGGTGAATTGCGAATGGAGTCCATTGTGTAATGCGAAATATGCAATACCCAAAGTGATTGCACGTTATTACAACCTTCTTTTTTGTTTTTGTTAACTTTCACATTTTTTTGGTTCGTGTAATTTTAAAAAATACCTGCCGAAATAACAAGAGGTTTTTTGGGGCTGCACATGAAAATGTCGTATTTTAAAAACTAAATTCGGCATGTAGTTGAGGGAATTTTTAATTTTAGAATGGAAATTGATAAGTGATAAATATTGAGCTAAAATTATGTTTTGCAATCTTCAATTTGGGAAATGTATCTTAAGTGTCCAAATTAAAGCAGATTTTTTACACACAATTTCTTATATCTTTTAGAAGCCGAACAGCGATCGATAAAACAAAACAAAAAAAAAGAAAAACATCTTGATCTGTGTATAGTATGCGATAACTTATATTCCAAATTGAAGCTGTTATATATCTGACATCGGATTCAGAGCATCAAGAATATACATATATACTTTAAGGGATCGAAGATGCTTTTTTCTAAATATAACAAACTTAATTAGACCCCTATTAACAAAATTTACTTAAGGTTAATTATAAATTCAAAGACTATAGAAATAAACTCTTGCTTTGAGAAGAAACAGAACATGTTGTCTTTGTTGATAAGTTTATACCTTTGTCAAGAAATAATTATTGTTGCTAAGAAAGATTTATTTTGAGAAAAAATTCAATTTCATTAATATTTTTTTCAATACAAGAAAGGAAATGAATTAAGGGTAACGTGGACTTCTTAGAAATATTTCTACTATTAAAAAGGGAATTTCTCAAAAATATAGAAAAAAATTTAACATTTTTATATTTGATTTCTAAAAACTGAAGTGTATACAATAATTACAATCGAGTATTAATTTTGTTTCAAATCGAATGACAATATCACATGTACACAAAATCTAATCGTCTAAGTTTAATTTTTTTTAAGATTAAAATTAATAATAAAATAAAGTATGTAATAAAAATGGGTCTAAGCTTTAATAAACAATTAAGTTACTGTAAGCTATACTTTGTATTTTAGCTATTTATATTTATATTTGATATAAATAATGTGAAATAAACAAAGTCTACACACTTAAAAAAATGATTAAAATTGTTAAGAAAATAAATAATTAACAATTAACTTGCATAAAGCCTTTAAATTTATTGAGTATGTCTTTTCACCTGTCATTTGTAATTCGATCCAACCCGCCCCGCTCCGACAACTTGAGTATTTCAGCTCCACTTCAGTTGACTTTGTGCCCCAATATTTATTGCACGCCGTCAAATTGTTGCCAAGTTGAAATATCTGCTTGTTGGCGCAACTTGCAACATGACCGCTAAATGATAAGAAAATTACGGGCTACACTTATTAGACAGCAACGTGTCAGAGATAGCTAAAAATACAAAAAAAAAAAAAAAAAACAACGCCGGCAAACAAAAGGCGTGCTAGGTTACCCAACCCCATGCCACCTACACCCCTTCGCCCCAGCCCCCTTCGCCAAAAAGTGGCGTTTTATCCTCAGCAATGCCATGGAAATCAGAAAGTGTAATAAATTTTAAACAATGCGGAAAATTTACGGTGATTTTCGCTGGCATGCCCACTTCTGTGCTTTTGGCAGACAACATAGACAAGCAGCGGGTTGAGGGGGGAGGGGGGGGGGGTAGGCACACAGTGTTGGTAGCATGTCTACACACAGAGAGTTGCGTCGACTTCAGGCGGTATATCAAAGCGTTTGAACGCCTTCGCCCCCTCGGGTTGAAGGAGCTGGATAAATGTGAAGCGACGACGACGACATCACAAACTGTTGAAAGCGCAAAGTGAAAGATATATGACTTCAAGTAGGTGTAATCACACTCACACTCACACACACACACACACACAATCACACACACAATCACACACACAATCACACACACACATGTGAGCTTAAAAAATTGCACTAAGTGTTTTTCAAGGGAAACCTCGTCGACTCTTTGACTGCTCCACGCTGAGAAATTACTTGTCTCGCCTGCCGTTGTTATACCCTGCCACTGAGGGTATTACAACTTTATATTGAACCATAACGTATATATATATTCTTGAGCCGATATAGCCATTTTCGAATTCATCTCTGTTTCACTACAAATTAGTAGCTCACTTTTGATGAGACTTCGCATATCTTGGCATATATGTCGTAGCCAGACGAATCCGATCACTGTATCATATGACTCCCATAGGAATAATCGGTTCAAAGATGAGTTCTTGTTCGTTTCTCTCTAAAAAGTTATTCTAGGCAAACAAATATTATTATACTCTTCTCATTTAAGCAATAAATCATCAAAATCGAAACTACTACATCATATAGCTCCAATAGCAATCGATCAGTCGGAAGATAAGTTATTGATTAACCACACAAACTTACCCAATATGTAGAAAATTACCTTTCTTACATTTGGACGCCAAATCATGGGAATCAGACAACTATATCATAGAGCTGCAATAGGAATGATCGGTTGAAATGTAAGTTGCTGTTTTGAAACATATTTTTTTATCGAGTAACCCTAATAGAACTCAAATGGATATCATTTTGCATCTTACATTTGGAGGAAAAATCATAGATATCGTGCTACTTTATCCTATAGCTTTAATAGGAACTGAGTTGCTAAATAAAGAAACATTTTTGTTTTACAAGATATGGCAACTTAAGCTGCCCAACATTTTGACAGAACAGTATCGGCTTACTATATCATAATTATTTACTATATTTATATTTGTAGTGGATACTTTGATATCTGCAGTTTGTCGCCTTATGGCAAGGGTATCTAAAGTTCGGCTTGCTGTCATTTCCTGTTGCTATTGTTGCTGCTGTTGTTGTCTATCTGAAACTGAAACTCGACCTATGCATAAATTGTCTTGGTCTTGGCTGCTCAGTGTAAGGCATTTAAGGGGTTCCTTTGCCCTCTTTTTGCCACTCTCTCCATCTCTCTCTCTATCTCTCTCTCTCTTCCTCCCACTCACTCAGTCTCTTTGCCTGTCTCTGTCTTTATTATTTTGGCCCCAGCTTTTGGCAAAGTATGCGTGAAATACGATTTATTGTTTTCGTTAAAAAGATTTATTACACAAGCTCTCACTTCTCACTCTCTCTCTCTCTCGTTCACTCTATCTCTCTCTCTCTCTCTCTCTCTCTCTCTATCTCGAAGTTTCATCTGCGGTTGAACTTTATTTGAAAAGTTTTCAGCAAATATTCTCAAGTTGCTGCTCAGCGTCGGTGTCTCTGAGTCTGCCACAAACAAAAGGTTTATTCCCTCTAGTTAAGTCTAGGCACATAATGGATTCCATTTTAGTTTTATTTCTTATCCTGTTTTCTTTTCACGACTTATTGATCTGCATCCTTTTGACTCTGCTCATCACATTTGTGACATTTGCTGCTTAGATATGTTTACACTTTACACTTGTTTTAACAGTCAAAAACTATTTTTTTAAAGTAAATTTGACTGAAAATGAAAAATGTATCATCATTTTATGGTTTTTCACTAGACTTTATTTTTCAGTTTCAAAAATTATAATTACTAAAATATTATTATATGTTAAATTATTGTTGTACAGTTTTCAAGCTCATAAATATTATTTTGAAGAAATATCTTCCGAATTGTTTGTCACAATTTTGAGAATTTTTCCTAGTTTTTATTTAAATGAAAATTTAAAATATCATTAATGAATTATTTTGTTTACCTTCCTTTTAATAAATGAAGCTGCGAGCTTTGCGACTGCTCTGGTTATATAAACAACTGCCCCTCGTCGTCTCCACAGTTCCTTAAACTGTTTCCAAATTTATCATATTCAATCAAATTTTTTCTCTTCTGATTTCCTGTTTAGGTATCCAGAGATGCTCAAATATTCTTGGTAATTAGAAAATTTGTTAGGCTACATTTTTAGTACTTTGTTGCAACTTATCAAAGATCCTGGCACATTTCAAAGAATAACTTATGGCTACTGCTTGTATATCTTTTGTGTATATGTCTTGACCGTGTCCATAAACAGATCTGTTTACCTGGTCAATTAAATAGTAGTTGAAACGTTAATGCATAATCAACCTGAATGCGCAAGTAACAAATTGAGTTAAAAACGCATTTGCTTGATTTACTCAGCACTTGGCATACATCTGTCAACAACATCAACGATATCGGTGTGTGTGTGTGTGTGTGTGTGTATGTGGCAGCTGGCAACAAATGCATACAATGCGCACACGCCCCCCCAATCGAAACTTTGAACCCTGTGGCAACCACAGCTGACCCCTGTGTGTGTGTGTGTGTGTGTAGTTATATTTCAGGGGATCTGTTCTGTCAGTGCGGCGACACAAATTGCAAGCGCAAGACACTCATACACTTGCCACACACACACAGACACACACACGTCCCTTATCCGCTCCACCCCCCCTCAGCCCTAGCGCTGAGCTGTCTCAGCTGGCGCTCAGCCACACAGACGTCAGAGCATATTATTGTAAATTGAACTCAATTACCACTGACAGCAGACAAATTGAAGTGGAAATTGAGATCTTCTTTTGGGTGCCAGCAGCAGCAGCGAGAAGAGCCCAAAAAAACAACAAAAAAAACAGAAAAAGAAAAAGAAACTTAATAAAACTGAGAAATCGTAGTCTTATATTGCTGGTGGGTCGGTCGCTTCTGTCAGCAATATGCTTACATATAAAAATAAGCAGAAGAAGCAGAGAAGAGCAATAACAACAACAACAACAACAAAAACAACAACTAATTCACTTAAAAACACTTTGCTCGGCCCAGTCTCGAAAATGTTGTAGCCCAGAAAATGTGTCTGGCAGTCTGTGAAATGTCATTTGTCAAATGCACTTTGTGTCAGTGTCTGTCCGCCTGTCTCTCCCTCTCTCTCTCTCTCTCTCTCTCTCTCTCTCTCTCTCACTCTATCTGTCTGTCCCTCTCTCTGTCATGAATTGCCCGCCGCCCTTACTGCTTACCTCAACGCTTTTGATGTGCAACTGTCAGAGACATGCGGGTGAATTTGTCTAAATTCCCAGCAAATACTAACTAAAGCATAGCTACAGAGAGAGCGAGAGAGAGGGGCATAATAAGAGAGGGAGGGCAGAATGGGTACTAGCTAATTTATGAGCCAATTAGTCTGTCTGTTGGCCATGCATAAATGAGCCACACATCTCAATATCATCATTATCAAAAAAAAAACCATACTCTGAGAAAAACAAGGACTAACAAATAGCTTGAAAACAGCTGTGAAATGGATAGTGGACTTGCTGATTCAAGTTTAATCAATATAAAAATACATTTTGGCTGGCAAAATCTGCATTCGATAAATAATAGGTGCATATTTATTATATTTGACATACTTTTGTCCAATTTTTATAATACCTTACTCGCATTACTCATGGAAAATAAACGTTAAATTTATTAAATAATTTTCAAACTATTTAGAAATATATTAAGTTTTTGAGAAATATATTTCTGCACTGAGAGAAAAAGTATCCCAACAGGTATATGTATATTCTTTAAGAAATATTTCTTAAGCAAACACACACAAATTTGTTTTTGTATATTTTTATACGCTGAACCCGTTCAAATGTGCTAATTTTAGATGTCGATAACTGCAGCCGTGTCGGTAATATCGATATAAATCGATATATTAAACTTAGTTTATAATCTTTGCTATTATTTGTTTAACATTGCTGGGTATCTGTTATTTCTTATTATTTGTATTCATCCTTGTTTGAAGTGTTTGGTTTGTTTATTCCTCTGAGTTTATCTATGCATATATTGTTCATTTATATCTATATATATATAGATATATATATATATATGTATAGTTCATATCCATCAGCATATTCCGGACACTTCCCACCCAGCTTTCTTTATGCGGCAATTCGTGCGTTGATTTTATTGTTTCTTTGGTTTATGACTCGTTGAATTTGGCACATGCCTCACTTTGAGTTACGCCTCAGACGCCACGAGCGGCAAACAGCAAGCACAGCACAGTTGCACAGTTGCACAGTTGCACAATTGGCATGGCAAGTTGCAACACTGTTGCACTGCTTTGGGTGGCAAACGCATCACTGAAAATTAAATGCTCTTGTCGATGCTGTTTGCAGCCAAGATGAAATGGGTTAATGGTCGAGGCGTGTGTTGTTTTCTGTTCTGTGGTGTTGGGTTGTATTGTGTTGTGCACACACAGCAAAGCTGAGGGCTGACGATTTGGATGCGGTCTGCTGCAATCGGCCAATTTGAATCCACTGCACTCAAATGGGCCATCAAATAAATGGCTTAATGTGAACATTAGCTAAATTTGAAACTATATTTAACATATGAATATATTAACTATATTTTTAGCTGTAAACAAGTAAATTAATTAATAAATAATAATAATAAAATAATGAATTAATAGCACAGCATGTGATAACAGAACTGTTATCTTAAAAGTTCAATCAATCTTATTCAATCATTGTTTAATCAATTTTTTATGCTTACAAGCATGTCAATAACTTTTCAAAAATAAATTGAGATTAATTAATAATGTATAAAATATAAATAATATTAAAAATAGAAATAACATATTCTTATCTCCACAGGTTCTGAGATTTGTCTTCTTTGTCTGAGGCTTCATAATTTTTGGTCAGATTATGTTTTTCTGGGGACTCCCATTTTTCTTTTTAATATCCCCAGATTAATATATTTTATCGCTTCTTATTTATTATTATTTATTTATATTCTCCCTTTTAATTTTATACAATCAAATTTGTAACTTTAATTCTAAGTTTTTATTTATTAAAAACTTGCTTAATTCCACATTTAAATAATAAATAAAATCCATGAAGAAACAAAATATTCTTGCGCTTTATATTCAGAAATTATTTGTAAATATTAAAAAATAATTTGAGTCTTTTGGCTTTTGATTTCTTAGTATCTAAAGCGTATTTATTTTTCTAAGTGTTGCTTTCCTGAATATGTAAAAATGTGTTCACTTAACGCCTATTTTAAAGATTTAGTTGCGCCAATAAATATACTCCACTCAGCTGATAAGTCAAAATATTTAAGTACAATTACATAAATTAAATGCCAAATGGCTTGCATAATTATAATATTAATAAATTTTAAAATACTAATAAACTGCACGAACAACAACTGCAACAACAAAAGCAACAAACAATGGCAACTAAACATCCGGCGGAGGTCAGAAAAATACGAAAAGCTCATAAATAAAGGCAGCTGACACGCTGCAGGCACAAAAAAAAGAAAGAAATAATATCAAAAACAATAAAAACAACAACTAAAAGCCAAAAATGTACAATCCCACAAAACCGAAATAAATATGTGTATAAATTTTGGTGCGCTGCGGCGATAAAAACAAGTGGGCAAAATCTCGGTAACCATAACAATGCTCGTAACAACAATAATAACTTATAAATTTGTAAATATTTCATAAATGGCACATAAATTAACACAACTAATGCCAAACAGTGCCAGTCCAACAACAGCTCCAATAACTAGCTAAAATATGCTAATCGAAGGATAGCTCGACTTGCAGTTACCCTCTGCAGACAGCTTTTAAATGCAGCAAAGTCTTTGTTCAATATGACTTGAGTTTCTTAGCCGATCCTACAGTTGATCAATATTGTGTCTGAGTATATTATAATATATAACTATATCTTAACAGTTGAGTCTCTTATGGCAATTGAAAATCGATTTATATCGATATCAGCTTGTTCAGACAGACGAACATCTCTAAATCGACGCGACTATTGATGCTGATCAAGATGATACTGATAGAGTCGCAGATGCTACACATTTATTTGCCACTTTAATATACCCGTTTTACACAGTCACAACGAATGCGGGGTATAACAACTGTTTTCATGATTTGTTGCACGATAATTGCGGCAGTTGCAGCTGCAACCAAAGAGTCACAGTTGACACTATGCTCGCTTTATCTAAATCCACATGAACACAGCTACAGATACAGTCATAGAGAGAGTATATATACATATAACCTGACATTTAGTCTGGTTGAAGGGGCAGAGGAGCAGAGGAGCGTTAAGCCAAATGCATAAATATTTGAATATGATTTACAAGCGGATGCTGCTGGAGCGCCAAAAACTCAAAACAGCAATATCTAAATTATATTTTGTGCGAATCATTTTGCAAAAACAGGATGTTTACCACAGCGCAGTTGGTGAAATGTTTTTGCATCATGCAACATGCACTTTGATAACTAGTGAAATATACTTAGGGGATTACGAGTGCATCGAAAACGTATTTCATGTAATCGGGTAAATCTGTTGTAGGAAATTCATTATCTATCCATTTCTATCTGTGCATTTGAAGTGGTTAATTAAAATGTAGTGCGAAAATCTTCATTACTGGAATTGGGATCTATTTGATGTTCCTTTGAGGATATGAGCAAAGACTTTATTTGAATTAAAACAGACTCTTACGAAATACTGAGACTCTTTTGAATATTAAAATTAAATTTGTAATATTTTACAAATGAGGAATCTAATCCCGGAAAGAATCTTTGCATTTAGGTAGACAGACCGATCTTGATCTTGATGATAATTCAATAATGATAACAATAATAATGCCTTATATATTCTCTAATATTATTTCATTGGTGTTAATAAACAAATAAATTTAATAAATAAATAAGAACTAAATAGGATATATATATTTAATATTGTATGCGTTTCTTTTATTTTGTTAATATTTTATTTTCTTAGTGTGATCCTAGTTGATGTCTAAATTAAAGAATTGATATTAATTATTGAATAAGAATGGGCCCAATTTTCAAACATTTTAATTTTCTATGCGAATTACGTTGAAGCCAATTTTTAGTTCTGGAATAATTTTTAACTTAATTATGCTTAAATCCCTTGTGAGTAGTACACTTATTTCTAAGTAAATAAATAAATAAAATACCTGAATGAGATCTTTGAGATCAAGATCATATTTCAAAGCAAGCTTTGGTACTATTATAACATTATCAAAGATATATGTATAGAAAGATACTTATTTGAATTGTTTGAGTTTAGTATTTGCAAGTGTGAGATTTGCAATTAGCGATTGGAAATTTGTGATCTTTGAATGCAACCAGTAAAAGAGTGCTGGAAACTTTCAGAAAAGTGTCACAACAACTCAACAATTCAATGAGGCAACAACAATTGCAGCTGATTGAGTTGCTGCAAGATCGTCAGCGGGAATCCAACTGGGAACTCGAGTTGCACCAAGCAGGTCTTGACCTGAGGCAAGAGCATGTTGCGCGCATGTTGTGTAAATGTTTATGTTATTGATTAATTACATTTACAACAATCAAAGTTCATTGAGTGATACCAATCAAAACAAGGCAACAAGACAACAACAGCAACAACAATGAAAGCAACTGCAACGCAATGCAATGAATCTTCCAGTTGAAGTGGAAATTACTGACTGAGTGACTGACTGAAAGACTGAAGAACATGTCTAATGCTAGCCCCCATCTCAACCCCCGTCCCGCCCCCCTCCACCACCAGTGCCCCCACACTGCGCTTGTTGCCACTGATTGCTTGCATGTTGTTGGCTCTTGTCGGTTTGCGTGTATGGCATTTGTCTGTTTGCTCGCCTTGCTTTGATCTTGTTGTGTTTTTTTCCTTCTTTTTTTTTTTTTGATCTTCACTCGCTTTGATTGATCAATTAAATTCATTTGTAAACAAGTTCTGGGACGATGACGATGACGATGACGCGCCACAGGAGACCCAAAGTGAAAGACGAACACAGACTGTGTGAGATTTATTTGGTTTCTATTTTCGGGGGTTAACCACAACAAACAACACAGCAAATCGCATGTGACCAAAAACAAAAACAAGTAAATCCCTTGTGCCTCCAGTTACAGTATACAATTTGTTACTTGTTGTTAACTAACCAACTAATAGTGATCAGTTACCAACTATCCAACTATCCAACTACATAAATCACAGACTCTGAGATTCTATTTGATTTTATTCGGTTTCTATTTTTGGGAATAAACTACAAAAGGGTTAATTCTAGTTCAGTTCACAGTTCGCAGTTACCAACCACCCAGCAACCAGTAACTTGTTACCAACTCACATTATGAGACTTATTTGGTTTCTATTTTTGGGAATAAACTACAAAATGCGACAAAAATAAAGGCTTTAATTCTTTTACTAGTTGCAGCTGCACTTTACAATTTGGCAGTTAACAAATACCCAACTAACAGTTGCCAGTTAGCCACTAACCAACTAAGAGTTACCAGTTACTAGTTACCAACTAACAGTTACCAGTTACTAGTTACCAACTACCCAACCAATAGTTACCAGTTACTAGTTACCAACGACCCAACTAACAGTTACCAGTTACTAGTTACCAACTACCCAACTAACAGTTACCAGTTACTAGTTACCAACTACCCAACTAACAGTTACCAGTTACTAGTTAGCAACTACCCAACCAATAGTTACCAGTTACCAACTAAGAGTGGCACAGAGCACTTACGTCAAAGATTTATTTGGATTCTGCTTTCGAGGGTTAAACACAGCAAATGGCATGTGACAAAAATCAAGCCACAGATCACAATTTGCAGTTACCAAGCAACCAACGAACAGTTACCAGTTACCGACTAGGCAACTAGCAGTTACCAGTTGGCAGTTGGCAGTTGCCGAGCAGCAGTCACAAGGCAACAACTCTGCCATCAGCTGCCCTTGTCAGAGTTGGTATTGTGCTTTTTTATAGCTGTCAGTGCATTCGCCTGTCAAGTGTCAAAAACATTTGCAGCTACCCCTCCCCCCCGCCCATCTGACAGAACATACTGAAATGCAAATGCACTTACAAGCGACGCAGCGACAGACACGAAAGAGACGAGAGAGACGAGAGAGAAGAGAATGAGGAGAGGGACGAGCGAGACGCGTCGAAACGACTAAGCGACTGCCGACTGACAATTCACAATTTTGCAAGTTCGCTTCTCGTTCTTCTCGCTCTGCTCGCTCCATCTGACAGTGACGGGACAGCAGCAGCAGTAAAAATATGTGCGATGAGCAAATTCGCATTGTTCGCCAGATATTACACGACTCACTCACAATTGTTGCTTTTATTGTTGCTGTTGTTGTTTCGCTTGTTGTATAATACAAGGTTTGCTTTTTGTTGTTGTTGTTGTTGTTGTTGTTGTTGACTGGCGATTGCTCTGACATCGCTGACGCCTTGATTAAACTGTCATTTAGCTTCATTTATTTTGACATAAAACTGACAAGAGGCCCCCATTCTAAGTGGCAGCTTGAAATGCATTTTCAATTCGATAGTCGTACAACAGTCATCAGACATCATTCTGACTGACCTTATAATTTATATACAAGCATATACATATATATAAATATATAAATAATTGATAGTACCTAGCAAAATGTACTGAACGATTTCGCATTATAATATAAAAGACTCGTAGTACAAATGTATTACATATGACTAAATACGTAAATAAGACCCGTAATCAATCAATCAAAAATATTAATACTAATATTAATAGAAATGGGAAAATATAATTATAATTATTAATTCATACATCGATCATTTGGGACTAGTAAAAGTACCTATCAGTTTGGCTATATTTCTGATAATATCATTTTATAAATGTGTATGAAATCTGTTCTTCTGTGATGTCATATAAAAGGTGTTTACGTTTACGCTTTCCAAAAAGTAGAATTGCTTAAACATATAAATATTTATCTAAAATGTCGTCTTAAAATTAAATAGTTACACGGTAATTGCAAATCCAATCAATTCATTACAACGAGAGCTTAGCCATAAATTCTACAAGTCACTGTTGCAGTCGGTTTGCTTTTATCGCCGTGACAGAAATGTTCGATTGAGGTGCAACTCACTTATGCAAAATAACAAGTGATTAAAATTCGTTGTGTGGCGATATAAAGCTGTCACTAAACATAAATTACAATATGTCATTCTCAAGAACCTTTGACTTTTATTAATGTAAACATGAAAAGCAACACGCATGCTGAACGGACCAACTGAAAAGGTCCGAGATAAATTCAAGACCCAGACCCAGACCCAGACCCAGACTCAGACTCAGGCTCAGACCAAGACTGAATCCGGTACTTGGAAGCGCAAATGTTGTAGCTAGTGAGAGAGAGAGAGAGAGAGATAGGTAGACTGAGTGTGTGTGAGAGAGAGAGAGAGAGGCAGAGGTGGGTTATCTTGAGTGAAGTGTTTGCTGTTTTTGGATTGCTACTCGAAGAAGATGCAACACTTGGCATTTGCCTTTGATTATGGTATAATATGCGTATGTAAAAATGCATAATACTGCCAGACACACACACTAGCACACACTCACACTTAAAGTCGTACTTCGAATTGGGTTTTGTATCTTGAGCTCACTTAGCGATCATATCATTTTGACATGCTCGTGTGTTTAAGCTGTCAAATTGCCTGCTGTCTGCGGCTGCTGACGATGGATGCTACACAGTTGCGTGGCACAAGATATGCTTCTCCTTCTCGCCGCATGCTTTGACTGACTATCTTTTTTCATGTTGGCCAACCTTACAACACACTCCGCACTCCACACTCCACACTCCATTCGCTAGCTTGGCTTGGGCTGTCTATTTGTATCTAGACAGGCACTCGGCCTTATGCCTCCTTAAGTTGACGTGTTACGCTGTCAGCATGGAGAAAACCTCAATTTCAAGCTGTCAGTTTGTGTGTCAGCTTCAACTGACAGTTCTCCACAATGTCGCTGTCGCTGTCGTATTCGTTGCCGTTGCCATTGCCGTTGTCTCTCTTTCAACTTATGTCTTGCTTTTGCTTTGCTTTTGCTTTTGCAGACTTACAGATACAGATACAGATACACTTACAGATACTTTGCTCGGGCATTTGAATAATGCGCGCACAGCAAACAACAACAACAACAGCAACAACTAAAGACCACAACTAACTGTTGTTATAACATAGTTGCAACCTGTTATGGCTTAGTCGTTGTGGACACTTAACAAAGTGAACGACAACTCATTTGCTAAACAAGGAACACACTTAGCCAAACTCCGACTAATTTCGTGAGATGGGCGTGAAATTAGTTGAAATTTGACAAATTTTTATAGAACATGCCAAAGTTGAAGATACCAACTTTTAAGTAGATTTTGTATTTATATTTTATTCATTTATTACAGAGTTGAGAGCATAATAATTATTGTGCTAGTCACAAAAGAGTTTAAAAATATTTATTTATTTGGTAATAGGTATTTATTAATCATACATTTTCCAATAGAAAAGACTCTTAATAATTAATCTTACAAAGTTTTCTGCTACTGATAACCACAATTTATTATTAAATTTATAATTACGTGTATAGTTATAGTTGTTAACCGTGATGTCTGAAATAAGATATATCAATTTGAAGCTTCAATCTTCTTTGCTGCTAACGGAAGCCGACTAATATCGATATTGGACAAACGGAGGCAGTTATCGATAAATTGAAATAAATCAGATCTGGTTTGGTAAACGAGAATTTATATTAAAGCTTTGAAGTTGCTAGCATGTAGAATATATTTATAGCTTATGCGATTGGAGATGCTTTCTTCTATTCAAGTGGGGAGTACAAAGTCATAAACATAGACAGATATTCAGAACTTATATGTTATATTCGCTGTTGAGAATAGCTCGGTGTTTTATTGCTCATATTTTTATAGTTGGTAATAAAAAAAGCGAGAACACTTCCAATAGCAAATGAGTTTGTTGTCATCGTAATTTTATAACTAAATGCTGCTTGCCTTCTAAAAGAGTAGTTAAACAAATTGAAGGCTTGCCACATGCAGATTAGCTTGATTAGCATACAAATCGATGACTCTGTCAATTGGTATTTGAAAATAGAATGTCTTCGTTATGACAGCTAAGCCTTCTTTATGCCGATTTCCACAAGGGAGATGGAGTTATGGTACTAAAGATGAGCTCAACGCGGGTCACTTATGCGGCAGAGCATTCGTTTTATGGCCAACTTCTTTCTTGGGCCAGCAATGTTCTGCGGCGATAAATAAAGTTGTGAACATTTGCTCGATTTGTGTAGCGAGAGGGAGCGGCAAGGGGGAAGTGGAGGTAGTATACTATACTGAATGCATTGCTTTATAAGTGCCGCTGCCCCAAGTGCCACAAATGTTGCCCCGGCAGCTGCCATGTCGTTGCACTGCGTCGGACACAAAAGATTTACGATTATGGTGCGACTATTAAAAAGTTTCGCCTCTCGCACACCTCGCCGAGCTGAACCAAACTAAACCAAGTGAATCAACTGAACCAACTCACTCAAGCCCACATTCAAAGTCAAAACAAAAATATTGTAAAAAGCGCACGAGGACTTTGCAGCTGGCTCAACGGCAACGACTCGACTCGACTCGGCCATCGATTAATTATGTGCGGAATTTGGTTTATTGAGTACGAACCGCCTTTAAATTGTCTAAAAGGCCAGAGAACTGAAGCTGTAGCAGAACTTGGCGCAGAACTTGAGGCTGTAGCTGAAGCTGGGGCTGAAGCCGGGGCTGAAGCCGGGGCTGAAGCTGTCAGGGCCCCAGCGATCGCATCTGAACAGCAAGAACAACAACAAAAAGGTAAGAATGCTGTACTTAAATGAGCACGACGACGATATACCCTGTACCCAGCCATTAAATTTATTCTAGTGCTAAGAAACTCACAATTTTTGACTGAGAAAAAAAGTTAATTTCTGGTTATAATTAATTTTTGAATTTTTTGTAATTATTATTCTTAGGATATGTTATATTAAATTTACTCTTAAGTATGGAAATAATTTGTGGTTTTTAAATTAACTTGAAATAAAATACTGCAGTTGATCAATAATACGTCAATCAATTTATATCGATAATCTGGAGAAATGAGAGCAGTTATCGATAAAATTAATAAATTCACGCAACAAATGCTGGACCATTTTGCATTTAAATACCCCCAGAAATATAAAAAATTTTCCTTTTTTTAATATATATATATAAATATAATTTTAAATTTTAACAATCATTTAATTTTATTTAAATTTTTCTTACTTTTTGTATTTTTTGTGTCGATTGACTTTAGTTGACATTAAATAAATAAATAAATAAACATAACGCTATAAATTATATTCAAAATTTGAATTCTTTTGATGGATCGAACTGTGGATCAAGAATATATTTATTTATATATATACTTCTTGGGTTCGCAGATGCTTTCTTCTGTGTCATACCCCTTTTTAGCATTTCGAATGGGTGCAGGGTACAACGAGAAACGGCAACGGGTTTCAGCGGCTGACTATGCTGATAATTTATGAGTTTAACTATAATTTTGAACATTTACGTTGCGCCTGCGTGCGCTTGCAATATGACAATTTTCAGTAACTGAAACTTGCAGAGTTAAAATCGCACAGGGGGCGACTGTATTTGGACTCGATGTAGACAGCTGCTGGTCAATTGAGTTGGCGTTGCCGACAGACACCGAGACAGATAGACAGACAGACATACACACAGCGTCTCTCTCTCTCTCTCTGTCTTAAAGGCAACCATTTTGTTGGGTTCGATTAGACTGTTAAGTTGTCAACCTCAAATTGATTTGTAGCCTTAGCCAAGCGTTTTTGTCTCTTTTTCTTGTATTTTTTATTTCTTTTTTAGCAGGGAATTGGCTCTGAGCTGAGTTAAATGAATGTCACACAAAGCGTGCGGCTTTTTAAAGGTGTTGTTCTCCGGCTGGCGCTCATTCGACTGATCATAAATCGTTGGCCTGACTTGAATTTATGTTGCTGAAAGCACAATTATAAGTGGATACATTGCATACATAGCAGTTGGGAGCCTATCTTACAATCTGTAGACACAATTCCTACAAAGTTCTATCAAACATGGGTTTGTCTACAACAGAATCACACTGTGAATGCCAGTCTATGTCTACTCAATCGATATGTGTGCAACTGTTCTATAAAAATATACATAAATTATTATTTATTATTACTTATTATGTAAATATTTATACATACTTCTATTTTTATTATATGTATACACTCTGCCAAATTCAATTAAAGTCACTTACCTTTTTTCTTATATAGAATATATGTGTGGGAATTTGATATATAGATTGGGATAGTCAAAGACAAACATGTTAACAATTTCAACACACAATTTAAACACACAAATATTGTGTAAAATGTAAATCACATTTTATTAAAACCGAATATATGTTTTATAACATTAATATTTTGACTAAAATACATATTTGTTTATTCTATATTCGTTAAGAACAGAGTCGCTTAAATCTTTTCTAAGTTGCTGTTTTTTCAATGCGACGTAACTTTTCTAAAATAAATTGAATTTATTTATAATTCTTTTCTTCCAATGATATTCAATATAATCACATAATTTTTTAATGAACTGTAGAAATTTCATCAAGATCGCATAAGAAACATATTGACAGCAACAGGCTACAGGGCATCTCGTAGTCCAGCTCTCTCAAAACAACTAGATTAGAATTTTAGAAAATCAAATATATTACAAAGCAAATCGGATTTCTTTTTTTTTTACTAAGACAAAGAGTAAGAATTATCAGCTTGAAATAATTATAATCCGCAGACGACAGTTGAATAAACTTATTCGAAATCGCATTAAAATAAAATCAAAGTTATCTTTAATAATGAGAAATGAGCATGAAATAAGTATTCAAATGTTGAATCACTTCAAGTTTTGAGACATTCATTCCGCTGTATTCATAATTGCAAGCAAACACATCACAATTGAAATCAATCTTTATATTTATTTGTGATTAGTTGCTAAAAATAGACAGTTCACAAAAAGTTAGTACACGTCGAGCGTCACGCAAAGTGATTACACAATCTTTTCTTTTAATGGAAACCAGAGCTCGACATACATTTGGCGATCAATCAAATCACTTCAACAGTGTTGAACAAGTGCTTCATATTTTTAGTTAGTTTAAGCACACACTTGAGTGTGTCCATGTGTGTGGATGGATTTGGTTGTGCGATAAGTCGAATAAGTAATAAGTAAATGCTTGATGTGCTTAAGAGCCGGCACTAAATGCCAAATTAAGTGTCATTGCTATTTTGCGTCTTATCAAAATCTGCAGCACAAGCAATTACGTGGATGTTTGATTGACGGACTGACTGATGGACTGAGCGACTGAGCGACTGACTGATCATCTTTCAAAATTCATTGCGATTACATTTAAGGCCTGCTCTAATCCACCAAGTATTATTTCATCTCTCTGAGCTGCAGATTGTGACTCGTCTCTATGAGGAGTGTGTGTGTTTGTTGTGTGTGTGTAAAAAGCTGTTTGAAGTGGTTGTCAGTTTCGGTTTCTGTATCTGTATCTACATCTGTAAATGTATCTGCAGCTGTGTGTGTGAATGTTTTTCAGTGAGTTGGCGTTCGCTTCAAAGGAGTGTGCGACTTCTTTGACGGCAACGGATTTGCTTGCTTACACCCCCCCCCCCCACCCACCATCCACTGCCCCCTCCTCCTACTCGCACACGCCTGTCTCCCCTCCTGTGTGTGTAGCGACTATAATCTGACATTTAATTAATAATAAAGTTGACAGTTTGTTTTGAGTGACTGTGACAGTTTTAATTGAGATTTGTTTCCACATAATGCGCTGCAGAGGCGAGTGTGCCGCTTATGAATCTATTCAGCTCTATTCAGCTCTATTCAGCTTTATTCATTTCTTGTTTGTTCACTGAACGCTACCGTCAAACCATCATCTGATATACTCTATACAGTTTTCAATAGAGATAATGAACAAAGAAATGGATTTCAAGTCATTTAAAAACAATTTTAGAACTGCTTCTATATATATTATACCCTTATAAAGTTAGGGTATATTAAAAATAAATGTCCCACAGCTTAGAAAATCAGACTATGTTTGTCTCTTTTATGACTTGGGACTCTTTTTTTTACTAAAACGAAGTTTTGTGAACCAGTTTCCATTAAAAACTCTCCCTGAAGACGGTTCTCGATGCGAAATTAAATATATTAAAGTAAAAATAAAATACACTTGAACAAAAAATATATTTTATAATTATTAAAAGAGGACACCAAAAAACAAGAATCCCTTAGTAAAATAATTTCCTTTCTTTTTCACGGGTTTCTCAATTCAAACAGAGTGTTTCTCAGAATTGAGCCACATCCCAGCTTATCTACAGGTATTTTTATATATTTTAATATAATAGCGTTTAACTGTGCACAAACTTCTCAAAAAAGTATCTGATATCCAAGTTATTTGCAATGTTATACAGTGTTTTCCTCAAAAATATATTAATTCTATATTTAAACCAGAAAATACTTTACGCCATAAGCGTTTTTTATGAAAGTATTATTTAAACTGATTTATTCTATATATTTCACTGGATTCATTAAATTAATTTATTTGCCTACTAAATCTTGAAACATTGCATTATTTATTTTATATTGTTTCTATGTAAAAGCTCCTCACTTTTTCTCATAAAAAATAGATATATAATTTTGAAATTACAGTGCAGATTTCGAATATAATATTTCGAATCTGATATTTCTTTACTTTACTTCTTTTATTTTTAAAATGGATTGATATGATTCCTCGTATAATGAACGATTTTTCTGAATAATGAACACGGGAAATGTGCACAAATTTCAAAAATTGCTTTATTAAGTTTATAAGAGATTTCTGTTTTTGCCTATGTTTCGCAAATATTGAAACAAACAACAATTGTAAAGATATAGCCTTATAATATACGCAGACATACGAATTTCATCAAGATCGTATAAGAAACATAGTTTTTGTTAACCCAAATGCTTTTTCATGTCAAAAAGGCCACTATCAGCGAGCCTGCATAATATTTAGCAGCTGTGTGCAGGGTATCTTCTAGTCGATCTCTGTCGATCGATGAGCATTTTGCTCACAGCTTTTAAATAATAGTATATTGATGGTAATCTAACGTGTCCACTTGCAAGTGACTTTAGGTGCTCTATCAGCTGACCACCGCTTTGATCTTGAAGAGATCCTCTCCACGCTGCCACACATGCAGCTGACACCGACTCCTGCTCTCTGCTCCCTGCTCCCAGTCATTCCGGCTGCAGGGCATACAAATCACTTGAAAGGCCGAGAAACAAACACCGAGCACCGACAACAACAACAACAATAAGCATTGCCGCCACTCAAATGTGCCGCAGCACTTAAGTGGCGAGCGTGAAGCTTTGCTGAGAGTAGACTCCATGTGAATATGTATTTATATGTATATATATATATATGTCAAGTCGATTGAGAGGCGATTAGCGCACAAAACAGAAGTGGCATGTTTTGATGATGATCATCAAGCCCGTCTGATTGCTGGCAATCAAATGTCGCTTGTTGCTTGAGGGTGTTTGTTGAGCGTGGCGGGGGGTGGGGGGTCATGCTTTTAGAAGACAGACACGCGTAGAAACGTTTTCAAATGGCTACTCAATTGAGTTGTTAAGCACCCAGCCACACCCCCAACTCAGTCAGCAGGCATTAAGCGCGATAATTGAGTTTTATGATTGACACGACAACTTTGCTTTTTAAATTGACATCAATTTCAATATGCAGCGAACAAAACCAACCGAAACCGAGAAACCCAAAGCGAAAACCGCAACGTCATGCGAATTGAACGAATTGAACGAATGAGCGAATGAATGTGAATGTGAATGTGAATGTGAATGTGAATATGAACATTGAAATCCGCCGAGCAACGATCTTTCGGTTCGTGCCTGCGTCGCTGTCTCAACAATAAATTGTGCAATAAATTTCAATTACAGTTATTTCGCTAGCACATACACACACACACATACGAATACAAAATCAAAAAGAAACACAGAGAATTGTCAAGCGGGTCGCATGTACACAAAAACTATTCAAGTGTAGGGGCTGGGCTTGGTCGGGGGGTGGCGGCGGGGATTGGGACAAAAGCTAAAGGCAAAATATGCGCACACAAATTGTGATAAATTTGATGTTAAAGTGCATGAAATTATATATGGGCGACACATTTGGGCACTCATAAATTGTATTTAAACAATTTACAATTGTCATTCGACAATTGCTTGCCACTGCCTGCCCCTCCCCACACATCTCACTCCGTATCTACATGCTGCTGCTGCTGCAGTTACACATTAAAAAATAGCAAAAGTTTTTGTCACTTTTGCAGTTTGGGCTTTACTAGTGAACAAGTGCTTCAATTTAGGGGCGTTTTTAAATGGATGTTTGTGTGAGTATGGCATTTAGTAGCAGTGATTGGAAATGCTACGCTCCTTTGTAGTTTTTCGCTTTACTATTGCTACTGCTGCAAACTTTAACAGAGAGCAATAGCCGAGTCAGTAGAAGTTAACTGAAATGAATGCTATTTTGCTCTGCTCTGCTTTAAGAATTAATTAATTATTATTATTATTATTATTATTATTATTATTATTATTATTATTATTTTTATTATTATTATTATTATTATTATTAAAATAAATTATTTTTGCACATATATGCAATTCTATTGATTAATTTATATTATACAAACCATCGACTATATTTCACATGATTTCTTATAAAAATAAAGATAATAGCCAATCAATAATCTCCACATTTACTTCTGTGAGCAAACAGCTTACCGATCACCTGACTATGCAGCCCTAATAAATAGGCAGGGCTGACTATGGCTATGCAGCCCTAATAAATAGGCAGTGCTGAGTATGCAGTCCTGACTATGCAGCCCTAATATGACTGCAGGGCTGACTATGCAGCCCTAATAAAAATGCAGGGCTGCATAGTTGAATAGGTGAAATATAATTACGGGCGTTTTCAGCGTTTTGGTTTAAATCTATAAGAATTTTTTGACATTGGGTTCAGGATATCTCTTAATCGGGCTCTATCGACTATATCATTCTTGCAAAGCACATTAAAGCAATACCTTATTGATGCTTTTCAGTGTATTTCTTTCATGAAAATGATGTGAGCATCTCGATTTCACTAAGATACATATTGTCAAATTTCATAATTTGATATGTAAAGACAACTTTGTGGCAATTGAATTGTAAAGGCAAGTAAATTGCCTGACCCCAAATTGAGTACTGTCTGCAGCACCCAAAAGCGAAACTCAATCAAATTACAACATCAAAGCAAATGTCATCAGAGGCTTTCCATGTGGAAAGTGCCCAAAAAGAGAGTCCAGAGGAGAGTGCTTGCCAGGTTCGGCCAATGCCAACGTACAACTCCGAACTACACTCAGAAAACCATTTATGTAAACCATTTAATAAAATCGACATAAAAAATAGAAGTTGTTTTTTGTTTTTCGAAATAATTTGTAAATATTGGGAAAAACATTTTTTTTAAATTTAGAAACACTTCCGTAAAATCGTAAGTTTTTCCAAATTAACTTATATGGATTTGGAAAAATGTTTGTGTATATGTGAAGTCTGAAAATACAAATTCTTAATAATTAATATAAGTAATAAAAAAGTTAATATAAATATTTTTCTATGGTACACACAAAGAAAGCAACATCCTTGGAAATGGGAATATATTTTCTTAAATTTAGACCATTCTTTTTTTTGAGTGTACAACTCCAACCTCCGACTCCGATTCCGGCTGAGAGCCGTTCTGTTGACTGTCAGTTGCCAGACGGCAACGTCATGGTCATGCCGTGGTCTCGTTTCTGTTGCTGTTGCTGTTGCTGTTGCTGTCTGACAACTTACTTTGGCATTTGGCTGTCAACATGCTGTCAGACATTTAAACAATAAATGACCAAACACTTTTCATTATGTTGCTCTTTGCGGTTGCTGTCGCTGCCAGAGACAGCAGCAGCCGCAGCAGCAGCACCAGCAGCAGCAGCAACAGCATCAGCATCAGGCCAAGAACTGAGAGAGAAAAGAGAGATTTATCGACTGACAGAGACAGAGACAGAGACAGCCGAAGCTGAGCAAACTTTGCTTTGATGCCCACCGACAAAACAAATGCGAATAAAAACCAACCAACCAATAAGCAAGACTAGTTCGATTCAAACCAGAGACGGGGCAGGGCGGGACGGGAATGGGGGCATAAAGTTTTCGACATGCGTATGCATGATTTGGACTCTGATGTGGGTCAAAGCGGCAAGCACTGTCCATCACATCTGTCATTCCCCCCTTGCCCCACCTCACTCCCACCACTCATGTTGCACAGACAGAGGTCAAAGTTTTACGGCTGTTGCCTGTCATAAAAATGTTGCCAAAAATGTTGTTTTGCACCCCAACACAGACAGTTTTTTTATTTTTTTTTAATCTTTTTTTTTTTTTGGTCTGTCCGAAGTCCTTTGTCTGTGATACGAGAACCCATTTCAAAAATGTTGACACTCAACAGAGGGCAATTAAATTCATTTTTCATTCATTTGCTCTATGCTCTCTCTCTCTCTCTCTCTGTCTCTTTCTCTGTGTGTGGCCTGTGCTGGACACAGTTGGTAGCCTTGTTGAAACTAACTGACATATTGCGTTGCAAATTTGAAAGGTTTTTCCATGCCCATTATTGCCACGAAAATTGCTTCAAATATCCAATTTTCAACAGACTCAACTCCCATTGAAAACATACGCATTTTTTTATTATTTATTTGTGTGCAGCTCCTTGTGTGCAAAATTTATGATTCCATTGGTTTATTGCCAGAGTTGAGCATTTGAAATTTGTGACGTATACGACAAAGGAGGTTTTTCGACACAAAAGACTTACATGCCATGTTATTTGTCACCTCAAATTGTTTATATAGCATAGATTATATAATTTGTCACGAGGTGGTTAAACGTATATAAATATAGCGATTGCATGAGTAATAAAATCTATATATGTTTATATATATATATGTATATGTAAAATGAGGACCATTTTTTGTAAATATTCATTATAAAAATCTGTCTTCGTTAGGCAAATGAATATAACCTTAAGCATTACGTAACAATAAAGTTATTGTGCATTTGATATATGTTTTTCAATATATCTGAACAAGAAAATATTTTCAATAACAATAATAACGAAATATTTAGAAAATTAAATGATCGGAAATAAATAAAGGTAAACTTTCCGAAAGTAAATTCATGATCTCATTTCTTCTATCGTTTGTCTTAAAACTCATTAAAAAAAAAAACAAAAAAATATTTTTATAATTAAGATTAATAATAATATAACTCATGGTAAATATAATAAGAAGAAAATTCAACTTTGGCAGAGGTAAAAATAATAAGTATAATCAAAAGGGAATTATTACTCAACAAAATCAGCGAATATTATTAATATAGTTAATGTATTTGTTAAAGATTTAGTAGATTAGGTTTAAAATTAAATTAATTAATTTATAAATATACATTTATTATTTATATGTGAATAGTCAACAATAACTCTAATAATAGTAATATTGAATATTTGAAATTTGCTGCATTTAAGACAAGTCTGTTTTTCTTTTCGTAAGGTCTTTAAACACTTAAGTGCCTGTTGTATGCATCAAAATTTGTAGTTAAGCATAAATGCTTATGGGTACATAAATAAGGGCTATGTGGAGGAGATGGGTATTTCCTGGGTCACAAATCTTCCAGCAGCACCAGCCATAAATACCTGAATACGCTGAGCGTATTCCACGCTTCCACTCGGAGAATGTCAGAATGGCATTTAAGTGCTTCGTTTTTTTTTTTTTTTTTGGCTAGAGACGCATTAATGGACCTAAAAACACGTCGTTGGCATTTTTTTGTTCGATGCGGAGACCATCAGAACAAATTGCTTCACACACACATTAAGAAATTTCCCATTTCCCATTGCGTTGAGCGCCCATTCAGTCGTTTTCCTCCCCCGCCCCTAATGCGACCCATCGTTCGTAAGGATCTGCTGCTGCTGCTGCTGCTGTTGAAGTTGTGTGGAGCGGGGAAAGAGTGGGCAGCGGTGACCATAAATTTTGTTTTATTTATGAGCATTTAATTTTTGTAACATTAATTTAAACATAACTGCCAAAACATAAATTAGCTTCCGTTTCAAACTAATTATGCCGCCTGCTTCAGTAACAGGCCCTTGCCCCCGCCTCCCTCCTCTTGTTCATATTGTGGCAATCGCTCAAGCATGAAAATCGTTGACTGCACAAAAGGCAGCCCACATCAAACACTCACACACACAGAAAGAGAGAGAGAGAGAGAGAGAGTGAGACGGACAGATAGATATACCATGGCATAAATTTAAATATATGTACACATTACTCCCTCTTCCCCTCTCTATCCTCCTCTCTCTGTATCTCTCTTTCTCTCTCTCTGTGTCTCCCTGTCTAACTGCTACTTACAATGCGTTTTATCTTTTTGGCTGCCCTTCGCTCTGTCACTCGATGATAGCTCGACTGAAGATACAGAGTTGAGTGGGGGGTGTGGAGTAAGTTCCCTAAGTGCCGTTACACATGCATCGACAACGCATGCATATAAATTTGATGTGTGTGTTTGTGTGTGTGTGTGTTGCCGCTGCTCTTTTGAACTGCCATCAAATTAGTTGTTCATCCAAGCAATTAACCAAATGCGCCCACAGTGCCAAGCGAAAGTGACTGGTGAGGATCAGGGCTGCAAAACATGCATTTGCATGCCAAGCTGTCAGCTAACAAAACGCTTTATTTATGTATGTTAAAAACAAAAAAAAAAGAAATCATTTCGCTCTCTCTCTCTCCACTCTCTTTCGTTGCATTTTGTTTATGAAAAGAGTCGTAAATTTGGAGTTGTTCTCAGGACCCAAATTAGACTTGCTGTTTGTGGTAGCCCTGGCAAAAAGAGCCGAAAGCACGCCAACATAATAATCATAAATATATCAGACAGCTAACTTTTGCTTGGCATAATAAAATCCAATTAAAAACCAAAGAAAACAATGTTTACGACCTGACAGCGCCCACTACTCGTCGAGGGAGGGGGAGGGGGATGGGGGTTGTAGTTGCTTTTTTGGCTAAAGGGCTGCCGCGGCGATTGCGTTGAGTTATGTTAATGCCACTGTCTGCGCCCACAAAACGAGTAAGTGTGTGAGTGTGTCTGTGTGTGTCTGTGAGTATTGTTGTATTCTCAAAAAAGTGCATTTTACAACAGCTTGTTGTTGCTTGAGCTGGGGAAGAGTAGGGTATTCCTAGTCGCCAACTCATTATGAAAGCAACGGTAGCCAAAAAACAAGCAAAACTTCCGACAACAACAACAATGCCAGCAAAAACAAGAGAGAACTTTGAAATTCGCGAAATTCTTTAATACCATAAGTAATTCCAGAGCTGATAACATGTTGCACAGAACAGGGTGATTATAGCCAAGAAATCCAAGTCCAAGTTTGCATTTCAAAGTTGCGGAAGATGTAGGTTTTTGTGAATGTTATGTGGTCAAAAAAAAAGTTGAAGAACGATCTTAGCAATCTACTTTCCAAGTTTGCGGATATATAGGCTTTTATCGTTTTTGGAGGCGGGAGTTATCGTTATCGGTGCTTAAAGGCGGCTACCAGTAATATACGTGGCGTGGCATATGCCGATCTTTCAAGGACATCGTCAGCAACCTATCAACCAAATTTGGTGACTGTGGCTTTAACATTTTGGGAGATATGTGGCTTTATCGATTTGCATTATAGATTTTATCGATTTCGTCGCTTTTGAATGAATGTGGGCACTCCAATTTATACACTACGATCAGAAAGAGAAGGTAGACAAAGTCTGCTTCGATTAAATAAATAACATAATTATTAAAATATTCATTTCTTTACAAAACTCATTTAGTATATATAACAATAACAATTACTATTTTAGTCCGACTTTCAATATTATGCAATATTTATTACGTTTTTGGACAATTTGATGGGGATATTTTCAATATGCAATATTGGTTTGGACATTTTACAGAAATAGCTAAAATAAATTCATTCATTTCTGTCATAGTAATAGTGTATGCCAATATGTTCCTCCTCTTGTTTGGTCGCTATAATTAATCCATCAACTTTTGTAATGTCAATCTCAGTTGATATGGGGCGTGCTTTGCGGCCTGCTGGGTTGCCTGCCGCTGGATGATAGCCAAAGAGGATTGCCAGAAGAGCACAGGTGAGAATTACGGTTTGGGTTCTCATTTTAATTGAAATGTTACTTTTCACTTGGTAAGTCGATACTGATGTGAATTGAACGAGTCTGTTGCACTTTTATATCAACTCAAAACTTGGCAACACCCAAAAAACATTTGTAGTAAGTGTACACAGCCGTTATTAAAGGCGTTTATTTGTCAAACATTGTATTTAAATATGTATTTATTGTTTTTGATATAATAGGCACACGTAAACATTTAAAATAAAATTCAATTCATTGACATAAAAAAAACCTTGAACCTTACACTTTTCATTTGAGCTCAAAAACAAACAAATACCTTTTTAAACTTTAAGCACATCTGTTCAATGAAAGCTAAAATATAAAAAATATTAAAAATTTGTATCAATCAAAAAATGAAATTGCAATTAATTTATTGCGCTTCAGATTCATTGTGCTACAATCCGATGCAGGTCCAGTAAGCCATAAGTGGCCAATAAAATGTTGGCAGAGTCTCCAAGTACCTCGTAAGTTTGCTAACTGAAGCTATTTGTTGCACAACATCAATATACTCTTGATGCCTTCGTTCACAGAGTACAATAATTCTTCAACTAACACAACGTAATTCACCAGGCACAAAACGCTAAACAGCTGAGCATCTTCTCCCTTGCCACTCCACCTCCAGCTCCAACCCATCACACCCTTTGCCCCCCTTCAGTTCAGTTACCCAGTCAAGTGTCAGCGTAAATCTTAAAATTCACGAAGCAGAAAGTGTTGCTCGGTTTCGTTTTGTTTGGATATATTGACTTGGCCAAAAGCAGTTGGCAGCAGTTGGAGGTCTCCGCAACGAATAGATACACATAGTAAGTAACTACAGCATTTGTGGCAGCGGTAGTGGGTGCTCTGAGTGGGTAGTGGGTGGGTGGGGAGCGGAGAGCGGAGAGCGGTGAGCGGTGAGAGTAGCTGTCCTAGTCTAGGCTGGGGCTTGCACTTTATTATTTATGGCTGTCGAGTTGAGTACGAATTCATTTTATTTATGAAGCAAGTCAGCCAAGCGGCCAACCAAAGCAGCCAAAACAACCCAAAGCAGCCCAAAACAGCCAAAATGGCCAACTGGGCCCGCTGTCGCTGCCTGACTTGGCCATAAAAATGCGAAAATTTGTTTTCCACAAAGAAACGCGCAAGCACAATAAGAACTTGAAGAAGAGGAAGACGTAGAAATGGTAACGAAGGATTTGGGTGAAGGCTTGTGTAATCCATAATAAACAGTGGCTGAAAACGGAAACATTTTGCACAGAAATGATGAGAAACTGCTAAAAATAAGATACAAAAAAATATTTAAAAAAAATTATTATAAATATGTGTTTAATGTTTTATTGTGTTAGCTCTTTTTAAAATTTAAATCTGTTTTTGCTGACTCCAAGTGAAGTGTTTCCTATTTTTCTTAAACTCCAAAATATTAGTTTCAGGGAGAGATTCGCATCGTCGTTCAATTAGCTGTGGAGTTTGAAGCCCGACATTTTGTAGCCAATAACAATTAATTGAGTACAAAATAATACAAAGTTTACGAAAATAAAAATTAAGCCAAAAATAGAAAAAAATTTACACGAACCTCTTATTATATCTAGAGCAGAAATGGAGTTAAAAAATAATAATTGTTGTACTCTATATATAAAAAAATAACTGGGCCTTTAGACTTGACTTGCTGAGAAGATGAGCAAGTAAATATTTATTTCTGTTCCTTCCGGTATGCGAATTTTAAAAGGTTTTCCAAGACTGCCCTCAAAATTGCAATTTATTAAGGCAATTTTAGTTCAGCCTGTATGCAACAGCTGGGAAACCACTAACAGCCAGCAATATACATGAAGGTCATTGTGGAGAAGTAAACTAACCAAACTGGGTATAGTCAATACCGGAAACTGTCGATAGTGAGAAGGAATCATCATAGCAGATTGTGTCTCTCTTCAGGAGAAGTTTTGTAATTTAGAGAAACATGTTGTAAACTCGAAAAACATAGAATCCGTCAACAGGACTAATTTGTCCAATAACAATAATAATAAGACATTTGGCAATCGCATACTGTGACCAATTTTCTCTATGATTTTTTTAAGGAATGTGTATTTATATTATTTACAAATCAATAACGAATATCTTAAGAAGTTTTTTATCTACAAAATTATTGATTACAAAGTGTTGGCATCTGTATAAGCCCATTGAAGAAACTGGCTTACCTGATATATATAATGATCATTTTGAATTGTTGCTTTGAACGTATGGTTCAATATTTTATACATATATATATATATATATTTCAAAAGTTTCTAGTAATATCTCTAACAAATTTATTTCCTTTACTATATAGTTATGTAAAAAAAGATTTAAATAAATACAAGCTTAAAACAAAAGTTACAAATTAAATTTTATAATATTAAAATTCTAAATTAAAGAAAAATAAAATAAAATAAAATAAAATAAATGATATAAAAACATAATAAACCAGGGGGAATTAAAATGTAAAGTGGTCCAACATTTATGGCACGGATTGTTCCCAATAATATGCAGAGAAGACATATTAATATTTAATGTTTCATAGTCGGATACATTTTCTTAGTTCAAGAGAACAATTTAGGGCATTCCAAGTTAACCCAATTGATCCCATTGTTCACCGTCCTTTGTCCTTATGCTCCGTCGATTGTCCTTGCTGGGGCGCCCCAAAGTATGCAATACGATGCCGATGTAGCCCCGACACTTGGACTATGAGTGTGGCATGGCTTCTTGGCCCTGGTGGTTAGGTACGTAGCAATTTTCGTGTCGGCTAATTAGCTTTGGGTGTATTGTTTATAAATTTATGACGCATGTTAAATGGGTTTAATTAATTTATGGCAGTTTGGGCCAAGCAAAACAGAACAGAACCGGGCCAAGTCCGAAACGAAGCTTCACTCAATTGAAATTTCTCTTGTGAATTATGTTTATGAGTTGCGGTCATTAAGCGTTTGCTTGCCACATGTTAATTGGGTTTGTTGTGTCGTTACAGACGTCAGACCAAATAAAACACATCTGACGAACCAATTAAAACTTAAAACTCTGTTCACTTATCGCCTCCAGGATCAAACATCACAACACCAAACATCCGTCATAATGGTGTCCCACTGTGCCAGACAACTCTATTGGAAATATTTCAACCCCAATAAGATGTTTATATTGTGTATTATTATGCTATTCAAATGCACATTTCTCATTTCACGCTATTCCAAACTGCTCAATTGAATACTTTTACCCTAAAGTGAGGCATTGCCACTTTCCACACTTGTTTGGTTTTATTAGTTTAATTGGTTTTCCTGTTGGATTAGTACTTTTCAAGAGCAGTTTTTATAGATAGAGTTTGGTAAGTCGCTGTTTTAATTGCATTGGCAGTTATGCACTTCTCTTTGATCCATTTAAATAATATTTTTCATTGTCAAATTGCTATAAATCAATAGAAGTCATAATTTTATTTTTTATTTCACATTAAATATGTTTTAAACTGAAGACAGCAAATGAATATTAAAATAAAAACTATTTTTAAAGTTATGCCAAACTAAATGTGATAAGAATTTCTTTTATTATTATTTTTTTTAATTTGCTGCAAATATAATAATTTTTGCAATATAACTTTTGACTTAACTCTATATATATATAAAATAATACATTTTCATTGCTGTGTTTCCCAAATTTTGATATATATCGATTTTCCATAGCAACAAAATGGCAATTTTTCTGATATAGCCTTGCTATTGATACCAAATCAACACAGACAAATTTCTAAAGGATTGGATAAGATATACAAGTTTTGTTAACCTAAATGGAACTTCATATTGAGCCGTCTAATTTCAGCAGGCCCATTATTATATATCAGTTTTGGGAATCTCCTAGTCAAGAGCTCTCGACTAGAGCATTCTTATCTTTTCTTATATTATATTTATTGATTTAAGATTTTGTTTTTGCAGATTTAATGTTTTTTTTAGCTAGTGCGTAAAGTTCATCTTAAATATGAAAATATCTAAATAAGAAAGAAATTATCTAAATATATCCACTGCGACTACTCCAACATTAGACACCAATTGAACAATCTGCCAGGTAATTATGACCATAAATTACTTTAGCTGTGGAGCAGCTGTCATACGATTCGATAGAGTATGTAGTCTTCGGCGTGCCAAAGATATTTGAGTCTCCTCGTTTCTATTGTGGTCGTCACCATCATCATCATCATCAGCGTCGTAGTTGTTTTTGTTGTTGTCGTTGTCACACCCAGGCGCCATGCCCGAAATGATCAATGGGCGCTAATTAGTGTGTCCTCTCTTTTGGAAAGTTTACACATGCTCCCTGTGGCCCATGGTCTATGCTATGCTCTGTGGTCTACGGTCTACGGTCTGTGGTCTGTGGACAGTGGACAGGGCAGCGGGGGTGGAGTATTCGGTTACAAGTGTCGTCTGGGTCTCTGTTGGGTTCCCTGCTGCGGCCGCAGGTCATTTATTATTTGTACTGCTGCTGCTGCTGTTGGCGGGACTTGAATTTCAATCATTTTGTAGCTGCGTCGATTAGAAACTGCGATAATGTCCAATGGCGACAAAAGTTTTCGGAGGCGCCTGTCTCCTGTTCAATCCGACTCCGACTCCGATTCAAACTCCGACCCCGATTCCCGCTCAGCTTTTGAGTCGCCTGTCTGCCTGTCTGCCTGTCTACAGTTTGTCAGCTACTAGAAGGCTTATCTGCAGTTGACTGCCAGTAAATTATGTTTTATCTGCATCTGTGGGTCATGCTTGCAGCCCGGCTGCGAGTTCGAGTTCCACATGGATATGTGTATGTGGATATGGCTGGTGTTTGGACAATGGAAAGCCGCGTTGCGCTCAATTTGATTGATGAGCCCCGAGCGCTAATGAGCTGCAATTAATAAAGTCATGGACTTTGCTGACCGCAACAATGTTTGTTGTGGTCAACCTGCCAAATGATCAGACAGGGGCTGAGGATTGAGGGGTGCCAGTCAGTCGGTGACCAGCTGATTAATGCCAGGCCCGTTAATGAGGTTTTGACTCGACTCCGACTTTCAGTTTGTTGCTTTTCATACTGGGCATAAGCCATGGCGTTGAGTAATTACAATGAACGTGTCTTTATAGATACTTTAAATATATATTTTATATTAATTTCTAACACAGAAACCAAGTTGAGTCAATGAAAAGTTTGTGAAATAAGAGTCTGAAGTGCTTGCAGAGTGTTTGCGGTATTTAATTCGAATGGACGTTAAAAGATATAGTTATGTGGACTCGGCTAATGATGCGGAATCTAAGATCATTAATATAATATATAATATAATAATTACCTTGTAAGATCGAAGACAGCATCAACGGTTATTATTAGTATCTGTTATCTGCTGTTGCTGCCTTTAATTCCATTTTAATCTTAGCATTCCAGATTCTCGATATAATTTATCTTTGTATTATTACTGTTCTGACTGGGGTTTTATAGGTTTCCCAATTCCTTGCAACATTTATTGGAGTATTTTACATTTGAATTCACTCGAAATTATTTTATTATTTATTATTTTCTATTATTTTTAATTTTTATTTATTTGTACAAATTTATTTTGTAAGTTTCAATCTTTTAAAGTTTGTGCAGTAGTCTAAATTAAATAAATACTCAAATAATCAAATACTTAACAAATGATGATTTATACTTGGCTTATGCGTACACAGAGAAAAACGAGTATGTAATCAGTGTTTACTTCCCACACAGACTTGCACCTAGTTCCACACAAAAATAACTCATGTTTAACTATTGTAAATGGCCAAGGAAAATATTTCTGGAAATTCATAATCAGGCTTACGCAGAGTGTGGCAGAGAGGGGGAGAGAGAGAGAGGGGGAGAGAGAGAGTGGGAGGAAGAGGAAGAGAGTGGCATAATGAAAACGTGAGCGTTTTAGTTGCAACTCCTTTGAAGTTGCGCCGACAAGCGACGCAGGCACATTTGCAGCCGTCTGTTCACCTAATTATCACACTATTTGAGGCACCATAAAAATCGAGACACGTGTGTGTGTGTGTCTGGTTGTGTGTGTGTGTGTGTGTGTGTGTGTGGCTGAAAACAAATAACGAGGCCTGCGATAAAAACCGAAAATAGGCGAAATAAATAAATAATCGAGAACAAGAAAACCATACAAACTGCAATGTATATGGAAATGTTAATGTAAATGAAATGCAGTCAAAGACGAATCCACAATAATTCCCCATAATTCTGTATAGCTCGTTATGTCGTTGTTATGGGCCGCATCATAAGCCCATAAAAGTGCGGCGAGATCAAAGCATCAAATAATTCAGCGTGAAGCAGCACAAGGTGGATACAACATACAACATATATATATATATATATATATATATATATAATACATATATATAGTATTAAAGCCCACTCTGTGCTAGACTCAACGGAAGGCTGTGATTGTGTTCATTTCTTTGCATACATTTTTCTAAAATTTTTGAAAAAATTATGTCTAATTTCCAGACACACGCAGTACTCTAACACTAACTTTTTAAACCCTGAACCCATTAAAAATGGGTGCTTTGCAAATGTATGTAACAGGCAGAAGGAAGCATATCCGACCACAAAAAGTATATAGATTCTTGATCAGAGTCAACTGTCGAGTCGATATATCTTTCTGTCCGTCTGTCTCTATGAATATACAGATCTCTGAGACTATAAGATCTATAGACTTCAAATTTGGAGTATAGGTTCTCGTATACCCGACGCAGTTTGCTTTATTTTATCGATGACTGCCGTTGTTTATCGGTTATCGAAACATTTAAAATTACGATAGCTAGAAATGCTAAAATTTTAAAGGCAGAATCTTCTAACGAATTCATACCTACATCATTTCAACTTGGTGGAATATTCGTCAATTATGCTGATAGATAGGATTAGATTAGAGATTAAAAAAACCTGGATCTGAAGTGCAGTAAATTAAATGCAATCCAATTTTTTAATCATACAAATTTTAAGAAACTTTTAATATTCATTTAGCTTGTTGATTCATTTCATTAAACAGATGTTTTTAAAGTTTAAAAGGGAATTTGTTTATTTTGATTTCAAATGAAACGTGCCAGGTTCAATGCTTTATGCAATGCAATATCAAAAACAATAAATACATATTTAAATACAATGTTTGACAAATAAACGCCTTTAATAACGGCTGTGTACACTTACTACAAATGTTTTTTGGGTGTTGCCAAGTTTTGAGTTGATATAAAAGTGCAACAGACTCGTTCAATTCACATCAGTATCGACTTACCAAGTGAAAAGTAATATTTCAATTAAAATGAGAACCCAGACCGTAATTCTCATTTAACATTAATATTGCATCTAAATCGTATTTTCCAAAAACGTAATACATAATGTATAACATAGAAAGTCGGACTACAAATTGCATATTATATTTTTCAATCATATTTTGGATTGAAATTATCTTTCTGCCTGTTTAATTATCATCCCTTTGACCAATTTTTATAATGGGGGCCTGCGAAAAATACTTAATACTGTTAAACCGAAATAAATTTAGCTCCGATTCTAATTGTGATACGTAATATATAAAAAGTTCGATAAGGATTTTCGCGGTATTCGGTTAAGTATTGTTGCACTAATTTTTACGATCCGTTGAGTCTTAAGGTACGGCACCGTTACACAATGGTCCAACACAAAATTTTGAATAGAAAAAAGAAATGTGAGAATTTTCCAGTCGGGTGTAGCTGATTGTAAAATGCTCTGATACCATTTGAGAAAGAAAATTAATCACATCGGTCCAATATGACATATACATAGCAAGTTCGGGTTTTCAAATATATGATGAAATTGAAGGTGAACTGAGGTCTGCGAGGGTTCTTTCCTGTTATACCCTGAACCCACTAAAAATGTGTATTTTTAATCCGGATCAACAGCCGATGTCGATCTAGCCATTTCCATTAGTTTCTCCGTCTGCTTGAAAAACGGATCTCAAAGACTTCAAATTTAGAATACAAAATATTGGTTACGTTACGGTCTTTTCGGATAAAAATAATACCAGTTTGATGAATGCGGTTTCAATTCCGATTCCAATTGTGGTTAGACACTGAAGCAATCGTTATTTTATAACTATATAATTATGAATTATTATGAAATATTATTTACAATAGTCAAAGTAGAACTCGAGGGGATTTCATTGACACTCCTACGTTTATATCAGATCTTAAGCGTAGCAAATGCAATTCCCTTTGGGTATCATTAATTTATGCTCGACCCGCCAAATTAGCAGTCAGTTGCATCCGCTTTGGGGGCGTCAAGTTTGCAACTTAAATCTTGTACGAGTCCGGCAATTGGAAGTCGCAACTCACACACACACACATAGAGAGAGACACATAGACAGGCACAGCTGCAGTTGCACATGCAAACTAATAAATTTCATTGATGTGTCTATTTTCGGCTAGTCAGTTGCACTTGCCTTGCCTTGCCTTGCCTTGCCCTCCTCAGCGCAGGCCCACAGCCACTCCCAGTTGGACCTTAAAGTGCCTGCAACGGAAGCAATTTGTAGCTATAAGCTGTAATTTCTATGCCACACACTTCACCACCCTTCTGCACCCACTTCACCATGCTGCAGTTGCCGCAACGCCGCCTAAAAGACGTCGATAATTCTTAAGCAACGGCGCGAAAATCGCCAAAATAAAAGCGTGCAAATTTTCGCTGTCAGAAGTGGCTCCAGTGTCGGCAATAGTTGGCTGAGGGGGTCAGGGTGTGGTAGGGGGGAAAGGGGGTTTAGTGAAGTGGTTGGTTGGCCTTACAGCAATTGTAGCACATTTTATTTAACCCTTTTTATGGCCTCATTATAGCCCGAGGCAGGTCGCAAACGACGCACACAAACAGACAATATATATATATCTATATATATGTATATTTATATATATTCTCAGAGGGAGAGGGATTGGGTTTTGGGGTTGCAAAGTGGAAATGAGGCTAGGAATCAAGCAAATAAATGTTTTATAAAATGTTCGCAGCGCACACACCAAAAGTAAGTAGCGATATTCTCAGGCACTTCTCAAGCCATTAAAATGAAATTTATTGTTCGCAATGTTTTATGGTTTTACGAAAATTTCGTGCAGACTGTTTCTTGGTAATTTGGTGGAAAATCAGCAAAGTCACATGAACTGAAGTGGTGCTAACTTATTGCTACTTTGTCTCCGTACTTACAAATGATATATTCACATGCTTAGAAGCGCATCTAAAAGACAGATATAATTTAGCGAAAACTTCATAAGCCACTGAATATTTATTTTAAGTGTATGTTCTAAAATTAAAGAATATTAGCCGAATATAGGTTGTGGACCAGATCGATTCCTTTTGATTGATTCCTTCTCAAGAAATCATGCTGAGTTTCGGTGTCGATGAACTATTTTGGTTCGCATTAAATTTCGGTTTTTGGTTGATGCACTTTGGTAATTAGAGAAAATGGAACATCGTTTCCTTTTCTGGATATGAGTTTCAATCGGTTAATTTCGGTGAACGGTTCTGTTTCCAGTTCTAGTTCTGAGTTTCAATCCGTTAATTTATGTTGCCTCTTTGGGTTCTGTGTTTTCATAGGTTCAATTCGGGGAACATTGGTTCTGGGTTATTCTATTGATTGATTTTTTAAATCAAATATTAAAGAATTAAATTATTTAATTAAAGTTATAATTAATATTTAAAGTACATTTTTAAATATTCAATAAATATTCATTCTGAATCTTCTTGACTTATAATAAAATCTAATCTTAAAAATAAAATAAATATATTTAAGAATCAAATTTGTACCTGAATTGTAAATCGAAATCTATTCGATTTAAATGAACATTTTTTAATTTATTTATTACAAATTTAATACTGAAGACAATTCCTTGCTGAATCTATTCGCATGATACTGAAAAAAGAGTAATTTTTGAAGTACTTTTGGCAAGATGAAGTTTACCCAGCTAACTGGCTAACTACTTTTACGCGACCAGGTTCAATGCCAACAACTTGCGCCTAGATAAATAAACTTTTGCCGCCTGTGATTCATGTCTGCGAAATCGTTTGCAATGCCATTCATAATTCGCGCGAAAGGGAAAGTTTTGCTCTGACTCTGAGATGTGCAGAGAAATTAATAGCGACTAAAACTTTCAGACTTGCAGTCCCAGTTTCATAGTTTCCGCACACAACGCAAACACCCCAACCCACTCCACTCCCCCTCCAACCACACCTAAGCACTTAGTCAGAGGCCGCCGTTTTCCTTTTACAGGCCATAAATTTTTTGCGGAGCGCAACGCAAAATAACCAAAAAAAAAAAAAATAAATGCAAGACAAGCTCTGCAACGGCAGCAGTTGCCGGGAATGAGAGCGCTACAGTGGGGCAAAAGGGAGCGGGATGTGAGGCATGTCTACGAGAGGGGTATGATGAGAGGGGCAGGGGGTGGGGGGTTGTGTGTGTGTGTGTGTGTGTGTGTGTGTGTGATATCTAGCGCACATTCAGCGCGACGATAAATTTCCCGGCCAAAATGTGTAAATTATAAATACGAGCAATTATTTTAACTCTACTTAACAAATTACCATGCCAAAGCATATGGGGCAAAAGGTATAAATTACCGACTTTTACGACTTGCGGAAATTGTATGGCGACGACGACAAGGTTGGCGCTGGCTCTCTCTCTCTCTCTCTCTCTCTCTCTCTCTCTCTCTCTCTATGTGTGTGTGTGTGTGTGTAGGTGATTATGCTTAATTGTGTGTATGTCAGTGGCTTGGTCTGTTCAAGCACCAGGACCCGTTACGGCTTCCTGTGTTGGCACCAACATCATCACCACTCACACCATGCCCCCCACCCAGCCAGCCAACCACTCCACCCACCTCCCCCGCCCCTCTCACGCTTTGTGCAACGCCAGCACTTTTGCCGTGTGGTGGAAAAGTTTTCGCATCAACTTTTAAGCAGCCCAAATGACTTTGTGGCAATTTTACTCTTGTGTCTGCGGCAGGGTGGTGCGGCTGGTGTAGGAGTTGGGGCACACTTGATAACTTGATAACTTGTGTTCCGGTGTTTCCTGAGGTTTTGCGTTTAATTGCAACATTTTACGGATTTTGGTTGTTATCAAAAAAGGGCTTCGCTCGCCTGAGATTGAGCGTGTGTGTAAAAGTTCAGTTTGAGCTCGTTCAACGAATGTTTCTGCTTGTTAACGAATATTTCTTTCAATACGGCAACTTATTGATTGTGTACATAAAACGATTATTATCTACAAATTGAGCATACTTGAAACTCGTTAAATTGCTTGACGAAATTGGTTTTGCATGTGAAAAATCACTTTTTGAATCAGCGCTTTACTTTAACTGGTGCATTATAATAAATAAATAAATTCAAAAAATTTATCAAATTTGTTTACTTGATCAATATATTATTATATTATACGCTTTATCAATTGAAAGACTTAATCTTTAGGATTGTATCTTTCATGGCAATCGGATGTTGGTTTGAATGGATAGATTATATATATATATATTATAGATAAAATTAATTAAACTTGATGTGCTTATAGAAGACGCGAATTTGTATTCCAAATTTGAGGTCTTCAGCACTTTTTGTCTCTGGGATTGTCCTCTTCATAAATATACATTAGTCCAACATTAAGTTGGAGTTGCTCTCTTCTCAACTTATACAACGCTTTTCCCAATTTTACTGGCTGCAAAGCATACAAATATTAACATTCTACAAATTGAATCGAATTAATGTAGAAATTTGTACTATAATTGTGTGGTGTTGATTTGATTAGGAAAATGGAGCAGTGTCAGAAGATTAATGGTGATTACATATGAATAATTGATGTAGTTTTCGCAACATTTTCCAATGCAATTCATTAAAACACATTTTCAGTTTTGGGGGTGGCAATAATGAGTGGTGAACTGCGACAGTTGCATTCATTGCCAAAGTTGTAAGTTATGTTAACGAAATGCGCTTTGGCTTATTTTTTTGCATTTGGCTTTGGCTTTGGCTTTTTGCCCTTTTTTTTTTTGTGCGGAACTCTCGCCGCGTATCTTTTGAGGTCTTGTACACTGCGCAAAAATATTTGTGCGGAGCCAAGGGCGCGCGTGCAAAAATAATTTATGGAGACCATCAACAACCCTTAGAGCTGTGGAGCACAAAATGATAGATGGCGTGCCAGGATGTCTGCCATGGCATGGCAACTGTGCGGCAACTGCGCGGCAACTGTGCAGCAACTGTGTGGCAACTGTGCGGCGACTGTGGCAAGGCAGCCAGGCGAGGGCAAATGCGAAGCAAGTTAACCCAAAACCCAAAAATATGCTGCTGGCGATATATTTCTCGCACTCACTGTCATCGCGGCCAACTCGAGAGTGCAAATGAGAGAGAGACAGCTAGAAAGAGTGAGACAGCTAGCGCGAGAGTGAGAGAGAGAGTGAGAGAGAGAGAGAGAGAGAATGAAGTAAGGTTTTAGTGCCCAGCACTTTCAAATTGAAATGTCGTTTCGTCTGCCACTAGAATTTTTCATTGCCAATTTCGGGGAGAGCATTCGCCAAGGGCTGCCATATTTTCTCGAGAGCCAGCGCACAAATGTCACATCAATCTTGTGACCAGTGTTGCGTAAGAGGCAAACGAAAAATATTCATTTTGTTTTCGAATCAAGCAAGTTTCGACTCGCTGCTGCATGCGAAAATGATTAATGATCCAGCGCATGTTGCGCGAATTTCAAATGATTAAACGCGACTCGTACTATATAGATGCGATTATTCACATACATATATACAAATATTTATGAATTGGAAATGGTTTGTTTTCACTTGAATGAAAATGAGTTGGTTCACAAAACGCACGACTGCAAATAGTCTTTAAATTTGGAGAATGTTTAAAAATTTGTCGGAATCGTTGCTCCCAGATTTGAAGCATTATTTTTTCCATGAAGTTCGTTAAACTTGCAAACAATTTAAACAAGTTTAGTATTTTAGGTTAGGTTACTTAGGTAGGCATCTGTCCGCAAAACTTAAGCCATATTTGGCTCATTGTGCTTAATTTTTCTGATAAGACTACAAGAAATTGTAGTCTTCTCCTTCCTGCCACTGCCGAAGCTTGGTAACAGAACAATTAAATAAGCAAAGTCTCTATAAAATTACCCCTCAAAATAATATTAATGCTTTTCTTATTTGCTATCAAAATTATCAAAAATGTATCTATTTTTTTAAAAGTTGACTAGAATTGTGAGTTATTTGTTTTATATACATTAACTTGTTCAAATAGGAAGAAGGGTATAAGAAAGTTGCGTAAAACATGTAATTGGCAGAAGGAAGCATCCTCGATCCCATGAAGATGTCCTTCTGTAAAAGTCAATCTTAGAGGCTATAAGCTCCAGAGGCTTACAATTTGTTACCATACGCGGATCAAGTTTATTTTGTGTCATCGATAACTGCACCCGTTTCCAAAATATCGAAACGAAATTTCAATTTCCCATAGCAATAAAAGAAACAATTATTATTATTTAACCTTCCAATTAATATATAATGCACCCCGACACAATACTGGTCAACTGTAAAAACTTCATTGAGTTCACATAAAAAACTCTGAATTTGTTTACCATAAAATTGTTCAATTTTTCAAATTACCAGCAGCAAAACAAAGAGCTGTATTTTTAAGGTATCTCCTAGTCGAGCTGACTCGGCTAATTTTCTCTGAATTTCTTTGGATCAGGAATTTGCCTGTGTTTCATCTTTTCACAATTTTAACTTTGCTTTTTGAGTTTTGAACTAGTTCAATCGCTTTTTTCTTCCTTGCAACTTTCATGTTCAACTAAAATCTAGATTCAATGATTAGATTATTTATATTTAGCAATATTCAATTTGTAATATTTTTAAAAATATTATTAAACAGCCCATTTATTATTGTCAAATTTTCGCACCTATTGGGATATGTGTTTTGTTATTTCTTTTTACACGAAACAGCTGTTCATGTTTTATGGGATCGAGTAGGTCAACAGCTCGCATGTGGCATGGCTGCATGTGGCATCTTCGATGGATATGCACCTGCGGCGACTTTGGCCACACACCTCAGCTGCAGCTTTCGGGGCATGCCATTAGGTGTGAGGCACATTTTTCACAACCAAAATCGACAAACGATTTGACAACAAATGGCAAACTCTGGCAGCTGTTCAAGATACCCTGTGACGCCAGACCAGAGCAATTGGGGTATGCCAATTTGTGTATTGCAAATATGACTGCAATTGGGTGTTTGTTTGGTATATCAGTTTTGATTTGCTGTGGCAGCCACTGCAACACATGTTGCTGCATTCATACATGCAACTCGTTTTCGTGGCTCCGTGCGGCAACCTTTGCCGCTGATTAGCATCGCCATCGCCATCTCGGTGCTTGTGTCAGTGCGATAAGCTCTCAAGCCTTAAGTCTCTCTAGTCTCCAGCCCCAATCATGTCTCAAATATCAAATCTCATGTCTCGAATCTCATGTCTCTGCTTTTGGCTCGCATTGCATCGATGCCAATGCCGATTGCGATGTCGATGCCACAAATCATTGCCAAACATGCTTTTCCTTATGCGACTGGCCAGCAAGGTGTGGTTATCTCTGCTAACTCTATCCAAGATCAGTATTTCCACATTTGAAGCAACGGTATTTATTTAGCTCAACTTAATAAAGACACACTCCGTATTTGATTAGGCAAGTGTTATTGGATACGTTTCTCAACCGAATCAGAGAATCGATACAATTATTCTTAGGCGAGTGCTAGAACAACATATAACGTAAATTTTTTTTAAATATGTCAAGAGTGAAGAATGAAGTTGTAGCAGCCAGCAGGATATATTCTCGATCAGCATTCTATATATATAGTATTCATGAGGTTGTCTGCTCTTTCCAAGTTCAAGCTGAAGTTGTCATCAAATAAATCAATGCCTTCACGATATGTTGCCCAATTCTAGTTGAGATCTTCGTTCCCATTGATTCGCTGCTGGATGACTGTCCATTGAGGACTAGCTGTCTCAAAAACGGCTAATTCATCAAAGAAGAAGATTAGAAAAACACGTGGAGCATCAGCAAAGGAGGTGCTACCAATAAATTGGAGATATTCATTAATGTATTCGTTGTGGATATTGGATATTTGTTGGTTCATTTCGTCAATGGTTTTCCTTTGTGCCTCTAACATAATTTTTGAATCCTTCAATTTGATTGGAGCTAGTTGTTTAATGGACTCCTCATAGAACTCATTATACAACTTTAACTGAAGCCTCAATTGGTTATTGTTAGCTGCCGCAACATTCTGTTGATCGGTTCAACATACTTAATTTTTAAAAATTTCAGATAAATCTGTTAAGTAATTACAAACTAATGGCTAGCATTTAGCTAAGCCCACTCACTAAATATATATTTAAATGTTTGATTAATTATTTCCTGTTTATTATTAAAATAATAGCTATAAATTTATTACAGTGAAATACGACTTTATAAGACGACTTATTTCCTGGTCACACCGACAACCTTAAAACTTTGACGACTTCTTATTGAACTCGACTCTTTCGTTCTGCTGTTCTTCTAGGACCCTTCTTCTACGACTAATGCCAATGCTGCTGTTAGATCTGTCATCCAGCGTTGCCACCCACTGCAACTGCTCGTCATTTCAAAAAACAGACTTGACTAATTAGAGCCCCCAAATTGATTTGCTCAGCATACTATTTATACATGTGCTTATGTGTGTATGTATAATATCAGTGTGGCAAGCTAACGAGAAAGCTTCCTGCTGTGATCTCGCATGATGTTGTCCCCACCAGCTCCTCCATTCCAGCAGTGGAAGAACAACTCCTCTGACTTCAGCCGGGTCTCATTAGTTGCTGCATTCGATGACGCCAAACAAGCCACTTAATTTAAATTTAAATGTTTACTTCTCGCTTTGCGTGTGGGGCAAAGTATTTTGTCTTCGTTGCGTTTCTCTGCTTCCCTACCCTTCCCCTACTCCCCCCCCCTCACTCTCTCTCACTGTGTGTTTGCTGTCACGAGATGCCAAGATTTATTTTCGGTATTCCATGGTCGACTAAAATGCGCTGTCAGCGCAGCAGTTGCTGCCACACATCGGACCCATCTTGCCCCCTACCCCGTTGTAGCGACAGCTACATTAGCGTCTGATGGTGGTCCAACCAGCCACAGTCCCTAGGGGTACCCCCGATGCAGACCCACTCGGAGTGGCACGGAGAGTTCCCTCTCATTGCACTTGACACCCGGGAAATGGATGCGGCCTCAAAAACCCACATTAATTAGGCAAAATATTGACATGTTGATGTGTGGTGTGTGTGTGTGATTTATGCACTGTGGCTGCTGCGAGAGAGCTCGATTTTAATCAGTGGTCGAGTCTTCTTTGGCCTATTGTCATACTATTTACTATTTGACAGATCATTTGTTATGGCTTCTGCTCGTTGGCTCCCATTTGAGCGCTTTTTCCCCTTGAAGCGACTGATGCGCAGTGCCAGCTGTAGTAGTGCCCCAAAGCGTTGCCCTCTAGCCTTTCCTAGACATACTACAGATATTACTTGTTTCCCTTCCTATTTTAAAGCAATTTCCGTGGGGCATAAATCAATACCTACGATTGGAAACATGGCCGGACTTCTGCTCATAATCCTGAGTAGCCTGAGAGAGAAAACCGGAAGTTGTGGACAAGCTGATGATCGTGGAATGGACTGTCTGGTTGGTCGTTCCGCTTGCTGGTTCTGCGAAAGAAGGTGATTTTGAGCTGGTCTTGTTCAACATACGTTCATCTCTGTTGCTCAGACGCGCACAATTCTCGGTGGTTTTCTTTAGCAGCAGCCAGGACTTTTGCAGTATTTTGCCCTCCACAATTAGCTTCTCATAGCCCTGGAGCAGTCTGCGCACATCGACGCCGGCCAACTCCTCGGGCAGCGGCTCTTCGCTGAATTGTCTGGATGTCTGGCGCAGGTCCTCGAAGCGTTGTATCAGCTGCTTAATACCGCCTCGACAATCCTCGTTATTGCTCGTACCGGGTATGGATGGAGCTGCTATCTGTGGCACGGATTGCTGATCGGTGCTGATGCAACGCAGCATCTCGGCGGTCTGCTCCATGAAGGCCTCCTGGCGCTGGTGCAGCTCCTGCAGACGCTCCTTCAGCTCGTCCAGATACGCCAGTTGCTGGCATGTTGGCTGCTTGCCGGCCATTCCTTCGATTCACATGAATTTTACACAAATCAAAAACATTTGGCAACTTGTGCCTCTGAGCACTTTCCGTACAAATTTTGGATTGTGTTTAGATTCGATTGGGTTTGAGAAGTCAAAGCTTCGGCTGCCTCGGACTGTAGGCGCCCAGTTGACTATGTCGCAATTTGTTCAACTTGAATCGCCAGCAAGAAAGGCGTGTCCACCTCTGATTGGCAACCAGTTTGCCATGGTCTTTAAGATCCAACTGATTACAGACCACCAAAAATTGCATTTCAGCCCAAGTCCCAAATGCAACCAACTGCGAATCGGGTGTTTTGACTTTATTGTGGAATTTGCGACTGCAATTTTATGAATTGAGTTCTTGCTTTGTAATTTTTGGAGCTAAGCTTTATCTAAAGTGAGATCAGATTTTGTAAAGCCTTTGCATCTTATCACAGTCTGATCTTTAGCTTAATACTACATTTAAATTTAGAAACCCAAAAAGTAACCCGTTTTTTGTGTTAAAATAATACTCACAAGAAGAGCTTTTAGATTGTCAGAAGTAATCCGATTTTCGGTAATCATAGAAATTTGTAGGATTATTATTATATTGACTTACATTTATCGATTTCCCGATTAACCGATTAACACCTTGTCTGAAGCGGAAATAGATCAATTTATATTTGATGATTGAAGTCTATCTTCAAAATGGAAAGATGAACATTGCACGAATCCAATATACTTTTCTGCATTCGCTATTTAAAACTTAGATAAATGTATTGGGAGAAATATATTTATTCTGTTTTAAAATGTACAATATATTCTTAATATTACATTTTTAAATGCAATAGAACAATTTTGGAATAAAAAACAACCATCCTTAATGAGTTTTAATATCTCATTTTTATTTATTTATTTATATTTATTTACGACAGTTATTTACATATTTTTACTCCAATATAAAATTATTTATATTTGCTTACTCTAATACAGATTATATATTTAATTTGTAAATGGATTCCTTTGTGATACTTTGAGATTCATAAGGCCTTCTCGAAGAAGTTCAGTTAAATGTTAAATATTAAAACTTAATTGCTTAAAATAAAGCGCTGCTCAACCACTTTATATTTATGCAATGACAAATCAACTCGAATCAAATTGAGATTTGTGCAATATTATTTTGATAAGTTTATAGGGTATACAGCGATCGATTTGGCCTGGCTCAATTCGGTTCAGTGTTCAGTGTTCAGTGTTCAGTGTTATCCTATTGCCTCAAAGAGCCTCCAAATTGAGATATCGCATGCAATTCGAATTGTGGAGTAAGTTGTAAGTTGCAAGTTGTAAGTTGTAAGTTGTAAGTAAGCGACTGTCTGCCGCGAATTGCGCGAACAATGGCGATTTGAGTCGGGGGCGCTATACAGATACAGCTATATATCTTACGCTAAGCTGGATGGGATGCGGCAGGGTGGGGCATGGCTAGGAATTTCACGAAGCCAGTTGCCAGGCGAAACGTGCCGAATGACTGCCGCCTACCACAGACCACAGGCCACAGACAACAGGGCAAAATCGCAAGTCGAGAAGTGACAGGAATGCCGTTGCCCGTCCCAAAGTTTTGCTGCTGTTGATTTCACCTGAGGTGAACCACCTCCACCTCCATCGTCTCCCTTCATCTGCCATCTGTGGCAACTGCCATCTGCAGTTCGTTTCGTTTTGGTTGGCAATTGTTGTTTCATATTTTAATGCCTTTTTGAGTTGGTAGGCGTGCCACGACACGATTCTCTTTGCCGATAAGCTGTTATTTTTATGTGCCGCCAAGATCGCTATTGGTGTCTCACTGTCTGCGGTGTGGGCTGGCCTGGCGACTTAAAGAAGTTAAAATTATTACAGGGCAATTGTCTTGATCGTTGATTTATGTGCGCCTTTTGTTGTACAACTCCAAAACTCTCTCGGGCAAATTTGCTGCTGCTGCCACTGCTGCTGCTGCTGCCACTGCTGCTGCTGCCACTGCTTCTGATATTTATTAGGCAACAATGCCACATGCAACATGGACTGCTGATTATGCCCTTCAATAGCATCAACAAGCGACAAGTTTGAGCCGCAACAATGTATGCCAAATTGCACAAATCCCTCAGCACATTTTTGTCAAATTCAGCTCATGCGTGATTCCATTGATAAATGGTTTGTATGGCTCTCATTAGAGTTTGGCATAACTTCCATTTAATTACATAGCCGCCTTGCTAATGTCACAACAACGCCCCAACCACCCCCCGCTGCTGAGTCCCCTTTTTTTTTTGCATATTATTTGCCACACGATTGAACAATTCGCCCATGTTGGAGTCTGGCCGTTGAAATTGCCTCAAACTTAATGATTTCATCTTTCATTGAATTCAAATTTGTTGGCCGCGGGTGCAAGCAGCAAGCAACCGCCACTCGCAGCTGTGTGGCAGCAGCAGCGGACTTTAAATGTGGGCGTGCCTTCATCTATACGCCCCTCAACTTGTGGCAATCGTTATTGCTGTTGTTGTTGCAGTTGCTGACTGTTGATAGCCGCCGCAATGTCGGCCGATATAACGAATTTATTATTTATTTCACCTGACAGCCCCGGCAACAGACTCTATAAATTTCCCTAGTCATTCGTTGTTGTTGTTGCTGTCGTTGTTGTTGTTGCTGTTGTTGTTGCTGTTGCTGTTGTATTTATGGCCTATCGCTCGCTGGGATATGCTCATATGAAAATATAAAATTATTGATAAGGTACACACTAGTTGGTTATTTGGGGTCGCTGCTGATTGAAATGCCTTCGTTCCAACAGCTTCATTTAGTCGAACCGAACCGAGCCGAACCGAACCGAATCGAGCTGAGCTGAGCTGAGCTGGGGCTGAGCGCAAATCGAAAAAACCAAAAACCGAAATCAGCTGCAAGAAAAAACTTTAACCCAATATCCTGCTTGCAGTCATAATTTGTATGCTGCTTGAGGAGCTGAAGCTGATGCTGAAGCTGGAGTTGGAGTCGGAGTTGGAGTCGGAGTTGGGGTTGGAGCATAATCCAATGCCAGGCTGACCGCCAGAGCCAAGTGGAAACCTCGTTGGGTTGATCTCCAGCATCTCCAGCATCTTCGCATCTTCGCATCTTGCGTCGAGTATTTTATTATGAATTGCTCTTAACGATGTTCCATTTTTCATGTGCGCATTCATAAAACCATCTTTTTTTTTGCGCATATTCGCATTTTCGCTGCTGTAGACTCGCAAGTTGGATTGTTTGCAGGCTGCTTCGAACCCAGCAAACAGCCACTTGGGATCTTCTTCTTCTTTGCACCCTGGGACCTTGTTCGCGCAAGTGAATGAATAATTGCAGCAGGGTGTTGTAAGCAGAGCTTGCGGCACTGTGGAGTCGCTTCAATTATAAGCCTTCCCTCTGGTCACACAACACACGCGGCAGAGTGTCGAAGTCAACGCGCAAACTACGAAAGTGATTTTTATTTAAGACTAGCTTGTTAATTGCCAACTTAAGGACATCTGTAATTTCCCTCCAGGTTCTTAAACTAAATAATTAGCGCTATAAAAGTTGAAGCTATAACAAAATGTAAATTGAATTCGAAGCGGAGAATTATAAATAAAAATCTAAATTTAATGATATAGGAAATATTGCAGTTGTTATAATTGTAATTATGGGTAACTTAAGTTAATTATTTAGTAAATATAATTGCAATAGCAAGCAGGTCCTTATAAACAGATGAAAGTCTTGTTGATGGTAATTTGTTCATTTTTTTACTTTTATTTTTATTATTTACTTATTTTTATTTTTATCACATTTTTACAGTTGATCAATAATATGTCTGGCTATATTATTCAAATGAGAGTTTATATGTTTTCAATTAAATCGAGTATGGCTAGCATTTATCGATTAGTATCGATATGCGTTCAACAGCGACATTTATCGATATTATTTTACCTTCTTTACTTTACTTAAGGATTCAAATTTCTTTAGCCTTTTAGTTATGAAATAAAATTAAATACGCAGATTTCTGTATATAATATTTTTTAAATATATGAACTGTTTTTAAATAATTTCAAGCAATCCAAAATTTTAATTTTATTTCTAATGCCAGCCAAGCTCTGTGCAGATATATAAAATTATTTCGACTTATTTTGGAAAGTTTTTATTTACAAAAACCTGGTAAAAGTCTAATAATATCAGAGTTATTTGGCGCATCAATTTCCAGCACTAATTTTATGTATTTTTAGATTATATCAGTAAATCTCTATTAATGAAAAATTAATTATTTCGAGAGTCATTTTGTTGAAAGTTTTTACTTGCAAAAAGTTGGTAAAAGTCATTTGTATAACAATATTGGATGTATCCTTAGGCAACTGCAAAGCCAATTCGCTTTGTCAGTTGCACTGCTTAGCTGAGGGAGAGAGAGAGAGGGAGTTAAATACACAATTAGAAAGAGTGAGAAAGACAGAGAGGGAGAGAGAGGAAGGAAGAGCATTGCATTCAGCTTTCGGTGTGGCTGTCAAAGGCGCAGCGGGCAACAAAATCGCGGCAAGCACAATTGAAAAACGGGCCAGCTTGTTGCAAGGAAAGGAGGAGAAGAGGGAGAAGGAGCTCTGTGCTCTGTGCTCTGTGCTCTGTGCTCTGTGCTCAGCAGCGTCGTGAGTGAAGGAGTGCGGCGGCAAACACTCCACACTTGTCAACAACGGCTCTACTGATTGTCTACCCCGGGTAACCGAAGCATCCGAGGCAACCAGGAGACCAAGGCACCAAGAGACCAACAGCTCCAGCCAGGTACTGGCAACGGGGTCGAGGCTGTGGACTGAGTCTGAAACGAGACTCACGCTTATGCTCACAAATCATAAATTGCCGCCTTAAAATTTATCTTCAATTTTCGAGACCCCATGTGGTGCTTAGCGAATGGTGTTTTGAAATTTATTGCTGCATTTGCAATAAATATTGTCAGTTGAGTTCAGCCAGCGCGGGAGCGAGAGGGGGATGGATAGAGAGAGAGACAGGCAGCTACACTCAGCAAAAAAGAATAGCACTGTATTTTAGAAAATTCTCTTAACTAACCTAATTATTCAGAGAGTATATTTCTAATGCCAGGCAACAATTTTCTAAAATTTAGAATTGCATTTTTTTCATGTTACTTATTATCAAACATTGTTCTTATTATTATATTATTATATGTTATTATTAAATTACTATCATATGTTATATTTAAAGATATGTGAAACAGTTTTGGCAGTTTATAAATTCATATAATTTATAATATAATTTATAGTATCAAAGTAGACTTCAGAAAGAGTTTTTCTATATATGCGTTTGTATTAAGTTTTTAATTTTTTTAAGAAACATTTTCTATTGCTAAGAAATTTATTTCAGTAATATAAAAAAGGCTTTCTAATTTTACATTTTTTCTGTTAATTTACAAATTACTTCAACAAACTTGAATTTTTTCCTAGTTTTTAGACGATTCTCATATTTGAGACGATTTTCGCCATTTCTGTGCAATTTTTTTGTTTACTTTTCAGGGCGATTCTAAATTTCAGGAAATTTTCTTTGTTATTTTATGGCGATTCTCATTTTAGGGCTATTTGGTAATTTTTTTTTAAAGTGTAGCTAGTTGCTTTGGCGGCATCATTGGCTCGCTGTTGCCTTTTTGTATGATTGCCGCTGTAACGCCTCTCACACCAGCAAAAATCTCCACCCCCCACCCCCCTTCCGCACGCTGCACAGCCTCTTTACCACACCAACACCCACTATCCTCCACACCCCCCTCACCGCTCACCACTCACTGCTCCCCTGCATTGTTTATTGTTCTCGTGCATATTAATGTGCGTTGATTGCGAGCCGAGGGACGCGTTCGGGTGCTCTAAGCCACAAGCCGCAAGCCTCTCCCTCTCCCTCTTTCTCTGTCTATCTGGGGGCAGTTAGCAGCTGCCATTGTCCCTGTTGCCTGTGGTGCCCCTTACCCGGTGCACGGCTCGTCCAGTCGAATGGTTAATTTACAGCGCGAGAAATTGATTGCCACTTGGCAGAGTGTACAATTTGTGGGGTGTGTCCAAAAATTTTGGTTGGTTAATTGTGGGTTTTTTTTCGTATTCAACATCAGGTTTGTTGCTGCGTTTTCGCAACAATATTTTATTGGCGGCATTTGCCAACTTAATTACAGTCGAGGTGTTTATACCCGTTATCGAGTCATCACCGTACAGCGCATAATAGTGTTCAGCGCAATCAACAATTGGGAATGATATATGCGGGGTAATTAACAACAAGTCGAACCAGTTCTCGGCCTAATGCAAATATCTGATGGCAACTGATGAAAATAACCCTTATCGGAATAATAAATGGACTTTGGGAATAAATGTCAGCTAATAAACATACAAACTTTCTCTGATTGCGTTATTTACTGGTCTTATCCTGGCACTGGCGCAGTTTCAAATACTTTAAAATTTGTAATCGCACAAATTTAGACCAAGAATATTTAATTTTTACATGTTAATTTTAATTGGATTTATTTTTAGCAGGATAAACAAACGTTTTTAAAAGTCACAACATTATTTTGACTTAATTACTGAGTTTATTCATTGAAAAGTCTTCCATCATTAAAGATTAAAAATATTTTTAATTTATTATGAGAAAAAGAAAAATCCTCATTTGTATTAAATATATTGTAATATTCTATTGTAATTTAATTAAAATTTAGTTGGTAAGCTTTATAATGCACATAATTCCATAATTGCATTGCATTCCAATTTAAAACAAAATATTCATCTGAAGATCTTCAATCTTTAAAGAAACCAATTATTTTGAACATATTATATTATAATTATTTAATTGATTAGGATAGTAAAAATGGAATAATTTATTTAAAACAAATAAATATATATATATGTATATATGTAAGCATTCAACAGCTCACTCTACATTTAGCTGATCGGGAATATATATGTTTTGTAACTGTAGATGCCCTCAGCATATTATCTAAAACATAACGATAACAAACTTTGGCAACAGCCAACCAATAACTTGTACAAAACTCTGTCATGACGAGTTTTGCTCATTTTGTTTATGATACTCTTTTATAGAAGGTATTCTAATTTTGGCATAAAGCTTGGAAGTCATTGAAGAAGACGTTTCCGACTCCCTAAAATATATATATTCTTGATCAGCAACAAAATACGAGTCGTTTTGAAGCTATCTTGATAAAACTTGCTGCAAATAGTGAATCGGATCAGTATATCACATAGCATCCATAGGAGCAATCAGTCTAGGAGATTTGTGCCAAGTTAAGCAGACCAAAACTGACCATTTATGATGCACCCAACATTTGTACAAAGAATCATCAATATCGCAATACTATTTCAAAGTTATAAATACAAAAATTCATAGGGAATATTTAGATATGAACAGCTTTTGACTCCTTTCTGCAAGGGTGTTTAGACTTCGGCGATCGGAAGAAAGCTTTGCCTTCTTGTTTTCAACTGGGTTTGTTGGGCTGTCGTGGCTAGAAAAAGAATTCAATATTGGGCTCTCACCTAGTTGCATGTCAGGCAACATTGCCAAAGCCATCAATCAATTCAGACACCAGAAATGTAATCCTCGTAACTCTGCCACACCCTGCACCCTGCACCCTGCACCCTGCACCCCTCCAACACCCACACCCCTTCTTCGTTTTGTAGTGTCTCACTTGGTGTACGTATTTTGTGCACACTTCCTGTCGCCACAATTTGTTTGTGCCGCTGTCAAGATGTGAAAGCGACGAGCCCCCTTTGGTGGGGAGGGGGGGGAGGAACTTGTCCAGCGCCTGGCTGGCACGCAGAGACACCCATGCGATCCATTGAGGCATGTGACAGGCGGCGAGCAGAGCTCATCAATCTCGTGTCGAGGTCTAAACAAAATATGCAATGTGTTTGGCATTGCGGCAAAAAGGCCAGCATCGATAAACCAACCGACAGACGACAGACGACAGACGACAACCGGCAGCAGACAGCAGACAGCAGACAGCAACCAACACATAGCAAAAGCAGCAAACAAAAATTAGAAGCCAAAGCCAATGCCAGAAACAGCAACTCAAATCCAAACATGGCAGCCGAAAACCCTTTGCGGCCTAACCACACACACACACACACACACACACAAAGAGTAAATATTATAACCACACAGACACAGACACAGTTTGAAAAAAATTAGAGAATATGTGTTGACAGCAGTCATCAATCAAGCGACACAACTTTTGACATGTCAAATGAACGAGCTGGCGCATAAATTACAACTCAACGACAACAACAACAACAAGAACAAGAACAACAACAGCAGCAGCAGCAGCATATGGAAACCGTTTCCGAGCAGTGGGCAGAGCGAGAGAGAGAGAGAGAGAGAGGAAGAGATATGAAGTGCGATATGGGGCGAAAAATAAAAAGAAAAAGGAATGAAAACAAAATAGCTTGCGTGCCAGTAGCCAGCAAACATGTCAAACGGCAGCAATTGGAAAATCAATTTCAACAGACATGCACAGAGCGAGAGAGAGAGCGAGAGAGAGAGAGCGCTGCTCAACTGTGACCTGGGGAGTCTTTAGATGCGGCATGTTAAATGTCATTACATTACTGATAAGATTGATAACGCCTAAACGGTTTTGTGTGTTTTTTGTTCGCTTCGCTTACGTGACTCTCAAGTGAGTCATGCGGCGCATTCAATCGCTATTCGCTATTCGCTATCGCAATCACTTGAAATACTCATTCACTCACTCAATCACTCACTCCGGCAGGCAGACAGGCAGACAGTCAGCCAGTCAGCCAGTCAGCCAGTCCATCAATCAGTCAACACAACACGCTGACAGACATTTCCACTTAGAACAAAGGCTGCGCAATTTCAATCGAACTCGCAACACTTTCAATTTTGATTGCGAGTTGATTAATTCTTATTGAATCTGATTGTAAGCAAGGCTTAGCTCAATTAATAATCGATTGCCTGGCAAGGAATATGATGTAATTCGAATTTTTAATTATATATTTGTAGTTTGTTTAGTTATCAATTTGTTTTTACTGTGCTCACAATTATAATATTAAGAGAGTCTCACAAATTGAACAATGATTAAGCTAATTTTAAAGTGTTTCTGTTTAGGGGTTGATTTTGATAATAATATTAAATTAAGATCTACTTAGATCTAAGTTCCAAAAGACAGTTCGCATCAAGAGCCAACTTTCTCAGAACTTCGAAACTTTTTTGGCACTGACAGATAATTTAAAATGAAACTAAGCGCAGTTGACAAGGGAATTGCATAAATTATAAGAATACGAATATTAATTTTAAATAAATAAAACTAAGTTTTAAATTCCAATTACATTACTACTTATTGGTAAGTCACAATTTTGTTAATGAATGAAATAAATAACATATCTAATAATAAAATAAAACGAATATTGATCTGCTAATTGTAAATATTTAGTGTCGATTTATTATTGAATTATGAACATCACTGAAAAGAAATATAGCAATAAATAACACCTATATGATAAAGTGCTCTAATAGATTTGAAAGATTTAAAGCTATCTTGTTTGAGCGACTAACTTACATAGAAATCTACAGAATACCGATATCGAATCGGCTGTTGTTGCGGATCACGAATGTATATATCTTATGGGGTCTTCCTTCTGTCTGTTACTCACTTTTTCCCAACTTTATAAAAGAAAGTGCAGCTTATAATTAAATAGATTATTGTTTGGATAAATATGTTCTTTAGCTCCAAGTTGAGTATTTCTCTGTTTTTTATATACTCCAATCTAATTCGAATCCCGTCTGCAATCGTTTTAACAGCATTTGTTCAGTTCGCTGTTGATTTTGAACTTACTAAAAAAAGTGTTTTCCTCAGAAATTCGATTGCTAAAAACCAAGAAACAATTTCCTTGCAAAATTCGCAGGGTATTCAATATCTCGCGTGCTAAACAAAGATGTTTTTCCTTTCTTTGCATATTTTTCTCATTTTTTTTTGCATTTGCTTTTGCATTTTGTCAGCACTGTGACAGATTTGAAAATTCTCTTTTCCGCTTGCTGCTCGTGTTGACGCTTCTGTTGCTGTTTGTTTGTTTGTTTTTTGTTGGTACTTCAGTTGGTGTTGGCAGTGACAAATCCTTTACCGTTATTTGCGTACGCTGACACTTTGACAGGCGGCGACACACATGCGAGGCTCTCACGTCCCACAACAGCGAGAGAGAGAGAGAGAGAGAGAGAGAGAGAGAGAGAGAGCCCCTATCATATTACTTACTGTAGGGGCTTACTTTGTTTGCCTGCGGACTGCGGCAAACTTTTCAATATTCGAGCGAGGCGCGCGAGTCGTGACAAATTCATTTCAATTTTCATATGTAGTTTTTGTATACATACACATATGTATATAAATAAATATATATATATTTTTTTGCTACGCAAATACAAAGGGAATTTTAGTGGTATACAAATTTTTGTTTCCGGCTCAGGCGACTTCGTGCGTGACAGCTGTCAATTGAGCTCTGCCAAAATATTGACAGTTAGCATGCGTCACTTGGCAAACTTGGCAAACTCGGCAAACTTGGCAAACTCGGCAAACGAGAAACGAAGAACGGCGTTTGGTAAAAATTCGCTACCAACTTGAGAACTCACTGTTTACATTTGGACTTTAGAAGAATTGTTTTTTTTTTTTTGGACGGAGGTAATTCATTCAACGGGCAACAGGCAAATCCATTGCAATTAAGAACTGTCAACAAGTCTTTTGTATACACAACATTTTTGGAATCGCCGTCGAATTCTCAACAGACACTTGATTTACTGTGCTGAACGTAATTTGGCGCTAGCTTCTCGTTCCTCAGATTCCCCATTTGTCTCAGTCTTCTCTCAGACTCTTTGGCAGTTGGCATCCCTTTGTAATTGATTGGCCGGCGGGTTAGCCAGCTGACATTGCATGTCGCATTCAATTGCCAAGTGTGCCACAGCGTAATGAAGATCACATAAAACCAAACAAACAAAAACACCTTTTGAGCAAAAAAAAACAAACAACAACCGATTGTGTCAGGGACTGCATTTGATTGATCACCGAATTGAAATTATCTTCTTGTTCAATTTCTGTATGCCTTTAAAAGCAGTTCAATTGTTTTGAATAATAATAATAATAATCTAGTAGACTGGAGGTCAACATTTAAATATCATATCATATAAATATTATTATGATTTTCAGCAATTTAAGCAAATTAAATTTGTATTTTTCTGGCTTTGAACTACTACTAATTTGAAAATATTCTACAATTGTCTGCTATCATGATATCTTCTTCTATTAGCCTATAGGTGTTAGATATAGTTAGTACCACTAAGTAAAACAAGTTGGAATGCTCTAGTCGAGAGACCAATTTAATTTGAATTTAATTTAAATTTCAAAATACGTTTTGGTTAGCAGAATATGTGCATCTTATCCAATCTTAATAAAAGTTTTACAGTTGATTAGTAATATGTATCGATATCAATTGAAACACAATTGTTTTTTTATATCGATTTATATCGATATTCGATAACAAGAAATATGTTGACGACAACTTATATTCCAAATTTAAAATCTCTAGCTTCATTTCCAGACTAATCAAGAATACTTTCACTTTATGGTATCGAAGATACTTGCTTTTGTTTAGACCAGACTTTTGCAGCCTTTCACTAACATTTTTATAAATTTTTAATGGACTCAGTTTATAATAAGCAATAACCAAGTGAGTTAAATTAATGTTTGCGTTGGTGTTCATTTTTGATTAACACGATATTTATTGATCATTAGTGATTGAAGAATTTCATACGTATTCGTCTATTGAACATATATATCAAATAAATAGTAAAAATGTTAGTTTAGCTTATCTCGTCATTTGCTTAGGGCTTAGCCAAGGCAACGCTCAAAATGGGATTGATCGAAGACCCCATCATAAAGCTGCCCGAGTGTAATTCCAGAAGGCGCCAGAGTAAACAAACAAACAACTGAACTATATATATATATATATATATATATATATATGTATATATATATGTGTGTATATCTAGGCTATAATCATTGGAGTGTATCGTTGAATGGATATTGACACTAGATAAAGCATTTGCTATTTGCTTAGTTGTTTGTTTGTTCAGCTCAGAGCTGTCAGTCGTAGTACGATTTGGACGACTTACTGCTCTCTGTCTGTCTGTCTGTCTGTCTGATTGTCTGTCTGTCCGTCTGTGTGGCTGTCTGACAGCGAATGAGATGTTGTTGATCATCAATAAAGCCGGAAATGATCGAGTCTTTGAATTTATGATCTCGAAACGGGCATAAGTCGCCGGCTTATCGCGAATGCAATTTATAATACAAAATGGCAGACGGACGAGGAGTCCAAAGCGAAACCAAATGGGCAACATAATTAATATTTAAGAGCTCCGCCTGACAGCACGTATCCACCATGCCCATCTACATGCCCCATCCTGTTGCTCTTCATCAGCGATTCCAATCAGATAACATTAGCACGTCACATCACACAGCGTGCAAAAATTATTATTCATTGAATTTGTGATAAATGTGACAGGGCCCAACAGGCAGTCGTCCAGCGGCGAGTCCGCAACGGATTCCAGTTGCAACAATGCGTTGCGTTGCACACACAAACAGACAGACGGACAGACAGACGGACAGGCAGACAGAGGAGGCCGCATCGAAGCTGTCAAAAATTTGTTGCAAAAGATATTATCTGTGCCGCATCGACTGTTGCAGGCAGCTGACTGACGACTGCTTTTCGCTGTAGCTCATCAATAACGACGACGACAAGGACAAGGACGAGAATGTGGCAGAGAGTGTGTTGCAAGCGGATGAGTTGCACTTGATGACGATGATGACGATGATGATGATGATGATGTTGACCATGATCGATGATTGGCCTTTTTTTTCTGTGGCAGACGCAGACGCTGAGTGACGATTGCTGAGCACAACGGGGCACCCGAACCATAAACAATGTTCAGGCAACTGTGACCACACCCATTGACAGCCAGACAGACGTCAAGCGGACAGACGGACGGACGCACGGACGGACATGTGCAATGTGCAGCGATGGCAACAATTATTTGCGGAGAATCACAACAGCACCAAACAAACAACAACAACAACAACAACAAATAATGCACCCATGGAATGGCCACTTGATTGATGGGCTCAATAAATTGCACGAGAAGCGCATTGAGTGTCGTTGATGTTGTATTCAGTGCAGCCTTTTTGCCAATCGTTGTTGCTCTTGTTGCTGCCACAGATCTGCTGCAGAACCCGCGATAAGATATAGCTGACAGCCAAGAACGGGACACCGTTCGACGCAATTAGATCAACCGGCGAACTGGGCACAAATGGTTACAACAACCAAGTCAATAACTGCAAGAACGGGAGACTAAAAAAATAGAGTTGCGATATTAAGTAAGCTAACAGTTGAGCATATAAAATATAACTCAATAAGCAAGATAATAGTTCTAAGTATCAAATAGAACTGCATTATTAAGTAAGCCAACAGGTGGGACTATAAAATGGAACTGCTAAATTAGGCAAGGTAATAACAATAATAAGGTAAAGTTGGGAGTATTAACTAGAAACACTCTTTTGGGGCAGCTATTTTAAACTATTCTAAACCTTTTAGCTGACTTTGCCTTTTATATAAACTAGCATCAAATAAACAATTATGTTGCATATATTAAAGACTATAAATATTGTTCAAAATTCCGCTGGCTACAAGCAACTTTTGCAAATCTTATTGATCATCGAGTCTGACGTAACAGCTGCAAATTAGATGTGAATAATACAGATGATTAAGGCGAAATATATTGAACAAATAATGAGGAAAAATATAATTCTTTAACTAAATTATTGTTATATATGTTTGCATTGTTGTTGTACTCTGATACCTGACACAGAAAATGGAAGAGTAGATTGATTTTGTGCGATGTTCATCAAATTGTTATTATTATTTTATTTTATTTATTTATTTAATAATTTATTTAATGCCGATTAATATCAGTTGACACAGAGAAATACAGCACGTGGAAAATAAATTAAATTAAATTAAAAATAAAATGTAATATTTGAATTTCAATTAAAAACATCCGAAATATTTACAGAAAAAATATTCAGAATTGCAAATAAATAATAAAAAAATCACATTTCTTTCTTAAATTATTATAAACAGATATGTTTTTATCGGTAATCCGTCCCTAAAAATCGAAAAGATCTATGCCTCCACAGTTTTCAAGCTAGAGTCATAAAATCTTGAGAGGAAACTACCAATAACCATCTTTAAAGATCCGTAAACCAATTTTATGACGCCCCAATAAATGTGAAAATCGGCAGAAAATCTTCGAAATGAATATGAATGAAAGTATTGAAAATAATGGAATGGGAAAAGTGCTGAGGAACAAGATAAAAATACCTTCTTCAGAAGCGAAGAGGTTCAATATAATATAGAATTATTTTAAAGAATAAAAGAATAATAGAAATGTTGATTTTCTGTGATTTAGCTGCTCAAATTAAGATTTTCAATTTTCATTTCAGGGGACATTCTTGGGTAGGCAAAAGTTGTTGTGTGTAAAAGATTTTATTTATAATTTCTAATTTCATGGCTCACGTCTTGCTGTCAGGTGATTTTGGTGATTAATGCACAAAAGTGTTTCGAAAGTAAGGTCTGGCAATGGTATATATATATAGTGCTATATATATATATATATATTGTTTACATTTGAGTTATGTGTTTGTTTCTAAAAGAAATTATGTGTTAATCTCTTTTGATTTGTCATTTTCACATGATGTGATTTGGTGGCCTTCCCCTCAAAATGAAATTATCTAGCGCTGTGATGTATGGCAAACAAATGTTTTCTTGACACATTTATTTGTTTAATGAGACGTTGAATAATTAGTTGGATACGCAAACCAAATGACTCAAATAAACATTTTCTAGGTAGGTGTGTGTGTGGATGTGTGTGTGCATGTGGCACGTTTACATTGGTTGGCACAACAATTTATAAATTATGATTGACGACTCGCCACTGATTGTGTGACCCGTAATAAGAGCCTCCCCCCCCCACTCAGGGCTCCCCCCTGGCTCTCATGCATGATATTATTATTTTTTTCTCTGGCTGTATTTTTGTGCGGCGCTTTTTGCTCTGCTTCGGTCATTACGGCTGACAGCGAGCCTTCAAAATGAAGAGTTTAGATTGATGGCCACACATCGGTCAACGAGGCGAAGCTGCCACATGCAACACGATCGAACTGAAACACAGATACTCTATTTTCTTGATGAGGTGTATATAACAGTTGTAGATTTATTTCAAAATATACTTGTTATGTTTGATGTAAATAGTTGATTTTAATTATCAATTAAATAATATTTTGCATGATTCATTTATTATTCATTTTCTTTAAGGCAGACATTGCTGGAAGTTCGTCGTACCCGTTGCTGGGGCAGATTGCAGATACTGCTGTGGTTTGTCTGGCTGGCCTGTTGACAGGTCACTAATTTCAAGTTCTCAAAGCACCTTTTTCGTTTTTGGCTGCAAATTTGTTCTTTTTTTCTCTTTGGTTTTTCCTAGGGCAACGATGATTGATGATTGATGCGATATTGCAGCACAACAAACACAAGAAAAAATAAAAACCCTTTCTGCTGGTCTTTCGAAACATATTTTATGTAGAAATGTCATTTGAGTTTGGCAAAAATATTAATCATCATCGTGGAACGAGTCCCCATCGCTGCTGCCATGTGATAAATGAAGTTCGAGACGCGCCGGATTGGGAAATGTTCGCTATGATGGCTTGGGGTAATTAGCGAGAGCTGCTTGTAAGAGCCAAGAGCCGAAAGCCGAGAGTTGAGCGTTGAGCGTTGAGCGTTGGGTATAATATATGTGTATATGCCGCATAATGATGTGCACACACCAGCAATGCAGTAGAGCAAGGGAGAGCGAGAGAGACGGCAAAATTAAATACGATAAAAGACCCACACACTGTCTGTCGGCATAATTAAGTATGACATGCAAAAGTATGAATTATCACTGAGATGTCAAAATGTCACAGCTGGCGAAGACAGAGAAAAAGAGAGAGACACACACACGCACACACGCACACACACACACACAGATAGATAAAGAGTCAGAGCGGAAGGCATAAATAAGATACAAGACGAGACGAGACGACACAACCAACACGAGACAAGACAAGACAAGACAAGCCAAGACGAGCCGAGACGAAACGAAACGAGACGAAACGAGACGAAATGCGACGAGAGCAGTGCAAAGCGTAGCTGACAAACGAACGCCGCGTGTGGGATTAACTGACTCGAAAATTTATGATATGAAAAATTACTTGTTACTCAACAGGCACACCAACAAAGCAAGAGAAAGAAAGAGTGGGAGAGAGATACAGCGGAAGAGGGGGGAACTATAAGTTTGTATATTATTTTCTCTCTCTCTCTCTCTCTCTCTCTCTCTCTGTCTCTCTATCCATTCACAATGAAAAATTTGTTGCTCGAACAAATTTTGTAAAGTCTGTGCTGAAAAATTAATGTGCCCAACTGTCATTGCAGTGACAGAGATGTACCGGAATGGAATGGGATTTGGGGCGTGAGGGTTGCTGTTGTTGTTGCTGTTGTTGTTGTTGCTGTTGTTGTTGTTGTTGTGAAAGCTTATGATAAATGATTTTGAAATGTGACAAAATGCTTACGAGTGGGATTAACAAGGCGATGTCAGCAACGACGGCGACGACGACGTCGACCTAAGCCTGGCAAAAGGATGCTTACTTTGCTTGCGTATGTGTGTCTGTGTGTGTGTCTCTGTGTGTGTGAACAACGGGTTGTGCGAGAATTATTGTTATTATGTATAAACAGCTGTGGTAGGGGTGAGCGGGGCGTGGAGCGGTGTGGGGTGAGGAGTGCCACAATCTCGGGTCGGATTATGTTGATTATTGTAATGAAGTCGTGGCTGGGCTTAAAATGTGTGCAGTGGGCGTTCTACTTAGAAAGTAATCACAGTAATTATGTCTTCATTTATAAATACTCTATGTAAAGTACACTGAAGAAAAAAAGAACAACTTGTCTTTATTTACGTCATAAAGTTAAAGACCGATTACAGAAAAGAGTCTGTGAAAGGATCACGGTAAGTTGCTAAATATAATATAATAATTGTCATGCCAAGTGGCATATCTAAAGTCAATAAATGAAAACATATGTTTTTTTTTTTGTAGTTTTTACAAAGAGATGATAACAGAGCCGCCACACACCGTCTGCCGGCATAATTAAGTATGGCATACAAGGCATGAATTATCACTGGCAACATATCACAGCTGGTGAAGAAGATTTAAGAAAACAGTTAAGATAAGAAAACTTACGAAAAAGTTGTTGTGCAAAGTTAAATTTGCCAAAATATTCGTTCTCAAATTAAAAATGTTTCACTTTCCTTTTGAGATATGGAGTCAGAATTCGAATTTGGAATTTTCTTGAATGCAATTACAGCTAAAATTAAGCGCTTATTTAGTTTAAAAATGCCGTTTTCTTTTTATTTCTCAAATTTTTAGTTTGCTTGAGAACTAAATACCGTTAATTATCAATTTGAACGATTAAAGATGCTCTTAGAAATTATTGTTTTAACAAACGTAAAACTTGTTTATTGTTTTGTATATAAAAATGTAATTCTTTAAGTTTATATGGCAAAAAATAATTAAAAATTGATTGATTTAACTACAAGTTTTAAATACTTACCTAATACTTAATATAATTAATTACTTAAGAGGATGGTACGAAAATAATTCGTAACCGATTTAGAATACTAACTTAGAATACCGACTAAGAAACCATCTAGGTAAATTTTGTGATAACGAGGAGGAAACCTCAAAGCATATGTTAACAAATTATGTCGCCTCAGTCAGCAAAGCTGTAGTATTCTAGGGAAACATATTCAAATCTCAATCATAATCATAGACTCAATCCGATAAAAATTCATTACTCAAAGAGTAGGTCTGATAGACGAAGCATAGACTTAGAAGGTAGCAGAATGAATGTAATTTTGTATACGAATCTAGTTCATTTTTAATAATAATAATAAATAATTATTGTAATTAAATTTTATTTATTTTTTAATATTAACTTTTTAATATAAAAATATTATATCAAGTAATGTTAATACTATAAATGTAATTACACAAAATACATTTATTTTTTATTAAGGCTGCACTTGTCACAATTATCTCACTTTGAGTTATGTTAATCGATTTGCGGCACTTCAAAGCGACAACAAATTGACGAAAAGTGATTCATTTGAATCCATTTGGAATACGACTCGCTGGTATCATGTGTGTGTGGCGACACCAATCCCACTGGTCAAGTGAGGCGACGCCAACGCGAGCCAATCGACGATGGGCGATCAAAGCGATCATGTGAAAAACAAAGTGCCATCCATCTTGCTAGTTTCGACGCCTTCCTGGATTTTGGGCAGAGCCACAAACAAAAAAGCGAAAGCCAAACTGCAGTCAGTCAGACAATTGGACAGTTGGACAGTTGGACAGTCGGATTCATCGATCGATCGATCGTTGGCTCGATCTGGCTGGGTTAAGACATCATCAGTCAAATGACTCGACAGCGTCCATGCCTGGGTCAATTGAGCTTGGCAGCTTGTTTGATTTATGTAGCCATACGGCAGAGGCAGACACTTCACTAAAAAAAAATCAGACGACCCTCTCGATAAAGATAGCTATTCGAGTGCCCCTTAACCCCGCCCCGGCAAATTTCTCTCGTTTAACTCTCTAGCCACAATCCATCATAAATAATTTAACATATCGACAAAGTTATTACACTGTCCATAAAACGGCACTTAGACGCTAGATAAGAGAGAGAGAGAGAGAGTGGGAAGGAGTGATCAGATACTCAGTCCCTGGAGGGGTTAACCAGATGTCGCATTATACACTTGAGCCGCATTTGACAAGATGGTAAACAGCGATTGGGGCAAGTGCGACAAAGACGACGACGACGCCGCTTGACTAATTGAAAGTATGCAGCGATTTGGGGAGCACCCGCGCTGTGCCAGCAGTGAATCGAAGCAAGGGGGGAAGGGGGGGCGCCACACCATTGTCCACGTTCGTCTGTACAAATAAATCAATTAATTTAAACTGTCGGCCAGCTGTCAAATTGTTGCTACCGGCAGCGTTTTACGCGTTGTCTCGTTTTGGGACTCGAAGTTTGAGTTTCGAGTTCGGTTCACGTTCCCGTTCCCGTTCCCGTTCCCGTTCACGTTCCCGCTCCTGGTTTAGATGACGATGGCGATGGCGATGGCGATGGCGAGACTGGCAGGCAATGGCGACATGTCGAGATTTACCGAGTGATTGACGACTTTATGTGCCATTAAATACCGTTAGCAGTGACTGGCGTTGGCGTTGTTGTTGTTGTTGCTGTCAATGTTGCTGTTGTTCTTGTTGTTGTTGTTGTTGTTGTAGGTTGGCGCATTGCATTTGAGTCATTTTTCATGCGATGTTGCTCAGTGAAAGTCGTCTGAATTTGCTTGGAGACTTTTTCTTGCTGTGGTTGCCCCTTGGGTGTACTCTCTGTGTGTGTGTGTGTGTGTGCTGTGTATGTTGTGTGTGATTAGCAACAATTAAATACCAACTGCGTGGGGCGGCATTAACTTGGAAATGTTGTGGATTAGTCAGAAGCGCACTTTGCGGACAACTTTGGGGCTACGTGAAACAAATAATTATCATTTACATGGATTGCCAACAACGTGGGAATAAAAAGAGTCTGATAATTATAAATATTATTAATTACAATTACTTAGATTAACAACTATTTAAAATTATGGAAAGTAATCATGTAATTTTAAATATTATATATTAATATATATGATTTTCACTTAAAAATTAATTTATATATGATTAATGACTTTTATGAATTAAAAAATAAAAACAAAAGAGACCTTTGCAGTCGTGCATACCCGACTGCGAAATACTTTGATACCATAAGTAATACCTGAGCTGATAACAGGTAGCAAATATCATCCAAGCTTGGAGTGGGCGTGGTACAACATTTTTTCATAATTTTTGATGGGTATTACCAGCAATATACCTTTCAAATTGGGTGAATCTAGCTTTTAAATTGCGCGAGATATACGATTTTATCGATTTACACCCTCAGGCGTATCGATTTTAAGAGGCGGAGTGGGCGTGGGAGATTCCAGAATTCTGGTCTGAATATGTATATGCCGATCTTTGGAGGAGGTTACCAGCAAGTTACCTTCCAAGTTTGGTCACACTATCTTTAAAATTGTGCGAGATATGCGGTCTTATCGATTTACACTTTCCGAAATATCGGCAATAACAATTTGTTATCGGTTCTTAAAGGCAGCTACCAGTAATTTGCCTACCAACTCGAAAACTGCACAAGTTATGGCTTTAATTTTTACGGGCAGGCGGCCTGGGGCGGCGGGGTGGGCGTGGCATATGCCAATTTTGGAAGGACATCGCCAACAACCCACCCACCAAATTTGTTGACTGTAGCTTTAACATTGTGGGAGATATGTGGCTTTATCGACTTGCAATTATCGATTTTTATCGATTTCTCAGCCTTCCAATGGACGTAACACTCCAATTTTTCTAGAATATTGTTGGTTGTAATCCCAAAAATCTGCTTTGAAATATAAACTAAGCAAATCAGTTTTGTGACCATTAAAAATATTGTCTTTAAAATACAATCATTAAATTCAGAAATCAAAGTTCAATTTACTAAACACTGCTTAAGATTGCCATCAAATTGAATGCAACTGGAGCTGGCACTTATGATAGACTCCTTGCCGCACAGAGACACGTTGAGTGCCCCATTTGTGGGGGGAGGCACTTAATGTGGCATAGGGGCAACAATAAAAACGAAACGTTCGCCAAAATGTGCGAGTGGCAACGTTAACTGTTAAGTGGTGCACTCAACTAGCGGCTTATTAGCAAACTTTCTCATTGGATTATATAGTTGAATATTATAATAATCGAGTTAGAAAACCTTGTTGTCCCATTGCTGACGGGGCCGAGGGAGGTGGACTCAGTCGGCAGCTTTCATGCACAATTTCCGCTTCATGGTCGGAATAAGTCCATGGTTTACGAGTATGTCGGGGGGGGCGGTGGATGGGGTTGGGTGGTTCAAGTGGAGTAGCAAAAAGTGGCCAACTTTTTAGGGCGACAAGGAAATACTTTGCTAAATTGCCTGGGCAAAGCAAACCCCCGCAAACCCCTCTCACTCCCACTCTCTCATCAAGGCAGTCAAGCCAATAACAAAACTCACACATGCCAGCCACTTAAATGCCAATGAGTGTGTGTGTGTGTGTGTGTGAGTGTGTGTGTGTGTGTGTGTGCGAGTGTGTGTGTGTTGAGGATTCAACTTTTACAAATCGTTAGCATTTCGCACGTTTATTGAGTTGTTTTTGTATGTAAATTGGTCGCATAACTTGCCAGTTGTTGTTGTTGTTGTTGTTGTTGTTGTTGTTGTTAGTATGGGATTTTGATATGTAAAGTGTCGAGTGGCAGTGTCCATAGTTGCCTCTTGCCGCATATCCTTTTGCCGTACACTGGATTATTGTCTGTAGATTTGCAGATATGCGCCTTGTGTGTGTCCGTTTGTTTGTTTGTCTATAAAGTTTGATTCCTTTTGATACCCTAAAGCCTTTCAGAAAGGGTATAATGGTATTGTTGCAAAAGTATGTAACAGCAGAAAGAAAGCATCTTCGATCCCACAAAGCACACATATTCTTGATCAGGATTAACTGCTTAGACGATATAATTAATAAATAATTATTCGTATACTTATATATTTCAAGTATTTTCTCACCTAAAAACAAAAGTTATTTATATATTTTGGGTTAATTTTAATATAGCATATCCCAAATATAATAAATAGAAAATCTCACTTTGGTAATAATATTATTGTTAATATCGAAAAAGCCACTTTTTTTGTAGCCCAACAAATATTCGTACACTTCTCAGTTTCCTAAAATTCAAATGAAAGATCAGCGAATATTGTTCTTTATATTTAAAGGCCCCTATTAAAGATAAAGAACCATATTTATCTCTTGTCTTCATGAGGGAATATTGCTTTCACCTAGGTATTATTGTCATTACCACTAACATTTAACATTCGTTTTTTTTAATGATTCCTTTAAATGCAGTAATCATTTTCTAACTGCCCCGCTGCCTCTGTTTATTTTACTGCCTGTCATAAGAAGTGGGACCACTTTCGAGCATGCTTACATTTGAGTGTGACAAACTTTTTAAATTAATATGTACATTAAATGCAACCTGTGTTCAGGGTATATCGCAGTCGAGTTGACTCGACTTGAGCAGTCTTTGTTGTTTAGAATGCGCCAAACGCATTCTCTAAAAAGTTGTATCCATTTTCACAGAGTTTGGTTTTGCCGTCTGAGCTTTTGTCTAACTCTGAGTCTCGGCCGGGCTCTGCAATTGGGATTGGGTCGAGTTTTGGTACTGGGTCTCCGTTGGGTTCTTCGCCTTGGGCTGGGTCTGGTTCTGGTTCTGGTTCTGATTCTGGTTCTGGATCTGAGTCTCGTTGGTTGCCAGTCTGCGGTTCGTTGCTGTTGGTGTTGGCATATTTGTCGTTTGTGGTTTCAACTGCAAATATTATAGCAAATTGAACTGTAAATAGTTTTATTGCCCCTAAGCCACAAGGCGAGTATACGATTATATACGCATACGACTTTGCAAGTTGAGCTAAACACACACAGCACACACACAGCACACACACAGCACACACACTTTAACACTCACATAACTCTGAGGCTTTCATTGTTTTTGCTGGTTGGCATTTCTGCCATTGCATTGGACACAAAAACCACAAAATGAAGTTGTTGAAATGCACACAGATTTACTCCAAGGAATGCCGTTTTTCCTTTCTACACACAAATACAAAAGTTGGCCAGCAGCTAAATCAATTTGGGAGTCGCCTCCACCTCCACTCAAAGGCCCCCCATTCACACCCACACAGAGTGGGCCACATACCAAATGTAAATCAGAGTTTATTGAGATATATTGTTGTATTATTTGCTTATATATAAATTACCCAGCAATATGATCTTGCCTCTTGCCTCTTGCCTCCGACCCCTTTTGATAAGCAAGATAAACTAGCCGATTTATAGAACGATCGGTCGAAAGATGAGTTTTTGTATGAAAAACTTGTTTGTTTGCCGAGATATCAAAACTAAACTTGTTCTTTTATTTGGAAAACAAATTATCGAGTTCAACCTACTATTTTATATAGCTGCCATAGGAATGATCAATTGAGAGATGAACTGTTTTGTTCAGCAAGTTAATCCACTACTGTCATTCTCATAACAGAAACAACATCATTCAGATCGGACTTCTAAAATATATAACTGACACAGGAATAGTTATTCTGATACTAATATGCTAATATACTATATATCATATGACTTTCAGAGGAAACATATGTCGAGCTTTTTCACCTTTTACCTATTTCCAAATATTTATGACCAATCCCATTTCTGGGAATAAATCTTTTCTTTCAGCACCCACTTTAATTTTTGCTAATGGGTTGCTTTCCGAATCTGATAATATATTTCTCAGTATTTTAATTGCTTATTTTGATTCTCTATTTTTTCTGTTTTTACTATTCTCAATCCTTCCATCAATATATAAACCGTTCCACATTCATTTTACTTATATTTAATTTTAATTTTATTTCTTTCAATAATAATATATCATAATTATGAGTGTATCATAATTTCGTCATGGCTTAATTATGTTGTTAAATTATACGTATTTTTCAGGAATTTAAATGCCTTTTCGATTGTCTGATTATTCATTGGCTAAACTCAATACAGGTATTTTATTCGAAGAGTTGCAGACAAACAAATATTTCATTTGAAATGAATTTCATTTAGCAGTGGAATTTCAATTAAAACTAAAATTGCATAATTATTTACCGATTGCCCAATATTGGCTATTATTCATTTGATTTAGACGCCAATCGCTTATTGCCGCCTGACAAATAAATAATATGGCTTGTCCATGTATTATTTGTATGCATATATTAAGTCTGCCGACTCACCTGGCTGTATAATGGCTTCTCCATCCGTTCGACATGATAAATGATTGGCAAATTAATATAAAATTCATCAGAGCTTTGTATGCGGACGCAGAACATGAAACTAATCATTTCTGGCCGTAATTTGCATAGATATATCATTATTAATAATATTATTTCGACTACAGCTTCTTCTTCTTCTTCTTCCTCTTCTTCTACTTGTGCAATGAAAACACGCCTCGCATTTTCATCAATCAATTGCGGAGAAAATGCCTGACGTGAAAAATATGTCTGTGAGCTGTGAGCTGAGTGCTGTTCCAATGCAATATGTTAATTTATAAAAATTTGAGAGCACTGCAACGTGGCACTCGACATCAATCAAAAAATCTCATCACACTGACTGAGCCACTGACAGTCTGACAGTCTGAGAGACTGACACTCTGACAGACGTCTCAAATGCGATACCTCCTCGCTCGCTGTGTGTCCAGTCGCAACTTTTATAAATGGGCCAAGACCCGAGCCACGTTTGATATGATGCCGTTCCGTTGTCCTGGCCTGGCCCTGTCAGCTCTGTTGAAAGATGTGAAAATTGTGAAAATTTTCATAAATATTCGCAGTCGTTGAGAAAGTTTATTAGATTTGTGCAACACACACTCTCCACAGAGGCAGCAGTGACTTCAATTTGTTCGCCACGCAGCAGGCCTAATGATCCAGCTCCGACACAAGCTGATAATGGGCCCTCTAATGATTAATTAATGATCCCATTGCCAACCTTAACCGTAGCTAGTTTCTGCAGACTGCAAATTGTGCTCGGCCCCTTGGCAGCTGTGCCGCACCATTTATGATGAGTGACAAGAGAAATGATACAATGAGCAACAATGTGGGAGTGTCTCACTACAATATCTGTGATTAACGACCTTATTATGTACTCTCTCTCACATTTCTCCAGCACAGACACTCACTTAACAGCTGCAAGCCGAAAAACCTGATTTTTCTTTGTTGTTAATTTTGATATATGGCAAGGGTTTATACAGATTTCTAGCTTAGCGAAAGAGAGTCTTTTATATTCGCATAGCAATCATTTTACTTTGGATGTGGAAAAAGGAAAGCCAAAAGAGCTGCTGCTTTTAGTATCTTTATTTATTTGTTTACTTAATGTCAACTAAAGTCAAACGACACAAAAAATAAAAAAATAAATAAAAAATTGAATTAAACTTAATTTAAAATAAAATTTAAAATTTGTATGCGGAAAAAAAGAAAGCCAAAAGAGACACAAAAAAAATAAAAAAGTAAATAAAAAATTGAATTAAACTTAATTTAAAATAAAATTTAAAATTTGGATGTGGAAAAAAGGAAAGCCAAAAGAGACACAAAAAAATAAAAAAAAAGTAAAAAATTTAATTAAGCTTAATTTAAAATAAAATTTAAAATTTAGATGTGGAAAAAAGGAAAGCCAAAAAAGACACAGAAAAAAAGTAAAATAATTTAAATTTAAAATTATATATGTAAATTAAAAAATAAGAAATATTTATAAGATTTCTGGGGGTATTTGAATGGAAAATGGTCCAACATGAATTCGGGAAACCCAGAAAAACCCCAATAAGATTAAAATAATATATACACATATTTTTTTTGGTTTCCTCGATTCTTGCTTCAAATGTTTAAATATTTTTACATTTGAATAACCCAAGATATATTTTATTTAGATAAATACAACAAATAGTCTAAAACCTTAAGCAAACTCTTATTAAGTAGAAATAACAGCTAAGTCTTTAAGTATTTAATTCTATTGTATTCTTAACATGTTTAAATTTCTCATATTTTGTTCTTCAAGTGAATTTCTTAAGGAATTCTAATTTAAGGCTAATTTGTGGCTGTTATTCAACAATACTTAATTTTGTATTTGTAAATTTCCTGGTATTTCTTTGTCAGTTCAACAGCTTTTATATTCTAATTTTAGTTTAATTTTAAATTTGGTTTCGACTGTCAATAAATCAAAGACCATTATAATAATACTCCCAATGGCTGTCGATGACGAGGAATGGGATCGGGTGCTGGCAATCATTGCGTTGTTGACAGGCTGTCAACATGTCGTATGACTAATGTATTCCAAATGCAGTTGCAGTTGTGCAAATGATAAATTGACTGTGAAAACATTGGCCATGGACCAATAAATTTTCTGGCTAATAACCAGACCAAGGCACAGCGCTCTTAGTCAAACTCAGCGCCGAAAATTCCCCCAAATTAAATCGCCTTTTCAAAATGCCGAATGCAGAAAACTTTTTGCCACAGACACTTTTTGTGCCTCGTAAACGTTTGCCTGTCCGTATGTGTCTGTGTGTGGGTGTGTGTGGGCGTCAGTGTGCGTGGGTGTGTTTCATGCCCCTTGGCGCGCCCTTTAACCTTTCGCTGTGGCATGTCTTTAAGTGCCATGTCCGTTGGCCACTTGCAGCGTTTGATTGATTGAAACTGCGCTCGAAACTTGACGCAACTGGCTGTCAAAAGTGGCGGCAAATAGCACCGACAAGTTGGCCTGGCTTGGACAGCTTGGCAAAGTGTGCAATTAACGGTAATTATCAATGATCTTTGCACCTTGCTTTGGGTCAATGTGTGAGCCAAATGGCAACTGCATTGAGATAATATGCTTAGATAATGCAGCTTACATGTGCTTCATTACGGGTAAATAATAGTATTTAATAACATAATAATATAACTAATAATTTTATATAATATAAAAATAGTATACCAATTAGTGATAAATATCAATATGTGTTTTTATTCCTAGCATTTGTTAGTTTTGGGTTTTTTTCAGTAATGGTTGTATTTACTTATTGTAACTTGAAATTTCCAAAGTATTTTCAAATCTTTAGCTTATATCCATAAACATTCAACAGTCCCTAAATCAAGTCAACAGAGGTAATATAAAAATGAATTTCAAAAAAATATACCAATTTAATTACATATATTAATTTGTGTTCTTATTACCAATATATTATTAAATTGTGTATTTTTATAAGTAACCATAACTATGTATATATCTATTATAATGGGTTTTCATTATTATAGTCAAGGTATTTAGAGATATCAACTTATAAGCTGCAAAACTTCTCGATAATTCTCAAGAGCAGGTTAAACGATTTAATATATGAATTTAAAAATATTCGTTATTCAACGTTTACAAAAAGACCAAAACTAATCTAAAACATTATGAGTTAAGTCAAATTATTAACTACGATTTGTAGTCGATAAATTGGTTTAACTCAAAATATTTAATAATACACAATTTACTTGAATAGAGCTCTTAAAACTGTCTATAATATTTGGCAGCACTCATCGTGGACTACTCTCACACACACACACATAAATACACAAACACACACACACACACACACACACACACACTAGGTAAACATAATTAGGGCCCACACATCGCGTCAAGGAGTCAATGGCAATCTGGTTGATTGGCAAAAGGAGTTGATGAAGAGCTGAAGTCGCCTTCGCAGGCTGTCAGTCGATGTTCGAGCTGTGCTTGAGTAGCGTGTACAAATTGTCCATTTACCTGTGGAGCCGTTGCAGCGGTTGCAAATCAACTCATCAACTCGTGTGGCATGTGGCCCATCTATGGTTATGGCTGCCCACTTGCTGCCACAAGAAGTGGCAGAGTCGTCTTGTGCCGCCGTCTCTCCGCCAATTTCCGTTCAGAGCACGACTCGAAGTTGGCAAACATTATAAATGCAGCCATAAATGCGTCATAAGCACAAACCAAGCCAAGGAGACGTCGCAGAAAGGCTGCAGCGGCAAACAACATAATAAATTAATTATATGCAACATCAACAACCCGTGCGCCCCCCAACTCAACTAAAGTCGCGATTGATGCCTCACGTGTGTGTATATGTGTGTATGTGTGGCATGTCGTAAGCGTGAGCGTCTATTAGCAGTCAATGTTGACGATGTGGCACGCAGAGAGGGAGCGAGAGAGAGAGATGAGCCGCCAGCGATCTGTTGTGGCCCTCCCTGCTGATCGCTCCCAGTGGCTGCCACTCTTGACAAGGCACACACACGAGCCCAAGCAAACACGGGGCGTGCATCTGCACGTGGGGAGAGGCAGGGTGGTCGAGCGGATAGGAAATAGTTTAGCATGTGTGGCATCGCAAGAGGCAAGATAGGAGGAGTGCCGAGAAGAGGAGAGTCGCTTTTATTGGGCTGAGTCCGAGACGAGCTGAGGCAAGGCGCGACCAGAGGCCAGAGACCAGGCCAGTCAAACAGGCAATCCATCCATCAGCCGCTGGCAGACAGCAATTGCCAGTTGCACGTTGATTCTCCACACACTGCCCCAATTGGGGTAGATGGCTTTTGGCTATGGTTTTAATGACTGTCCAAAGGCAAAATTGTTTCAATTTATTTAGAAACAAATTTAGCATAGTAAAAAATACTTTATTTTCATTTCATCAGTAATTTAGTATTGTTTTATAGCAGCTTAATCTAAAATATATATTAATTAAATCAATTCAGCTTATTATTTTTACATAAAAAACAAAAAACAAACTAAGAATTATTTTCTGAGTTATAAATAAATAAATAAATAATTTATATTTAAGTTTTAATTTTTAACTAAAGGTTAAAATATAAGATATATATAAATTAATGTAATAAATAAATTAATGAAAATTAAGTTTCAAGTTTATTACATATAAATAAAAGGCACACGATAAGAATTATTTTCTGAATTATAAATAATTGTGTTTAAATAAGAATATATTGCAATTTTTATTTAAAAGTTACAACAACATGACAATCTAAATTTATAAAATATTTCTAATTTGCTAAAGTTAAAAAAAATAAACAACAACTTAAAATATTCACATTAAAGTCATATTTTCTTTTTAGTTTAACTTATTAGTTTACCGAAAACTTCTCAGCTTTGGGAATACTATAAAGGTAAAAAATAACTTTTTTATTATAGGAAGCATAATTAACAATTTTAATTAATCATAATAAATACATATTTCAGTTGAGTTTGACTTATTAGTATATTTTTTTAATTTTAAAGGGGTAACTAAATTTATTTGATTTTTTTATGAAAATAATTTATTTCTATAAAGTCTTATTTGATATACATAATTGATTTGAATTTCTATTATATTTTTCAATAAATTTATTTTATATATTTTATTTTTTGAATTTGCATTTGTTTGCAAGAAGAAAAAATGAGTTCCTTTCGTTTCAGAGCATAGAACCTTCGTTGCATAATAGTTGGCGTTGCATTACTTGTTTAATATCCGAATAGTTGTTGTTGCTGCTGCTGCTGTTACATGAGCCAAGACTGTGGCACAAATGTTGCTGACTTTGCTGATTCGAGGCCCCCCACTGCTCCCTCTGAGAAGGGTCTTCTGTGGTGGTGGTGGTGTTCTGATTGGAAAATCAAGTGTGCGCATGTTTGCCTGCTTTTAATGGTCGACTGATGGCTGCAACTCCGCTAATTGCGAATGCTTGACGCATGTTGCAGGCACTTGGCTCAGACACGGACTGGCAACTGGCAACTGGCAACTGGCAGGCGGCAGTCAGGCCAACTTGCTTAGACAGTTCAGCCAAGTCAGCAATCAAGTATGAGTTCTGCGGGGCTTGGAAGTGCAGCAGTAAAGTGAAGCAGCGGCAGTGGCAACAGCAGCAGCAACGCTTTAGTTGCACAGTTCGCACTGCGCTACGTGATTTTTAATTAGTTTTCTTAGAAATTAAATTGTTAATTTGATCGACGCATTTTCAGCGACGCTTCGCTGCTAAGTGGCCACTTTTCTTCTTCTTTATGTTGCAATTGCTGTTGCTGTTGCTGTTTTTGCCGTTCTTTTCTCTCTTTGTCTACTCATTAATGCCAATTCTGGCGCGCCACTGTTGACGCCTATACCGAGACACGAGGCACGACACGAAACGACTGCCACAGTTAATGTTCCACACACACACACACACACACAGTTGCTGCCCCACCAAGCATTCGAATTGCATTCGAGTCCATCTCTTTTTGCGCAGCGTTGAGTTTTATGGGTCTTGTGAGTAGCAAGCATGACGTGGTGTGTGTGTGTGTGTGTGTGTGTGTGTGTGTGTGTGTGTGTGTATGTGTGTGTGTGTGTGTGAGTGTGTGTGTGTGAGGAATCATAAAATAATCATATGTATAAATGCATATGTATTTGCATTGGCAGTTGAAGATTTGTAAGATAAGAAAATGAGTAATTTTCCTCTTGTTTCTTGTGAACTTTTAATTAACTTTATTAATTGCTACTCAAAGGTGATTATTGCTGCAGTTAGTTCCAGGCTATAATTAAGATATCATCCCAGCTGATTTTTAAGCGCTTATTTAATTTGCCTTATGCCAATTCTAGAACTTAAAATTATATTTTCATCTACGTCAGCTCAGCTTTGTCTCAAGTCCAAAATAGCGTTTTCTTTTAATTATTATTATTGCCAGCCTAAATATATTTTTAATAATTTCCATTTTAGGTTTTGTTATATATATCTTTTGTTATCTTTATATCTTCATGTGAACTGGTTTGTTAAGCATAATTCTCTTATAAAGAATATGTCTTTGTTGTTTTGTTAGTGTGTAAAAGTATTCATTTAATTTTGTAAAACATTTGCAAAAAACATTTAATTTTTAAAAGTTTTTAAATGCTGATTATACGTTAAGGGACAAAATGTAGCGAAAAAGTTATAAGTAATTTTAATAATGCAAACAAATATTCAAATCTATTGCTCCTTATACACCATAGTTAAAATATATAAAATATAATAAATTGTCTTAAATATTCGACTAACAAATAAAAATATAATTTTCTTCAACCCTTATTCTTCATACGCTGTAGTTTTCTAAATATCTATATGTAGTCGTATATTAATATACATACATAAAAGGTCCTTCTACTACTTCTACTACTTCAAATGCCACAATTATTTCTGCTACTACTAACACTACAACTGCTAATAATACTACTGCAAAAAACTCACTTTACCAACACTACTATTACTACTGCCAGCATTAAGTAAACAGCGGGCTATAATGAATAACTTGTTGGTTTTTTCAGGGCTAGTACGCAGCTCGCTTGACAATTTAGAGGAAATTGCATTAAACTAGGCATTTATTACAAGCCTACAAGTCAATTTGTGTATGTGCTGGGTGTGTTTGAGTGTGTGGCATCAACCCCAAGGCACAAGCGGTGCTCAGATGTTAAACACGCCTCCACTCTAGTCCAATATTCGAATAGTCGAGTCCACTCCAGTCGGAAGCTCATCTAAATTGGCGCAGTCAACCAACTTTCGCCTGCAATCAATCAACCAAACTGTCAGCCTCAGCTTCAGTTTCAACGGTGGTTGAATGTCGATGATGTTATCGCAATGTGTGTGGTGTGTTGTGGTGCATGTGTTGCATGTGGTGCATGCATGTGATGGGATGGGATGGGATGGTATGGATTGTGTGCATGTGCCACACTCGCTAGGCAATTAAGCCCAAAAATGCCAATTAACCTTTGAATGCCATGCACAGCCACGTAGCCAGCCAGCCAGCCAGCCAGCCCTCTTGGCGTGCATTGTATGCAGTGTACACTGTACCAGTGCTGCTCTGTGGCGCTGTGCTGTGTGCAGGCGACGTAAGATAAAATAATTACCCAGACGCATAACTCGAAAGTAAAATATATACAAATTTAATTTATGCATGCACACAGCGAACGCGACAAAGAAAGAGAGGCAATGGTGAGGGTGAGGGAGAGAGAGAGAGAGATCAAGAGATGGAGCTGAGAGCCAATGGGAGTAAAGTGTCCACTGCAATTTATCTCACGCGGCTTTTTGTTCAACTGAACAGTCTTTATTACTCTGTCCCTCGTTCTTCGTACCTCCCCCCACTCCTTGCTCAAGCAGCCCTAAATATGAAATAATTTATGACGCGACATTTTCATCAGCAATTCGTTAAAATTCATGCATAAATGCAATTTTTTTTATCGTTTTTCCCTTTACTCCTTCTTCTTCTCCTTTTTCTGCTCCTCCTCCTCGCTTCCCTCGTTCTGCTGCTTGTCGCTATTTTATAAATGTATTAAGCTGCGGGAATGGCTCGGGGAGTCTGGGGGTGCATACAAAGCCAGGCGACGACAACACGAATCGCATGTAAAATTCTTATTTTAATCGATGCAAATATGCAACAGGAACAACAACATAAAAAATCAGCGACGCGTCGACGACGACGCTACGTAGCCGGTGGTGCATGCAACAACGGCGGCAGCCACGCCAATTTTGTATGACAGGCTGGCCGAAGTGGTGTGTGTGTTTGTGTGTGTATTTGTTTGTATGTGGGGAGATGCAGAAACAGAAAGCCGACCATCGCGATAATAAATCAATTTTCACAATAAACAGTTGCCAGCACCAGGCGTGCCCATGGTGCACAGTGGCTCACGCTTATGAGAAAATCTTACAACTTTATTTTTTACCTCTTAATAGTAAGTAATTATTTATATTCTGTTTGTGTTTTTTCAGCTCTGATTAAATTATAAATAAATGCTCGACAACTCAATATATTTTAACGTAATTTATTTATATATGTTTCTTATTTAAAGGTACAAAATAAGAAAATTATGATATAGTTCACTGTGCAAGTTCTCCTCTTTCTCTATCCGTCTCTCTCTCTCTCTCTCTCTCTCTCTCTGTCTCCTGTTCTCATCTGGACATGGTTAAGCCGTTTGTATGTGGATGAGAGGAGGGGAGGCGTAAGTGTTGTTGTCTCACACCATTTCATGTCTTGGCTTGGCAGCGACATAATAAATTAACTGCCCTGCAATTATTCTCACATTTTCGCAAAGTGAATAAAAATTACACAGTTATTTTGGAATTCATGGAAAGAAACCAAACGAAACGAAACGAAACGAGACGAAAGTGAGAGCCTTATGCAAGGGATTAGCTACTTGTATGGTCAATGGTAAAGGAATGGGAGGGGGAGGTGTGGGGTAGCCAGAGCTGACTGTCTGGTTTGACCCTCAGGCTTACATTTATATTTACCATTCACCTTGAGCCAAAACGAAACCTTTCCCATTTCCCGCATTTTGAATGCATTTGTTGTTGTTGCCGCTGCTGCTGCAGTTAATCAAAATATCAAATTAACTGTCGTGTCTGTGGCAAATAAATCAAAATATAAGCCAACTGTGCACCCCAACGCTACCCACTCCCCTTCCTCCCCTCGCTTACTATCCACTCTGCCAAATTGAAGCTCCCTTATGAAAATTTCATATATGCGTCGCGTCTGCCTCTGCATTCGTTGCCGGCAAATGATGACTGAGATGAATTTATTATAGGCGCAGAAGCTTACGCGATATAACGAATGAGCAACGATAAGGAGACAGGGAGAGAAAATGAATAAGAGACCCAGCAGCGAAAAGACCCCATTACGAATTCGATTCATTATCTATACTTTGAATCCATGCTACAACACATATTCCATTTTTTACCCGATTACAGGCTTGTGTGAGGAATACTATACGACTCCATATACCAAGTTATATACATATATTGTACTGCAGCTGCAGAAAAAATGTGTAGTAAATATATATATTCTGTTTATATATCAATATTTATTTAACAATTATTATTTCGAGCATGACAAGTCAAAATTAAAAACAATCATAAATAATTTTAACAACAAATGTTCATAAAATATTTATAAAGCGTATATTAATTTAATCAAAATTAATATTATGTTAATATTATTAATATTAATATTATTTCAAAAACTTTGATGTTTAATTTGCTTAACACTATTTTATTATTTATTTATACATATAACATTTTATGGCTTATTTTAGAATATCTAAAAATCTTAAATAAAACCATACAAATATAATTTATTTTTCACTACACAAATTGCATAACCGATAAAGAAGAAATACTTTACGACGCAAATAGCAAATCTGAGCCGGCGGAATAAAAGATACGGTGAAAAAATGTGAATTATAATATTGTTGAAGACAAGTTTGGGTTAGAAGCTTCCCGCATACAAATCCGCACACAAGAGCATTACTAAGTAATGAATTACTTTATGTGCATATAGAATGAATTCTGTAATGCACGGTCATTCACTAGTTTGCTGTTGGAGAGTGAATGAAAGGGAGAGAGAGTTTTGTGTGGCTCGTCAACGCCTTTAACGGTGATTATTCAATGTCAAAACTTAATGTCCCCAAATTGCAGTTGTCGGCAGCGGCGAGCCATGAAATTGAATGAGCCGGGAGTGATTGAGTTTCGCAGCTAGTCTGCCAGCTGTTGCTGCTTTTGGTGTTAGTGTTGCATAGTTTTAGGCGTGAGCCGTGGGCAGTTAAGTTGTCCAATAACACGACAAGCGATTGGACTGAAAATGCAGCTGGCAATTTGGACATTTCAACTTAAATTGAAGCACAAAACTCAAAGTCAACTCAACTCAATTCGCCAGCAGCTGCCACTGGCGCTGTTAGACAGAGACAGACAGAGATGGAGAGAGAGGGAACGAAGCTTGTTACCATAAAATTGGTGTAAACGAATTGCAGTCGCAGTCGCAGCCGCTGTGCAAACTCATCAGTGAGCAGCAAAAGGGAATGGATGAGGAGGAGGAGGAGAAGCGAAGAACTCGCGTCATTGTGAAATGTCTGTAATTTGGACAATTTGATGAATGGTTATTTGCCACGAGATGGCAAAGTGGTCATTATTCTTTATCACTACACACTCGTTCGTTGCTTCGTTCGTTCCCCTTTTTTCTTTTGCGCTGTTGTCGTTGCATCGCTTTACTTACTTTACATTGCGCATTTTTCGAAGCATTTGTTTTTTTTTGTTGCGCTCGCTGTTTTTGCAGTTATGTTGCAATAATGAAGGGCATAATAACAATGTCATCAACTTGGCAGAGAAAAAACAAAACCAAAAAAAAAAAGAAAAACACTCTGAGGATGTCTTTGTTGCTTCATCATTTCCCATTTCCATGCTGAAGAGCTCTCTATTAAGCTTTGTATGTGGAACTTAGTAAAACAAATATTTCAAGAGCTGTTTATTAAGATTTATGCGATTTTAAAGGAAATCAAATGAAAAACTGAAAATGAAAACATACTTTTGGAGTGAAACTTGATAAAAAATTTATTGAAAATATAATCAATTTTTCAACAGCTGCTCAAATGATATTAATGTATGATTTTATTTTGATTATCTATTCATTCTAAAATATCTTCGGATACGCTAATTGAATATACGTCAAATGAATAATAAAATATCTACACACATAATATTTATTCAAGTGTTAAGCGAAAGAAACGTAGAAAGTTTTTTAAATAATATTAACGCATAATGTTTATTCTGATTAAATAAATATACGCTTCTTAAATATTTTAAGCAACCCAAAAGCTGTTTAATAATAATACTTTAATACTTTAAATAAATATGTGATAAATATTGATTTATCAACAGATCTTCAAATAATATTATCGCTTGCTTTTTATTTTGACATTCTGAATGCTTAATATATTTACTATAATTATAATGCTTTAATTCACATATGATAAATAATAAATTGCTTAAATTTGCTTTTCAATTTTGATGTAGCTCCATAATATAACGGAAAGTGTTAAAATAAAATTTAAATAATAGCAGATTTAAATATGTTTTCTGGCCTAGTAGTATTGTATAGTAGTTAGTAAATATATTTATTTTTAAAAAATAATAAAAAATAATAAATATAAAAATTAAAAACGCTGTTAAGCTTATCTCTTACTAATAATAATAAAAGTAATAATAATAATAAAAGTAATAATAATAATAATAATATTTATAAAAAAAATAATAATAACAGTAATAGCAATAATTATGATAATAATATTAATAATGATTAATGATAATAATAATGATAGTAATATTAATAACAATAATAATTGATTTTCTTCTCTGATTGCTCAAACTTTTGTATACATATTTATAGGGTATTCAAAAGTCGTTGTTTTATTTGAATTGGCTGCTTTTACTTAGCGCTCGTCGTTGATCGTGTGTGTAACCGGGCATAATTTAGTGCATGCATTTTCAATTCGCTCACCTGAGTGCAACGTAATATTGTCATTATGTGCAGCAAGTGGGCAGCAGGAGCTGCAAGGGGGCAGCAAAGAGGGGCAGCGAGGGAATTGGGTTGGGTTCGTTATCGCTTTGCCAAATTGCAGGCCACAAGCAAGTGGAGAATGACCACACAAGCTCTCGTTTGCCTGTAGCCGAAGCCGAAGTCGGAGCCGTGGCCGAAGCCATCTGTTAACTGACCCTCCCCATTTGGCTGGCCACCGCTCCGCCTCCTTCTTAAACAATGCGTTCCACATGACGGCAGGCCTAATTACATTTCTGGGCAAACTGAAAACTGCAAACTGCAAACTGAAAACTGAAAACGGCGTATAACGAATGGCGAATGCCGTGATTAGGCCAGAATTGTAGTCGCTGCTGTTGCCTATGCCGTTGCTTAAATGCGTGCTGAATAGATTTATGTGCTCGTATTTCAGACGCTTAGTTTCTAAATGCAACACACCACACACACCATTCCACAGCAGCAACACAAGCTTGAAGCACTTGAAGCACTTGAATCACTCGATCCTCTATCTACTCCCCTCACCCTGTCTCTCTCCCTCTATTTCCCTCCCTCTCCCTCTCTCTCTCTCTCTCTCTCTCTCTCTCTCTATGCATATCTCTCTCGCTTTTTCTCGCCTTTGCTCTCTTTGGGCAGTTTATCTGCCACAACGTGGCATGCACTTGAATTACGTAATGAGTTATGCCCTCGCACACATTTCGCTAATGCGAAAAAGGAGACTTAACTAAAATTAAAATATCGACGACTTGAATACCCTGTAATAAGAAGTAAAAGTAGCTTTGAATAATCAATATATTGTATGTATTTTAATAGTAAACTTAATATAATAATAATAAATAATATTAAAGGCTGAAGGAAGCATTCCCGATCATATAAAGTATATCTATTCTTAATTAACACCAGCAACCGAGTTGATTTAGACATGTTCGGCTGTCCGTCTGTTTGAACAAGCCAATCTGAGAGACTTTAGAAAGTATTGTTCTTAAATTTGGCATATAAGTTATCATATATCACAGGCAAATCAAATTTATATCATTTTATCTTTAATTGCATCTGTTTCGCGAACATCGATACAAATCGATTTCCGATGACAATAAGAGACACAAAAGATATAGACTGCCTTCAATTACAATGATCAATTGTAAAAAGTTATTAACAAATATCTATTTTCATATTGAACAAATTTTCACAAGACTTGCTGGATTGCTAAGCATTCAGCAGCTGTTTACTGGGTATCTGCCAGTCGAGCTGTCTCGACTAGAGCATTTTAACTTGTTTCTAAATATCGAGCAATCAATCTCTGAAACATTCACAAATTTTGTACACCCCATTTTGGTTGGTTAATAATGCCGCTGGAAATCCTCACCCAATTTGTTAAACAAGTGTGAAATCTAAAGATGGATGGCTCTTCAAGTATATATTTTAGATAAGCCTAATCTATTTTGGGCCAACTTTATTTGAATTTACACCAAGTAAATTTGGATTTCATCATGTATCTTGTTGCTGCAAATTGGGGTTGCATGCGACCCATTAAATTAGCTGTTTTATTGGCTATCCACTTTGTTTCCTCCCTTTCTCTTCGTTTTTGCTCTTTAATTTTTCAGTTTGGCTCATTAATCAAACGTTTATTTTATTAACGATTCGACTTGGCTGCTCCTCCAGCTGGTTTGGGTCAGGTTTTATTAATGGCCCACGAAATGACCAAGACACGCCTAAATGGCAACACTCTTCGGACATAAATTAGCTTGTTCTTGTGCCAAATATGTAAGCATCTATCATTATTTATTAACAATAATATATTATAATATTAATAACGCATTAAGCGATAGCAATATATATTTTTTCGGGAAATAAAATAAGTCTGACGAGGAAAATGTATTTTTTTTCATTTTCTTTTTTCAAATTTATTTATTGTCGACCAGAAAAATACAAAAAGTTAATTAAACGAATTAAAAATTAAATTTGTTATTTGATTTTAAATTAAAATATAAAATAATTGCAAAATTGGTAAATCATTTGCAGCATGGATTGGGGAAAATCCTTTCAAAAAAACAATCAGATTAAAAATAAGAAAATAAGAATGCAACAGTCAAGTTAGTTTTTTATAAAAATATTAATATAATATTTATTTCAAATAATTAGTATAGAAATGTATGCAAATATTTTATACTCGAGAAACCATATTCAAAATGGAAATGAATGATACAAACAGATGACTCTAAACTTGGTAATATGATAAAGTCTATTGTAATAATTACACAATACTCGAAAAGGGTCATGCAAAGCATAATTTGTTTAAGGGAACGTGGCAAGAACTAAAGGGAAACTCAACAGGAAAAATTAATTTTAAATCTTTAGCAGAATGCATAATAAGTTGATAAGCTGCAAAATACTTTCGTGACACATTTCAAATGACCTAAAAGAGGGTCCAGGCCATACTTAAACATTCGGGGCAATTTGCGGACACATGAACATGAAAATAATATGCTTGGCTGGCAATTTGGCCGACATCAGAGCAGAAGAGAAAATATCTCGTTGAAGAGGATAAATTGCAAACTGTGGCAACAAAGTGGCAGTTGTGAATATGGCCAGGACAGTCAGTCAGTGAGTCCGTCAGTCTTTTACATAGAACGCATATCCAATCTGGGCCCGGGGTCAGTTTTATAAGTCTGTTCTCGCATGCCACACAGAATTGTTTTGTGGCCAAATCTGTCACTCGGCCTGTCAACCCACTGCCACTGCCACTGCCACTGCCACAGTTTCGAACTGAACAATGGACTTGACAGTTGAACTTCAACCCACAAAACCATGCCGCAGGCTAAAAGCCTGCACAAAAAAATGACAACAATACTGGTCATCAAAGCAGAATCGGAATGCATTCAAAATATGCTTGCAACTGGAGCAGTTGCAAGGCCCAATTAAATCAATCGCTGGCCGTCCAAAGTAATTTCACATTGTAAATGAAACCACTTCGATGTGGACAAGTTGGGCAGGGAACGCTTTGCATTTTAATGCACAGAGCCAAAATGCATTGGGCCGAGAAAACTAAAAAAATCCCGCAGTTTCTGCTTATGGCCGATTACACACAAAAAGCCATTTGCCGCTCTGGCACTGTGGGATCGTTTTGGGTCTGCGGATCGATGGTTTCGATGGCCCCACGCTGATTTCAATTTCTCAAACTCAACGTGAAACGTTACAAAATAATAATGATGACGATTGCTGTGCATTACTTTAGCGCATTTCTTCATTTCTGAATGATACGACCTGAAGGCACTTTTGTCGGCGGATTTCTTTATTATTGTGTTGGAAACGAGGACCGCATGTGGCCAGCACAGAGAAGAGAGCAGAGCACCAACCAAGATTTCCAATACTTCCATTCATGAAACCCAACATCGAACTAATTCGAGTTGAAATGTGTGAACAACACACACAAAAACCCATTCCGAGCTCGAAGTTGAAGTTGAAGTTGAAGCTGAGACCACAACTCCAATGATTAATGTATGAACACTCTGAGTGAGTTATGTGCCAGTGTGTGTGTGTCTGTGCGAGTGTGTGTGTGTGTGTGTGTGTGTGTGTGTGTTTTATTTGAGTATTGAAAATTCAGTAGCCATGCGGCGCTGTCGATCGTGACGAGTGTCATTAAAGTTGACTTAAGCGCAGCTGGAAACGTCATCCTCAGCTCAGCTACAACTATTCCCCAACAGTTTTCCAACTGTCCATGTAGCCCTGGTATAATTGGTTCTTTCAGTTCATTTGGACGTTCATGCATCATGCATGATCATCGTCATCGTCATCATCATCTAGATCATCATCATCATCATCACCGTTCGCTGACGGGGCGTAAATAAATCCAATTTGTAACGCGCGTGAGCTTTTGACTCTGGCAGCGACTTGGACTTGGAGGCATTCAATAACAGATTGTCAGTTGGCCCGGTCTATTGGTTCTATTGGCCACTAAAGACACTTTCCGGTTACCACAACGTGACATTCAAGCATTTTTTTATACGCTTCGATTTATGAGTCTTTTGCGTTGCTCATTTTTTTTATCATTTATTTCAGTTTCGTTCTGCAGCTTTGGCTGATGGCTTCATGCTACTTGGCTAACAAAGTCGCATTAATGTTGGCCGATTAATGATCAAGTCTTTTTTGTTTTGTTTTTGTTGTTGTTTTTTTTTGCGGATTATATATACAATTTGAAGAAAAAGAAGTAATTTTATGGTATAAATTGATGCAATTAATCACATGCTGTAAAAGATCTGAAAAAATACGGCTTCAACAAGATTTTAGCTGTATTAATTGCAATAAAAAAATATGTTTTAAGATCCGCTTTTCAGAGTGTGCAGTCCACTCAATCAGAAGTTCAGAAGTTGAGATTATTTAAATTCTTTATTATTTTATTGATTTTTCCTCAATATCGAATTACTTGTTTATTGCAAAGTAGAAAATTGGGGAAAAAAATAAGAGATTTTGTATGAAAAGAACTATCAAAAGCCAATTAAATACATTTACTTTTAAAAAAATCGGTCCACTGTTATCCAAGTGTTGGTTAAGATTAGAAAAAGATTGTAGTGCCTCAAATTATGAAGATTATTATGACAACTTACCTAAACGTTAGAAAAACCGCCGTAAATTTTATTTATTTATTTAATTTAACACTCGTACAAAAAATTAAAAAGTAACCACAATTTATATAGATGTATATGTATTTAAATGTAGGATTTATTGTCTGTGCTGAAGATCATAATTCTCCCAACTTAACTACTGCAAAATGGTTATACACTCTGGAAAAAACGGTTTGAAATTTAGAAAAGCAAGCTAAAATTATAATAATCAAGCTAAAAACTAAATAAATATTTTTCATAAATACAAAAACAAAATTATATTTTTCTTTATTATTCCAAAAACATTTATTAAGAAATTTGATTGATTAGTTGATTATTCTTAGGAAAATAGGAAAAACTGTTTAAACATTTGACTTTTCTCTTTTTTTGGAAATATTTTTTATTATTAAGAAATGTATTTCTAAATGCAAATATTGGTTTTAAGTAGCAAATTTTCTCAACATTACAATTTATATGAATTTATAAACTCAATAAAAAATGTTTGTAGCTGTAAAATATAAATACTTCCTTAATAATAGTTGGAATTAAGAAAAGAAAAGCAGCGGCTTATAGAAATTTCTTGAATTGATCAATGTGCTTTTTGTATTATTATGTGTACTTTTTAACATTCAGCTAGATTATTATTTTTTTACAGTGTATGTACATATAAATATGTGTGTGCACAGAGTCAATAGCGTCAAGCCTGAGACTCATAAATAACCAAAGCGGAGACAGAGGCGCAATCGCATAATAGAAAATGTCGCTAAATGGCAAACAACCCCACGCGATGGCGGCTCGCAAAGAACCCACTGAGTATCCAGCGAGAACCACTTGTTTTATGGTCGGCAATATTTTTGCATGCAGACTAACAGAGCGATGGAGAGGGACGGAGAGGGGGAGGGAGACAGAGGGAGATAGCTGGAACTGGGTACTCGACTCTGGTGGAGAGCGTCAAAAGACGTTAATCACGTTGAGTTATGTGACGTTCTTATATCTGAGCCACCAAAGTGTCACGTACGCATTTGTTCCAACTGAAATGGCGGATGTAAAGGAGTTGGCCGGGGTGGGGGGGGGGGGGATGGGGGGAGAGGAGGCATGGCACTTGCTGCTGCTGCTGCTGCTGCTGCTGCTGTCAGTTGACGTTGTTGCTGCAATTTTGCAGTTTTCTTTACTTTCTTTGGGTTTGCCTGGTTCTTTTTATCGCCGGTTGCCAGCAGCAGTTGCACACACACATGCAGAGTCATGCAACCACCCACCGAACAACATATGCCACACACTCCAAGTTTGGCATTTTGAAAAGTTTTCGTGATTTTTTATACTGTTGTTAAACAGCACAAAAGAGATTTTTCTTTGCTTTTGTCATGTGTGTTGTGCTGTGTTGTGTTGTGTTGTGTCTCGTTCATTGTTCCCTTTTGCTATTGTCAACACTCTTGTGTCTCGTGTTTTGTATGTCTCGTTACTAACCATCTAACCCCACTTCCCCCTTGCCCCTTCCTACCCCTCTCACATTCAGTGCGACTGTTTTGGGTGCAAATTGCACTTTTGTTGAAAGCAAATGATAGAAAACAATGCCAAAAGCAAAAACATTTTTCCACTCGGGCTGCCAGCAAATGTTGGCATTTCTGCAGGAAAATAAGGCATTTCGAATTTGTCTAACCTTCCTTTTCATTTCGCTTAACTTTTCACTTTTGCAACTGAGACCCAACTGAGGAAAAGGAAACTTTTGTTGCCGCATATTTTGTTGCTGCTGCTGCTGCTGCTGCTGCTGCTGTCGTTGACAGTTTGACTTGTGTAAGCGACATACGCAGCAATCTTCGAAAATTTCTGTTCTTCAGCATCTGCAGCTTTGGGTTTATCCATAGATGAGACAGCTGAGATAGATAGCTGCGAAATGTCATCTGTCACTTGCTAAAATCAGCAGTTGGTAATCACTAAACACTTGGCTTTGACTGAACATCAATGAGAACCTGAATTAAAGATACTCTGAAAAATGCTTCAAATAGAGCTTGGTATTAAAAATATTGCATCAATTTCAAATAGAGCCTGTTATTCAGGCCTAGTAAAGGTGATTATATTTAATTATATTTATTTAATTATTATTTAATTATATTTTCAGTGCAAGCTGAACTTCGTTATTGAATCGAAAGGTTCTTTTGACTATAAACACATGCGAGAGAACAATCAATTTAATTGCAGATATAGAATTAAATAAACAATAAATCGAATGTATGCAAAAGTGTGGAACAGGCACAAAGATGCCAATTCGATTGAGCCAAGTTCGTCAGTCCGTCTGTATGAACAAGCAGATCTCCAAGAAAATGGAGCTAGAGACTTCAAATTTGGCATATAACTTCTCGTAGACCCAATGTAAATTAAGTTTATTTAACTTTAACAATAACTGCACCTGTTTTACGAATATCGATATATATCGATTTCCGATTGCAATAAAAGATGTACAGCTACAGTATTCCAATTGATCACCAAAGACTCGAATTAGCCGTGAGTAATTTATTTATTTATTTCTAAACATTAACAACAACTTTTAATAGTAGTAAGTAAGAGCATTAGCAACTAGATCTTCAGCTCTGTTTAAGTAGTAAATATAAAATATCATCGTTCTTTATTCTTACTCAACAATTAATTGGATAATTAATTCTTAAATTGCGCACAATAATTATTGAACTAGCTTCGTTGCCCCTAAATATTTGTTATTTATACAAATATTATTCTGTTTGGCATCTGCTTTAGAACCCACCCAAAATCTGCCTGGCCTCCTGCCTCTCCTGCTGCCTACCCATCAATATTTATTAATCTATAATTTCCAAATGGCTTCACAAACAAACATCACAAAATAATCGATGTGTATTAATTAAAAATTTCAATGCAATCAATTCGAAATACAAATGTGCACAGCCGTGAAAAGAACAAAATAAACATGTGCCCGAAATGGGCCACATCATTTGTCAGCCGGAGTGCGTGGGTTGGAGCGGACAGGATGAGGATGTGGATGAGGGATGGGAATGAGGATGAGGATGAGGATGAGTTCAAAGCGCATTCACAGCCAGAATTCAAAATTCATTAGGGTCTTAAATAGTTGCGTGTCCCAAGGCGTCACTGGCGTCAGTGGAACTCATCAATTGAGTTGAAAGCGACGGCGATAATCAAACGTTGTAATTATGTATTATTTATTTTTATTTATTGTACTATTGCGCACCAAGAAACAGAGGAAGAAAAAAAAAGAAACAAATTTCATTGATTTATCGTTGATAAATTTTATGAAACTTTTCTCTCGACCCTTTTTTCGGTCTGGTCAGTGGCCAATGGACGATGGACGACGGACGACGGACGCCGGACGATGGACAATGAGCCATGAGCCGCCAGTGAAAACTCATCAATATCATTAATCATAAAATTAAGTATCATTTATATTAATTTATTATTGTGCGGTAGAAATTTCAGCGGCGCTCCGCTCGCTGCTGCAGCTCCCACTGATTTATCACATAATGCTCATTATCATCATGATGATGTTGTGCTCATTTCGTCAGTACCTCAATCGACAATCTTTCATCTCTCTCTCTCTCCCTCTCTCTCTCTCTCTCTCTCACTCGTTCTCTCTTTGCTGTGCCATGCCCATCATTAATCAGTTGCTGTGCCCCAAAACATCGATGGGTTGGCGGGCAAAGGATCGAGGGGAACTTTGGCTTGGACTTTGACTGTTCGTTTGTCATTAGCTCTCTGAGTTGTTGTTGTTGCTGTTGTTGTTGCTGTTGCTTTTATTATTATTGTTGTTGTTGTCGGCTTTTGTTGTTGCCCTTCGTTTTCGTGGTGCTTTGGGGCGCGGTAATTAATTATGCGCCTTTTGTACTCGGCCGACAATTTTCAGTGCTTTATGTTTATGAAAAATTGCATATAAATTGGAAACACTTAATCATTTCGATTTACATTTTAATTAAAATATTATATATCAAAATGAGGCAGCTTTCGCACTTAATGGCCAATGCCCATTAGCATAATCAATACCCAAAAGGGCTGCTGCAAATACGACAAATATATAAATAAATCTCAAACAGATTGAAATTCTTTTCGATTTCAATTTGACATTATATATACACATATATATATATATATGTATGTATATATCTGTATTTCATTTACGACATTTCGGTGCCGAAGGGCAGACCAATGAAAAATAATAATGGAATCCTTTTGGTCCACAAATCAGAGCCAGTAGCGGGCCAAGAGCGACTGCCACTGCCAAAAGTCATTACAACAAACGAACTTGGGGGCCAAAAGGCCAAAGCAGCAAAACAACAAATACGAAATAGAAAAGCGAGAAAAGCGACAAAAGCGACAAAAGCGAGAAAAGCGAGAAAATCGAGAAAAGCGTTCTATGAATCGAAACGAAACTAAACGAAACGGGAACAAATGAAGAATGAACAACGTGCTGGCCAATTCACAATTTAACAAACTAATAAATATTTGTTGGCTTCCGGTGTGCTAAAAAGGATATGCGAGCAGAACGACTGCAGTCTCTCCAATGTCGCATTGAAAATAGAGCAATTCCCTGTGACCAGAAGGAGCGCCTCCAGCAGCAGCAGCAGCAGCAAGAGGAGGAGGAGGAGGAGGAGCAGCAGGAGCAAAAGAAGCAAACAGTAGAAATATAAATCAAAGGTTGCACTAAACTTTTGGCCTGCTCGATGTCGTTGCCAGGATAACAACAAGGCTCGCGGACAGAGCGGAAGCGGAGACCCAGACGCAGATTAAGAGACGAGCTGAGTGAGAGTGTGAGAGAGAGAGAGAGAGAGGAGAGAGAGAGAGAGGGGTAGATGGAGCTGAAGAGCAGCTGTGGGCGCTGCAGAATGCTTTGGGCAGGCGACATTTGCCAGCTTGATAACTTGATAGGTGCTGCATTCTTGTTGTTGCTTGTTGATTGTTGTTCTTGTCGTCGCTGTGTGTTGTGTTGTGTGCTGTGTTTGTTGCCAACAAGGACACTCTAGCAGGGAGCAGGAGCAGGAGCAGGCGCGGATGCTGTGGATGCTGCCCGGGCCCGCACATGGCTTGCAACTGCCAGGCTGTCGGATATGCACTGACATAAATTGCTTCAACTGACAACGACAGTGGCAACTGAAAGGGGGCAGGATGCTGCAGGATCAGAAGTAACAGCAGCAGCAGCAGCAGCAGCAGCAGCAGCAGCAGCAGCAGTAGTAGCAGAAGATACTGCAGCGCGCACCCAGGAACCTTGCCCCTTGATTACTGCTTGGCTGCCTGGACTGCCTTGCTTCGAGCCTTCCTGCCTGCCTGCCTGCCAAGGCAATAACTTTTCGCCTGGCCTTCGCTCTTCTTCTGCTGCTGCTGCTTCTATCCAATCCTATCCTATCGTATCCGGGGCCCACCGTCTGTGCTTTGGGGTAAAATTAATATTAAAATGGAAGCATCGGACGCATTGCAATGCATGGATACACCAGACCAGGGGGGGTGGTGCTGGGGGTGCTGGGGGTGCTGGGGAGGGGGTAACGGGCACAACGACTAACGCCAGTCAGTGCCAGGCCAAAGGACATTTCCAATTTATTTACGCTCAGAGGCACTTTGTCTGACTTGCCTCGGCTCCAACTCGACTCGCCTCGCCTCGCCTCTCCTCTCATGGACTCAACATCTGCCACTCCCACTCCCACTCCTACTCCTACTCCCTCTTCCCCCCTCACTCCAACTACTGCGCTGCGTATGACAGTATTTGTGTAGTCTGTCAGCTAGAAAGATAGAGATGGGGAGAGTCTGTAGACCACTTTTCTTTTTTATTTTCATTTTCATTTTCTTTTCTTTTCATTTTTTGTGTGTGTTTCGTTCACATTTTGACAGCAAAATGTTCCTTCTGGTTGTGTTAGCGTGAAAAGTGTTGAAAGGTGTGAAAATGAAAATTTACTACTTACCACTAAGATTTATGCTTCCCATATTTCTTTTGGTCTGCTCAGCGCTGCTCTGTGCTGGACAACGGCAAAGTGCAAACTGCAAATTGCAGGCAACTGTGGCATGGACACAAGACTTTTATGACATCAACATACAGAGACAGACAGAGACAGAGAGAGAGAGAGGGAGAGTGAGAGAAAGACAGATAGAGAGAGAGAAAGAGTCGTTTGGGTCACTTTATTTTGCTGTTACAATTTGGGAGTTTTCTGCTTGTTCGGCTATGATTTGAAGTTAGTAACTAACTAAAAGACTGGCTTATTTATTTGCGCTGTTGACATGATAATAAACTTTTTGCAATCTAAAAAGTTTCTTTTTTTGCTGAAAATTCCAACTAATCAAAGGACACTGCCTGTCTAGCTGGCATATAGCGTTGAAAACTTCGCCATTCCAGATTGTGTTTAGCATTTGATTTCAATTCTTTAGCAAATAAAATGCAATTAAATAAATCAAATTAAAATTATTTACTTAAGAAAAGCTTATCGATGAAGAACTAGTTTCTCCTCTTGTAAACATATATTTTAACTTTGTATATATCATTTATTAATAACTTAAATATATCTGAATTGTTCTTTAATTGAAAGTTTAAATTGCTCAATTTGCTGCTTTCAAACTAAATCTAACTTTTAGGTAAACAAATTTTGAACATTAACTCATTTTTCATGCATTTCTGAAAAGCGTAAAAGCTTCGCCAATCAATTTTCTTATAAAAATCAGAATAGTCTTTCTTTTTTCTTTACAGATGTTGCATACTTTTTGTGTTGCATACTTTTTTGTTTCGTTAAAGTTGAAAATTATTATCGTTGCATCAATTTACAACAGCGACAAGGAGTTTAGCATTTGTCAGACATGAAAAACACATAAATTTCAGCACACAATTAACTAAATAAATACTCCAAGTATGCCTCAAAAATGTGCATTAATAAATTGCTCAAGTTGTGTTTAATTATTTATTGCAGTCCTCTGGCAAAATATTTGCAACTGCTCAACTCATGATTGTCCTGTCCTGTTCCGTCTGTCCGTCTGTCTGTCTGTCTGTTAGACTGTCTAAATGCTGTCATCGATTGGCAGCGCAACTTGCCACAAGCATCCAAGCACAAGGACGTCAAAAGTGCCCGTCCAGCTTTGCAACACACGCACATGATAAATGAATGTGTTTTGTGGCATGCGACGAAATGCCAAAGTTATCTGCAAAGGCAGCTCTCGACCAGAAAGACCAGCCATGAACTCTGCTCCAATCGACTCTGTTGTTGGCCAACAGTTGCTGCACTTTGGCACAGTTTATGTATGTTCTTAAAAGGCAAAGCTGCATTCAAAAAGGAATCGCTCTCTCTATCTCTCTCTATCTGTCTCTGTCACTCTCTCTACACTCAGAAAAGAAATCGAGTTGGATTCTTCTAAAACTTTGAAAAAATATGTCTAATTTTCAAATTGTTGTTTTCTTCTATTTTTAAGAGCTTTTTTTATTAGCTTTTTTGTTACTTATATGATTAATAAATCTTTTTTGATTTATTTTTTAATTATAAATATAAATATATCGATATATATCGATTTGGCAAGGCCTTTCTAATTTTTAAAAATGTAGAAATTAATTCTAAAAACAAATAAAAAAGTAGATTTTTTGGGACCATTTACTAAAATACATTTCAATTTTTGTTCTGAGTGTAACAGTTTTCAAGTGCGACGCGTAAGTGAAGCGGTAAACAGCAGCAGCAGCAACAACAGCAGCAGCAGAGGAATTGGGATGAACTCTGGCTCCTAGTTGTGCTTGGCCACGCCCAGTTGGGCAAATGTTTGTTGCTGGGCGAGCTGAGCTCAACGGGCGGCGCCATTTACCAAGTGTCAAAAGCAAAGCTAAAGCCATTGTCGACATGACTTTGGACAACAACAACAACAACTAACACAAAAACAACAGCTACGAATACAACAACAACAACAACAACAACTTTTGGCCAAAAGTAAAATGCTATGTTGGCAATCGCTGAGGAGTTGCCAGGACTTTTGGGGTCTTGGTCCTTGTCTGCTGCCCGAAGAAACAGCATGTGTCAACTTGGGTGGCAACTTGGCGCCCCTCCTCCCCCCCCCCTCTTTCTTCCTCTCTTCCCCTCTCTCTCTCTCTCTCGCTTGTCGTAGCAAAGTGGGTGACAAGTAACCGGAAAATGTATTTTATTGTTTGTATCCGGAAATTTCGCTTTGCCATACTTTGCCATACTTTGAGACACACAACCCCATCCCCCAACCCCACCTCCCACTGCCCATCTCAGCCACAGTCTCCACTAAATTTGTCGAGTAATTGATGAGATTGCACTTTTTTCCCCCGCTTTGAGCAGAAATAACACATTCCAGCATTTAAAAGTTGAGCTTTATTTTTGCTAATTCGTTGTTACCAAACGAAACGAACGATTTAGCAATTTACTTAACTTACTGTTGACCAACTACCAAACGGGATTATTTGGCTAGTTGAAAATGCCACAACAATGCGTAAGCATCCAGTCGAGAGAGGCAAGAGGCAGCCACATGTTGAGAACTGCATAATTGCTGCAAGCTGATTTACAATTTTATATATATTTGCATATTTTTCCAAACTTTCCGACAGCAATTTCCACAACTTTTCATGCAAGTTTTTACTGTTCTCTTAAAGTTTATTATGTCTTCTAACATCTTTGCTATTTTTGCTATAATCGTTTTAAGTCTAGTTAAAAAGAAATTCATTTTAATTTTGTTAGTTTTTCATATTGCAGAACTGCACTTGATTTTCATCTGCTGGTTACTCATTTTTCACTGAATACATTTTCCACATGCAGAAGTGGATTTGCCAAATTCAAGGCTTACTTTCGTTTGTGGCGCCTTAAAAATGAGGACACCAATTAAACTTTCGCCAATCGATCAATCATTGAATCATTGAAATGATTTTATTCGAATAACTGTGCAAGTCACCCAGAGATATATCCAAAACTGTAGAGCCCGTTTGGCGTTAAATAAAATATATGGCATTCATTGGTGTTAAGTAAAACAATTGCGTTCAACAGTTCCCCAAACAGTTTATCACTTTGGAAGATCCACCGATCTGGAGGATTATTATAGCAATACATCTCCAGTACGTGTTCGTTATTTGTTATTTATTTATTTAATGTACTAATTTTAAATTTAGCAAAACAGCATTTTTCTGTTAGTATCGTTTTTACTATATTTATGAAACCAATTTTTATTTTTTATGATATAAAAAGTAGTCAAAGTCAGAAAAATGCTCGTTGTGCGAATTAAATAAATTAATAAATATTTAGCAATTTATTAAAAAGAAACCGAGCATCTTACAATTTATTAAAAAAAAAACAAAATCTTTGTAGGGTATCTCGCAGTCGTGGTTAGACACGACAGGCCGCATAGTTGAGCATACTGGCATAGATTTTGCTATCCCAAGTTGATAGATTGTCCAAATGTGCTGCGTATGAATGGATGACTGACTGGATGATTGACTGGATGACGGAATGAATGAAGGAATGAATGCCGGGCCTGATGTCTGCTGTCTCTGCTGACTGCTGCCTGCTTGATGCTACCGAGATTGATGGCCAAAATGGCTGTTGAAACAACGGAGGGGAAAGAGAGATAGAGAGAGATATATATGGACAGAGTGAGAGAGAGAGTGGGGGAGAGGGCGAGGGAGAAAGAGTGATAGGTCTGCAACAGCTTCGAGCTCAATGAAGAAAAATAATCACCAACATCATTTATTTTCCGTTTTGCCTGCCTGCCGCCGTACAACACACATCAATCTTTGTTGTTGCCAAAAGTGGGCAGCAGCAGCAGCAGCAGCAACAACAACAACAACAACTATCGACCATGACCAGCCCATATATATATATATACATATATATATATATATTCGTATACTTTGGCGGGCAACGCCAAAGCTTTGGCTACGCACAGCTGACAGACGACAGACGACGACTTTTGACGTTTGCCTGCAATTAACGGATGTGCTTGACTCCCCAAACCGCCCCAACTCCCCCCATCCCCAGCACCCATTATGCTTGAAGTAGTGTTGAAAAATGTGTGCAGCTGCAGGTGAAAATGGGCACAGCGAGTGCTGCCTAATGACATGACAACCATCGTCGAGCTGAGCTTGCCCATTTACAATTTTACCATTTTACCATTTACCATTTGCCATCTAACAACATCAAGCGTCGAGTCATTTAAATCATTAATTCCCAAAAGCCCACACACACTGGGGCAGCGTCTAGGACCTTGTTGGCCAAGACCAATTTGTAGCCAACCAGTTTAGTCAGCAGAAGCAGCAGCAGCAGCAGCGGCATATTTTGAATCCTCGTTATGCGACTTCCTTTTGTTTGTTGCTGCTGCTGCTGTAAGTCACTTGAAAAGTCGTTAATCATTTTGCGGCGAATTTTCCAAATGGAGGCCACAGTCACGGGAAGCTTCAAGAATCCATCACGCATGGCGAATGTGGCAACAACAAGAACAAAATCAGCAGACGCATCAATGTCAACGTCAGCGAGATGGAAGAAAAGCCACCCAACCGCTGAGAATGGATTGCCACGCGGAAGTGGCAATTGTAAATGGAGATGGGGAAAATTACTTATGAAAAGCAGTGGCATATGCATTTTTATTTTGCAATTTTTAGATAAAAATCAGAAAATCAGAAGAGAAAGATAGCAGCCAAAAAGATGCTACGATAAAAGCCTTGACCTAAAGTCGTCCGAAATAACATTTAACTAAATACAATCAAACAAAAACTATTCTATTGTATATCAATATTTATAATTTGGGATCAAAGAAATATAAAAACAATAAAAATCAGTTTAAAATCAAATTATACAATTTTGACGCTCTTGATTTTTTTACTTGGTAATGTTATGAATATCAGATTGAAAGTGTTTTAAGCAGGATATCAACGGGCTCTACTTTGAAATATTATTGTTTATTTGTCATATTTTGTGTCACTGTGCACAATTTCAAGCGAGTCAAATGCCGCTTGCAGCCAGCTTCAAGTGATTAAAATTTTGCGTTTTAAGTTACGCATATTTTTAGCTCACGTGAAGTTAGCTGCGATAGCAGTGTTATGGGTGTTCAAGTCTGAATATGGTTTAGCTGAGACGCACACCCTCACTGAAATTCGTCTACGAACACCGAATCGTTAAGTTTGAGTTCCATTAAGCTAATACTCAAACTGAACGACTAAATGACGTATCGTTTAGTCGTTAAGAAGGGTCCCAAATCGTTCAGTCGTTCAACTGTGGGGCACTTCTCTCCATCGTTCAGTAGATCAAATTTGTTCTCACTCATTTTCCAATAATCACCAAATCTGGGATCATATGCGAATTTACGATTATAGATTAAATATTAAATATCTGAATAATAAAATAAAAGAGTAAACTAAACACTAATGCGAATTGAGTTAACGATTTCACTACTGAACGACTTGGGACTTGAATGACCAACAAAACGATTTTGGTACTGAACGAATGGTTCATTTAGTACCCATTTATGTACTGAACTAACTAAACGATTCTGGTACTGAACGAATGGATCATTCTGTACAAATTTTGTGTACTGAACCTACCAAAAGATATTGGTAACAAACGAATAGTTCGCTCTGAACTACTTTAATGAATCAATCTAAAAAGTCAAGCTGCAATGGAGCTGGAGAAATATCCTTTTTCCGAACCAAGTGACGCAATTCCATTTCAGTGGCGCTTGCTCAACTGCGTGGCAACGCTACTGCGTGTTAAAAGTGACCAGACAGTTTTACATTAAGCGAAAAAATTTAAAATTCAATTGTATACTGATTGACATTTAAATCAAACTCACTTAGATCAAGTTGTAATATGTAATTATATTTTGTTTTATTCATATAGTGTTGCTTATAACGCTCTTGTTAGTCATCGTTCTCCCCATCCTCGTTGGAGGTCGTCATATAGTGCACTAATTGATCGGCCATCTGCCAATACCAATGCAACTTGACAAGCTCCAATCCGCCCTTGTCTGCTATGAAAATCTGTCCATTCTGACTGCACTCGATGGCGTTGACAATGTTCCTCGCACAGATCGCCGGCGATTGGCATGGAGCGGTACGCAGACGATCCGCAAAGCACTGGCCATACCTGAGGAAGGCGGTCAGCTTCTGGTCGACAAACAGTTTTGTGGGTCCACAACATACCGCAATTACAGCGACGCCATTTTGATTGTAATACAACGGATCCTAAAAGGAGAATCATTTAGCAACCTTAACTTGTATATTCACTCAGAAAATAGTAATTAGTAAATCGTCCAAAAGTGAACATCTCTTAAAAATATAACATTTTTCAATTTTTTAGAAATAATTTCTAAATACAAAAAAAAAAACATTTTCATATTTAAGGCGTAAAATTTGAAAAAAAAAAATTTATATTTTATGGAAAGCATTTACTAAATTTTTAAGACAAAATATGCCCGTTTTTTAGAACAAATTTGTCTAAATTTACATAGAAATCAACTCGACAATTTAAAAATTGTATATACACTTTTTAGAAAAATGTACACTGAAATTTAGTTTTTGAATAATTTTTTGGCGCCAAAAGTATGGAAATTTACTAAAATTTCGGGCGATTATTTTGAAATGAAAAGAGCGAAGGCAACTCACCGATAGACTTCTGGTGAAGCCAATTACACCAAACTTGGATGCGCTGTAGGCACAAAAGACGGGTGACGGGTCCAATCCAATCACAGAGGTCACATTCACAATAATGCCGCCCTTTCCCAGCTGCTGTCTGTCCATGTAGGGCAGCACCGTGGCGCAGGTGTTCATCATTCCGGTTAGATTTGTGTTGACAGTGGCATCAATGTCCTGCTCGTCGCATAGTGTGGCGCCATTGATCAGCACATCGATGTGGTCCATTTGGACCATGACCTCATCGAAGTATTGCTTCATATCCTCCCTGGCCATGGTCACATCGAAGGTCCAGAAAAAGATTTGCGTGCTGTGCTTAATCGACTGCAATTGAACAATTGCCTGACGATTCTCAACACTATGCAGAATGGCCAGTTTCTAAAATTGGAATGCAAATTAGGCATTTTTTTAGGTTTACCAAATTATTACAATAAATGTTGGACAGTTTCACATTTAAATACCACAGAATTTATTATCATATTATTAATTTTGTTCAAATTAAAAATAAAATTTAACTATTCACTTTTAATTTTATTTCACTTTTTATATCAGCAACGAATGTTTCGCCAATTTAGATTTAAAGATCCGCACAATTATTTTTATGTTCTTTATTTTATTTTATTTTATTTTATTTATTTATATTTTAAATTTTAATTCCATTTCCATTTTTTATAATATAATATAAAATGGTAGATTTATTTAAACATTCTTTATTTTCATTTTAAATTATAATTTAATTATTAACTTTTAATTTTAAATCATCTAATTTGTGCTTTCAATTTTTATTTCAAATTTAATTTTAATTTTTTTATAAGCAATTTTTAATTGTAAACTATTTTTTAGTACCCATTATATGAATAACGATACAAGTAAAAATTGATGAACTTTAATCTGAACATTTTTAAAGGCGTTCTTCTTTTGGACTTCGAGCGATAAATAATAATCTCTAATATATTTACCAAACAATTTCACAGCATATTAAATTAAATTTATACTGAACAGTGACTCATCAGAAATTCAGAAATACTCCATAAAGATAATATTTGTACGCATTGTCTTATTGCGACTCGTTTAAAAAATAAAGAACTTTCTATAGAGAGATATCAGAACTATCTTATCCAAAATGCCCCCTGGTTTATCAGCCACAGATACTCACTGCTATATTCTTGCTCATGAGCACTTTGCATGCCTCCAGAGTGATGCCCCCACAATCTGCCACATAGCACACATGCTTGCCGGTCAAATCGAACATGTTTCCCAAACGACCAAAACGACCAAAACGAGTCGAGTTCTATTTTACTACTGAGCATTCAAATGCTGCTGCAACAGCTTTTGGCTACCTTCAACTTGTTGTCTTTTTATCTATCCAATTAGCTGAGCGCAGCTTATCTCTTCTTTTTTTTTTTTTTTATTATTTATTGTGTCAATTCTATCAAAACTCTGTTGCTATTTACTACCACTCAAAATTGAGTTGAAGAAATAATCTGGATAATATATTGGAAGCTGATTTTGAGTAAAATGCATAGAATATGTGGGCTAAAGTTCAGATGCCTGATGACCAGTGCTTGTGTCCCTTCCTTTGACTTGCTCCAGCTTGCCCAGATCCAATTTCCAGATGGCATCATTTTTGTTGGCCTCAATGCCCTTGACAAAACTCTTGCCGGCCTGTTGTAATGTCTGGGTGGGTTGGTCCAGGGCGTACATCCAGCCACGAGTTGAATTTTTGCACCAGTGTCGTCCGGGTAATGCCCGGATTAATCGAGTACGCCGATATGCCAGTGATGGGCGTCACTTTCTGTTGAGATTTTCATGGCACTTAGCAGGTGGATCTATTTGAATCTGCTGCTACTTACTGCCAGTAAACAGGTGTAGCTGAAAGCTGCACACTTTGAGACACTGTAAACGGGCTCTTGGTAGATGGGATTGAAGGCAGTCACCGAGCAGATGTTGGCAACCACTCCGCCTGAGCCATCCTTACGCTTATCCCAGAAGTCCATAATTGCGTTGGTGGTATTAACTGTACCAGTGAAATTCACGGCAATCGATTTATCCATATGGTGATCGTCCAGGATGCCGGCGCCATTGATTAGCACATCGATTTTCTTAAACCTTGTAAAGATTCCTTTGAGTAGCTTTTTAGTATGTAACTTTCGAATTTTGATTCAGCTCCTGCAATTCCTTAATCGGTTTCGGGTTGCATAGGATCACCAGATTCTAAACGAAAAGGATTCTTTGGGGCATTTAGATATATTCTACCCGATCTGAGTAGACACACACACACCTTGGGGCCTTTCTTCATAATCTCTCGACTTGGGTCCATGCCAAAACCTTCCAGGCCAGCTACGAAGATGATGTTCTTGCCAGCGATTGCTTCTCCGCAAGCGTCGCTATTACGTCGGCTCTGTTTGGATAGAATAGTTCTAGCTTCATCTGATTGATGATGATTTTATGATGCGATTTACCCCAATTTTAGCGCCCACCATCTGGAAATAAAGCGGTTGCCCACTCTCATTTTGATACATTTTGGCAGCTATACAAATCGGTATTTTGCTGTTCCGTGGCTCAATATTATTTGTCAGCTCTGCGGAGTCAGCATTATTGAACGGTATCTTTTTGACGCTTGCCGAGCAGCAACGGGCTCTGGAATTGAGGGGTGCATGGCGCACAAAATTATGAACGAGCAAAGGAATTGTCATTTTATTAAATAATTTACAGCGGTAATGGCCGAAAATGTATTAAATTCCTGTGTATGTGCTATTTCGAGTGAGCAGTGCCTATAGAATTAAAAAAGACTTTCATATTCCCAGCTTGATTTTCAAAGTTTGATTTGTAAATCAACGTTATGTAGATAATACGATGGCCATATCCCTAGCCTTTGAAAATCAGTAAGATTTTTGGCTGAGTTAGAGCTGTTTCCGTAAAAAAGATATACACTTTGAAGGTAGAGCACAACTACATCCATTTCAAAAAAAAAACATATTTTTAGGCTCACGATTTGAAAGGTTTTCTATATAAAATGAAGAGATTTGTTTAATAATTCTACATGGGGGTAGTCAGAGTAGGTTAATGCGATTCTATCGTAGCATATCCTTTGAAAGTCTTTGAGAATTTGAAAGAGCTAGAGCCTCTATATTATCGCCTTTCTATTATCATATATCCCTAAAAGTATGCATCAAGTTATTGTCTCAAGCGCAAACAGCCAATGCAGCAACCCGATTTGTCAATTTTTAATGCAGTTTTGTTTCAAAAATCGTGCGAATTCTAAAAATACCTTGAAATTTGACAATTTTTGACGAAGATATGGCCATTTATTTAATTATCCCTTAATATCTTTCTTAGATGAGTCTGAAGTCAAATTTTTTAATGCAGTTTTGTTTCAAAAGAAGCTGAGCAGAAAAATGTTGAAATAAGTTTATGTACCCCTAAAAGTATGCATCTCTTTCCTTTCTCGATTGCAAGCAGCCAATGCAGCAACCCGATTAGTGTCCCCGCTGAATAGGTACAAAAAACTGAGTAGCAAAATTTTTTTAAAAAAGTAGTTTTTGGATTTGTTTGAGCATTTAATTATCGCCTTTTTATGTACCCCTATAAGTATGCCTCAATTTTCTTTCGCCAATACAAACAGCCAATGCAGCAACCCGATTTGTATCGCGGCTAAATAGATACAAAAAGGAGCAGAGCAGCAAAACTTGGAAATAAGTAGACAGTTTTTTGTTTTTTCAAAAATTTCTTTTTATTATTACTTTTAAATAAATTATCTAAAGGTTTTACATACAACTTAAGTTATTGTTGTTTCCTTATGCACAGTTCAAAAATAAATCAATACAAATTAATTATTTGTCCATATAAAGTTGCACTTAGAGCTAAGCTGTTAATGCAAAAATGTAATTTTAAGAACGTATTTGCGATTTAGGTTTTACACTTATATACTACGCATACAGCGATTTACATGTCAAATTTACAAGAAATTTTTATTATTACAGCATACAATATATTTAATATATATAGTTACACATGAAAAATTAAGAAAAACAAAATACAAGTGCTTTCAAAAAAAAAAACGTGAAACGTTTTTCAAAATACATAGTAAATATATATGAACGTAAAAATATAAACAACATAAGACTTTTACAATTTTGCACCTTCAAATTTAGTTTTTTAAGTAATTGTATAACGATTTTATGTGAAGCAACCGCAATAACAAAACTGGACAAACTGTTTGCTATCATTCGTTCTTGTATATTGGTACAATAATGTATTTATATATATAAAGATGTTTTTCTAAGGCGCTAATTTCAGTGAATTTTACATAAGGCAGCATTATCTTGCACACAGGCAAAATCCTTCAACTTGCTTAAGCATACAATACAAAAAATTAAGATACTGCTAACTTTACATGCGCAGTTCAAAAGCACAAACATCTATTCAGATAGCGTATTGTAACCATTGAAAATCCATTTAAAGCAATTTGCATGCATTTGTTATTTTAAGCTTAACTCGTACTAGCTAACAAACTAAATAGGTGTACTTCAAAAGTGTACACAAGCTGACACAAAATACATCGATTTCATATTGTTTGTACAACAATGTAAATATGGCATTGTATCAAATAGATTTCTCAAATAGTTAAAGCATTTTGTTAACCAATGATTATTAACGGCCCTCTACTATTAGTTAACTAACAACTAACAATTATCTTAGTCTAACATACAATCAGTGCGTCGCTTAAAGTTATTAGTAGGCACGATGTTCAATAAAAGGTTACTCATAGATCCTTAAACTTATCAACTTATCTACAACTAAATGATTACAAGTTTAGTCAATAGAAATGAACAGAAAACGAAATCGAAACCGAAAAACTTGGCGAATATATAAATGCAACATAGGTCAAAACTGCAGAGACTTCAGAGCACTAACTAACTAACTAACTAACTAACTAACTAACTAACTAACTAACTAACTAACTAACTAACTAACTAACTAACTAACTTACTAACTGAAATTAACAAATATTCTTAAGAAGTACATCGAGTTCTAGACAATCTTCATGGGCACATCGATGAGGCAGTCGGCCTCGAGCCGCCCAAGCGTCTTCTTCACACGCAGCGCTGTGAGGCGGACCGTTGGATTCGGATGCCAGCACTCCTGCATGATTTTGGAGACGGTGGCGAGCACATCATCCTCCTGCCAACGCAACGGTATCGGCGGCCGGAAACCCTTAGCGCAGACGACTGCATGCATGTCATCAAAGGTGGGATCCGAGGGCACCACATCGTGATACGGCAGCGCATAATCCTCACAGGTCGTTGTCTTGGTGCCCGATATGGGCGTATAGCAGCGCCGGGCCATCTCCCACAGCACCAGACCCACCGAGTACATATCGGCACGCTTGAACTCCTCGAACTGTTGCGGATTGAGGGCTTGGCTAAGCACCTCCGGTGCCATGTAGCGACGCGTGCCAACACGCGTATTCTGTGCAATGTGTATCTCATCCAGCTCCGAGATGTACTTAACAGCCAGTCCGAAATCGGCGATGGCACACTGACCGTTCCGCTTGACGAGTATGTTCTTGCTCTTGATGTCCCTGTGTGCGATGGCCGGCTTGCCCGGCGTGCCAAAGATCTCGTCGTGCAGATGGGCCAAGCCGGAGGCTAGCGAATAGGTGAGCAACTGCAGTTTCTGTGGATTGATCACCGATGTGGATAGATAATCGTGTAGGCTGCCAATCTCATGATAGTCGGTAATCAATAGCATTTGTGTCCAGCTGCCATTGCCCTTAATATCAGCGGCAATGAAGCCCAAAATATTCTCGTGTCGCATGAGGACCGTTTGATAGATTTCCGTTTCGCGAAACCAGGACGCCTCCTCCGTGGTGAAGAAGGTTTTGACGGCAACGCGCTCATCGCGCCACTTGGCCAGCCAGACCTCGCCGTAGCGACCCTTGCCCACCAGACGCACCATCTGGATTTGCTTGGCAATGGTGCGTTGCACCAGCAGTGGCAATCCAGATCCAGAGCCCGAGGTTTGCTCCACCAGCTGTGACAGCGGCGACAATTGCGAGTTGCACATAGAGTTGATTAAACGCGGCTGTTTGCGCAGTTTCTCGCGTCGCTTGTAGACCAGACAGAGTATGAATACGAAGACAATGAAGACGGACATGCAAATGATCATCGAGGCGTAGACGGCGACGGTGTGCACAGATTCGCTGCTCACGGGCAACTCGGGCGCTGCCGTTGTCATCTTGGGCATGTATTCCGGCTGTAAGCCACGATTGCAGAAATTGGCAGTCTCACAGCAGGCTATGTTCTTGCCATGAATGTGCGGCACAGCGGCAACTTTGCACTGCAATCGAAAAAAGGTACATTTTAGTTGCGAGCTGGAATTCAAAGGGAGTTTGCTTCAACTAACCATTAGAAGACCGCCGTTCTCTTCAGGCGGCATGCAGCCATATGTGCGCTCCTCTTCATAGGTGCCAGTCGTCTCATCATACACCTCCTCGACGGCGCTGAAGCAGCTGCCTCCTGGCCGAGTCTCACAGGTCCCATTGCTCACATTGTTCGGACAGCTGCCATCGCAGTAGCAAGTCAGCGAGCGTGCTAAAAATAATACAAATATTTCAGATTCGATTTAAAATTTAAATTTATAACATACAAATATCATAAGAATATATAATTCCTTAATTGAGTGCAAGTTGAAATGAAAAAGTAAATGAATTGTGAAGATGTTCATTCATTATTATAACGATTCATTCAAGTGTCCATTTAAATAATAATTCATTTGATATATGTATATATTTATTGTATATTTTTAAGCAACCGTTGTTCGCTCGTTCATTCATTAAAGTTATAATTCTTTGTTTAAATAGAATTGCTAATATCACATACAGAACCAAACCAAAAATGACATAATATTTAAGCACAATTCTAGTTTATTATTATTTAATTTATTATCATTGGGCGCTTCATTTCGTGGTCATATGGTCATAAAACATGTCTGCCTAGGATACAACTTTCTTTCCTGACTATGGCGATATAATCTGCTATCTAATCTACTTTTGACGATCCAATCCAATTGCGAGAGTTCGCTTCTGACGATCCAAAGTTTAGTTAAGTGACTTTTTGGTCTATAATGTCCTGTCAAGAGACCGGTTCTTCCTCATTGTTATTACTCGCTTAAATCGTTTTTGATTACAGCCACTTAAAATACAATTGAGACCTGGTGCCTCTAACCAGCGTAATTACCACCAGCTATGACTTACATCGTGCATCAGTTGTGCGCATTGTTTGCAAACTTCAAACGCATTAAAAGATAAGAATGGAGCGAAATTAACTCTTTCGCTATGTTATTAAAGAATGCACGTCCAATCAAGATTATGTAAAATAGAACATAAATAAATTTAATTGACTCGGGATGGATTTTCCAAATGGAATTAATAATAATTAAAATAAAATAAAGACGCATTTCTATTGGTATTTAACAAGGAGTGTGCGAAATCAAGCTGGATACATTCCCACACATTTCCACACACGCAATTCTTAATCGACAGCATTTGGTGCGATTAAAAAAACGCCAGGAAAACGCTATCAAAACGCGCATGCGGCTGTGGCAAGAAAAAGAGCTGAGCATGATGCAGACCCAAGTGGTTAGAGATCTGGTGCACAACAACAACCGTAACCGTAACTAGGGGTCTGTCTAAGCCAGAAAGCAACTAGCTAATTACAAGTGCCAGTTGTTCGATAACGTTGTCAAGTGACAGGAACGACTCCACATCTGCAATTGCGGCTCATGTTGCCTGTTCGCTTTATGGAGTAGCAGAAATAGTCTATGCGATTTATGATTACAAGCACAAGCGCTGCAGCTTGTTGCCATTTGTGCTTGTGGGCGTCACAACTTGTGGTTAATGCAGCGCGTGTTTGGTTGGCCACAACAAACAACCAGCAATACGTTAACCGTTAACCAGCAGCCACTGCCTGTTTCCCATGGCTGATTCGTAAAGCAGCTACCGGACTTACAGGTAGTCGTTGGTGCATTTTCTGTTCATTCATGAAAATCGCTTCAAGTGCTAAGCTATATATATATATAAGTATGTATAAATATATATGCGATTTGAATTGGAGAGGGAAACAGAGTATTGTGCAGTCGTTTTCACTTGAGTCTTATTGTTCTTGCTTGGTATTGGTTTGATTTTCTGACACGTTCGCCACTCCAGCTTTTTAGCATACTTTTTTTGACAAGACAATTAACGTGGCTAAAATAAAAATTGTTGCGAACTCTCCCATACGATCTACAGCAAAACTTAGCGGATGTGTGTCATAAGCTGGTAATTAATCTACCTGGTTTTTTTTTATTTATTTTTCGTTCTTAGAACCAGTTTCATTTATATCTCACTTTGCGGTCTGATAACCAGCTAAAAATGGCCATTGAACAATGTTTTAATCTAACGGAAGAAACCACTAAGCGTGAGTAGATATCATTCAGCTCTTAACAGCTCTTTTTTTTAGTTATCAGCTCAAGTGGCCTGACTTGGCTAATAGCAAAAATGCATATCTGAAAAGTACTTAAATGATAAACATATTTTGCATTGTAGGACAAATCCATCAAATACAAATAATGGTCATAAAACTCAGTCGAAGTGACAATTCCACATACCAACTATGAATGAGATAGTAAAGATACATTATGTGGCAACAACCAATATACGAGCGGACGTAGTTGGCTTGGCATTTGGGGCACGTCGCGTCAGCCATGGGTGTAATGCTGAGATAATGATTTAATTACAGTTTAATAGCTAGCGTAAATTACTACAACTCGCAGTTGCCATTTTAATGTTTGTTGTTCTATTATGCAAAAAAAGACAAAGCAGACAACAATTTGAACAACAATTGAATGGAAAAACCTAGCAAATTTGACTGCAAAATACTTTGAACTCAGTGTAATTAATACCTTAGTCAGCTTAACGAAAATGGCATTTTTATATTTCCACTGAAAATCATTAAAGAGCAAACACTACCAGCACATACAGTCAGACAGAGCGGCATTAATGACTGTCATTCATAAGGAAAATCGTTTGAATAGTTGTTAACAACAACAACAGAAGCTTGTCAACGCAAATACGTTCGAGTAATACCCATAACAAAACTGACAAGACCAGAGACACCGGCCAAAACTCGTTTACCTTCACCATAATGCCCTGAGTGCGTAAAAATAACTAAAAACCAGCAGGAATGCTCGAGTCGAGAGAGCTCGACTAGGACCTACCCTATCAGACTTACTCAGATAATGATTCCGATTGTTGCTGTGTAACCCGTTCGTTTCTTAATTTATTATTTATTTATTTTTTAGGTTGTATTACTAGGATTAGCTTCTGTGACTACAAACAAAACAAATTATTAAAATAAATTTAACGGTATAAAATAATTACAAGTAATCAGTTGAAAGCAATAAAAAAGCAGAGAATACATGAGTGATTTTAATCGATCTTTGATTAACTTTTTACAGATGTTCAGTATCAATCAATATTGTCAAAGAATACACATTCTCGAACATAAAGCCTTCTTTTTGTTTAAAATTGCGTCCATCATTGCTATCGTTAGTCAATTTATATCGATATTTGGAGACGGATGAAGTTATCGATAATATTAAAAAAACTCGGATCGTAGATATTTTCTTCTGACTGTAGCACAACTTTATTATACCCCCTTTACACACTTTTAATGGGCATAAAAAAAAATCATAATAATTATCAAAGGCCTTATTATCTTTTTGAGAATGTCAGAAATGAGTGCACAATATCCTCAAGTCGCGCACCTTTGTCTATGGTCTGCTTAATGGTTTATATTTTACAGAATTCAATCTATTTGGGTTTGGTTTAAAGTTTAGCTTAGTTGTTTTTCCTGTTTTATTTTATATTTTTCAATTTATTAGGTTTGTTCACATTGAGAAGTGTGTTGGAAGCAACAACAATATTTATTTAGAGATTTAAATCTTGAATGGGGTTCAACATTCTTTTTGATTTTGTCACGACGAATCGCATTGAGTATCAAATGCAAATGTTTGATTGTTTTTAAATTTGTTGCATGCATTTCCATTTTGCGCCCCATAAAATGCTCAGCCAAATGAATAAACCTACACAATGAAAACAATTTGCGGCAATTCAAGATAATTTTGTTGCAACAGTAGGCGTATCCAATAAACAATAAAAATATAAAAACAAAAAACAATAAGGAGAAGCAATTAATAAATATTAATTGACTGGGCGTAAACTTGATTTAAATAAAAGTACTCGAACAAAAGTCATGAGACTACATCCATGAACCAAACATATATATATATATATACATATATGCTGGATCAGCAATTATATTCGATATACGTATGCAAAAACCAGTTGCTGTTTTTTGCTTGAACAGCTGGACTTGGTTTTGCTAGAGTATGTAATCTTCGGCGTGCCAAATGAAGCTCTTCTTTCTGGTTTCTTGTTGCTATTTACATTGAAAATACTTTGCATTTGTGGCCATTTCCTCTTAGAGCTTGATCACAAACTGGAATATACAGTGTACGGTGACGGTCAAAATAATAAAAGCAGTAGTACGAGAAGCTTGTCAAAATTATCATATGCCGTTTGTCATGTTAATTGTTGTGTTGCGTGCGTATTTTTAGACATGCAATTTGTCTTACATATTTGTCGAGGTGCTTGGGACACAAAGTACCTGTCAAATGATATTTTGATAAACTTTACGTTTGCTATTTTTGTTTTTATTGATTTCAGAATCGATCTTGCCTTGAATTCTCAGGTGTAGTTAAACAGATATTTCTCACATTATTACGATCTACATTGAGTTTTTTTGTTATAATTTTTGATATTCAAATACGTTTTTCGTTAAGACTGACGCTATTTAATGAGAACCTCATTCAAGAAAGCTCAGTTTATGCGTTTAAATAAGCAAATTAATTAATATTGGATTACTTTTATTTATAAAAATTAAAAATAAATTTTAATTTTAAATAGAAGTCATCAAGAAATGATGGATTACTCTGGATTATTATTTATTATATTTATTATTATTATTACAATCACTTGGGAATTGGGATTATACATTCGATGTGGCAGCTGTTCTATTATTCTGACCGCTGCTGTATGTACGTACATATGTTTACATATGTAAATGTTATATTGAGTGTGTTATTTACCAACTGCGCGTTATTTTATTGTAACAACAAACTGAGGCAATGCTAGGGCCACTGTTTTTAAAAGCTACTGACTTTTAGCACTTTGTGCCACCAATAACAATCCCAAAGTGGCTTTAATCATATTCAAGTGTACATACACACATACATACATCTATGTATTCATTCATTCTGTGTCTATGTTGTCTGCTTGTCTGCTTTTCTGCTTTGCATGCGAAAAAACAAGTTTCTTTGGAGTTCGCCCTTGTTTCATAGGCAGCAGGCAGCAAGCAGCAAGCAGCATCCGGCAACCCACGCATTGAATTGTTCCCGTGGTATCCCTAATACACACACACACACACGAGTTTAAATCAACTCTCTCTCATCTATGTGTATGTGTGTGTGTGTGTGTGTTGCCCACGCGCCGCAGTTTGACGCGTTTTTAATCGCGTTTCTTGATTTCATTAAAAACTATGCGACACTTAATTAAAACGCATGCAGACTCTTAGAATTAAGCGACTGCTGCACAAACTGAGCGTGTGGCGCACTTTTTATTAAGCATTTTGACAGCGTTTTGATTAAGAGGCAGCCCCACAACGCTTGGCCAACAAAACGCCCACAAATTCAAATTTATTTGCCCAGCAGGCTCTGTCAAATAGCTAGCAAAGATTGCTAGTTTCTATCTAGTGTATAGTTTATATGCAGTTTGTCGTTTATATTGGCGTTGCCAAGTTTTAAGCAGTCAATTATGCAAATATGCACATTAATTGCACTGGAATGCAAAAATAATAACAATAGTAATAAAATAAGCACGGAATCTAACAATTAGATTGTATCTAAATTGGAATTGGTGACTAGAAATTAAATAGGGTCTTTTGTTAAATATTTCAAGATATTTTTCCAGCTGGTCAATTAATAAAAGCCCTTGAAAATTGTCAACCCAAGCTCAGAATTATTAAACACTTATAGAGCTATATTTGTATAGCTTATATAATGTTGAAAATTGTGGTTTTTCTAGTTATGTTTACTTAACGGATGCTTAAGACGACTACCGATGGGATTTGAAATATATTTGAGTATACATAAAAAATATAAATAAGAACCACCTGACCTGGAGACTCAGAAAACAAACACTTAAAACATATAAGAACTTTCCGAAATATGAAAAAAGATTCCAAGATTTAAACTCAATTGCAATGGGGAATCCACTCTCGATTAGAGTTTGGAGTCAATGCGATTAGTTGTAAATTTGTTGCTTTTAATTGCCCGTCAGCTGCACTTCATTGTTGTTTACAACGTGTACCGTTTCCTATATATATACTGATATATATATATATATATCAATTTATGGCGACGGTGTGCTATGTGATTCATGATTCATCTAACGATTTCCGTTGCCAACGCGCATCCCATTATAAATACATACATACAGACACACATAATATATCATCGCCACGCATCGTGTCGGTTTTGCTAGGTGCAGTTCCCCAGAAGTGGAGATACTCGATTTTGCTTTCCGTTTGCATTTACATTCACATTCACATTCACATTCACAATCGCATTCACATTCACATTCACAATCGCATTTAGCCGTTTATCATTTCCCTTAAAGGCGTGGGATATGCTCGCTGGTCGTGTCGTAAACATTACGTCAAAAAAAACGCAATTGGCGGACGGACCGCCCAGGCTAAAAATACTCCCACTACAACGCTGCTGGCGACAGAGACAGAGAGGGAGAGAGAGAGAGAGAGAGAGGGAGGGAGAGGGAGAGCTGCTGCTCTGCTCCACCTGAAACGCTGCGTTTTGTGTCACTGCATTTGACTTGCCAACTGCCTCAAAGCAGCTAAAAAACTAAAAAAAACCCACACAAAATGAAATTTTTTGCTAGCTTCAGATTTGTCTAAGAACTCAAGTTGACAGACAGAAAGTGCTGCGATTATTTTTGGAAGGATAGAAAAACTATGAAACCAGATACTGTTGACTTCCTTCAAAGAACACCCAAAGTGTTCAGCTATTTTCCATTAGCACTGCACAATGAAACATTTTGCAGCTGCTTTTAGTATTTTGAAATCATCCAAAGTCTGCCTGTTATTTAGTTTCAATTATATAGTCCATAGTCTGCCAGAAAATCAGACAAATTAATCAATTGAAAAATTAACAAAAGCCAAAAAAAATTCATTTTTATCTGGGCAGCAAATTAAAGACACACGTTGCAAGGGCGGAAAAAAAAAAATAATAATAACAATAAAATAAAAAAACCATCAACCCACAGTCTCAAAATGTATGCAAATATATTTATAAAAAAATGTATTTACTGCAGACAAAAGAAAACATTTATTTTGGGCACATATTCACAAACATATGTATATATTTTGATTTGAAATATGCAGCAGTAGCTGCTTTGTCATTCGCCTCGATTCATGATTTCTGGCTCAATAGTTGTTGGCCGACTACCTTAATACCCTGAGAATCCGTTGATAATGGGCCCAAAAAGAGTAAGATGAAGGAGGAAGTTTATTTCATTCAATCGATAACTGGCAGCCGTTCGCGAATATCGATACAAATCAATTTTCGATAGCAAGAAGACACAATTGTATAGATATTCCCATTGATTGGATACCCAGACTTATCAACTGTTAAAATTCATTCAATACTTAATATCGGATAAGAAACACACAGTTTGTCAAGCAAAGCGATCAAACAAACTTCCATCAGGGTATCTGCTAGTCGAACCCTCTCGACCCTAGCCTACTTGCTGCTTGTTTATTTCGGTCTAATAAAGTTTCCGACTCGCTGTCTGTGAGCTTAACTAAATGCGTCCTCTGACGTGCTCGCAGACACGAAACATATGCACAATTGTAGTACTAAATATAAACTAATAATAATACATGTTGCTGAGGCGGGTGTGCACTAATTGTCAATGCTAATTAACACAGCAGGTGGCTGGCTAAAAGCTACAAAATTAATGAGAAATGCAAAATGAAGCGACAGTAATGTAAATTAAAAGTAATTAAAAGGTTTCACTTGTTTTAGTTTAGCTGGCTGCATGGAACATTTAAGAATTTCCACAAAATCTCTTCGCCATTTTGGACGAGTGCTCAGGCACAGCAAGCATATATCCTGTTACACATACTGTATATATATATATATATTCATGTGTGTATATATGCCACTCGGATCTGTCTCAAAACTGTCGACAGTGTGTGTTAAACACATGTGAAAATTAGTGAACTGATCCGCTGGGTTCAGTGCTGTTCTGTGATATGGATACACAGGCAGGCAGCTGCTCTTGCTTGTCAACTTAAATATATACAGAAGAAGAAAAAAGACAGAAGTAAAAAACAAAATCAGAATAAAATGTATCTGCAAGATACACACACATCTATCTGGCAGCTTCCTGCCCAGACAAGCAAACAGCTAAAAATTCCATTCACGGTAAATTACAATTGACGATTAATCAAAATTAAATAAATGCATGCAACACTCAACACTCAACAGAGTTTGTGCAACAACTGTGCATCTTGCAGATTAATTTGATTTCATTTTGTGTGTGTGCGTGTATGTGTGTGTGTGTGTGAACAATAAAAATGAGACCCTTTGTAAACAAAACGTGCCAGAAGGCTAGCATCTAAAGTGCTTGGCTAGCAAATACTCCGTGCTCGGATTTGTACATTTGTTGTCGTCCTTCAGCTTTTATAGAGACTCAACAGATTAAGAGATTGATGCACAGAGACAGACAGACGTACACAATAGGACAGACAGATAGATACCCTTTATAGCTAGATAAGATTACCCAAAAATAAACTCAAAGATACAGTTACTTATCAGAGTCCTTGAACTCGTACCAAAACTCATAAATCGAGGCATTTGGTTGATATGTCTTTATGTCTTTATATTTATATTTTTTATGTACTTGTTGATAAATGGCTAGTCAAATTGAAAGGAATTTCCTTTGACTATTTAAGTATCATGTTGTTTGCATTTTTAATTGAGGGGGCGTATCTTTTAACTGTATGTACCACATACATATATATATATATATAGACATGTCTAATTTTTTATGCGATATTTCAGCATCAGGCCTTGAACATCTTCTGTAATTTCTTTCTTTTTTTTTGGCGCTTGATTTATGGCTTTGCATGATGATAAAAACGCAATCTACGAGTTCGCGTCTATTTCACGGAATTTTATAAGCTTTTTACGACTAACTTTCGAGTGCCTAGAATAGAGTTCATAAAGTTTGGTATCAAGTTGAAAGGAGCGATAAAGCATTTTAAAATTAATGACGATTGCAGTCATTTCCCTCATATACTCAAGGCACAAATAATCACAGACAGGGCTGCACTTGGTATACATTAACTAATTCAGTTTAAATTAAGTAACTCTAAGATAAGATTAAATCGCAAAAAAAAACAAGTCTTTTGAGTGTCAAGAATAGAGTTATTAGTGTTTGGTATTAAGTAGAAAAAAGAGAGATTGGATTTTAAAATTAATGACGATTGCAGAGCTGCGCTTTATATATATTAGCTAATAAATTTTAAATTAAGTAGCTCCAAGATAAGTCGTAAGCAAAACTAGTTAGAACTGGGAGATCCCCTGAATCTCATTTTTAAATAGATATTAGATTTATAGAAGTGTAGTTTGCTAAATCTGTGTTTCTTATCCGATCTTAATGAAATGTTGACAGTTACTCAATAATATGTCTAGGTAAAGTATTTTGATAATCGTTATAAGCAACACTGCAATTATCAAACTAGCAATTAGCCAAGTTAATTGCACTTACTGCTAAAATTCTTATCTCAAGCACGTAGATTAAGTTTTTTAAGCCAGCCATAATAAAAACAATTCTTATCGCCAAGCAGTCAAAACAAATTTGCATTATTTGACTTTAAAGACGCAACAATTCGATGGTTTGACATTTGCTGCTGACTTTGCAACCAAAAAGAGCGACACCGGGGCAGTAAAAGGTGGAAAGGGGGAGAAAAAATGCTAATATGCAGGCCTAAAAAATCAATGACCTCTTTTGCGTGCCAAAGTCGCCAAGTTGGCTTATTAACAAAGCAAAAAATGATTAACTAAAATGTCAGCAAAAATACAAACCTTAAGAATTATGTGCAAAAAGCTATATTGTAAAAATGTGTTTAACATTTTTCCAAAAATTATATGCATACATTTTAAACAGCCAAACTTTAGATTGATTGATTGATTACCTTCGATGTGTTGTGCATACCCGTTTAATTTTATAGGTTCAGGGTATTTGTTTGTCAAAATATCTACATATTTCTTGCAACAAGGTATCTACTCTTTGTCTATCTGTCTGTCAGTTTGTCTCTCTCGTCATGGGCACTTTTGACTTGCTGTTGATATCCTTCAGCTTTGGATAAATTATGCTGGTTTCATGCCTGACAAACAGGGTATCTGCTAGTCTATCTGACTCTCTCTCTCTCTCTCTCTCACTCACAAGTCCTGCGCATTTTGAGTTGTTATTAATAGTTATGTTTGTTTACGCTAGCGACGCACTGATAAGATTCAGTCAACCTAGCATACCAGCAGTCGGCCAAGTTGTCGATCCAAATACATGTATATATACACACACACACACACACAAGTACATACAGTGTGTGTGTGTGTGTGTGTGTGTGTGTGTGTGTGTGTGTGTAGTATTATACCTGAGTTAGTTTAGTGGCACAGACACACAGACACAGACACAAGTCACGTCGCTTTATCAGTTTTTTGTGTTGTTCATTGGAACATTTTATGTGTGGCGTATTTAATCATAAATGAAAATAATGATAGCACCTTCAGCACTTCCCCTCCTTACCCCTCTCCAGCTCTATCTGTCTATCACTCTGCATTATACATTTATGATATTTGGGAGCGGTCTAAAGTTTCAATCAAATTAAAAACAAAAACAACAACAACAACAACAAAAAACGTTTTAAAAACGCCGCACCAAATCAAACGTATTTTATTTTTCCCAAATATATTTTTGCATTTGTCGCACCTGGTGAATTTTAATTCCATTTCACGGGCATTTGAATAAATTGGGAGCCTGGACCGCCTATGGCGAATTCATTAAGAAAAATGGCAGCAAACTAAATCACAAACAATGACAGAGATATATATCTATATATAAATATATATATATATGTATTATATATATAAAGAAGAGAGGCTTGACTAACACCTGGCATAGTTTGGCACTGACTGTGAGCAGTTAATTGGCAACCAGGCCATTTTGCTTGTTTGTTCACAATAATTTTTAATTAATTTTTCATGTAGAGCACACAAAGTATGCCATGCCATACAAGTGTTATATATATGTATATACATATGAACATATGCCAGCAATTATTTTTGGAATCTTAAAAAATCAGAGCTGACAAGTAATCAAAGATTGCTTTTAGCTTACAAATACAACCACTCAGTCTAAACCCATAAATAAAATTTACAAACTGTAGTCCTAATCAAATACTCAGATGTATATCAAAATAGTTTAATCAGATAATAACGGGGCAACCCTTGCCCATTATTGTTGTATACCCTGTGCTCATTAAAAATGCACAGAAAAAAAGGTTACATTAAGCTGAAGAATCACAAACAGACAGAAAGGGAGACAGCTGCCTAACAGAATATAGGATATCTGCTGGTCAGTCAGTTTAAATTACTTGCTTGTTGGCTGCGACCTACCTGCACACCATGATCCACCATAAAAAATTAAGAAAACATGTTCAGCAAGCGAAGAGAGCATATTTAAAGGTGCAAAGGAGACAGACCCTGAACCCAAAGACGTCGCATATTTTAAGCCACCTTTATGGGACGACAGGCAAGGCAAAGACTGTTTCGAATAACCCTCTTGCCGCTGAATACCCCTGGACAACACATAACGCCAAGCGATTAGAAACAGAAAATCCAAAACAGGAGAACGATTTGAATTTGAATTGAAAAACATTATGTGCTGAACAGCAGGATTATTTTGATTTGTAAGATGAGCGTTGCATAGTTATGAGCCACAATCATTAGCAATGATCAGAACATTCCCTCTCTCTTCTGGCTTCTGGACAGGATTGGAACAGAGTCTAACAAAGACAATTGTAGACCCCATCAAATTCACAAGCGAGTCAAAGAATTATTAAACAAGCAAATATAAAAATAACAAGCGAGTTTTAGTCAATGGGAAGTGACTTACAGATACCCTATAAATAGTCATCTTACTGCTAATGTTGTTTGACATAAGGCATATATATTCTTTTACCCATATTTAACAGTTATAAAGCATAAGATTGTACCACATCGAAATATGGTAAATCGTGTATGCCAAATTAGAATAAACTACTTAAAATCGTGTAACTTGAGTTTTCCTAAAGATAAATATGAAGTTTCCAGTTCAACTTCCTGTCACAATGCAAATGTATCAAAATAAATAACATCTTTAGATCAATATCCACTCGAAAAGAGTTTCCTACGCGTTCCAATATGCCCACATCGCTTTAAACATACATTTTGGAAAAAGGGAGAGCATTTATTGAGCATATGCAGCAAAAAAAAAAAAAAAAAAAGAAGAGAAAAAGAAGAGAAATGTTATATTAATATTTACCATGAGCCTTCTTCTTTCTGGACATTGGCGCCATGTCTGGAGATGCCAACAACCACAACAATAACAGAAACGATGATGATTTTTATGCGAGGCAGTTGAAGCGCTTGCAATGCAACCTCAAATGTTGTTCTTGTTCTTGTTGCTGCTGCTGCTGCTGCTGCTGCTGCTGTTGTTGTTGTTGTTGTTGTGTTTGGGTGTTTGGGGCCCAGTTGCTTAGCTGTCTGGCCGTGCAACAAAACAATAATTGCGGCAGCAACCCGAGCCGCCCGTCGACTGAGAGCACAGATCGTGTGGAGAAACGAGAACTCAGCTCGCATATATTGTATACATATATAAATATATATATAAATATATATATATATGTATGTATTTATGTGTATATATATTTATATATTGGTGCTGGCGACGACAACTCCTCTTTCCTTTTGGTTCGGGGTTCGGGCTTGGCTTGATTTTTTTTGTTTTTGGTTTGCTTTGGTTTGCGGCCGGCGGCGGCGTCGGTCAAGCTGGCGACACCATGGAGCCCTATAAAGTGCCCAGACTTGGGGACGAAAAAAAAATTATGGGTTTTGGCAAACTTGATCCCCAAGTTATGCTCTCTTCCTGCTTTTTTCGTTTGTTCTTATTCTTTTTATGGATCGTTTATGTTGCTGTTGTTGTTTTTAGTTTGGTGATGCTGCTGTTGTTGTTTGTTTGTTTGGTTGTTGTTTGTTTGTTGTTGTTTGTTTGTTGTTGTTGCCGCTGGTGGTGTGAGCGCGTGATCACCACGTTAATTGTAATTATATACGAAAGGTGGCAATACAAATCAGTTGAAATCTGACGCTTATCCTGCTCAGCCAATCAGTTGTGTGAGAACAATGTGTATTTTTATTCAATAATTCAGCTACTTTTGTATTTAACTAATTGATTGATTTACACGCACACACACAGGCACACACAATGTTTTGGTTTTTTTTGTCATAACATAATAAGCTTATATATATTTCTAACATTCTTTTGCTAATTTATAGCCACATTTGATTTATAGGAACTCTCAATTTATCTTTGCTTTTGATGGCTAATTTAAAGCCACACGAAATATATTTACGAATGGACAGAAAAATTTATAGCCTCCAACGAGCGAAATGCGCAGAGATACGTCACAACACGACCAAGACGTTTTACGTACTGAATGCACAACAGCAGCAACAGGCGAGCTGCGAGAGAGCCAGCCACTAAACAAACTTAGCAGAACAAAATGCCGCTGCTGATATTTTTACTCGCTTGCTAGCACTCTCTCTCTCTCTCTCTCTGTCGTGTTTTGAAGAACTATAATGCAGTGTGCATGAGTGCGTTGGCGTCGTTGTGACGGAAACGTGTGGGTGACCAGAGAGAGAGCGAATGTGTGTGTGAGAGGCAAAGCAAATGAGAGAGAGAGATAGCGTGAGAAAGAGATTTACAAAAGAGCAGAGAGAGGCGAGAACGTGTTTTTCTTTTGGTCACGCTCACTAGTATATCAAGTTTTTGAGTGTACCGATTGTTTGCGTGTGTGTGTATTGGTGTACACGTTTAGTATCCAGATCTTTTATGCTACGCTAAGAGACTATCCCATATTTATTTGACATATGTATGTATGCTAGATTTTTATGCTACATATTTATAAACTATAGCAATTTTTGCAATTATGCTTTATAGATAAACATTAAAAATATTTTAGTGTTTTTAGAACGCGGTCCTGCCATATTTGGGCAACATTTCACCGCCACCTTTTCTTTGTGTTGCCAAAAGATTTACGTGTCTCAAAATAAGATAGTCTGCACAAAGTTCAATTGTCGATCGTGCTGGTTTCGCTTATTATTACAGACTTATCTAGATAAAAAAAAAGAAGTTGAGACTGCCCGTTGCGGCTGCTGTCGCTGGATAATTGCCAGACCTTTTTTGTAAACGTTCCATTTAAACTACAGCTGGCTGGAATAACATGCAAATAAAACGTATTTTTATTGGATTTTTTTAGGGTAATGTTTGAGACTATCGCAGCCAGCATTTTCTACAGAAACAGATAAATTTCCTCATTGCTATCTGCAGTTGTCATTTTAGCATTTGTGTGATTTTTTTCTGTCAAAATCATTACATTTAAGCACTTGCAGGTCAAACGGTGGTCGCTTAGGTAAATTGCCAAAACGCTTAGCGTTTAACAGGTAGTAATTTCAATATTTTTGGCATTAAAAACGCATTTGGCATTATTGCAAGCGAGGCGTCAGCGACCTGCGCTGAACTCGCGTTAAATTTATGACCACAAAGATAACCTTAAACAGTCAAAAAGATGAGGAGAAGAAAACCCCCTTTGAACATCTCCACCCACGATAAAAATAAGCAATTTGCTTTAATTTTTCGAGCTGCATTTTCAGGTTTACTGAGGGGAACTCTCTAAATGTTTAACTGCTGCTTTCAATCATTAAGAAATTAGTTATACACTCGCGGAGGGTATTCGAAATATGCCATGGAATATGGCTACATTTTTTAAAGTTGATCAATAATATATGTATCTGGATATATTAGATATTAATTGGAAGAATATTCGGGAAACTTTGGTAGTTGTCCATAAAATGACTTCAACTTGATCTGCATATGCTAAACGAGAACTTTTATATTGAAGTTTTCAAATTGAAATGAAATCTTTATTAATTGCTTTTAAGAAAATGTAAATTAATAATTATAGTAATAGTTATTAAAATATTTGATATAAGCAGTCAGAGTATGTCGGCTTCGATGTGCTGCCGTTTTATGTCTGAATTGTTCTTGCTGCTGTTTGGGCTTGGAGGTGCTGGTGGTTACCTGCGAGGTGTGATTTTTCAAGTGTAGGAGTCATGCGGCGCACAGTCGGGCACAAAAAAGGGGCACAAACTGTGCTCGCCTGCGTTGCCTGCCTGTGGTGCTCCCCAGACATTGGAGATGCAGTTTGCTAGGGCATTACACTGATATACCCCGCACAATGTACAGAGCGGGTTATCTAACAGCCAACAAAGGTTGTCATTTAAAAATTAGTTATGATCTGAACTGAATTGGAAATAAATCTGTTTTACACCTTTAAATTTAAAGTTTAAATAAATATAATGTTTATAAATAATAAAAATAATAATATAATATAATAATAATCTGTCCACTCTTCACTCTTTTGTATGTCCGTCTGTATATTTTGGTACGCATTTGCTATTTTCGTACTCATGTACTATTTATTTATTCATGTACTATTGCAGTAAATGGAAGACTTGTGCAGATAACGGGGTACACTCTCGTTTAGTACTTTCGACAGCATCTGTCTGCTTGCTTTTAATTCTTTTAGCAGACGTGCATTCATTGTTGCCGTCTCTTTCTCTTACACTCACACTCTCACACACACAAGCATACAGTTGTTTTCAGTTAGGCGTTTATCTGGCTTGTGACGAGCAGAGAGAGTGCACATATTTAGAGAGCAGAGAGTGAG